>JASJET010000093.1:1855000-3055000 GCA_034092305.1 Diaprepes abbreviatus | reverse complement strand
TAATAGCTTAAACACCTCTAACTAAATTGTTGCGTGGCTAAATTTGAAATGCTGTTTTGCTAAAGTAAAAAATACAGTATCCATCAAATTTTCTTAAACTCATAGAAAAGATAGTCCTTGAGTAGTAGAACAAAAGTTCTCATGGACACAGCTCACCTCGTTGAATAACCTTAAAAATCTTAAAAGCTAAGTTTGACCTTGACCTCGGCCTTCAGGGTTATTTCAAGGAAAAGCTGATTTTTTCAAACAGGGACCCCCTTTTTCATTGCAGGAATGAAAACTATGGAAAATCCATGTTCCATACAAAAAAATTTATAGGTCATTTAAAGATCAAAAAGTGTTACTTGTATAAATCACAAAACTAAGGATTTTGAAGAAAGTTTGAATACAAACATTATAGTATTTTACCTTGGGAATCTTTTGGTGACCCTTTACTTTGACTCTTAAAGTCACCAGAAGATGCTCCAGAAAAAATCAAAAGACCTCTAGACGAAATAAAAACATAGGTCACTAGAAGGAGCTCAAGGAAAAATCTTATAATTTTTGTATTGAAAATTTTTCTCCACAACCCTTAGTTTCTGAGATGTTCAAGGATATCCAAACTTGTGTCCATCAAAATTCTCATAAAACTTCAAGTTCATATATCCCAAAAACTATGGATTTTTCAGCCTGTGCCCATGAGAGCTTTGGTTCTGCTACTTAAAAACTATCTTTTCCCTGAGTTTGAGGAAATTTTACCTAGAACCATTTTCATAAGGATAGTACGGAATTCTTAGGTGATTTAAAAAAACAAAATAGCAAATACTTACAGTTCCACAAAAACTATATGCTTTTCCTTCTTCAACGGGCAACTTAGAAAGACCAAAATCAGTTAGGGCAATATGCCCGTCTGCATCTAAAAGAATATTTTCCGGTTTCAAATCCCTATATATTATTCCAACTGTGTGTAGGTGATTTAAAGCCAGTGCTAGTTCCGCAAGGTAAAATTTAACATCTTCTTCAGTGAACATCACCTGAAAATTTGTATGTAAGAATGGATAACTACAATAGGTATTTGTATTTAAAAAAACCTAAGGTACAGAATTGAATGTTGTTGGTATTTTACTCTGTATTCTTTAAAGGTCTAAACAGTTTTAATTAGTTACCCATAAATATTAAATCTTTAAAATCTCTAAATAAACTTAAACAGTGTCTGAAGCAGTATTTTTTTAATAGGGTCTATCCTTGAGGAACATGTATTTTCATTGTTTTTTTTTCTCGATTTGTGTTAGTTTAGTTTGGTATGTCATTGTCCTGCAAAGCTTGACGATGTTTGATTGTTGTTTGTAATTTTAAAAGATGAATTTAGTTAATTTTAAAATTGAATTTAGTCTATAACTCAATATAGATATATTTATCATATTTAAATATATTTATCAAAACTAGGTATAAATATGCCCAAAAATTTCTCACCTCTTTACTTAATCGAGAAAACAGATCTCCGCCTCTCAAAAAATCCAAAATAAGATATAATTTTCCAGCTGTCTGAAAGGCATAGTGAAGCTTTACTATAAAGGGATGTTCCACATCGACTAGAATGTTTCTTTCCATTTTTGTGCGATACCTATCTCTTACCTAAAATTAAAATCAACCTCTTCATATTAAACTTTATAAAAGTTTTTCAATAAGAGAAATTTTTTTTCATTTACTTGGGAAAAATGTCAGCTCTGCTGTATTCAACTGTAGGATTTTAAATATAAAATAGTGGCTTACTTTAAGAGTGGCTTTTTTCAGAACTTTCATAGCATATAAGGTACCAGCATCGTTGCCCACTATTTTGCGTACAAGAAACACTTTTCCAAAAGATCCTTCTCCGAGGACCTTGAGTAGTTCAAATTGAGAAGGATCTGCCTTATCATGACCATTTCTAACAACCTGGAAGAAAACTTATGAAAATGTACCTCTATTCTGTTTAAGACGTTTCTAACAATTTTTAAAAATATGAACATACAGTAAAACCCGCTTAATACGCTTTCCCACATAATACATCATTTTACGTCGATCCTTGTAGCTTGAGACATATTTTCATACATTTTTTCACGCATAAGACGATTCGCCTTTCCCCTTAATAAACTATTTCCCACCCGCTACAATGACCATCGCCTACAAGTTATCTCAAGTAGTAGCAGCCTGCGACTGGTTAAAAGCTTTAGACGATCACTTCCAGATGAAATGTAAGAGGATAATACCGTTCATTGACGATAACTACAATGTTCATCTTAAAGATGTTGAACTAAGGAATATTAAGCTTGTTTTCTTACCTCCAAATGCGATGACCAAGTTGTAACTGATAAATCAGGGCATTATAAGAGTTCTCAAGATTATAGAACATGACTGATACGTCGCTATCTGAAGGAAATGGACGATACTGTTTGCAAAAGACCCCTGAATGGGGCATAATGCGATAATAAACATTGCAGTGGCCTAGAAAGCAATTAAGCCTGAAACTATACAATATTGTTTCAAGAAAGCAGAATTCTGAAATAAAGATAATATCCTGTTGGAAGAAGCAGAACCCTGATAGTGCAGAACTGTCCCGGATATTCTACCATCGATGACAATGATGCCACCTATGAAGTCCATTTAACTGAAAGCGACCATAAGTGATGATGATGTTGATGAAGAGGTGTTAGGTCCAACTTTGTCAAATGTTCAGAATTTCTCAACAGTTGACGATTCAAGGTGCTTAAAACGCGTTTTGTGCTGCGTCCCTTCAGAATCGTCTTAAGCAGATTTTACTGTATTACTTTGGATAAATGATTGAAGGTTTGCTTTGAGCGAATTTTAGATTCAACCAAAAAATTACGGAACTTTCGATCCCGGGAGTAACTGTAATCGTATCATGTCGACTCGCGTTCAGACATCACGCGCGAGTGCAGATTTTTGACCCCTTTGTGTAGACTATTATAGAAGCTAACTATATCTTACATCTGATGATATATGATTTTTTAATTAATGCAAAACAAATAAATAACAAGAGTTCAAATATCTCCTTAAAATATTTGTCCAACTAAGTTATGTTAGAAAATAATCAAACAATTATTCTGAAAAAGTTTCAGTTTTTATTGTAAAACTTTGTTTCAATCAGGCACTACTTTGGTTGGAAATTTTAATAACTACTGACATACATTAAAGGTAAAAGTGAAGTAATCACTTTTTTTATAACCCATAATAATTATTTTTAATATACAATATTTGAAGAGGTTGATTAAAATAAATAAAAATGGATATACCAACTACTATATACAATTAAATTAATAGTCATTCACGTGTCTTGTATTATAAAATTGGATAATTTTTTTGTTACATTTTACTACACAGATTGAAATCACCTACTAAATATTCAGTTAGGAATGTTAATTGAAATATTTGGAGCATTTTCATAATATATGTAAAAAATTCAAAAATATTACCTCCCCCAATTCAATTTCATGTTCTCCCTCATTTGAAGTGGATGGCTCTTCAGCGACAGTAGTCTCATCACCATCTCCAGATTGGGACTAAAACAAAATAATAGTTTTTTAATTTATGTTACCAATGACATTTATATATTTTCCACGAGGCTTCTCACCTAAAATGATAAAAAATATTTTCAATAAAATACAAATTAAATGTTGGACAACAAAAAATATAAAAATAATTAAATTACATAAATCTTTTGAAAAATAATAAAATTAAGGTAATTTACCTAGTTCAAATTACTTATTTTTTTAAACTGTTCTTTGTTCTTTTAAAAATGTTATCCATAATTATTTAGCCCGATAATAATTCAATTTCAGGTGTTTTTAAAGATTACTATAGCTTGTAGCCTTTCGAGACTAAAAATTTCATTCTTTTCTGGGATATTTTTTATAGAACTCAAAATGAGTCTGACCAACAATTTTCATTCTCAATATCTCTAAAATCTAGAAAAAAATGAATAAAATGTTTTATTTTTATGTATCATGGTCAATCAATATCAGTTCCTTCCCCTTTGTGAAGAACAAGATCTGTAAGAAAATCTTACTGTAATTCAGTGGTACCCTTCAACTTGAGGTCCTTATAAAATTAAATGAAATGAATGAATTATTAATAAAATATGTATGTTTATAAAAATCTAATGCTTTACAGTTTCAAGATGATACTCTATCAGTGGAAAAATTAGTTCATTTAAACGAACAGATAACCGCATATTAATCAATGTATTGACATAATTGCTATTGATGAACAAGTTTTTAAAAATAGTAAATAAATACTTATGATATCTCTACTAAACTATAAAAAAAAATCTTGTAGTATGAACTAATATAATTATAACGTAAAAAATAATAGTGAAATATTTTCAGTTTTACATTGAACATGGCAAAGACAAAAACTTTTTTTCTTTGGTTGAACCTTATTGCCATAACATTTTTGATTTCAACTTTTTTATTTTGCTTAAATTTAATTCCTTTTTTCACTTTGGTTCTCAAAAAAGAAAACAGGAAAAACTGTTCTAGAACAGATTAAAACTGTGATTTAAATAAAGATAAAAACTATAAATACCAATATTCATACTTTCCCCTAAATTTATGCTCTATTATGATTTACTGATATCTCACTACTAGGTGCAGGTTGTATCAAATAGACCTCCTCTAGAAGAGTTTAGTGACCAATTATTTTAAACACATTCGGGCTAAAATTTAATCTAAATAGCCACAGTGGCAAGCAAACACAGTACGCCATTAAAAAAAATTTTTTAGTAGAAAGATTTAATTTTAAATATTTCTGATATCTGCAACCCTAAGTACATTTTAAACCCCTATGGATGTTTGCTGATCAACTTTACATTAAAATTATTGGCACACCACTGGATAGTCAAGAAATAATTTTATATGTAAGGAATATTTCTAATTTAAATCCTAAGCTTTGACATCAGATAATGTTCGTTATCTGAAAACCTTGGCACCTTTAGTAGCTAATTACTAAAAGCAAAAAAAAAAAAAACATAATTTGACCTTTGTTTTGTTGAAATTAATTAAAGGAAATAAATAAGATAAAAAAAACAGTCGATTTTCATTTTTGCATATTTTGATCCATAAATCCCCTTTTAAAAGTGTTAGTTTTTTTTTTAAAGCAGTACATACTGGCAGTCATGCTTCCTTTTTTGATGCCAGTAAGTCTCCCACACTACAATGTCTAGTTTTTAATATGGCTTAAAAGTAACATAACTTCAAAGATGCCCCAAGTGATCAATATGGCACTAGTTATCTAAATCAAAGGAAGAATTACAACCAAAGCTCAGTATAAAATGTTTATATATTTATTTAATAAAAACCACAGCAAAGTGTAAATTACCAAAAAGCATGCATGATTTAGCCAAATCAAAAATTGTGCTATCGTGCTATAAGAAAGGAAAATGCAAAATAAACGCAAAAAAAAGTACATACAGACACTATTCTTAGGGCTCTGGATACTCCAAGTGCTGCAAATTAATAAATCTATTACAAATCATAAAAGATACGTGCTATAAGAAAAAAATTGTAATAGAAAAAAATATGGGACTAAAGAAAGAAGCTGAAAAGAGTTGGAAGGGCATTTAATTAAATCTAACCTCTGTATCGGAGCGCTGAATTTGCCATGGCTCACCAGAATTTGCTAACGGCATATTAATTTTCCAAAATTAACATTAAAAAAAAAGAATTATTCCTTAAAAAGTTTATTTTGTAAACTGTGAACTGTCAATAAAATATGGAAGGAAAAATTTAACAGCTGACATAAGTGACAGTAAATCAGGTATGCCAATATAAACTTCAGTGACCCAAAGGTGGTTGGAAAAAAGACAGGGTCGTGATGGCCATACAGCAATGGATGACTTCAAGCCAACTTTAATATGAAGCATAATCTTTTGAAAATTGCTTTATATTTTACTATTTCGAGGTCATAGTCACAATTCTGACAATAGAAACCCACAAAAATTACTTCAAGGTCATATTTATTTCTCGAAAAACACCGAACTTTTGGAATTATTATTGATAATACTGATTAAAATACTTTTATATAATATATTTCAACTATTTTTGCAAAAATGTTGGCAAACAAATTAAGGAAAACTTGTATTCTTGACGAAAAAGCAAAAATAAGTATCATAAACTTTGATGACCTTTTTACTGCTTAAAAAGCTAAATATTTGCTTGCGACTTGCCAGAAAATATTTTTATGTTACAAATTTATTTTTAAAAAGTTTATAAAATTTGCCATCTCCGGCAATACTTTTTTAATCCAAAACAAGTGTAAAATTAATCCTAAACAAACTAAAATTTTTGGTTAGTTCAGGTTAGTACCAGTTAGTTCAAGTTTAACATGGTTTTACTTACTTCGGAAAACTGTACTAATTAGAACTGAAACTAACATGACCAGATCTAGATATGTTGATTTAAAAATGTTGTTGTTCAACAGAGACCACGGCGACGTGGGACACTATGCCAGAGAAGGATATTGAGAAAGTATATTGAGATAGATTAGCATATATGATTCTTTAAACCGTTAATATTTGAAAGAAAAATCAGGTGTAATATAAAAATTAAAGGTCATTTTCTAAAGCTTACATAGAGAAAAATAATTTAGGTGCATTTCACAGAAATCATATTTATGCTATAGCAACAGTGCAAATTATACTTTATTCGAGACAAGTGGCGTTGCTGACAGATGTAGTCCGCGATTTTGTTTTAGCTATCCTTATAAAATACTACTAGAATATTTTGAAGAATTTGTGTCATGTACTGTAAATAAATTGAACAAAAGCTTTATTTTTTTTTATAATATACGATAATCGCTCTGAAGTTAACAACTATTAAATTTACTTTAGCCATTTAAATTGCATTATGAAGTTGCTTTACAGCCTTATTTAATTTTAGGCTTGACTGGAAGTTATATAAGCCACTTCCATCCAAGCGTGTTTATATTACTTATTACAAGTGGCCTTTAAAAGATGCTTGAACTCAATCCAGCGATATAAATGGACTGATAAACAGAAAATTTATCGTCACATAATATCTATTAGGAATAAACTCGAACAAGTAAAAGAAAAAGTTTACGTTTGTTTAGGAATATACATAAATACTACTTACTTTTCGTTATATTATGTAAATTTTTATTCTGAAGGAAAAAAATGTAAAGTTCACCTGAAAGTTCTAATCTCAAAGTATACTCAAATTGACTTTAATAGATCTGGTCACTTTAAGGAGAGAGGTTATTCTCATACACTCAGAACTAATTTGCTACAGTATGCCCTTTATTTTGGCATACTACATTTTTTTGGTTTTTATAATAAATATTATATTTAATTATATTTGTCTTACACCGGTCCTGATAGAACGACCGGTAAAAGGGGTCTTAGACGAAACGGAAAATTACTATTGAGTAATGTTTAAAACAAACACACAACCTATTTGATTTAGAGAATAGAGGAATATTTTATTTATATAATACATTCCATAAAAGTATACGTACATGGAAAATTTTTCGTTTAATAAACGATTAGTGGTACGAAATTTTAAAATCCCTAGTTACTTTCTTTTTATCTAGGAACTTTGGCATTTGGTGCATGCGCACTATCGTACAGCTGTGGATTAATTTCCGGAAAGTTGTTGATTTCGTGGAATCGGACGGGCTCGGAATTATCGTTTGCAAGTTAGTGCGCGTCCAAAACAGATATCATTAAGTATGACTACGTTATAATTTTGAGAAAATTTAGGCGAAATGTCGACTACATTAGAACAAAAGTCCGGTAAGTAGATTTGAAATTGATTATAGTTTCATTAGAATATATTTTTGAAGTGCAAAACTCTATTACACACCTTATTTCTCGTTGCAACTATTAAGATGTGGCGGACCATATGACCTAACTTATCTACATTCCTTATGGTATATGGTATTGTATTTCATTATAAAGCAAGCAATTGTCGCTCTTGCGTATTTACTTGTTTAATATAGTAATTAGGAAGCCAGTTTAAGTGCATTTTTGTTGCAATTTTTTTTTGTATATTAAATGTCGATGACTAAAAATAAAGTATAATTTTTAGTCAGGGAGCACAGATTAAAAAATGTGGACATAACCTAACCTTTTCTTTTAAATGTACCTCGTTTTTTAAATTTTTGGCATTTCTGTGCATTATCTTTAAAATAAAGTTATTTCTGTAATCTTTGGTTAACAAATTCAAAACTAAATTTGTAAAAGCATGAGGTACCTCTAATTTTCCCATTTTTTTTCCTACGTAAAATGTTATTTTAGAGATTTATAAGAATTGGTTACCTACATTACTTACGTTTTTTAGTTTATCGGCATTTAAAATACCATAGACTCCATTTTTAACCTTACAAAGTTATTTAGATCAATGGTGAATTTTTTGAAATTTAATTGTTATATTTTTTTATATAAAATTTTAATTGGTGTTGCTTCACTTAATTAATACTTACAAAGTGAAATTATTATATGAATTAAAACATATATAATTTGGTGATACCACATGGAATGTATGTATATACAATATAATACTTCCTCAGATAACTTGCTTAGCTATTTCAATAATTAGTTAATTTTTTTTGTATACAGGATCACCGTGGCGAAAACGACCTCGTGATGATCTGGACAGTATAGATTTAGATCTTAAAGAATTAAAACGACCAAGGTACTATTACTTTCGCTTGGAAAGTGAAAGTTCTAAAGCTTCTGAAGATGACACTGAAAGCATTTGTAGCGTTCAGGATAAAGAAACTGGTAGGACTCTACATCTTTGAGATTAAGGGAAGAAATTTTTTGGAACATTGTTTTATTGTATATTAACAACATTTTAGATGTGGTTACTGATACATCTGACACTGAATCCGAGACTGATTCTACAAAAAATGAAGAAGAGTACGAATTGGAATTTGAATATGAAGTGGCCAGTTTATCGGAGAGTGGTGACAATGGTATTGAAGTATCGTCAAGTGATTCTGATGTAAGTTATGTAAATTTTAATGGAAAGCTTATAAGGGATTTTAATAACCATTACTGTTTATTATTTATTATGATTTTTTAAGTTACAAAATTCTGTGAAAGAAGACGATCCAAATCATATTAAGGAGTTTAAAAAAAAAACAAAACAAACAGAACTTATATTTAATTATGATGTCTATCGTATGCCCAGTATATCTGTTTTTTTCACATTTATATAATACAATAACTTGTGTATAAATTTTGCTGACATTAATATCTTGTTCTATTGTTTTTTACTATTAAAATTTATTTGTGACAAAAAATTATGAATATAGCTAACCTTAAATATATGAACCATGAAGATAAATAACCTCATTCTAAAGGCACACAATGTAAGGTGCTATTTTGGGCTGTTTTTAGAGTTACTGACTTCCTTATTATATTGTCAGTGTAACATTTTATACATTTAATGTTGAAATACAATAGGGTACAACTTAGAATTGGTTTGCCTAATATTTATTTTCCTTTATTTATGGTGCGCTGCCCTTTTTTTTTATATATATAAATAAATAAATTAGCTGTGTGCTACGAGGGTGTGCTTATAAAATTAAGTGAATTTTTAATTCTTGATATTCTAATATATATATATATATATATATATATATATATATATATATATATATATATATATATATTAGTTATTTCCTGCAAATGTTGCTCTCGGTTCGATACAACTCCACTGACAAGACCATAAGGTGGTTAAAACGCATACGGAGAGAGGACCAGAGCTGTATTTACAGGAAATAAACTGTTTTAATTGCATTATAAATATAGCATTTTTCAATTAGTATTGTTATCTTATTGATAACTTGTTAATAAAAATGTTCACACATATTTTTAACTTATCTCAATATTCTTTATTGAATTATTACATTTATATTTCCATCATACCAGTAGTTTTGTATAACAGTAAATTTGTTTGAAGGTTGTTCTTGGTCAATTATTGCAAATCAGAAATTTTTAATTAATATATTAAATCTACAAAAAGATTTAAAAATTTATTTTTATTAGTAAATATTGTTAAATATTATTTACATTTTAAAAATAACATAATAAATTAGGCAACCAAAAGCATGTTATATTAGTTTATATCAAGAAATAAAAGAACTCCTACAATTTATCAACATCTTCAAAAATGTTTATTTCAAGGTTATAGACACTATTGAAGATTGACCAAAATGTGGCTGTCGGACTTGCATTGTCTTTAATTTTGTTTATTTTTTTCATGCTTACGTTTCAATTAGGTTGTATCTCTAATCGTTATCACAGTTTATACTTGTTAATGATTAGAGGTACAGCCTAATTGAAACGTCGTAAAAATAAACAAAAATAAAGACAATGCAAGTCAGACCCACATTTTAATCAATCTTCAAAAATATTATCACTTTATTCAGCAATCATACAATGGTGGACAAAATGTCGTCAATCAACTGCTTTAAATGCCACAGCGAGTGTGTTTTCAAGAGCAGGCCAAAAGAAGATGAATTATTTGGTGCTTCATGTGATTCATGCAAAGAAATAATATGCAAAATCTGCGCAGGCCTGAACACAACTGAGGCTCATGCTGTAGCCTTGGTTCGAAAAAATTTATTGTTTTACTGTCCAGATTGTAAAAATAATATTGTTGATCATGATAAAGGTTATTACACTGATATGAATATTCAAAAATTACAAGAAGAGATAACTATTCTTAAAAAAAAGTTAGAAGAGAAAACCACAAAGTATGAAGGGAAAATCAGTGAGCTAAATAATGAAATAGAAAAACTCACAAAACAAAATACCAAAATGAATGCCCATGTTGGAAAAATGTCAAAAAGAGCAGATGACTTTATAGACGACGTATCTAATGTTGAAAAGAATATGGAGCAATATAAAATTACAATCAATGAATTAAATAAGGAAATACTTGCCTTAAAAGAGGAAAGACAGATATGGGAAGAACGAAACAGTGAAAACTTGGATAAATTAAAAAAAGCTGAAGATGAATTAAGAGAACTTCATTCAATGAATAAAGGCATGATCACATCGATTGAAGTTTTAACAATGGATAATGAGGTCTATTCTAATGAAATAAGGAAGCTGCGTGATGAAATTCTTAAAACTAGGAATGACAGTTTTAATAACATAAGTTGTGATGTCCCGTGTGTTGAACAGAAATTTTGTGACAATATAGGACATAAGCATAGTGTTGGCAGTCAATTCCCTGACATTCAGCTAAATGTGGAGTTAGACAACTATAACCTTAATTTAAGTGGTAGCTGTAGTAAATTAGAAAATAGTGCAACGCCTAAAATTCTGATTCTTGGTGATGAGAACTGTAAGGGTTGGGGACTTGGATATAGAAATAGCCAAAAACTCGACACGCATAAGATACAAACTATTACAAAGCCAGGATGTAATTATATTAATATTATTGAGAATGTAAATATGTTAGTTAAAGATTTTGGTAATCTAGATTATGTTGTAATTTGTGGTGGATATAATGATATAAGTTGTGGTAAAGTTCCAAAAATCAAAGATATTTGGAACAAGTTAAAGATGTGTTCCCATACTAATGTAATAGTTTGTTCTGTGCCCAATTTATATAGAGATGAAAATAATACTTTAACGCACAAATTTAATCTCAAGTTTCAAAGGTTTATAGACAGGGTAAACTATTTTGTTAAAAATAATATTTCTTTTATAGATATTAATGGTTTTTCTGGTTTTAAAGATAGAAATACAACCATTATTAATAAAATTGTTAATTGTATAAGTAATGTCAGCTTCTTTCCTAAAAAGTCAAACCTTGTATTCATTGACACAGTGACGGATCTCTCAACGTCATATAATAGTGAGACATTGGTGGTAAGTCGGGCCCAAGACCGAAATGACGTTCTGACCGATAGGGTTATTAGTTCAGAATCAAGGAGTGATAATAAAACAGATTATTTTTTAGAAACACTTTCACCCCCAATACTGGTGGAAGATTAACGTTGATTAGTGTTAATACACAATGTCTCACAAACAAATTAACCGATATTGAAATTCTTACCCACGAATGTAAGCCGGATATCTTGTGTATTACAGAACATTGGGCAAACTTATTTAATATAGAATTTATGAAAATAAATAACTACTGTCAGATGGCCTACTCGTGTAGAGCACCACAAAAGCATGGAGGAACAGTTGTGTATGTTCGGGATAGATTATATGAACACAAAAAAATTAGTACTATTACTACTGAGTTCTACTTAGATATGCATTTCGAATATAGTGGTATTAAGCTTCCCATAAATGAGGAGAGTGTTTGTATTATAAATATTTATCGTCCTCCACAGGGATCTCTAGAGCATTTTATTTTAAATTTAACTAGCTTACTAAATAGAGTATACACTCCTTTGAATGGTAAAATAATTTTGTGTGGAGACTTGAATATTGATAGTCTGTCTGAGAACGATAATAGTTACAGAGTGTTGAGTGATGTGATGCAATCATTTGGCCTGAAGAATATGGTGGATTTTCCCACAAGAATTTTCACAAACAAAAATGGAGTGACAACCAAGTCGTCTGTTGACTATTTGATTACTAATTTACTGCCGAGTTCTTGTGACTGCACGTCAATGAATTTTCATGTGGCAGATCACGTGGGCATTTACTTCGAGTTCATGTACAAAAGACCATTTGAGATTGATGACAAAAATCTACCTAGAGTATTTCGTCGGATTAATGAGTACCGTATGGAACTCTTTGGATCTAAATTGGAAAACATTGAATGGAGAATTAGCAATAGTCTTAATGTAAATGATAATTTTAACAATTTTATGAACAGGTTCTTGGAATCTTTTAATGAATGTTGTCCGATTACACAATTTATCGACAGGAAGAAAAATACATCTCCATGGTACAATGAGGCATTGCGGAGAGAACGTAAAGAGATTGACGTAGCTTATAAAAGGTACCATGGTGATAATAATCTTAGTTCCAAAAAAATGCTATAAGGAAAAACTGAAGGAGTACAGAAAACATATCTCAAACGCTAAACGTGATTATATTGAACAAAATATCCGCGACTCGAAAAACACAACAAGAGAAGTGTGGAAACAGGTGAAAAAAAAACTAAAAGGAAATAATACTTCACAAATAAATTTTATTGAGACTGATAAGGGTACTCTCACAACCAGCCAAGACTTGGCGGATTATTTTGGCAAATATTTCACTACAATAGTAAAGGAAAAATTGAATAATCACTTTATAAATAATATCTCTACAGAATGTACGGTGGTTAAGTTTTCCATGACTAATTCTATGTTTTGCAAGCCGACAACACCAGAAGAAATCGTTAAAATTATTAATAATCTAAACAACACATACTCCTGTGGATCGGATGATGTGCCAGTGAGAGTTGTCAAAAAGATTGCAAAATTCATAAGTGAACCTCTATGTGCTTTAATAAACCAGTCGATTGTGGATGGCGTTTTTCCGGATAGTCTAAAGCTAAGCAAAACACTGGCTATTTTTAAGAACGGCGATAGACACTTAGCCGATAATTATAGGCCAATAAGTATTTTGAGCGTATTTTCTAAAGTCTTCGAGTGTGTAATGCATGATAGGCTAAGGAGTTATCTTTTCAAGTATAAACTGATTACTAAAAGTCAACATGGATTTCAGCCTGATAGGTCAACGGAGACGGCAGCGACAGAGTTTGTGGGCTATCTGGAGAGGGAGATGGATGGTAGGCGCCATGTCGCTGCTGTTTTCTTTGATCTCTCAAAGGCTTTTGATAGCATCAATATCAATTTTATTAGATATAAGCTTTCTAACTTGGGTATACGGATGAGTGTGCTGGATTGGATTGTTAGCTTTTTGTCTGATCGAAAACTGTTTGTTCTTTTAAATGACTGTAAGTCCAGTGAGTATGATGTTGATATGGGTGTCGCTCAGGGTTCTGTACTGGGGCCACTAATCTTTACTCTGTTTATAAATGATTTGCCTTCTTATATAACTAGAGGTCTGGTGGTGAACTATGCGGATGATACCTCAATAGCTCTATCAGAAGCAACTCCTGAAGAACTTGGAGCATCCATTAAACAGGTCATTAGTGACATGTCTGGGTGGTGTGAAAAAAACAGACTCATATTAAATGTAGATAAAACTAAATGTGTATATTTTAACAGGAATAACTTGGCGATTCCAGGAATTTCATGTGTCGCCTATAGCAAGTTTTTGGGTTTGACAGTAGATAGCGGTACTACGTGGGAATTGCATATCGGGGAGGTTGCTAATAGACTCAATAGGGCATATTTTGCTCTTTTAACTTTACGACGTGACTTATCACGTACTACATTGCTGCAGGTGTACTATGCTTTGGTATACTCAGCGATGTCTTACCATGTAATTCTCTGGGGAGCTGCATCAAATACAGATAGAGTATTTTTAATACAGAAGAGAATTATTAGACTTATATTTAATTTGAAAAGGAGAGAATCATGTAGGGATATTTTTAAGAATCATAAAATACTAACTTTTGTATGTGTATATGTTTTTGAGTGTTGTCTTTACGTTAAAAGCAACATTAAACGTTTTGAAACGAGCTCGGCTTACCACCAGTATAACACCCGGAATGCAAATGTTCCACTTTACATCTCGCACAATACGACTCGCTTTGAAAGATCTGTCAATTATCACCCTATTCGTATATACAACAAACTTCCTCAAACTATCAAATCAGCCAATAACTACAATAGCTTTAAGAATAAATTAAGAAAATATTTAATTGGGAAGGGCTTCTACTCACTCGCGGAATATTTTGAGGATTCTTGAAGTGATACGATGGTTGATTTAAATTAAGTGTTCCGTTTTTGTTCCTTGTTTTATTATAGGAAACTAGCTTTTAATTTTTAAGAAGTATAGCTAATGTCACATGCATATTGTATAATTTTGAGATATATCTGACCATATGACGTACTTTACATCAACCTTAATTGATGTTAAAGGTGAATAAATGTTTGACTGTTTGCTAATAGTGACAATGTCTTTAAGAATAAATTTGTTAAAGTCCTCAAAACTGAGGGTGTGTTGCTGACGTTGTATGTCATCATTTTTTATTATTTATTCTTGTAACTAGTTTTTAATTCTTTGACCTCCTCTTGCTAATGTTATTTTACTGTTTATTTTGGATATGTGATGTACCTAAGTGTAAATTTGTTTGGATATGTGGTGTGCCTAAATGTCAATGTAAATTGATTTTAAAGGTGAATAAAGTATAAAGTAAAGTATAAAGTAAAGTATAATGGACCCTAATTCCGATTATATGTTAATTCTACAAGGAAATTTGTTGCATTTGCAGCTGTTTATTAAATTATATAATATATTGAAAATTTAATTAAATAAAAAGGAAACTATTTGGAGAGACGCTAATGGCGCGGGTAACGAGATGTCCACAGGGAGTTCTCTTTCCATTGCTCTGGAACCTGGTAATGGATAGGCTATTGCGAACTCTGAGCAGGAAGGGACACAGTTTCAGGATGACCTGATAATTTATAATAATAATAATTTTTACCCAAGATAAATTTAATAAACTGTGAGAAAGAGAATGCAACAAGTTCTCAGAGTTGTAGAAAGATAGGTTAGACAGGAAGAACTTCATATTAGCTCCCAAAAGACCGTTTTAATCTCTTTTATAAAAGGGAGGAAACTAGAGGATCTAGGTGGCATTATCTTACAAGGAAACACAATATCACTCTCCCAGGAAGTTAAATACTTAGGGATAATCTTGGACTCTAGACTGACCCGGAAGAAGCATGTGGAGAGATAATCAGGAAACTGGAAATAACCCTTGTGATTGTTAGAAGGTTGTGTAGGAAAACATGGGGTCTTTCACCTAAATGATGTATTGGCTATACACCAGTGTCTCGAGACATTACATATGTAATCTTGGTTTGGTGGCACATGGTAATGTAAACAACTCTGACCAAGCGCGATGGCATACAAAGGGTTGCCTGCTTGAGCATTAGGAGGGCTATGAAATTGACCCCGTCTGCATTGGAATGCATTCTGGATCTCCCTCCACTATATTTAGTGATTTAGGAAGAGGCAAGAATGAGGCTACTGTTATAATATACCTTACAAGGTCATTATAGAGGACCGAAGGGTAAGTAAACAAGTTAAACCCGAACCATTTTCTGGTACACTGATGATTCAAAGACCAAAGAGGATACCAGAGCTGAGATATATGGGTTACAATCCTTCCTTGTGATAACATCCAAGAGTATTTCAGGCAGGAATATATGCAATTTTACAATGTGCAGGCGTGATAAAAAGAAGAGCTTACAAAGGAAAGCAGGGTCAAAAGGTATTATCTAGGTTGGTTTGGGAATGTCAGAGCGAACTAACAACTCTGGCAAAGAATAACAGTTATGCTACAGTGACTACCAGGACATGAAAGCATACAGGGAAATGAAAAAGCTTAGCTATAGCTGGCTCATCATCTCAATATATTGATTCAAAACTGGTTCTTAGGATGTCAGGGTGTGCGGCACAAATGGATCAAATAAGAGCACAAAAATCACTGGAAAAACAGATGGATTGAACCATAGAAGACTTTATATAGAGCATGTTGACCCAAAATTACCACAGACTAGTTCTATCTAAAATTTATTAAAAATGTTCTGTGGTTTGAGAGTAAAGTAAGAGCTAAGGCAGCAAATTGTAGTATCTAAGAATTCAAAGAGAACTGGTCACAAACCTTCAAATGATGGCGGTTTATATGAAGACGGAGATAATGGTGATCCTTGGGGGAAAACTTCAGGTATGAATTGTTTTAAAATATTTTCATCAACTTTTACCAATAAGAGACGATTAATTAGTAGATTGTGGAAAAGATTGATTAACTGTTTTGGACACATAGTTTGTACAATAAACCTTGGTGGGTCTAATTGGGACTTCTATTTTCGCCTTGATTACATATATTCAAGTTTTTTCCTAGAATAGTTTACCTTCTTCCACTCGGGCGGGATATAGTAATATTTAAAGCAGAAGTGGTATATTTTTAATAGGTATTGATGAATATTTGGTTGTAGTTGTCGTAAGAGGCTTTTTTCTATAAAGAATAGTGCTCCATGGCTGCTCTTCAATCCTGATGTTGTGATGGAGCTGTGTTTTATATTCACTTTTTGTATTTTGCAGATTCTTTTTATTTACTTTTTGTACTTTACAGAATCTTTACATAAAAAAATCCTGTTATAAAACACTATACTACCGTAACAATAAATTCAGCTCTCTTTTAAGTCCCATATAATTAATATTAAATATATCTACATTATCTTGGATGTTATTATATATCATATAAATATTATATAATGGTGAAGCCAACTGTCGATTGCTATGAACAACAAACATTTCTCATAGTGTGGTATACCAGGCCATTTATATTTAACTTTGCAGTGAATGACATGTCATCCAGGAGCCCATTCAATCAATGTCTGACTTAAATACAACACATAAAATTTTTGTCTACATTTCTCAAGGGGCTCAAGAGCATATCTGAAATTTAAGAAAATGTTTTAAAAAAAAGTTTTTTTCAAAATTTATTTTTGTTTATTTAACGGAAAAAGATGGTCAGATTTTTTAGTTCTATTTATTCTTTTCAAAAAACTAAAGTTTTTTTTTCCACCACATAACAAAATAATCCATTTACATAGACTGCAGTCAGAACTAAATTTTCCCCGTTATTCTGTTCTTGACATTAACAGGGATTTACTTGGTCTGTACAAGGAAAAGTATGTTTGGAGAAGATCCAAGTAGTTTGAAGTTAGGAATGACAAAAGGATTCTCTAGTCTACTTAGTACGTGTTTAGCCTCCCTGCAATTACTATTACTGCTACTAATATTGTAAAGCAGTCACTAGGTGAAATTCTAGGATAGTGGTGTCCAAAGAATATGTTCTTGGTATTATTATTTAACAGTGGAAGTTGATTATGTACTAGGAATAACGCAAATTAATTTTTGGAAAACAATTATTTAAAAAGTTTTTAAGTGTGTGGTGTCTATAGTGCTATAACAAAAGTTTTTAGTTTTAAAATAAAAAATATATCCTAATTTTCAGTTTTGACTGTGAAATTAAATATATTAAAATTAATATTAAAAAAAAGAGTAAGAAAATTGTTATATGATTAGAAAGTTGTTACATTTATGAAAGTTCGTTCTCTTATACTTTTTTACATTCAATTACAGTAAATTGGCTCTGCATTAGTCATGGTCTCCTTACCCCAAGTAAGTTTACCCTGAGTGTCGGTGTACTGAATCACAGAAAAGGGTACAAGAACAGGATGTTTTTGGAACAAGAAACTTCCTTTGCAAGTTAACCTGAAGAATACTATCAACATCCAAGATTGCTCCACTTGGAGCATTATACTACTTCTTGTCAGAAAAATCATCTGAAAATAATTGTTCAAAAACAACATCGATAACGTGTTATGAACTACACATTTTGAGGCCCTGCCCCCCACAAATGTAGCAAGGGAACCTTGGTAGGTGGCTAAATAGTAGCAGTACCTATTTTATTAAGTGAATATGTTGGGGTTTTTGATCTATCCCATATGTTAGTGATAATCCTAGTGTAATTTAAGATTTAATATTTTATCAGAAAGTGTGAGTTGGGAATATTTAGTGTGAGGCTTTATAAACTTTTTTTTATGAGTTTGCGGCAAGCTGAATACCTTCAAGCAGCTTACAATAGCCTGATTGACCTACTTCACTTTTTTTTTTTAACCTAGTCGCATAAGCAAAAAGTGGGAAGAAGATTTTATTTAAAATAATAGATCTAATATTATGATATATATTTATTGTTATGCAAGGAATTAATTTTGGATTAAGAATATTTATTTTAAACAAACAAAAAATATAAAGTAATTTGATAATCTGGTGTTCCTTTAGAGGTGTAATCAACCATACATTGATTGATGACAACTGCTTTTTGTGATTATTTAAGCATATCAGAGGATGTTTATTCTTTAAATAAAAAGGTCAGCTGCCTTCCAGCAAGTCATGGAATCATCAGTAAAAATTTAAATATTTTGTTGGAGGCCTAATGAATCAACAAGGATACATAAACACTTATCTAGCACTGAAACAGAGATGAAGATCTGAAGATAACTGAAAATTCAATCAGCGAATCAAAGTTAGAAGCAACTACTAGTTGATATCAAAATTTAATTTTTGCTATTCTTCTAAATAAGAACAATAAACAGATCTACACAAAATGAACAAAGGACTAATTAGATAAGAGATAAACTTTTCCCAAAAATCTTGTCTATATTACTTTGTAATTTGAAGCAAATAATTTGGTGCAAGGTAAAACTTCTATTATCTTGACTACTTTTTTAACATAATACATTAAACAAAAAGTATATGAATAATTATATATATATATATATATATATATATATATATATATATATATATATATATATATAAATAAATAAACATACATATAGTAGTTATTTCCTGCAAATGTTGCTCTCGGTTCGATACAACTCCACTGACAAGACCATAAGGTGGTTGACACGCGTATGGAGAGAGGACCAGAGCTGTATTTACTGGAAATAAACTGTTTATTTATATATTTATATAAGTATAGAAAATTTAGTTATTTATAACCTTGTATACCAATATATACTTATACAGTGACAGGCAGACAGGCTTTTAAAAAATATATAGCAGATGGTCTCTTAACTCCCTGGAACTAAAAAGCACAAAAAAAAAATTAAAATTTCCTATCTTATGTAGGATAGGAGCAACAACAGTATAGGACTCTTATTTTAATAATATAGAAAAATATTATGAAAAAAAGTTGTATACAATTATCTTTTATGTCTAATATACCATTGTAGACAGTTTCTAATTAATAAAATTGTTTAAGATTTTGTTTAAATGGAATTTTGAAATGTTATTCATACATAAAATGGATTTTTAATAAAAGAGTGTATAAAAGTTAAGGTTATTATAGTCAAATATTTGAATTTTGACAAAAATCAGCTAAAAACGTCCATATTTTAAATATCTGTTGTTAAACTGAAACCAGCATTTTCTAACATAGACGTAGGTTCTAATAGATTGCGCTGCCCCAATGCCGGTCATTTCCACAATGCGAGAGAGACCATAAAGTGCAAGCCGTATTCTCTTCCTAATGGGAGAATAATACTTATGAATGGTTATATGCTCCGCTCATTAGAAAGAGAATACTCTTTGTCGTAATGTGGGAACGATTGGCATTGTGGACGCTTAGTCTAATATATTCTATGCCTTTGTTTTCTACTCGGGAAACGTTTAGTTATGCAATAACATAACCTAATTTTTAGCAACAAAACGCACAAGTCATGCATTTTTTCTAGTGTCATTATTTAGACTGATTGCCAAAGAATTTTAAAAATCATTGGAAAAGTTTTGCTAATGTTTTAACTATTTTTAATAAAATACAATATGTAAAGAAATAACAGTAAATAATTATGATGTTTAAAATTCCTTTTATGTAGAGTTCATAAAAAGAAATTTTTTGCATTCTTGAATGTTGGATCTGTAGCATAATTTTTAGCATTGGAAACAATACAAAATTTTACTTTTTAAAAGTAAAATTTAATACTTGCAATAAAAGAGATTTTGAAAAAGCGCTATCGACAGATTCCCCGGAGTTCTGATCTAAGTTGAGTACAACAATAAATCATCTAGGTTTTGAACGTTATAAATGCGAGGATTTAAAAGAAAACTATTTAGTCCTCTTGAATATACCGTTTTCCAAACTAGCAAAATTTCATTTATTCCCAAAGTATTTTGAAAATCACCTAGTGAGTTTTTATTTATTTCCTCAGGTAATTTTTGGAGAAAATATTTAAAATTTTGCATAAACAGGTAATTGGCTAAAATAAAGAAATTGACATAGTCTTTTTTAGTTTTAGAGATACACTATACAACTTTTGTTTTCCTTATGGGTACTATATTTGATTTTTATACCAATGGATAAAGTTAAAAATTCCCTTTAGAGCTGTATAGATATCGTACATTATTTAAAAGGCACAGAAAAACAGTAAACATTTTTTGCTAAATAATCGAGTTACCATTGCTTAAGATTAAGTTATCCTATATTTAAAAAGAAAATAACATATTTTAATTTAATGATACAGTATTAATTAACATTATTTTGAAATTTATATTTTATATCATATTAGAGTTTGTTGTTCTAAAGATATTTATTAATTTAAAAATGTGAGCTATGCTTGAAATCCTCAGTATGAGGGTTTTGACCAATTTTAAATTTTTAATCACGATATTTGTACTTTCTGATAATTTTCTGAAATACATTATTATGCATTCCTCACTACACAATGGAAATTTTTTTTTAGAAGTTGTAAACAATGCTAATGTTTATCTGTTTCAACTTACAATTAGTAGGCTATGACTAAACAATAACTGTATCTATGCATTATAATGGTTTTATTGTCATAAATTGATAAATGCCAATAAAATAACCAATTTATTTTCAATTTAGCAAAATCTTTTGTGAACTTCACAAAAAATACGGAAAATCATATTATTTATTTCTATTTGTATTGTATTTTATTATTAAGAGCTAAAAAATACAAGTTACAAAAATTATTTTATTCCTTGTGTTAAAATAAAAAACGGTTGTTTCTGTGCAGAATTTTTACAACGATTTTTTAAAAATTTTTATTCAAGGGTCCAAATATTGACACAATGGAAGAAGCACAATTTCTGTGTGTTTTTCGATCCTAAAAATTTTAACTGTTCTTGTCAAAATTTATGTATTTGAGTAACATTTAACTTTTTTATAGTTTAAAACGCCATCTATTAGAAAATTGTTTATTACGAATTAGGAGATTGATGTAAAAAACAATAAGCAGTAAAAAAATTATTAAAATTGTTGAGGCTGGTGGAATTTTAATATCGGGTCCAGTCGCACATCTTCACTCAGTGATTTGTAGTTTGTTCCTTGTATTGGAAAGTAAATTTGCTACTGTACTTAACTCACGTTCAAGCAAATATGATGAAGGGAATGCAATTAAAAATTCTTGAACTATTTCGCATAATCCAGGATAGAGTCCTGGTATTGAACTTTTGATATCCATTTCTGAATTTTACTTTAAGTTGTGTGTTCTACCAGTTCTTCTTCTCGATGATTCTGCTGTATCTGCATTCGAGTGAGGATTTAAAACCGAACTCCGCATGTTTATGTTTAGAATCTCCAGGAATCTCTCCGTGAAATCGGCTAAATGAGCATCCAAGATTGATAGAGTTAACTCGTCGAGTTGAACGGAAAATTTACATGTCTTCAAGTAATCGCATAATGACATTTCAACATCCTTAGCCGTTTTTAATTCTTCTTAATACTGAATTATTAATCCACGAAATTTTTCTGATAATGTCTGATGCATTTTTATGATGAAAAACAGTTTTTAATACGTATTTCACTGCCTGCAAAGTTAATTATTCACCAATTGTTTGTTGTTTTTCTGCTTTTGCGATTAACAATGAAATGTATGAAGCTCTTAGTCATTGCTCGCTTAGAAGACACGCAAAAAGTAGATATGGCTGGTTGTTTCAAATATTTCTTTCCCAATCCGTGAAAATAGGATACATCTGTGTCCATTTTATTGGCATGCATTTTAATAAAATGCTCTTATAGCCTAGAAGACGTTATGGGACTTCATTGAAAAAACTTTTTGGCAATTCAAACATATAGGTAATGACTTGTTTGAAGAAGAATACATAAATAAATATTTCTAATTACTCAATAGTAGACTGTAGTTTTTTTTTTTAGATTCAGGCATGACGATATACAAATTGTGCTAATGTTTTTATATTTACTTATCAACAGTTTACACAGTTATGATTAATAGCCTTGTATCATGTATTACTCACACATAAGGATTATTGGCAAAGCATACAATAAATAATGATGCTAATTTCTTTATCTCTACTTTTTATAGATTTGAATCGTGCATGCATCGACTTGCATGCCTTTGTTTGCCTGCGATGCCGACGTACTATCTAAACAAGTCATTACAAGCTCCCATATTCTCGTCTTAACATGCTAAGATTGCATGAGTCGCGTAATAGTTGCCATTACTTACAAATATTTGTTACGGATAAAACTTGAAACACCTTAACGCCCCCCCAGTTGCCCCTGGACCCGTTGTAATCGCATGATGACAAAAGGCACCAGTATACACTAACCGCCTCCCTTGTGAACTTATGCTCTATCCATTAGTGACAACTGGGATAAAGACTCCGCGGGAGACTTCATTTTATACTGTATACTGATGGCACATCAAAATTCTAATTACAAATACTTTAAACTATGGGGAACTTTCTTTTGTAACATTTTATTGTATTTTTTAAATTAAGGATACTTTACTCTTGGACATAAATCCAAATTTTTGCTCCTTTTCTGGTACGATTTTTCAAATTTCCTTTTACGAATATGCGTGTTTGTGACTTGGCTATGTTTTCGTTATTTTCAAAAGCTTTCCCATGTCTGTGAGTCACTATGACAATAGCTAAATTAAGACCATTTTGATAACTTTGTCGATGATGACTTAAAATCTCTACAGTCCTAAAAGCTGCCAATATAAATATTAAAATATCACAGAACAGAAACAGTGTATGTTTTTTTTTATTATGAATAAAACAGAATGTTGTGTGAATCTTCAATTCCAAGTTTTTAACTTTTAATATAGTAATTTCTTTAGCAAATATGGGTTTTAATAAATTCTGACAATTATCTGAAGAAAAACACCATTCGTTTTTTTACAGGGGATGATGTTAGCAGCTGCCGCGGCCGTTATGTGTGACAGCACAATAGAGGCATGGGTGACAGACGGAGAGGATTCTGACAGTTCGTCGGATGAGACATCGTTGGGTAGGACTGACTTTTCAACTTGCGTACAGTGCAAGGGAGAAAACGACAATCCCCTTTACAGATACTGTGAAAAATGTTTTCAGGTAGCTATATACTGTTTAAGAGAGTATTATGTAGATCTGTATGGTTTTAAAATGTCGTTATATTGATGTTTCTTGAATACAGTCCCACAGTTTATTTGTGAACTGATTTTTTAATGTTTTCAAAAGTTCAACTACGCTTGAAGATCTTTTATCTTTTTAGCAGCGAACAATGAACGTCCTGTCTTAATTTGCTCTGATGCCTTGTAATAACTAAATCTTTATTTTAGTGATCCATTCCTTATTAAAGTGGATTTTAATATACATGGTGTTAAAAAAAAACAAGCATTGAATTGGTAGTGAAGATTAATCATAGGTCTGGTACAGCTTTATTTCTATGATACAAATTATTTACATTTTGAACTCGATATAGAATACATGCATCTACAAGAAAAAGTGATATTTTTTGTCTAGGGCACAATTTTAAAGCAAAACTAGAGTATAATCAAATAACGACGCAGGACGACTGTGTATAAAGACACGTTGCATGCAAAATTCTCTGAGTTGCGCTTCAACCAGGAAGCACCAAGGATTCCAAATGAGATTTTAGCGCAATATTTGCAAGTTTCTACAAGAAACCGAGCTAATAAACGGATATACTCCCGGATTAATACAGAAACATGTTCACATCTGTGAAACATTGGAGATTTTAGTTCGTAGATGATACTCTAATATATGCTCCGATTATATAGGTTTTCCACCAAACGTGTTATTTTACTGTTGGGTGGTAAGTGCTGTATTTCTTTGGGCATCAAGGTGATACCTTCCAGAAATTTAAGCAGAATTATGCCGAGTGTTCGCATAGCAGGTGTTCCGCTGTTTCGGATCGAATGCACGATATTTTTTGAGCATGCGTTTTTTAAATTTCTTCGCTTACCTGAGACTTGGCGTAAATTTTTTCCGAGTTTGTTCCCAGCTCTGAAGCTCCTCTTTTATGTGTTTTTTTTAGTAATCCATAGAAAGGTTTTGGGCCAAGAAAAGTTTTTGCCCCTTCTTTTGTGAGATATCGGTTTTATCATTTCCTTCTACTCTGGCACCTACATCCTTTGCCAATTGGAAAGGAGGATGGAAGGAGAGGTAACTCCCTGCAACTCCTATGACTTTAGCTTCCAGCAGGCCATGTATCAAATCGTAGCGCTGCTAGCCAGTAAAACCCAAAGAAATAAGATTTGCTACGAGGAAACGAATATATGTTCTTCTCTTTCTATTTTTGCCGCGATTTAAAACTTATATTTGGAACTGCAAATAAAGCGTTGCGCCTTTCCTTTTCAAGCACTTGTCCACGCAGCACACTATCAATTTTTAAATTGTTTTTCACTTCCACTCACTGTTATTGTTTTTTACTGAAACTCGAGGTCATGTGAGCGTCACATATTTTACGAGTCGTGTGGAATTCGCAGGTGCCTACTTTGACGCAACACGTATGTCCGATCTCGGAAACAGCTAAACTTAAGCTTAAGCTAACCTCCCACCCCATCCTCGCCCGCAGTTCCTCTCCTTTTATTTTCCTTACCTATTGCTTTGGGGCTTTTCTGCTTGGCTATCTGACAATATATTTATTTAATCTTTCTTAATGTTTCTATTCAGGCACTCTTTGATATATGCAACCATGGGTTTGATGATCGTTTCATTTGAACATAAGTTTAACAAGTTCAGCTATTGCTTGGAACATTTTTTCAATATGGCTACTCCAGGCCGATCTTTGGCCTATTATTACTCTCAGATTTTTTTTTTGGGAAAAGCTCATGTTTAGCTTTCTTTTCCCCGAGAATAACACAAGGACCGTTTTCTTAAGGTGAATGTGTGGTCCTTTCTTTGTGCATCGGTTACTTAATTTGATTTAAAGCAGTTTGCATAAGGCTTGTGATAGTTTGTTCAGTCTTGTTTTCTGATAGTGACAACTAGGTTATCAGCCTAATCCTGCGTCGTTTAAATGGCTCAGCACCATGATTAGAGATCACAGCAGATACCCCTTGGGAACACTCTTTGATTGTGATTTTCGACGCTTTGTTGCTGGTAGATGCAGTGATGATTCTGCTTTTTAGCATTGAATGAATCCATCTTGTTAGAGGAGGCTTTATAGTCTCCGTACGCTCAATACCGTTTTTGCCTGACGGCTACATCCAACCAAAGATATTTGTTAATGAACTAAGTGAGAGTTGCTGCTGACCTATTTCGTTCTGTATTTCTGAGGGAAGGCCAACGCGCTTCTATATCTTTATATGTCTATGAAATGTACCTAGTATAGATGTTAGAGTGTTAATGCTTTGTTCGTCATTGTCTCTTTTTATTATTAACTTTTTCGCTTTTTTTTTCTTGTTAAAGTCATAAAAATCCTTTTTGCACTTTGGAAACTTTAAAAATTGTAGAAAATTACTTTGCTATTTATGAAGTTACTGTTTTTAAATCCAAGGTCCTATATTCGATATAGTAAATACCTTCTATTTGTAAAATTGTGGTTGTTTTTCTGACCGAATTGTTTTTGGTGCCATTTTATTCAAATTTGATGAAATCGTTTCTCAACTGCACTAATTAGAATTGATATTTAAAAACAATTGAAATAAAATGGCGCTGAAATCACTCACGCCAATAAATATAAAAGTAATTTTTGTACTATGGCGCTTGTTAAAGAAGTGAATTTTGTGCCTTAGACTTTAACAGCATTAATCAATCAAGCCCATATTATTCATTAAAATTTTAAATGTTTCCAAAGTGAACAAAAGGTGACTTTTAAGATTTTAGCAAAAAGTGGATAAATATAACTGACTAGAATAGCAAAAAATATATATAATCTCACTAAGGGACTGGTGAGTCACCAACACTCATCGGACTGAGACACAGGCATTTCGGAGATACAAACTTGTTACTGGAAACCATTAGGCAAGTTTAATTAACGAGAGTGCTTGGATTCGCAAATGCGATCAGCCTCTTTACGACCTGCAGCAATAGCGGGATGTAAAGCGCACAACGAAGCCTAGATCGATCAAGGATCACCACCTTTTGTTCAATCATTCATTCATTCATAATCTCACTAACTAAACTTTTTTTTTATTTTGAAGCATCATGCAACATTAGTAATTTTGATGATAAATCTTCACTACAAGTTTAGTGCATGTTTATGAAAACAACTTGTGTACAGAAGTGCCACTAATAATTGAATAACAAATGTGGAAACTAACTCTACCTCTACAAATCAATTTTTCCATTTCTTGTTACTTTATTCAAATCACTTAATACCACAAAATTAATTTACATCATAAGTCTCTAAATATTCAGAATGTAACAAATTATAAAATATTTCTCTCCATTTTATTTTTAAGTAACCAGAATATATTAATACATTACTCAGTAATAAAATTTGTAGCATTTGAACCATCTCGTATACCTATTTATAGGGTATAATGATGAATGATGATTTTCATTCTTTTTATTGATGTCAATTTCAAACTGTATTTTGAAGTGAACCTCTCATATATAACTGTAAGTTCTACAAGGCTCTGGTACCACATCTTATATATAGGTTTTTGATATGCCAATATATTTTGTCACTAAATTTCTTTCACCGCCAGAATACACCTATATGTATATTTGATAACATTCCCTAAATATAACCCGTTTTAATTCCATGCAGATCTGCAATAAAGAACTCACAGTAGTGACTCAAAAAAAATGCACGAAACTTAGAATAATATTACTAGATAAGTGTTTGTAATAATTATTGTCAAGATGTGTTGGTGCGGACTATAGTATTTCCATCAAAAGGACTAAAAGTGTTAAGTAATGCCATTCATAAGGCTAAATTCAAAAAGGACATTTATAAAGTGGTTATAATAAAAATCAAAATAATTAGTTCGCAATAAGGACTAGGTTTTAAAATTTATCCAAAGGACTTGGGATAGTAGATCCTGGGTTCTTCATTTCCATAAGCAGTTAATAGATCCGGTGTATCCAGGTAAAATTTTTCTTTTTTCTTTTTATATGATTTTTTTTTTTTTTTGGAAGTTTGGTAAGACTTCTTTCATTATTATAATTTTTTTTACTGATGTTTTATTACATATTATTAAAGGCATTAAATATTATATAACTTAATTGTAACAAAACGTAGCATCCTGCTTGTTTATTGCTTAATATTCAGAATGTATTGTATGAGTTTTATGTTTGAGATTTATCTAAAAAGAGATGAAATTAGCCAGATTATTCTTATTTTGTAATTTTTAAAGATTTAATTTTCCAGTTATTATCTTTGAAAGATAATACCTGAAACTCGTAAGTATGCGTTACACTAATAATGTGATACTATGCTTGGGCATCCGCTTTAAAGGAAAAGTGTATTTTTTAAAATAACATTTTGTCCTTCGACTAACATTTTTACGCTTGTTTTTTGACAGTCACTATTTTCATTTACCAACTTCTCCATTTTTTTTTTCCCATTCTATTGTTGTTTTTTTATTTTATCCTCTGTGCTTTTTAACTTTACATTTTAATTTTTTACTATAATTCCTATAATTTTTTACTCTCCTCTTACAAATTTAGGTATAATTTGTTAATATTGACACAATAAACAAAACTCCCTATTACAATATTTCATTCACAGATGAGAGATATAAATTGTTCGCGTATTTTTCTATTAAATCCATAGATGGTTTTTGTACTTCCTCCAGGGAACATTCACTCGTCCGAGATACATTCGGATATCAAAAGAATGGAGTTCTGTGTGGGGCCTTTTCTGTGTTGTCGGGCCCTAGATGAAGTTATAGATTGCTACATTCCCCCAAAAACTTCGGGACAGTTCCAGTGATAGGTACTGCCTTCTGCATAGCCTTATACAGATGTTCTCTACGGCCCAATTTCTTGATATTTCAGATACTCTTTGGTACTACACCAGTTGATAGAATTATGGGGAGAGTTTGGATGGTACTCATTCACTACTGTCTGCGTATTTGTACTTCCAGATCTCTGTATTTGCCGATTTTCTCATTATGCGTGTCTCTGGGATAATTATTGTTTGCGATGCCAATTTCTGTTAGTGTTGCTGAGTCATAAAATAAGTTCTGGCCTGTTATGAACAATTCCATAAGTACAGTTCGGCTTAGTGCAACTTGAACTCGGTTTTCCAGTATAAGATCCAGATTATATTTGTAGTACGGCACTTCTTCGTCTGTAAAAGTTTTAACTTCTTTGCTGACTCTTACTGAAAATCTTGGCGGCTGAATTGGGTCTCTTCTTATACCCTGTTGTAGCAAATGCTTGGCATCTTTCCGTTATCGTGTGGATTATCTTTATATTCGACATTCATACTAATATTGGTTGTTCTGGATTGAGGAGTCTTGTGATGTATTTCAGATAGTTTTTCATCGGAATAAGCCTCCTGTTTCTGGAAATATTTACCCTGACGCCAACCAGGAGTTTGACGGTAATTTGTCTATATTTTCTTCGTTGACCTCATTTGGCTTCTGCAGCCAGGCTTGAAGTTTCTCTTGGTTCGGTCTGCGATGAGAAGACAGTTCATGTTTCTGCCTCGCATAATATCTGGTATAGTACAAAAAATCTGATAACTAATGGAAATATGAACATCAGTTTATTTGTTGGTACTATTGTTCACCAATATCCATCGATCTTCTTCCTTGGTATTTTGGTAGCATGTCTTTGTCTAGAGTGTTGTGACTTTCCCCTCCTTTTCGCAATTTCAAAAGATTAGGTGTGGGCAGAGCATATATATGTTTTGAGTACCTTAAATATATTTTTACTTTTTAGGTTAGTTCGCAGTACCTGTTTTATGAACTTATTTGTTAATCTGATCTTCATAATTCTTTGGTACATTCTTTGTACCTGTTTCATACCCAAGTACTTACATATCTGGCTTCCATCGCTGCAATGGTTTGACTGTGTTGTATCTCAAATGCTCCCGATTGTATTTAAGATGGGGGACTCATTCCCTCATCCCGGAGAACTCCAGAATTGAGTCATCAATTTAAGATCATTCATATACAGTTAATTTAAACATCCTGAAGTGAATTCATTGTAAGACACAACCATAATAAGTTTAATGAAATATGCTTCTTCATATTGGATCTGTCTTGATGTTGTTAATGGAAGGTGTCTACATTTGGATCCTAGTTCCCCAAATTGACGCGAGATGTTCTAAAAAGGATACAATATGTATATTGGTTCTGTATATTTTCAGTATAGGTGCCAGCTATTTAATATTTTTATTTTAGTGTTTTTATTAAACAACTACTGTTAATTCTGAAGTACTCCTTAACAATTAGGTCCTGATAGTTCCTCCTTACTAACCTGAACTTGGCATCTGATATTTGTTTAAAATATTATTAAAACCTGAAAAATCACCATTTTTTTCCCTTTCATAATTTTTTAAAATTTATGTCTTTGAAATCGAGAATATTAGACGCTTTAATATGTTTGATTTATTTTTAACTTGTCAGGAATGAAAGATAGTACATATTAAACTAAAAAATGAAAACTTTAACAATAATAAAAATTTTAACTTTTTGATTTCTAGCATCTTTATTAATTTGTAGCTTATTTTTCAGCTTCTTACCTTTTTTATGGTTGTTACCAAGTAGCAAGAATGTCTAATGATGAAATCGAGAAATGAATGACTTTGAAAATGATAATTATGATTTTTGTGAATTTGGTTGGGAGTAAGTTGTATTTGTATCTGCTTGTTACGTAATTTTATTTTAGTGATTAACATGTGTTTATATCAAATGCAGTATTCTGACTACAAATATGAAAACTATATATTTTTACTGATCAAGTTGAGTAGTTTATAATTTGACACAATGTATCTTTATGCCTAGTGTAATATATATTGTGTTTTTTTTTTGTATGTAGTTCCTGCCTTGTAGAAAAAAAATAATCAGCTTTAAATATAATTATTTGCGGATATTTGCAGAAAAGCGTAAGATTTTAGTGTAGGCCAGATAATAATTTCAGAATTTGCAAGTAGAATAGATCTCCCGAGAACTAGTGCCGTCGCTTTACTAGTTTAGCAATTGTAATTTGTTTAATTATTTTAGAAAAAAGTTAGTTGAAGGTTTCAAAAATTAATAAAAAATTTATGCAACCATAATTTGGCGTAACAGTCATTATGCTTTTTCGAAAATGCTATCTCAAAATTTCCCTTGTTTGGACCGTTTCAAAGTTGACGTTGATTGGAAAAGTTGTAAACAAGTGGGAATAATTTTGAGAATCTTCATTGCAGAAAATTCTACTGGTTAGGGTTGTATGATACTCTGAAAAAACTTCTTGAAAAAAAAATCCAAATACGTTTATTACATTTGGTGCTACGGGTATTCAAATTTTACAGTGAACTAGCTATTTTGCAAATGATCTAAAAACATATTTCTATGTATAATAATAAGCGCGTACGGGAGAGTTCAAAGTTCGAAAATTCGTCGGAAAATTAGATAAGTTACAGTAGGAGTCATAGAGGGGGAAGAATAAGAAGAGAGAGAAACGTGGTGGACGGTTGGTTGATGGCATAATTATATTTGTCTTGATATATTTTATACTAATAATATATATATATATATATATATATATATATATATATATATATATATATATATATATATATATATATTGACTCAGTAATAATCCTAGAGTATATTATTTGGTCTCATTTGGGATCTTCTTTATTTACTAGTTGAAGATCATTTGATCTAAACCCTTGTTTTCCTCGATGGAAGCTGCCCTTATTTTTGGCCGTGGCACATTTTAAGCTGCTTCTGTTTCTAAAGCCCTGTCCAACACTTTACTACAATAACTAAACTTGCTTATACACAAAATATGCTGTATTTCTTAATCTTTACATCAATAAAATATTATATAGTAAACTCTTCTTGTAATTCCTCCGTAGTTCCTGGGTAAGCCTGATGAACAAGGCGGCGGACATCTGTTCTGTATTCTTCTTTCGTTTTCTCTGATGTCTAGAGTTGAGTTGTAACTGGTATAACTGGCGCTAATATTGATTTACAAATCTCCTTTCCAATGTAGCCTTATGGATGTCATAGTCTTTTTGTTGAGTTATAAAAATGATTTGCAATAACCCCAGTGCTGGTCCACGAAGTGGAAGTTATTTACACTAGTGGCAGCTTCAAATTGGCATTTGTACATTATCCAAGATGTTTGACTGTCGTAAATTGTGGATTTGATGTTCTGTTCGATGGTTAATACTTTTTCAGAAAGGCCATGCCTCTTGATTTTTTGACTTTTATCTGAAGGTCTTTCATTTTAGATTATATATCTACTTCTAGTTGCACAATTGATTCGATACTATTTACTTTGATTCCCTACTATTTATTTTTTTGATTCTGTCCCGTCTACGATTCTTTCATCACTTCTTGTCGCACTTCTCCTATGTCTTGTCGCGTTTTTCTTATCACTTCCTTAAACTTTTGCGCTTATCCCAGTATAATTTGATCGAATTTTTGTTGCGACATTTACGTCTTGTATCCATCTGCAAAATTTATCTTGATTTTTTCGAAAGCCTTCTTCCTCTCTTGTTTTTCTTTTTGGCGATGTGCTTCTTTCTGTTTTTCTTTCATTCACTGTTGATCTCCTTTTTGGCGAAGTGCTTTTTATTCTTTCAGATAACATTGTTCTTCATTTTGAAGACGTTCTTCTTCTTTTTCTTTTAGACGACGTGCTTCTTCCACTGCGATATTTGGAGGCACTCCAATATTTTAATATTTTATTTAAACAATATATAGTTATATAAATGAATAAGTAAATAGTGAATATGTGAGAATTTTATGTTAATGTTTTTTATGACTTCTTTTTCGTATTCATAACGAAGAAAATTACTTGTTTACATTAAGGTTAATGCATCATAAAATTATATTACTATGAAAAATATATTTTATAAAATGTATGGACTCTCAGTCTCTATTCTCATTTTGTAACTTACCAAATTTTCTGATTAATTTTCGAATTTTTAACTCTCCCGTACGTGTTCACTATTATACATAGAAATATGATGAATCGCTCTAAATCATAGGCTTTTGGATAACAGTTAGTTCATTGTCAACTGCTTATCAAATCTAATTGCCTAATAACACCCAATGTAAACGTTTATAGATATGTTTTTTTTTTTAAAGAAGCCATCTTCAGTGTACTGTTCATCCCTGAAAAGTAAAATTTTCTACAATGGAAATTTTCCAAATTATTCCTATTTGTTTATAATTTTTCGAATCAACTTCAACTTTGAAACGTTCTGCACATGGCAAATTTTGATATAACAATATTATGTAATTATGAGTTGCATCAATTTTCATTAACTTCTCAGATCTACAACTAATTACCAAAGTTTTCCGAAAATGTATAAACAAATTACAATTGCTACTATTCTGCTTGAAAAAAGGTACAAATTCTGAAATTTTTACTAAATTTTCCACGCTTTAACACGTAGTATTTTTTATTAAAAAAAACCGTTTTTTTCCCATGCGATTTTGTAGTCCTTCATGAAAATCATGTATTTTGGAATACCGTATTATGTAAAATTACATCAGGAATAATGAATAGTAAGAATTTTTTTTTATCTTAAGCGTACTTTCTGAGTTATTCCTATTTTAGTTAAAGAGCTCGATTTTTTTTCACACAAACTGTTTATTAAAAAGTTTAGCACAACTTTTTCCCAAATATGAAAAAGATATTTTTATTTTTCATGATATTTAGGACCTATTCCATAAAAAACCAGCCTTCCCTTCATTTTTCCTGTTTTTGAAGATTTCCTGCTTATCTCGCCCAAATAAAATAAAATTTTCAGGTAGTGATCATTGTTGGGAATTCTTTTATGATTACTTCATGAGCCATTCTGCAATCAAACTGTATTAGCCTTTAATAATATGTATTACGTTTTATATATTTAATTAACGTAATTTATTGGTCCTATTTACATATTTTAATTATTTTTGTTACATTTTGTCAATTTTCATACGTCAAAGTATAGACTCACTGGTATACAGAGGACAGTTAAAATGAAAATTTTTTTGCACAAGAATGCTTGATAATTGATCGTCTATCTCTTATCCATTTTGTGCAACTTCCGTAACCAAAGTCTTGAATACTCTATAGATATAATTAGAAATAACTTTACATAGAACAAAATTAGTAATCTTATTTTTGCATGGTTGGCAGAGCTGCAGACAATGTAAGATGCACAAGACGTACAAGTGTTTTCCATTATGCCAGTCTTGTTACAAGGTGCGTTTAAAAATTAAATGTTGAGCTTTAAGCTTTGTTTCTGTATGAATATGTAATAAACTTTTGTTGAAAAAAAAAAAAGATATTTTAGTTGTTTTGATAAAGAAGTTGTAAATTGATAGGTCAAAAGTTTATTACATTTCATATACTGGCAGTTTTGTTCTTAAACATTGTGAATGTACATAAATTCATCTCTCTATTTGGTTCTTTTATACACAAGGTCTATGAATCTTTGACAGTTTACTATTTTGAATTAATACATTTTAAATTATTGTTGTATTGTCTCTGGTTGTACTACATTTTGGGTTGCTTACAAAAAGAAAAATTTGTATGTGAAACAGTTTTGCGTTAAAACTGATGTTATTTGTTGTATTGTTAATCGTGACGTTTTAATCAGTCTATCAATTTTAAACAAAAAATCGTCTATACAAGTTTTTTTGATATTGCCTATGAAGTCGTGCAATAATAAAAGCATACGTACGAATTTCTTGAAAATTTGTTTATATATGTTTCCGAGTCTGCCGAAACCGAATCTGAAGCTAAAATTGTAAAATATTCAAAAGTGCGAATTTTAAGATGCATACATTATATACAAAACTATGTAAAAACTGCTTAATTAAAACAAAAACTTGCATTCATTTGTTGTCGAGGCTGCCCAAACCGAGTTCGAATTTAAAATTGTAAAATATTCGAAATTATAAATTTTAGGACACCATAATTTTGCTAAACTATGTCAAAACTACTTTTTTAAATTAAAAACTTGTACTCGATAAGTTTTGGCAACTGCTAAAAATCGAATCTAGAGAGAAATTCCAACATTTTCAAAATTAGAAAAATTTTGCTATACTATGTAAATGTAAACTGACCTTGTTTCTAACGCAGCTTTTTAATTCGATCGAACCGGTCTGATGCAGTTATATACATATGAAATCCACGTAATAAACGGTTCTGACTGAGGTTTCTATCGGATGTACCATTTCTTACTGCTATTTGAGAGGTTACATCCGATAGAAACTTCACTTAGAATTGTGTATTACGTGAATTTCATGTGGATACGACTACATCAGATCGGTTCAATCGGATCAGTACGATTTGTTGATTGAGTGACAGCAGGTCAGTGTTGAGAAGCCTTTATACTGAAACCTTAAGACTTATTGTGTTGCCTTGATCAGGTTTAGTAGCCTGCTCATTAGTTTGTCCACTTGGTATAGGCCTTCCGGGTAGATTGATCCCTGAAGGTGTCCCCAGTAGATTTAAGCTTCGCATTCGAAGGTGATGTGTGAGACCGTCTCTTCCTCTTCCTTACATAGTCTATTTGAAAGGTTGCATCCGATAAAAACTTCAATTAAAACTGTCTATTACGTGAATTTCATATGGATAGAACATCAGATCGGTCCGATTCGGATCACAACGCTGCGTTATGAACGAGGTCAAATGATCAAAATACTTTCTTAAGTTGAATCCACTTTACACACGACAAGAAATCGGCAATTCAGACTGATTATGGCACTCTCTCAAAGTGGCTGGGTCACTTACGATTACTTGACAGGTGCTCCGTTTCACTCGTCATTCACTTTCAAAAATAATACAATGCATCTGCGCGCATCAGTGGACGTAACTGTAGTGAATGCTGCATTGAAATACCTAATTTAGCATTTTCATATTATAAATTTTGCTCGACTTTACAGTCAATACCAACTATAGTGCGATCGGCTGATTCCGAGTAATAAAATTGTGATTTTAAAAGAATCTTGCATGTGGTGCAGAAAAAAATATTATTTTATTACTCGGAAACGCTCCAAATTCACTGTAATATCCGAAATTTATTCCGAGATTCTTTAAAAAAAAATTGATTTAATTTTTTTTTTGGCATCTTATATACGCAAAGGGACCATTTGCGGATCCGTAATTACCTGCTTTTTTTTTTTGTATTTTGACCTCAAAAATATTCGTAAAATATTCGTCTTCCTTCCCAAAACATCTTATATGATTTCATTTGGACAAATATTTGTCTTGTCGAATTTGTTATAGTTTGTAATTTGAAGTAATATTTACAAATTAAGGTTTTAATTTACAGTGTTTACGAATGAAAAATAAGCTTGAAAACAGGAATTCAATCAGTTTTGAAGTCATGGTGTCGGTATTTAAAAAACTTCCAAACTATACTGCCTTGTTAAACTCATTGGTGGTAAATATAACAATTTATAAATTTTTATTGTCAACAATTTTGAAATCCCATAGAGAACTCTAGTAACAGTGAAAACGATCGACGATTTCTACAACCCATACGAACCGGTGGCAGTTTGTCTTAAATACACGTTGTCAGCGCGTGATATACGTTCGCATTAGTAAAATCTAAAAACGAATTGAGCTGGAAGAAGAGTTTAGTATTACCTTATGCTGCTTGTTCCAAATTGCAAAACGGTCTTGAATTTCGCTTATAAATTTTTCCACATGGAACACTTATTTCCGATGTATTTAACGCTTTAGCAACTTGACAATTTCAAACGACGATATTGGAGAGCCACTATTTCCACTATCTTACAAAAACAGAATTGGCTCGCGTCATCTTCAGTTGAAACACGACTCCATTGAAATTGTGTTAACTAATATTTTACTTAAAAAAATTAGTAAATATTTTTAGATCAATATTGTTACTTTATTAGTAACTTTCCAAAAAACACTTTATGAAACAACAAATAATGAACAAATTTATATCAGATTTGAAGCACAAGTGGAAAAGGATACACTATCGAACGTTGCTATTCTATTTGCTTTTTCTTAGTAGCACAGAACATCATACATTCCAAAATATAGGGTGAGCCTCTTATTTTGTATCTAAGTAGAACTAATATAAATCAGGCATTTTGGGTCATAAAATTCCGAACAATGGTTATTCTGAATAATCAATTGTTAATATTTTGGGACAAATTTCCAGCCTTCGTCGTCGGCGGTAAAAGTACTTCTGGCTAGTTTGTCAGTTTCCTAATGGCTTTCCACCAGGACTTGACTTATCATAGCCAACTTTACACTGTTTTCATTTTTTCGGTCACTAAGAAGTCTGTAGATCTATTGATTGATTTCTGTCATATTGGCACATGAGGAGATTACATGTCTTAACCGTACTGCAGGCATCTGATGCACAAGTGCATCACGTCTAGTTCTATGGTCCTTGCTTTGGAATCGAGTACACTTCTGTAAAGTGCGGGACTAAAATTTAATATTCACATTTTAGGATAGAACAATCACACTACAAGAGTAAAAAATACTGAAGAAAACTGAAATGAACTACGATTTACCCATAATACGTCATCAGACGCGGTGTGATGTCACGCTCGAGCAATTTTCCATATACAAATTATTTTTCACAGCAACGTAATGCCAATGGTTTTTTGCCGCTTTATGGTTTTCTACCCTTACTAGTGCTCCTACGTAAAAGAAAATGGACTTTAGGCAACGTACAGGTGGTGTTTTTATTATGACCTGGTAGATATTTTATCTATTATCCTATTTCGCCAATAAAAATTATTCTTTAAAACTTATTTTCATAGCCCCTTTTCTAACTAAACCAAAACAGTTCAAAATTTATTTTATTATCTAGAAACGCTGGAAACAAAACACGTGTATCGTCTAAATTTCGGATACCCCATTGGGCTTAACATTGCAGTATAGGAATATTATAGGTATCTAATTGGCACCTACTAAATTAACATTTGGCTTCGATTTTATACGTTAACGCATCTACAATGTAAAAACTGCATCAACAGCTCACATCACCAGCACCTAACCTTTCATCTATGTTGTGTCTACAGGGCGAACTTTATCACTTGGCTTTTTTACTCAAATTTTTTCGATTTTTGTTACCAGGACCGAAAGAAATTTTTCCCGCCGCGGCCGAGAAGGAATAGGAGGAAGAACCCAAAAACCAGAGAAAATGCTGTAAAATTGGACACTTTGAGGAGTTGCTTGAGTGGATTGTCTCAGGATTCGGGAATCGGTTCGAGCCAGGAATGTCCTTCATTGGGGTTAGACCAGATCGTCGTTCCAGATTATTTGCAAAGTTCAGGTATGATGGAATTATTTGTATTAAGAGTATTTTATTATCGCACGTTAAAGGTGCTCGATAATAATTCTTAAATATGAGGTATTTGTTTTTTTACACAATTTACCATTTTTTACACTAATCGAGTGCATGAGGAATATTGTAATACTATTTGGAATAGGCGTTCTTTGCAGATGCGCATATCTGTAATGATATATATTTTTCGATAAGTGTATAATAGCAAGATGCCACTTTATGTAAAACCGGGAATATTCGGGAAATTTTGCTTGTACCAGAAATTTGGTAATCGAGAAAAGTATTCCGACCAAGACTGACTATGTACATATGGCTTCTTTAAAAAATATATACTAGCATTAACAAGATAAAGCAAAATTGGTTGCAGTTTTCTCCAAAACTAATTAATTTAAACAAAGACTGCACACGCACATGCTAATGAGTTTCAAAGCTAATCAGAAATTTATACTTGTTCTTGCCTGTCATAGGAAAGTAGATAAGAAAATTAAGAGATCGATTGAGTAATCATTAAATATATAATTATCCACTTATTCACTTCAGCTATTAGAATTCAGTTCTAAAAATAAAACTTAAGATATGATCAAGTTTTGTGTTTGTGCACTCTTATTCACGAACACTTGTATGATAAGTTGGATTTAGGTATATCGATTACTAACTCTCTAATAATTACTATGGTATTAAGAAGTGATAAATTTATGGTCAGTTTAGTAATTTTGATTTTGAAGTAAAGGGACTACCCAAATTAATGCAGAATCCTATATTTTATTAACAGATTAATTTGATGACAATACACCTATTCAGTACCAAACTTAATGACTTACCTTTTAAATAGTAATAAACCTATTGTAAGAAAGTAATTATCAAGGATACGGATCGTTAAGGTCTATTATCATGTAAACTAATTTTAAAAGAAAAGACCTGGAAAGTCGACAAACCTTGTTAAGTATTGGTCATAAACTTTTGTATTTTTTTTGAGTTCTATTTTTATTTAATAAGATAGGACTGCGGTTTTTTTTTTCGTTTCAGAACAATTACGCGACTTCGGTATGTTTTTAGGCATTAATTATCCTAAGAATGAATGGATGAAAAATGGTCATATTTCATCTTCGATGCTTAGGCCTCGTTGGACCTTTTTCATCCTCCTCATGACTGTAAGTCATTCGAGGCCTTTGCGAATTCAGTAGCCTCGTCAACTGAACTTGCCTAACGGCTTTAGGTGACAATATTGTGTCTCCAAAATGTTTCTGACTCAGTTCGTTGAGTGCTAAGGCCTCTCTGAAGACATAGTCAAGTTTTATCCTCTGGACACCATCTACATGCCGGATCATCTATGATGTCAATCTTACGAATATGGCCTCACAGGTGATAATGTCCTGTTAGTAGTCCCACCACGATTTGCGATTCTTTTCTCCCCAAGGAGAGAAGCTCGCTAATAAGTCGTGCGTTTGCAGTTATAATTCCCTCTTATCAACGGTAATTAAAACAGGCAGAATTGATTGAGGTCCGTATGTTTCAATTGCGGATCCCATCTTTGCCACACGATCTGCTTCCTCGTACCTGAATGATCCGAAAAACACAAGAGCTTGATTGTACAGCCGTTCTTTGTTCGACTATTCACTACATCCTTGCACTCGGATACCAGTCGCGAAGCTAAAACATTAGACTTCAGTGCCAATATTGCAGCTCTACTCTCAGCTGTATGTTTATTATCCTAAGAGTATTTATAAAAATTTTATCAGCAAAGGTTGTGAGTTTAAGCGTTGGACTAGTAGAGCACGACTACGACCAGTGCGAGTTCAATTCGCGTGTGCGGCGACTTATTAAGGTCTTCGACCATTAGAGTGGCTAGTGTTCCAATAGTTAGTAGACATGAAACTGACAAAGTGAAAACTCGGGGTAAGTTATGCGTCGAGGGGGCTATGATTCGGAACCCACACTAAACGGTAGGTCCACTCGTTAAAGTCTCCGTTACCGATGCGACTTTAATCCAAAACCAATCAATCTACTGTTAAAAAAAATATTTTTTTTTACAATTACAAAAACTACAGTTAGTTCCACAAAAACGTGTTGACAAAATATGACTACTAACCAACTTCTCCACATAATCCAGTAATAAGTTTTTCCATATTCTACGTATGTCTACACTTAATCGCTTTAGAGTGCATATATGTTTTTTACGAAGTTGAAACTTCATTAAACTCCATACATTTTGAGTAGCATTTGCATTCCTTCCATTCCCAACGAAGGCGACTACGATGTTTCTGGTTATTTTCTGATAGTAACCAGCGTTCAGCAGACATTATTAAACACTTTTCATTATGCAATGACCCAAATCCATGGAGATGGAAGCATCCCCCGACATGCACTTTAATAAAGTGTTTAACTGTTACCTGTTTAATTATGTGTTGCGTGGTAGACAAAGTTTCTTAACAGAAATCCAGACCCAAAATAAAGATTCGTTAGTAAAAATAACGTTGACCAATCTCTATCGATATTCTCTTGTGCCAAAACTAAGTATTTTTGGATGTGTTTTTCACACAGTAAAGGTTTTTATCTGGTTGTTATATACTATATTTATGCCTACAAGTATTCGCTTTTGAGCTAAAATACTTTATCTTTGTCGCAGATTAAAATGTGTATTTTTTTGGAACACTTGAATCATATTACCTTATCATGATTTTTTGGTAGTAACAGGTTAAACCACTATCTGGAAGAGCATCAACTTTTTTTTCTCGATCACACCTTTTCACCCACTTCTGTACGAAAGATACAGACTTTTTCATATATTTTGTGGTGACAACATAAGTCTTTTTTGGGTTTTTTTCCTGTTTACACAAATAGCTTAGAATTTTTTATGATATTTCGCGCTCGTTATGAATATGTCTGATAGACTTTACAAATATCAAGCAATTGACTGATTATCAATGCACAGCTCGGAGTAATTCAGAGCCTCGCGTGTTGGACGTACTAAGTAAACGGACCCAAACAAGTATGGAACTAATTGTAAATCGTTTCGTAAAAAATTAAAATTTTTGTATATATAATTTTCTCTCGATTTTTTGAAATTAGCTTTACAGACTAATGTCAAAATATATAAGAATATTGCTTTACCTTTTGGATATAAAGTCTCTTTTCGGCTTTAAAGAAGTGCGTAAGCTAAACCTTACAGTTTTCTGGAAAATCGGTTAGAATCCTGGATGGAATTGTTTTACCTCCAAAAAAGGTTTTTGGCCAATTTGGAATATTTAAAACTTTATTTTTTGTTTAAAGTATTAATTTTTACAGTGGGATATTGGGCACACTAATTACTGGTTGTCTACAGTGAATTTTCGAAAAAAATTTTCCCCTTCATTTTTTCTGTGTAAACTTTTTTTAAAAACATGGTATTGTAATTTCTCACTAATACTGTAAGAATTTATCTTGTTTCCAGAGTATATACATATTTTGGGATATTAATTTACTAAAATAAATAGTTAACTTGGTATAACTCCTTATTCTTTTCTTTAACGGCGATTTCCTAACAGATCGTAAAGCTGGAAAATTGTCATTTTTTTATGTTGTTGCGTGCTTTTTTGTAATCTTATCCCATATAACCATTTTTTTAAACTATGTATAAAGTACGTTCATAAACAACAACGAATAGTTTATGTAGGCGACTCTATATGATAAAAGTGGTAAGTGATTAAAAAAAATATAAAAATTTCAGTGTTTTCTTAATTATGGGTAGAGACTGTCTATTTAACTTCGCATTCACGCTTCAACTTTTTTGTCATATAAAATTGTCTACTTAAGTTTCCTGATTCTGTTTCCATACATCTTGTAAACAATTTATTTCAAATTAAGTCAGCACTATGGCTAACCGCTTGCTAAAAAGAAGGAGGTTCTAAATCCGCTATATCAATTTTTGAAAAATAACTTTAAGTTCTTAATTTACACCCCGAAAAAGCGAAAAATGATAAGTTATTGAATTTTTTAAAAATATCAAATTCGTAATTTAGACCTCCAAAAGGTCCCCAGTGCCAATTTTGAATGTATTCGAAAAATGTAAAATTTTTAGTTCGTCATATTAAATTTTTTTAAAATAATTTTAGAATCGTTATGTGCGATCCCAAAAATTCCCCCATACCAGTTTCGGAGAAAAATTCGGACAAAATTAATTTTTTTTATTTGCCATGTTGCCATCATGGATTTTACAGAGCCAATTTCTGCAAACATGATATGGGACCACCATAGCAACTTACTTCCGATTGGCTTTTTGGAGGTGTAAATTACAAATTTAAAAATTAAAAAAATCAATATGGCGCATTAAAAATTTTGCATTTTTCGCTTTTATTCAAAATTGGTATGGTGGTGTATTCAGAGGAGCAAATTTCAAATTAAAAGTTATTTTTGAGCAATCCAATATGGCGAAATAAACATTTTACATATCTCAATTTCGTCCAAAATTGGTACTGGGAGGTTTTTTAGAGTATGAAGTTCGAATTTAAAATTATTTTTGAAAAATTCAATATGGCGGACTAAAAATTGAAAATTTCTCAATTTTGTCTAAAATTGATACTGAAGAATGTCCAAAGGTTATATTAAGACTGGATTAAAAGTTTCAGATATCTTTTTTTATTCAATATCTTGGAATCAATATGGTAGGCTGAAAATTTTCCATTTTTCAAAATTGGTATTAGTGGGTTTTTGGAGTTGTATATTACGAATTTAAGGTTAATTTTCTAAATTTAAGTATGACATATACAACATGTGAAACCAAATTTGGAATTGTTCTAATTTCGTCTAGAATTGTTATTATGGGGTTCAGGGGAGTACATTACAGATGTAACGGGTTTTTGGGGGGTATGGGTTACGATCTAATATTAATTTCTGAAAATTTAAGGTAGCGGATTTACTACTACAGACTAAATATTTGTTTGGTCCAGTTTTATTCCAAACTGGTATTTGGAGAACTTTCAAAATCAAATGTTTTTATTATTCAATTTAGCTTGATTTATAATAAATTTGGTTAAAATGGGTACTCTGGGAGTATTGCCAGGTATACTACACATTTCGGTTAGTACTTGGTTCAAATCGAAAAATATAATTTTTATTAAAAAATTTAACCGCCTTCTAAAAAGCATTAAACAGATGAAAATAAGATTAAATATTTTTATATGGAAAATAAATTTTTGAGGTCGACTCCAAATTATTACGAAATAGAATAAATAACTACTAACATGAGATATAAACAATTTATATTTAGAAAGCAATCACAAATAAGGTCAGTTATAAAATCATTCGTTTTCTCTTTTTATTAATCACATTTTTTTAAATAATAATTTGGCGCCGACTTCAAAAATTTCGGTACCATTTAAAAATTTATATTACTATTTACCGCTTTTCAGTTCTTTTTTGAAGACCCTTAAAATTTTAAATAATAATTATTTTTATATGTTTTCTACAATCTCTGCCTACAAATACATGTATCCTGGAAAAAAGATAATTTCAGCGTGGTGTAGTTTAACTGAATTTTCACTTAAACTTTTCTAAGAAATATCATCAGTCTGAGAACTATCGAAAGCACCATTTTTTTAATTGTGTATATATATACTCTCCCATACAAAATATGCTGTCAAATTAAGTGTATATTAATTTGGCAGCAATGCATTGTGTTAGATACATTTTCAAACCATGTTTAGAAAAGTAAAACTGAATTTCAACTGCTGACAAATCAGAAAATTTGTTATAAAATTTAAGTCATCCCTCGTTTTAATTTTTACAGCTTTTCAAAAATTCAGATCTGTAGATAACCAGAACAAAATTGTGGTTCTATATTTAAACCTAATTTTTTATATCTCTCATAAAGTTTTATTTAAATCGATAATAAGAATATAGCCTAAATTTTTATCTTCAGGTATGTCAAATTCAGAAGAAAATTCCATTTCTAATTCAAAATCTTTGGTCTTGGAAAAAATCGAGGAAAACGAATTAGATTCGAGTACTAAATCAATAAACATTGGAAATCATGGTAAGGATAAACGTAAACGTGAATGTTCCGAAAGTAGTTTATCTGATTTCGAAGTGAAAAAACCTAAAATTGATCTAAAACCGGATTCTACGTCTGATTTAGGCTCTGAAGTTAGTTCAACTTCGTCTTTTCCCACTACTGTTACGGATAAATCTAGTTTTTCGTCAGAAACTAGCGGTTTTGTATCAGAAAGAGATAAATCCAGTACAATTTTAGAAAAATCTAATAGTTGCGGGTCTGACAAGTCGGAAACTGAACTATGTATGTTTTGTAATAACGCACCGAAAGACAGCATTTTCTTGCACACGAACATTGCGCATAGATGCTGTTGTTATAGGTGTGCGAAGAAAACGTTAAAAACCATCAAAAGATGCCCGATATGTAATAGATCGGTCAATAAAGTGGTTAGGATTTTCACATCTTAGGTAGGAACAGAGATAATATATATATTTATAAGGTGTTAAAGATGCTGTTTTTTTTTTGTAAAGTATATAAAGTGATCCTAAAGTTTAATAGTGCTTCAATTGTGATTTTGCTATAATTTGTGAAAAGAGTCGCTGCAAAAAGTGATTGGAAACTAAAAGGCGTTTTGAGAAAACTCTCTGTTGGAAAATTACCTTGTAATTAGGTTCTAAGTGACATTTTTTGTAAGGATTTTTTTCGTTAATTGTAACATCTCAGTTGGAGCATTATATTAAACTTTTGGATCATTTGGTATATTTCTTAATAATAGTTTTTCTTATGTAACATTTTTACGGGAAATGTGATAAACTGTGATTTTTAACTGGTCTAATAAAATTCGTTGTTATTTTTGGGGATTTATTATTGTAATTTTGTGAATTTATATATGTACTTTGACTGAGTGCTGAAGGTTGTAATGTTAATAAAGTAATCGGACCTAATGGATTCAATATTTTTGAAAATAGTATTAAAATTTTCTAATGTCGTGTCACGTATTTTAACTCGTTCAAAAATTTAAAGGTGAACCAAATATACTTTTAACTCTACATAATTGGTAGTCAAAAAGTGAAAAGAACCTTTACCTTGGAATTCATGGGGAAAATGATAGTTGCTACGTTAGTAATTAACTGCCTTTGATGATTTCATGTAACAACTTGTCTTATTGTTATAAAAAATCTTCAAAATATACTTTTATTTCTCAAAATGTTTAGATTATGCCGTAAAACTTATATTTTTTGAAGTATTGGTTTAGAGTTGAACATTTTTAGGTTTTGTAATGATATTTTCAATGTTAAAATATTCTATTTTTCTTTATTAACACTTATTACAGTATGTAAAATGTAGACAATACCACTCGTACTGTTGTTGCCAAATGATTTCTATTATTTGATCTCCAAATCAAAAGACCCATAATTCATAATAATTTAACTATTAATAAGTTATTAGAATGTGTTTAGTAGCTTTTCTAACCTATTGTCTTTAATTAAAAATGTTTATTTTACATTTGAAAGAAACTCTTTAAGTAGAAAATCATTCTAGTTTGCTTTTAATCGTTGGCTAGTCAGTCGACAGGGACTCTTTTTCCGCATTAAATTTCTAATGGTGATTTTTTAGTCGGAATTAGTAAGATCGTTCCTAAATGTAAGATTAGTTGGTGCGACTGCTCGTGATAAATAGTAATGAACGAGTATCTATCAAACAGCTGATACGCGATAATATAGACCTGTTTTTGTAGAAAAAGATTATTTTATCTGTTTTTATCCAAAATATTTTTAATGTTAATGCGCCGCAGTTTTCACTTTGTAGTTTTGACTGAATAACTGGTTAATAGCTTATTACCATAAGGTTTATAGTTATTTGCAATCTCGTAGAGCATAAAATCGAAAAAAGTAGAATTGTGCGTTTCCGTGACCACCATGGCTCATTTCATGCGTCCCCATTGATCTTACAGTTTTATAAAGAAAAAATTAAGTAAATTTTTTCTTTTTATAGTTTGAGTTCATAGCAGTATGTCGATATCTTATTCCCAGCTTTAGGGTCTACATTATTGTTATTTCTCTAGCCTTGTATGGAGATAATATTTGTGAAGCATTGATAAACCGTCTTTGTTTCGATTATTTTGGCAAATCTGCAACATGAACAAGAGTAAATTTTTCAATCTGTAACAGAATCAGCAGCTCGATTAAACACTGTCAAATTTAAGCATGCTTTGAATATTCGCACATCGAAAGTTTCGATAATCTCATGCTCTACAAAATTGCAAATAACTATATTTATTCTGTGGTTAGCCGTCCACTTATTCAGCAAAAACTGCAATGTGAAACGATGGGGTAATTATTTATAAAATATTGGTTTTATATAAAAAAAAAATGATAAAACAATTTTCTCTACAATTTTATTTTTGTCGTAGTAGCAGCCATTTTGGAAATATTTGCAAATTATTGTTTATCTGGATGGCGGTTGAAGTGCACCACTTTAGTGTTAGAAGGCGCCAATTTTGTCTTACACTCTGAAATGAGATACTTAATTTGAATGATAAAATCACTTTTGGAATTTAATACATTTGGGACCTCTGTTCTTTGACCAGCTGACTGACCTAGTATCCAGTCTTGCTCATATTCGTAGTAGTGATGTAAGAATTATAAGAAAGGCAACTGATTTTTTTTAAAAGCATTGCAAGATACATAAAGACATTTATTGAAAATTTAAATCTCTGCATCTCTCGTTTAGTTCTATGCATTGAGGAAAGAATGATAGTTTAAGAGATATTTTTAAATTTATTTGTCTAAAAAAATCGCATAATAACGTTATTTCCTTCCTACATCTGGATAGGACTTGGTTTGAAACTTCTATTTCACTGTGATGCCTCAAAGCAATCTTTTTCCAACAGTTTCTAAAGTTAGTCCTAGTCTTCGTACTATAAATGATGTTGATCGTAGTTCCTGGTAATTTTATTAAATCAAATTTAGCATTTAAATGAGATCCTTATTAGAATTTATTGCTCAAGTTTTTTATTTATAGAAGACGGCTTTTAATTCGTAATGAAACATATTATGCAAACAAATAATGGTGACTTTTGGAGAGCTAAAAATTTGACATTTTGTTTTTTGTTCTTTTATTAAAAAAATCCAATCCTCGCTGAATATTTGTCCATTTCTTGTTAAGAACGTAGAAAATGATACAAATACTTTAGTGAACATTGTTTTTTTTTTATGAAAAACCTTTAACAGCAAGCTTCTCAGTAAGTCACAGTAACTAATGCAAATTTATATTAGACTGTCCCATATATAATTTAAAAAACACATTTTTAGCGCAGTAGTCATTTCAAAACAATTAAGAGAAATTACCCCGCAATACTTCAGCATTTTAAAATTTTTCTATATTTTAAGAGGAATACATCAATTCTCACAGTCATTGTAATAAACTGATACAAGACAAACAGGAAATTCTAAACCATTGTTGGATTAAAAGGACCCGCCTTAATGATATGTATCTTGCAACGGTTTAAAAATATTAGGGGGAATCATATATGCAGACTATTTGTTATCGTTGTGTTCATGCAATTTTCTTGCATAATTCATAAAACCTAGTAGGTAAACTTTACTAATGTGGTCAAAATTTTTTAGCAGCATTTTGATATATGAGTTTAATCAACATTCAAAATGTTTATATTATAATCTAATCATGTAACAGCCTCTTTCACAGCATCTTTAATACCTAAAAAAACCTTAGATATTAAAAAAAAAAATAGTAAGTACTAAAACAAAAATACAAAACTTAGGTGTACAGAAAAAAAATTTAATTTATTCAGAGTATATATCTATATTGAAAATTTTCGAAAACCCTGCAAAAATTTGAGAGTATAAAGACTGATTCTCAGAATTTTTATTTTTGTAAGTACCTAAGTAATTAAATGGCATTAAAAATTAAAAAAATGTAAATAATGAAAATAATTGTTTTCTTTTTAAGGAAACTCTTGAATTTTTGAAAGGGTTATACTTTTCTACAGATTTTTGCTTTTATTAAAAATCTATATATATATTTTTAGTTTATGATTGCTTCTGGCTTTTAAGACACTTGTTTTTCTTCTATAAAAACAAGTTGTAACTGTTTTTGCCCTAAGCTTATCGTTTTTTTGTTATCGAACTGTATCGGAATTGTTTTTTATGCAAGGACCATAAAAAATTAATTCTGTACTTCAAGTGATACTACGTTCAACCGAAAAAAAGTGTAGATATATAGAAAATGTTTTTCGTTTTTTTTCTTTGTTCTGGATTTGAAATATTCTTGTAAAATAAGAATTTTGTGCAATTTTAAAATAAATAAAAAATTTTACGGTACAGTTACTTTTTATTTCACCACTTCTTCCAAAAATAAGGTAGGTCTTTGTTCTTTAATGTATGTGGATAACTAGTAGTTGCTTTTTTTTAGTCAATAATGGGAGTTTTCTTTTGTGCAATGTAGTAACATTTCTAATAGGTCCGGTTTGTTCAAAACAGATTTTAGTACCTTAAAAGAAGAGAAAGGATCCTCATCTACTCACTCGAGTATGTTTGCCTTACAATTACAGTAAACTCGGAAGTGGAAAAAAAAAATCTTTAACATAACGCCATGATTTACAAGTTATAATTGTTGGCAAGACTTGGACAGGGTTCGCGGATCATAAAAACCATTATTTAAAAAAAAACGTAATTAAGAATTTTTCACTGAATAAAACATTATATTATAAATGAAATATCTTACCAATTTAAATTCATATACAGGGTGTCCAACCGGGAACCAGTTCGCTCTATATATAGAAAACTATATATATATAGGGAAATTTTGAAAATTTAACAGTATACTAATGTCGATGAGGGAAACCCGCCTAAAATATTTTCAAGATGGTGGCATTTCCAGTTAAACCGGAAATAGGTGTCAACGTGTTTATTTTAAATGGAACACTCTATATTATTGCAATTTTGGATTCTGCTCAAGATTCCAGGCACATTTTGTGTATCATGTATTTGAGTTGGATTCCTTTTTGAAAAGGGCCTACTTTATTAGATTTTTATAATATCTTGATAAACAATAATTAGCGTTAAAAATAAGGGTAAGTAAGGATATATCGATAGCGAAAATTTTTATTTTTTGATGGTGATTTTGCTGCGGATTTTTAGTTCAGTTATAATCTTGGTTGTCTGTGACGTTTTACTCATAGCTGACTATGACGGTATTGAAAAACAATCAAATGCTAAAGAAATGTATGAAGCAGTCACTGAAAGTTATTAATAATAATATCACGGCGCTTAAATTATACAAACGAAGATTATTTAGACTTTTTATTTTATTATTTATGGAGAATGTGATAAAGTTATATCAAGAACATATGACGTATTTGCCATTCTTTATCCACAGAAACAGAAACCATCATAATGCGCTGTTTAAAAAATTAGCGACAATTTTAAGAACCTTGGATTCGTCAAGGCAGTAGTGCAAAAAATAAACCTCTTGTTAATAATGAGAATATTGAAATTGCTATTTTGGGATATTTCGCTGCATATCTAACAGTGTCTGTAAGACAAGCTGCTTTAGAGTCAGAATCATGGGCGTAGTTAGAGGGGAGCAAAACTCATTGCCCAACCAAGAAAAATCGACAATATTCAAGAAATGTAATGTTTTCATTGTTTTTATCTTGATAAAAAGATTCAATCCCATTCCTCTTAAAATTATTTTATCATGCCCAAAAACTCCTGTTTACCAAAAAAAAAGACCGATGTGAAGTTATAAAAAAAATAGAAGTACCCAAAAAGAAAATTTAGTAATAAACAAATACCTGGACATTTTTACAAAAATAAGAATGATAATTATATTTATTTTTAAACTTGAAAAAGTATTTACATTTCATATACAATAGAATTGTCTAGTGGCTTGGTAAAATTAGGTTATCTCGCTGAATTTACTGGATACTGATAGGAAGAATTCCTAGCTTCTTTATTTATTTTTTAAATATCAATTATTCTGTAGCCAACCGCCATTTTTTATTTTAAATTTAGTTGCATTGCTGCTGAGTTGCGGAAAACGCCATGAATGAGGAAGACGCCATTTTGAATAATGAACTCCATTCTTGCAAGGCATTCCATATGTACCTCTCACTAAATTGTTACTTCCAAAATTTGTTAATTCTACTAAAAAGTTGGTTTATCTCTAATTACGGGAAGATCTTAGTGGAGGGCGGCAATATCACAAGAGCAAGAAAAGATCGACCCCATATGACAGACAGTACAGTTTGACAAGCGAAAGAGAGTTAACGAAATTGAAACATTCCGGTGGCTGATCAGCTGCCCCCCCCCCCCCCCCCCCCCCCGGAAGACTCCCTAGCTACGCTAATGGTCAGAATTATCCAGATCAAGAGTTTATAGAATATTACGCAAACGTAAAATTTCCAAGGCGAGTGTCATTCTGTGAATTTATCATAACTTGGATGCAAGGACAGTATTATTTGGACAGACGAAGCTAAATTTCCAAAAAATGCTTTATAATTAATAATTCTCAGTTTTGGAGTGATTCAACTTTACATGTGCTTAGAGAGCAGACTTTTCAAGAATCATGGCAGTTTAATGATTATTGTGTAATAAGAAATGCTAGCGTTGTGGCACTAAATTTTTATCAAGAAAATTTAAATGGTAAGTTAAACGTTTTTGAATTATTCTAGATATAAAATGGGCTTATTAACTTTTAGCTGAATGCTATTTGAATATTTTACATAATTTAGACTTCCTGTTTTATCAGCATGATTGCGCACCTCCAGATAGTGGCTCCCTAAACGATAATTTTTTGCAAAATACTTTTGATCATCGATGGATTCTCAACAATGTCCTTTCCTTTGGCCACCTCGGTCTCCAGATCTTTTAGTGTTCGATTTTTTAATTGGTGCATAAAAAAAATCGAATTTATAACACTCCTATAAGATTGTGTGGGGCGAGGGAGGAATAAATTTGCAAGTTTAAGTCCCGAGTCAATAAGAAAAACAACCCATGAACAAGTGCTGCTCAGATGCGAAAAATGTTTGGAAGTTCAAGGACGCCAGTTCGAACATTTACTGAAGAAGTAAGTTTCTTTTTTGAATCTAGAATAAATTAAGCTTGCACTGCTCTTTTGACGTATCCAAAGTTTTAATTTTCGATAATTTATTTAACAGCACATGTATCACATGTTTTTGATATAAATGTACCACATTCACCATAAATAATAAATAAATTTAAATCATTTTCGTTTGTATAATTTAAGAGCCCCGGCATGATTATTAACAATTTTCAAATGGTAAGTGACATCTTCATATATTTCATTAGCATTTGATCGTTTTTCAATACCGTCATAGCCAGCTATGAGTAAAACGTCATAGCCAACTAAGATTATAATTGAACTAAAAATCCACAGCAAACCCACCATATATAAATATTAAATTGGCAATATTTCGAAAACAAAAAATTTCAGCATAGACAACATTACACACACACAAACTTACCCTTATTTTTAATGCTAAATAAGATAAAATTAGAAAATTTTGTGTCTCCATTTGAAAAAATTGACTTTTTACCATTCTTTCAATTTAATTTTTAATCTTATTTTTTGAACCCCCTGTATTATTGGTTATCAAAAAATTATAAAAATCTAATATAGGCCCTTTTTGAAAAAGGATTCCAACCCAAATTAAAAAAGCTTTCTTTTAAGAAAAATTGATAATTATTTTAGGGCCCGCAAACGCCATTTTTGACATAAAAAACTTAAATATGTCAAAAACGCTTACTTTGACTGTGGTATAGGACAGGATACATAAAATGCGTCTAGAATCTTGCTCAGAATCCGAAAATGCAATAATATACAGGGTAATTCAAAAATCGATCACGAAACTTAAGAGGGTGATTCTACTTGACAAAATAAGGGTAGAGCTTCATATAATTTTTTTTCAAAATGTCATTCGTTTTCGAGTTACAAGCCGTCCAAGTTCAAGTTTTTATTTTTTGTTTTTTGAATTACTCGCTTACAGGAAAACCGATTTGACTAATATTTGAAAGATAGGCTAAGTCTTCTGCGCTTCATCATTTTAGTAACAATTCACATTGATTGTTTGTCGCTAGAGGGCACTTTACCTACATTGAAAATTGTTTTTTTTGTCATAATTTTTTAGTGTTGACAGCTACAGTAGTTTTTGGCATAATTTCTGAAAGACTGATGCCAGGCCTTTAAAAAAGGTGCTCTTTATTTACATCGCTAAACCCAACGGTTTAGACGTAAATCACCCTTAAAAATTAAGTGGTAAATTTACTTTTCTCATTTCATTACCACCAGCTACCAGGTAAATAGCTATCAAAGTATACTAGAGCTGTCAGTTTAACATCAAATAAATTCGCTTTTTAAACTATTTAATTTATAATCTTAAAATAACTAATAATGGCTAATCACCAATATTCAAATATCGAATATTGTGATATCCATTTTTGTTATGGAAAAGCAAATGGTAATGCAGAGTTGGCAAGAAGATATTATATGGAGAGTTATCCGGAAAGAAATATCCCTCATGCTCAAACATTTTCCAGTGTGCACAGGAGGCTTGCGGAATGTGGTTCCTTTAAAAGTTATAATGGAAATAGGGGAAGACCTAGAACTGCTAGAAACGTGCAACAAGAAGAAAGAGTGCTTGAAATTATTGAAGATAATCCAGGTATTAGTACTAGAAAAATTGGGAATGAAGTGCGGCTCTGTCAGGCTAGTTCATGGAGGATACTAAGAGAAGAACAACTCTACCCGTTTCATTCAAAAAAGGTGCAGGCTCTTTATGACGATGATCGGCCGAAACGGTTGGAAATGTGCAATCAGATCCTAGCTAAGTATGAACACGATAATCGATTAATTGGCGTCATATTATTCACTGACGAAGCTGGTTTCACTCGTGATGGCATAACAAATCTACACAACATCCACACATATGCTTACGAGAACCCAAACAATGTGGTAGAAACGAAACATCAGCGTAGATTTTCACTAAATGTGTGGGCAGGGATAATAGGAGATTACCTTATTGGTCCTCATTTCTTTGATGGCCCATTAACTGGTGACGTATACTTAGATTTTATCCAAAATCGTCTCCCATTGTATCTGGAAGATGTGCCATTGGAAGTAAGGGCCAACATGTGGATCCTCCAAGACGGAGCTCCGCCCCACTTTAGTATACGTGTCCGACAGTATTTGAATGCAACGTATCCTAAGCGATGGATAGGACGAAGTGGACCATTGGCATGGGCAGCGAGGTCACCAGACCTTAATCCTATGGATTTTTTCTTTTGGGGTCATTTGAAACAATTGGTGTACGATATTCCAGTAATCAACGTCGAGGATCTTCGCTTCAGGATAATCGAAAAGTGCCAAATTATTAAAGAAACACCAGGAATTTTTCATCGAGTTAGGCGACATTTTTTGAAGAGTGTTAGGGAAATGTATGGAAGAAAATGGGGGACATTTTGAGAATCTTTTTTAGTTTGTTTAGTACTGTTTCATTAATTTTTATCAATTAAATGTATATCGCAATAATCCATAATATGAATATTTACTGATTAGCCATTATTAGTTATTTTAAGATTATAAATTAAATAGTTTAAAAAGCGAATTTATTTGATGTTAAACTGACAGCTCTAGTATACTTTGATAGCTATTTACCTGGTAGCTGGTGGTAATGAAATGAGAAAAGTAAATTTACCACTTAATTTTTAAGGGTGATTTACGTCTAAACCGTTGGGTTTAGCGATGTAAATAAAGAGCACCTTTTTTAAAGGCCTGGCATCAGTCTTTCAGAAATTATGCCAAAAACTACTGTAGCTGTCAACACTAAAAAATTATGACAAAAAAAAGAATTTTCAATGTAGGTAAAGTGCCCTCTAGCGGCAAACAATCAATGTGAATTGTTACTAAAATGATGAAGCGCAGAAGACTTAGCCTATCTTTCAAATATTAGTCAAATCGGTTTTCCTGTAAGCGAGTAATTCAAAAAACAAAAAATAAAAACTTGAACTTGGACGGCTTGTAACTCGAAAACGAATGACATTTTGAAAAAAAATTATATGAAGCTCTACCCTTATTTTGTCAAGTAGAATCACCCCCTTAAGTTTCGTGATCGATTTTTGAATCACCCTGTATATAGTTTTCTATTTAAAATAAGCAAGTTGACACCTACTTCCGGTATAACCGGGAGAGCCACCATCTTGAAAATATTGTAGTCGGGTTGCCCCATCGATATTAATATACTGTCAAATTTTCAAAATTTTCGTATATATAGTTTTCCATGTATAGATCGAATCGGTTCTCCGTGGGACAACTTGTATATGAAGCATAAATTAAGTACATTGTCAAATTTCGGGTGATTCTTTGACCAGTTAGACAAAACACTTGCCCTAAGTAGTTACTTTTTTTTGAATTGATTAAAAAATACATCTCCTTATAAGCTAGGATTTCAGGAGAAAGAAAAATCTCTAGATATATTGAGGAATATAATAGAGTTCGCAAGCTAAAAAGTGTAGACAACTGAGTACACTGTTATCACATATTTGCCTACAACAAAAATGCAGCCTTTATTTTAGAATTCTTCATATTTTATTGCAATTACCACCAATTAAGCTTTTAAAATAAAACTCTAGTAGTTTTCCTACCTTCACAAGTTTTGAAAGTATAAAACACTTTATTTGTATTTTTTATTGTAAGTTCAAAAGTATTTTTATCATTGTGCCCTGTTGCTAGCCCCGGCCCACATTACGTTGGAACAGTGATGGTGTATTGGCAGAATTCAAAACATTTAGGGCTTTAAATCAATAGCGTATGGAGAAAAGCTGAAAATAAATTCTCATATTGCTGATGATACAAAGAAAATTAGTGATATGTTACACTACACATGAAACAACATGAGTTAATGAGTGAAAATACGTTTATTCTTCTGTATAATCTCCCTCGAGTTCAATACACTTTTTCCAACGATTGTAACAATTCACTTATCCCATCCCTAAAATGATTTTCCGGAAGTCCTTTAAATACCTCTCTACAGCTTCAACGACTTCTTCATTCAATGAAAAACGCTTTCCGCTTAAAAATCTCTTAAGGTGTGGGAACAGATGGAACTCAAAAGTAGTTATATGTGGTGAACAGGGTGTAATTCAATGATTTTTCACGATCGTCAAAGCGCTTTTGTGACGGGTATATTGTCCCGATGAAAGATGATTTTTTCTTTCGTAAACCATGTTTTTTTGTCCCGATTTTTTAAATCTAGCTGCTCTAGATGGTTGCAAGAATTTCCTGTTATTATTATTTAAATTTGCAGATAATCAATTTGTTTATCATCCCAAAATACTGATGCCATAACCTTTGTTAACGATTTTGACTCATTTGCGTACTTCGGATTAGAACAACTAGGTTCAGTCCACTTTACAGTTTGTTGTCGCAGTTCAGGATCATAGTGGTAAACCCAAGTCTCGTCCATAGTTATAAGTCGATATGTAGGGTGTGTCATAGATGTTCGACTGGCGATATTTTTCAGTCTCCACATCGAGGTCGCATTATCTTACCGAAATACCTTGGAATTTATGTTTCATATATTAGTTATTTCCTTCGAATGCTGCTGTCGGTCCGATACAGCTCCACTGACTAGACCATGAGGTGGTCGAAACACGGATGGAGAGAGGACCAGAGTGGTATTTGCAGGAAATAAACTCTATATATTCTTTCCTTTTCTCTGCTTGAAAGGAGAATACATATATAACGTGACAACAATGCGTTTCAAGCTTTTAGTCCCTGTCCTATTAATAGAGCAACAAAGTTTTAAATCATTTATAGCTGCTTGAGATGTTTATTCCGCCTCTTCGTCGCTTTGGTGACCGGTATTATATGAATCATTGACAGAAATTATGGACTTTAGGTATAGTAGCATGTTTTTTTGAGATTTGAGGCAAACTCTTTGTACGAGTGTGTTGTGTTATATGTAGTTTTTATCTTATTAGAACTGGTCAAAGAGTAGTGAAATTTGACATGTCAAGTATGTTCTGCTTTGGTTACGTATTACGGAATTATTATTAAAACTGTTCTCTCTTTTTTATAACTCTTAAACAAATAAAGATTAAGTTACTATAAAAGTTATTTTGATAATTATATCATTAGGTCATTGTTTAGACGTAAATGCACGTGTACAGCATCTCTCTTAACATTTATTTCCTAAACATTGCTTTCCGAGAAACTATTTGTTAAATTTTATCACTACTCGTTTAAAAATTATATTAAAACTACTTTGAGTTTTAATTCCTAGAATAATATATCTTTATTTTGGTAATTTATATACGAACTTATTTTACAGGATGACAGCTTGAGAGATTTCTTACTCAAAAATAAGATAGATAGTTTCTATCAACATGCATTTCATTCTTATGTGGTTTCTGGGATAGAGAGTATTAAATATTTTTCTTTTAATTTTTTTTCAAAATATTTCCAAAACGACTCTATAGCAATTTGAGTTAGGAACGATACTTAAAATAACACATATTGAAATAGCTTCCCAGGAACGTACCTACAAATGCTACTAAAATAAGGAATATGATATTAAGTATTCTATGAAATAAAATTGCATTTATTTTCTGAACGGAATAGAAAAAATGTCGTATCACTTTTATTGAACATTTACAAAGTAATATAAGTGGCATAAATATTAATTCTATGAAATTATTCCAGTGCTAATACGTAAAAACATTTTCAATGCGAAAATATATGTAGTAATTTTCATAAACCTAATTTCGTTCAAATTGCTGAAGTCGTTTCAAAGATATTAAAAAAAAAACAAAAGTGAAAAAAGCTTTTCATTCTGCATCTGAGCAATGAAGCTCGAATGGATGCATGCTCATAGAAACTCCTGTTGGGTGAGATATTTCCGTATGAACAATGACCGTAGGAAAGAGAAATGTACAGGTAATTTATTTTGTTTTTAGTTCATATTTATTTCTAGATAAATCAAGTTGATACTTAACGCTACGTGTAATGAAGTAAAATTGTTTTCTTAACTTACAACCAGAGAACAGTTTGCCTACAAATCAAAGTTTTTTCATTTTGGTAAATAGTCGTCAAACTAGTACGGTTTAATTTTGACATGCCATAGCGGACATTTTTTTTTGTTTCACACCAAAATTGATATTTGTTCTAGGAGTGTTTGACAAATCATTGCGAAGCTTACAGAAATTTATAAAAATAATGATAATTTAATCAATAAATTCGAGTCAGCTGTTATATCAAAAATCTTACACGTTAAAAACATACTGCTATTAACTCTGTGAATCAAAATGTGAATGATAATTCTGGTCAGCCGATTGCGCGTATTTCTCAAGAACTTAGAGTTTCTTATGTCACTACCTGGAATATTCTTAAAGATTTACGTTTGAAGGCGTAAAAAATTTAGTTGTCCTAAGAACAAGAGCAACTTGAAACTGATGACTTTTGCATGAATAATCATCTCCAGCGATGTTGGTGCGGTTTGCGGCCTAGAAGCATCATCAAGCCTTCTTTTTATCTTTTGTAGTCCCTGGAAGACACTACATAAAAATGATTACTGATTATTTGTGGCATAAATTGGATAATTTTGACCTGGAAAATAGTTTCAAAAAGTTGATGCAACATGATATTTTCTTGTTCAAACTGTGTTTTTGCACTCCTGAACTTAGATCTCGTCTATTTCTTTCCATCTTTCTCTGTTTTGTAATGTACGTGGTCACCATTTCCCTGCTACAGCGATAAAATCGTTTCACTCATCGTTTTTAGGGTCATCTCGTGCTTCTCTTTATTTGTCTCGGCTTCCTTTCGATGATACTCCATGTCCATCTCGCATCTTTATGTTTAGGCACGTGTCCAGCTCGTTATCATTTCCTTTTTAGGTGTGTAACTTTGTTTATCGCCTTATTTCTTTATTTCTTATGCTTTAGTGCTGTTCTTATTTGCTCTTCACTTTCCGATATTTCTTCAAATCTGACGTTTCTTGTAATTTATGGTGTTTTATGTTTGAAGATCTTCGTTGATTTCTTATTTTTGTAACTTATCTGTCTCTGCTCATTGCTGTGATCTCAATACTTTCATTTCCTCTATTTTTGTCTTCTCGGATTTCTTTCTTTACTCTCTTGTTCAATTCTTTGAAGCTATCTATTCTATCTGTTCTTGTTCTTCATTCCTTAAAGCAACTGAATGAGAATGGGGCTTGGTTTTAGATCTTTGAAAGTTCTTACGCATTGCATGTTGTAGTTGTTATTGTTTACACAGCATGACATACATCTCGTCGTAATCAATTAATTAAGAGATCAGGTTAGTAGACATCTAATCAAGAAATGGCGATGTGAACTCGCCATTAAGATCATGTGATATAACTGTTTCTCTGGGGTTGTGTTAAATCTTCAGTTTAATGACCCCAAAAATAGACATTGGTGTCATTGATGAGTTAAGTGCCGATTTATGTGGAAAAATGGCTCTAGATTCAATTTCTCAAAGAAAACGCGAAACGATCATTTACAAGAAATGATTTAGGCTTAGCTCGCTCGAGGATTGGTCGGCTCTGCTTTCCGGGCCCTCAATTGTGAAAGTAATAAACTTTGACTTTTAAAGAAATTGTTCTCTGGTGGAAAGTTCATGTTAAATATCAACTTGATCCATCCAGAAATAAAGTAAATATGAATTTAAAACAAAATAAATTACCAATAACTCGGAAACCGTTGATATTTTGATATTTTTTAAATGACTTAGTACCTTTATTTTATCATATCAAATCACTTTTCTTCACGTCCTTATTGTTGTTTATGGACACCTTATGTACAGAAATAGTATTTAAATAAGTTTTAGGAATTTAGATATTTGATAAACTCTAAAATATATTTTTTAGCAAAAACAATTTTAGGTATCTTTCTTGTCTTGGTAGCCTTAAAAAAACATTACGCCGAATAAACTTATTTTTACAATTATTTTCAAAGATCTATACTTATTCCGCATAACAATTTCGGTTCAAAAGTTTTGTGCAAATTGGTCGTAATATTTATTTTATTTTTTTATTTCACATTACAAACTTAATTATACTAAATAAGGTTTTATTACAAAAAAAGTTACAAATATGTTCATTAATTAAGATAAATATTGTTTGAACAAAAATAGTTTATTATAAATCAGGTCTATACAAAGATCACTCCTTATTGATTAAAAAAATACAACATATTAAGGGACAATGGCCAAAAATAATGAAAACAAATTTGTGTGGTGAAATGGTGTACATCGTTAACCGTTGTGTCTCCTTGCGCATGCACCAAAGTTTTAAATGATAAATATCAGCGTTTACGCAACTAAACATACTGACGCGTTAAAACAAAAGTTGCCTATAAGTAGGATTCCATTGAATTTATTAATCATACTGGGTTAACGGTTATTAAAATAAAAGCATGACGCAGACATTTAATTTATGCAATAAAAAGAAATATTATGTGAATTTATATTTGCAAATTATGGAAATTTATAGTTATATTTCTTCGTCTTAGAGAGAAACTTTGCAACTTATTTAGAAATCGCTGGAAAATCCTTGCTTAGGCCCGTAATTTTTAGAAAGAAACAAGTTCTTTCAATGGTGATACGATTGTAGCGTTATTCTTTTAAATGCTAGGTACTGATGCTGTACTAATTTCGTTAAAAATAAATCGAAAACCTACTTGCAATGAGGTTTTTTCTCGCTGTATTAATAAAATAAGAAATATTCAATACACTGTATAATAAAAAATATATTTAATGGTAAAATTTTATGTGCTATTAGCATTAATTTCAAAAATGTTATAACATTAACAATTAAGAATGAGTCCAAAGAAGCATAGATGCTTACATTTTTTTTAACGATGGGTATCTATATTTAGAGATAATTCTAGACCTATGTATGCCAAAAGTGCGTTAAGGGGGAGTAAGAATGTGAAATCCAGTTCCGCAGAAATTCTTGGGGTTTTGTTATGTACGTCCGTTCGCCTTCGTCAGTTTTTTGCCCTTTGCGATCAAATTTTATAGACACATGCTTTCAATCAACCAAAAAATAGGCGTAAAATGACTATCAAAAAAGGTACCTCTACGAATGGAAAATTTTGGGGTGACCATTTTTTTATTTCGTTTATCCCTTCGAGGGTTGTATCGTTGAATAGATTGTCGCCTTATTCACAAAAAAGCCAAAGTTGCATACGATTAGGGTTACCAGATGACAGGAATTTTACTGACATGTCCTGAATTTTGGCTGTCTGTCGGGGAAACAGAAAAAAATTGTAATTGTCAGGATTTTTTTTTATTGAAAGAGGAAAATATAAGTAATAAAAAAATATATTTATTAGTCATTTTGGTAACAAAGAAAAACTAACGAAACCCTAACAAAATGAGAGAATTATTAGTTAAGTATATTAATTAGGCGCCCGGCCCATATTTAGAAAATCTCGCTTCCTTCACGTACAACATACAACATTCAGACAAAATGTTAGGAAATTTATTAAAAAGTCAGGGACATTGTCGGGAAATCTCATTATTTAATCTGGTAACACTACATACGATTGTAGTCCTATTTTTTAGGGATGCGACTACTTGATGTAGGCGCCAGGCAAAACAGTTTGTAAGTCAGATATAAATTTTCTTTTTGTAACGGTGCAGATCGTGTGGAACTTCTTGATATGGAAGCGCGGGACTCAAAATGATTTATTTGTCTACTTCAATGAGGAAGCCTAAAGGTAGTCAAAAAATTTTGAGAATTCTAAATTAGTTTCCTTAACCAAGATTTTTTGTGATATTTTGTATTTGATTTTTTGGTTTAATATTTACCATACTCTCTTTTTAATTTTCCGATTATCGACTTTAAAAATCTGAAAAAATTTATTAGCACTAAATATTTTCAACGAAATTGGTACATGTTTTCAATTAACTTCAAAGAAAACGTGCCACGAAATTGCAGAAAAAAATAACAATGCCTATATCTGCTACGGAATCTAAATATATGCTTGCCCGACATTCACTTTATTATTTTTTTTATCGTTAAAATTATATAAAACACTAATTCTTCAATTTGGACGTATTAAAACATATTAAAGGGCATAGATTCCCCAAGTAACAAGGTGACGTTTCAAAGACGTCATTTTTTGATCACCTTTTGGACATGGGGGATCAAAATGGTGACGTCCGTGGAGGACTGCCCTCTGACAAAAATTTGTCACTGTCAGAATACGTCTTCCAGAGACGTATTAAGGACTGACGTCCTTAAGACGTCTTAATGAAAAATTCCTACATTTTTCTCTGACGTCTTAGTGGGTGTTATTGGATTCATGTTCGTGCTATTTTTTTAGTTGTACACACACCTCCATCGCTTTAAAAAATGTGTGCATGTTCTGAGCCTCAAATCTTAATAAATAATTTTTTATAATTATTTTAATTTAACATATGGTATGCAATTTTATGAAATTTTTGGGATTTATAATTAAAAAAAAAACATACTTCAGTTATGTTGTATTGATGAGATTGATAATTTTATCAATCGTTTATTATGAATTGTAAAAATGACCATCCTAACATAAAAAAAGTTTTTACTGCAGGTATAGACATTCTTCTACTAATAAAAAATGCGATTTACAAAAAAAAAAACACAACAGAACTACTAAGCAAATTAGCCATCTATTCATTTTGTTGATTACCGTGTTACCGCCGCTAAGCCGATCATACTACAGATGAAATATAGTTTTGTTTACATTTTATTGTTATTTTTTACATGAAGATATTTTATTATAGATATTCGACTTATTTAAGATCAATTGGTGCAACAATGCGGGCTCTCAAACCTGCAGGCAACGCACGCCATTTAGCATGGAATAGCAGCGACATAAACAGAAGAGGTGAGTACCTTTTATAATCTCCAATAACCTGGAAATTTTAAATCGTGGAAAAGAACTCACTCTTGTTGCCAGAACTCGTAGCGAGATAATTGACTTAACCTTTTCGATATCGCGTATATGCTCATTGATAGCTCGGTGGCACGTCTCGTCGGAACCGTCTTCCTAGAATTATAGATACATCTGCATGGAGGTGGTGGAAAGATCGGTCGCGGTGTATCATGGCCCGAGATGCACGATCTGGATGAACCACAAGGACGACCTAAGGTTAAACATGTTAAATGTCAAAACAGGTGTACAAAACAACATCTGCTTAACTGCAGGAAGCAATTATAACCTCTTGTCCACAGCAACTGTTCTCTTGTGAGGAGGAACGCCAGCAACAAAGTCATTTGGTGAAATAGTAATTTCGCAGTGTTACGGAAATAAACACGCAAACCGTTCAACTGAGAGAAAAAAAAAACAGTGAGTGAACATTCGCTGCAACAACAAAAAATAAGATAAGTTAATAGAAACTCCTGAAGGAAGCTATGTCAAGAAATCGAAAGCACCTTCCTATAGGTACACTGCAAAAATCAGATGGGACTTCTACAGAAACTGACAGGGATACCTTGGAACTACTCCTTTGAGCGCATCTGCCACACTGTAACATTATCCTTGACTCCACAACAAATGATAAATCCAATCTTCCAACCCCTACCAGAAGGGCATTAAAAAGAGGTTGGCCAATTACAAACGAGGTAATAATTCACAGCTATGAGGCTATAAGAATCGTTTGAGAGCTACCCGGCACCGAACCCGATTATGTGATCTCAATGCTTCTAAAGCTGGGTAAAAAGCTCGCCACTTCGGTGCTCTAGAGAATCCTAAAAGCAAAGGTAGCTACAGGATACTTACCTTTGGCTGGGAAAAGTTCTAAAATTATCTTATCCCAAGCTTGGTAGAGGCTCAGGCTTCAATCAGGTCCTTTAGACCAATTAACCTGTCATCTTTTTTTGGTGAAGCTGGCAGAGAAACGAGTTAAAAGATACATATGAGAAACTTCTCTAATAGGGAGGCGACGACATCCTACAACATGCCAACCAATCACTAAAACCATGTGAATCAGCTGGATATCGCCTAGTAAAGAGTCTGCCATGAATAAGAAGGAAACCACCTTCCTTGATATTGAAAGAGAAATCGACCATAGCTCCTTTATTTCCAGGACAATGTCCGCCAGAACACATAGCATTGAGAACACTTCATGCAGATGACTACAAAAGGTGCTCCACGGCAGACCTGCACAATCGAAATCTGTTGGAGGAAACCTTCTTGTGGGATCTGGTGGTCCACCAATTTCTAGTAAATCTCAATTACCAAGGTATTAAATTCAGGGGTTTGCTGACGATTTAGTCGTACACATCGTGGGGAAGCATGATTAAACACTATAATGCAAGGAGCTCTGACCGGAGTGGAGGAATGGTGCACTACGAGAAAATCCTGAAAAAACTATACTCGTACTCTTCACTAAAACAAGGAAGCTTGACGAATTAAATTTTCCAAATCTCTTTAGCGTGTGATATCCTGGATGCAAAGCTTTCATGGAACTCACACTTGCAGAAATGTATTACCAAAGGTAAAATGGTTATCATGGCAGCAAGGAAGATACTGTAAAACCTTGGGAATAAAAATACACACTGTACACTGGATGTACACTGTAATGATAAGACCCATGATAACCATGGCTCTGCTATATGGTTGATAAATAATCAGAAGCAGACCACTATGGAACTCGTCAGACTGGCCTGCCTGTACGTCATGAGAGCCATGAGGAACACCCCGATAGCAGCCATGGAAACCCTAATAACTTTATCCCCTCTTGATATAATAATCAAGGCTGAGGTAATGGTTGGGGCATACAGGTTAGAACAAAACAAGATCTGGTGAACTGGACCTGTCTTCGGACACATCAGTATCAAAGATATGGGGACGACTCATTGTTGGGATATGAGCAGTGACACACCATGCCAAGAGCCTATAACGTTGACAAGCTCTACACCATTCAGACTGACTGGCAGCCAGGATCTGAGCCCTAAAAGTGCTCGCATGTCATCAGATAACAATAAAGAAGGTCGAGGATGGTTTTCAAAATCATATCGCTCTAACAAAACACAAAGTTAATCTTGCTTGCGTTGGTACCCAAGTAAGAGTAACCTGTCTTGGTGGTCATGAACCATATTGCGAGTCGCAGACACAGCAAACTATTGCTGAGAAAACCATCCGGCAAATAGGCTGCGAAATCCTACGTTTAAGGTTATAACTGTAGCTCAAGGAGACCTCTGCACCCATCTACATAATGAAAACCTAGCATGTAGACTATGTGATGAGAGGACGAAACAGCTCAATACATTATCTTCAATTGCGAAGTTCTAACCCAGCGTTTCTGACGCGGTGATTCGCGAACCCCTAGGGATTCGCGAGCTTTAAAAAGGAGGTTCGCGAAAAAATATTGTTACGGCGAAATTTTAAATTAAACATCAGCAGTAACAGTTAACAATCTGTAACGCGGCGGGTTGCTACGCCGCTGGTGATACGAGTACATTCTCGAACGAGCCGGCAACTTCTACTTCGGCGAACCAAGACTTTTCCCGATTGCGTATGAAAGAACGAGAATAACGTCTGCTGATATAAAACGCTACAGTCACATATAAGGAAAAGCAGAGTCGAACTGAATCGTACGATGAGCTTAAGAACCTCAAGTAATTTCAAAAAGATATATGAGTTAGTAGTTAATGTATAGTGTGTACATAAATATTAGTAGTGTAAACCAGTTTTATAACAATTTTGCAGACATCAGACAATTGGCGAAATATTAAAATTTTTTGTTAGTTGCGTAAACGGTCGATGCTTGGCTAACCAGGCGCGGATCCGGGGGGGGCGATTGCCCCCCCCCCCCCCCAACAGCTTTGAGTTCAAGAAAATACACCCGATTTTTCCTGTTTTACTGGGAATATGTATGCTGTTGGCATCTCCCCCTCCCGTCGACAACTTGTTTTTTTTTGAGGTCGCCGTCGCCCCCCCCCCCCCCAAGAGCTTTGAGTTCAGTAAAATAGATCCGATTTTTTCTCTTAAACTAGGAATATGTATGCTCCTTGCATCTTCCCCCCCTCGAAAACTTGTTTTTTTCTTGCGATCCCCCCCTCCCCCAAGAACTGAGTTCAGGACAATAGATCCGATATTTTTCCTTATACTAACAATATGTATGGTGACATCCCCCCCCTCCCCGTCGACAACTTGTTTTTTTTTTCCATGCCCCCCTCCACCAAGAGCTTCGAATTCAGAAAAATAGACCCGACTCTGCCTTTTACAGTAGAAATGGGATTGTTGCTGGTGTCTCCCTCCCCCGGTTAAGAACTTGCTTTCGCTTGCCATACCGTAGTTTTTTTGCATGTGTAGGTTGTGGGGATATTTTTATGGAAACTGCGAATGTATTCTAATCGTCGAAACTCGTGGATTTCGCAGCCACGAATTTTCCCGTATATTCAGGTCAGTTCTATGCACGGTCTAGAACGAGGCACGAGTATTATACAAGCAAGTCGACAGACGACGTGGATATATTTTTATCGAGTTGCAGCTAGAGATTCACCGGTCATAATAGATGTAAAGTGTTTGAATCCCAACGAAAATTTCTTTAATACATAGGAATAAATTTCTAGTGCAATTTTGTAAGCAAATATAAAGTGACACCAATTTATTTTACGATGCCAAAGTGAAAATGCGTTTTTAATGAAGATTTATAAAGAAAATATCCTTTTATAAAACAATGGAAGAACATTCCCTCAGATGTACATTCTGAAAAGTGCCGAACAGAATTTAGTGTAACACATGGAGGTGCCAGTAATCTAGTAAAACATTTATGGTCCGATAAACAGAAAATCTGAACATGTTTCATCTTCAAATACATTAATGGTTTATTACTTTTAGAAAAGCTATGTGCCAACTTCTAAAGATATGGATGTTGCAGAGCTGAGGCTGTTTAGACTTATCACACTGTACACGAAAATCACAGTTTTCGCAGCAACGATTGTGCCTCAAAGCTAATTCAGCAATTGTTTTGAACGAAAGTTTCGATGTGTTCGAACTAAAACCGAGTCAATAGTTACGAATCTTTTGGCACGCAATACAGCTGATGATATAAAAAGATATTTAGTAGAAGCCTAATATAACTCAATCCTGACTGATCTAAGTATGGCTCTCAAAAGATATTTCCGATTTTAATCCCATATTTTCCACTACCGAAGGTGTACAAGTTACACTGTGGGATTTTCAAGAGCAATCAGGTGAAACATGCGATAAAAGTACTTAACCAAGGTTTTAGATAAATATAATTTAAACACAAAAATTGTGGCCTCTTGTGGAGATAATGCAAACAGAATTTTGGCGGTTATCAGAGAGACGAGATTCCAATAACGTATTTAGAAAATTGAAGTCAATTTTGAATTGATCTTTAATTGACATTGGTTGCGGCGCGATGTCGTTATTGTAAAAATATACTCATTTTTTTACATTTACTCGGTAAAAGTTGAAATCTTATAAGATTTTTGTGTAGATGCCGATATATAAGAAATTATTAGGATACAGCAAAACAAGATAGCTTACACTTATGCCTACAGTTGAATGAGTTTTAAAAATTTATGAAGTACTAAAGTTTTGCTTTTTGAGCATGGACAAATGCCCTACTATCTTAAAAAGTTTTTTTGAAAACCGTAACTCAGAACTATGACTCTATTTTATCCATTTTCCATCAAGTTATTTTGAAAATTGGGGGTTAAAAAAATTCTGCCGTTGAGTTTGCAAAAGAAGTTAACAAGTTAAAGCAAAATTTAATTTTGAAACAAAACACACAATTCCTTTCTTTGACTGTATGCTACTTAATGGCTTAGTTGCTTTAAAATGGTTCTCTAGAAGAATTTGCGAAGACTACTGCTACAATTTTTTTTAAACCTGTCTTGGACGTCCTACTATGAAGACTTCCATTACTTTGAGTGGATCAACTTGTCCATGGTTCCAACATGGGAAGGAATCCAAAAAGTGATAGAGATTTTAACTGAATCAGGTTTTATTCAACGCGAAAGGGATACCGAAATATTTTGTGAGTTTTCACTTATGACAAATTTTGTCACATTAGAGAAGGTTTTATAATGGAACAACTTAAATGTAGCTGTAGAAAATCGTTGTGAGGAACTATTTAACCGTTTCAAAAATAATAATTTAAACCGTTCACATTTTTGTATAATTATTGAATATGCTTTGTGTCTACCTGAAACGAATGCATTGACTGAAAGACTTTTAGTTTAATTAATAAAATATGGACGGTTAAAAAGACACAGTTACAGGTAGTCGTGCTCAAAGCTATTATAATTTTTAAAATAACCGTCAATAAAACTTGTCTAGAATTTTATTCTTATTCAAAATCGTCACCATCTGTATTAAAGCAAACTTGTTCTTCAGAAAAAACAGAAAAAAACAAAAAACCTGAAGTTACTGATTAGTTTAATATTTGTTAGTGAAAATAACTATTTCTTTTCCATTTTTGATTTGCTTAATACCAATTAGTGCTCCATATAAAGTTTATATCTTATTAAAGTGCTTGTTTTTTTATTTGTGTATTATTTACGCTGTACGCAATAAATAATAACCTTCGAACAAACCCCTGTAGAATTAGCGTAACGTCAGAACTAGGACCCGGTTGTTTGAACGCTGAATAACGTAATAATATTTTTATTTATATTTGAAAAAGTGTTGATAAACAGTAGATATTTCATTTCTTGATACACACATACCGATTTTATGTTATCTTTTTCTAATTGCATTATTTAAACGAGTATCATATAATAATCGGTACGTTAATTCTAGAGTACATAAAAGTATGAATTTATGGTTGTCTAAATTATTATTATTGTTATTTTCAATATGTAAACAATATCTTACAATATTTACCAATAAAAATAAGTTTTTAAATCATATTTTTGTTAATATTAATTGCAAACTTCGCATTTATAGTAATTTCTAACACTTAAAAACACTGAACAGGGTCACGACAAGCAATTAAACTGAAAGAAAAGATAAGTAAACATGTTTATATCTGTCAAACATCAAAACCGCCTTTCCCTCACCGTTCATAAACAGCCTTCAAACAAATCTATTGTTTAAATCTATAGGGTATGATCGAAGACGATAACCAATTATTAATTTGCATTTATTGTGTTAAAATGAATGGCAAATACTTTGGCAATATGTTCTTGCTCAGTCTATTTGTCCCGTTTTTTGTCCAAAAAATTTTGGCCACTTTACCTATAATGCCAGCTTTGATATATTAAAAAGTAAACCCATTTTGTTTAATATCTAGCTCTGGTTCGAAGAAATACAATTATTTTTTCAATACTTAATACATTTTTTAAAAATCTAAAATGGTATGTTATTGTTATTATTGTTATCTAAATATTTATGAATAATATTATTGCTTTATAAACTAAGCTGGTATATAATTACAAATTTATGAACGTTCCTAAAAATGGAGATAACAGCGGTAAATATGTTTAGGAAATACGGATATCTAAAAATGGGTAGGTCGTTAGGTGGATTTTTACAAAACTGACTACTGATAGTCGGTTTTAGGGACAAACTAAGTACTTTTCTGGCTAAAATCCATTTAAAGAATCATTTTACAAGACACATTCAGACGCGTTTATTTGATGACTCATATAGGTTTCCTCCCGACCAACATACTAAGAGTTTTAGCGCGTTTGCGCGATATTTAATGATTAATGTCGGAACGATAAATTTTGCGTAAAATTTTTATACGATAAATAACTTGGGAGAATGCCATATCATGTTGTATGAATGTATTTCTTTTTACTTCTTCCCCTAAGATTGCAATAAATGTTGTATCAAAAAAGAAATATCTAGTATTAATTAGGACAAGTACCTATATAGAATCGTCAAATCTTAAACATTACCGTTTAAATATTTTTTAACCAGCCACTGAACTCTATTCTTATTTTTTAATTTTTAGCATGGAATAGTATTTAATATTGTTTTTTACTGTCTGGTTTTATAAGAAATAATATGGATAGATGTTTGAGGTACCGGTATAACGTCATGATATGATGCGAAAACTCCGATGGAAGCCTTTCCCCACTGTAGACTAGACGGCCATAAGGTTTATGTGATAAAAACATTGAAGTATAAAATGGACGGGACTTAAAAACGCCGTATTCTCTATACAGGGTGGTCAAAGCTAAAGTTATGCCTATATTTAATTTGTAACTGGTAACTATTATAAGATTGTTACCAATTTGGTATTGGGTTGTATATAAACTTTCCTAGGAATCAAATTGATAGTTGTTCATGGTGAAATTTTTGAATAAATTGATAAGATGAAGACTAGGTTATTATAATGAAATAAGTTAATTAATAATCTGCTAGTGTAGTTAAATAATTTGCTTCGCATACCAAGATCCAATATTTTTTTTCCAGTTTGCCATTGATTTCTTTAAGTTTGTGTATGTTTTTCATAAAAAAGAGTGATAATCCTAAAGACTTGTCAAAAGGAAGCGATTCTTTGTAAAGCCATGAGGTGAGAAAATATTCCATGTTGAAAATCATGGTTCTTGGGTTTAGACTTACCATCAGAGCAAGCAAACATGAAACAGAGGAGATCATAAAACACCTAAATCAAATATTACATCAGCGGAAAATAAGTCTATAAAAAAACTGAAGGAGAACAACAACCTCATTGTTATGGATAAGGACAAATATATTGAAAAAATAAACCAGCTCTGGGATGGCAAAACTTACAACGTCATTCGGATGGATCTAACAAATAAAATCGAAAGGAACCTCACATCTATAATCAACGTTTTTAGCCTTACTCCAGAAAAAAAGAAAGCCGATAAACCAGGCAGCTCCAAGATTCTACGCCTCTATGGACTGTCTAAAATACATAAATAAAATATACCTCTACATCCAATTGTCAGCGCAATAGACTCACAAATCTACAAAATAGGTAGATATCTGGTCGAACTTTTACATCCTTTTACTGGAAAAATTGAATTCTTTGTTAAAAACTCTGTACACTATTCAAAGATTAAAAATCATCCAATTGAAGCCCGGAGATATATCGGTCTGTTTTGATGTAGAAATCGTGTATACAAATATTCCTATAAATTATTCAGTTAACAACATGGACTTCCGCCTGATAAAATTAATTAAATGTCTGATTTCCACTTACTTTACTTTTCAAGAAACTTTCTACGAGCCAACTTTGGGAGCGGACATTGGATCTCCGGTAACACCCGTGGTAGCGAACATCTTCATGGAAGCTTTCGAAGGAAACACCTTGTCTTCTGCTCCTCTAGAACTTAAATTTTGGTGCAGATATGTAGATGATACGTTCGTAGTTTAGTGGCATGGTGCCGATAATTTCTTGGATCATTTAAATCAACAATACCTTAGCATAAAGTCACTATGGAAACAGAATCAAGAGATGCCCTTCATTTTCTCGATGTATTAATACAAAGATAATAGCAAATTTGAACATTCTGTGCAATCTAATTCCAAAGACATATTTTAACGTTGTTAGAATTTGTCATCCTCGATTTTCTCAAGTGACTCCCCATTTCCTTTATTGTTATTATTGTTGACATTGTTATAATAACAGAAGTCTAATATATAATTTATATCACTGTGAATTTTGTTGTTTATTCGATTCAGCTTCATTGACAAGACCATGAGGTGGTCGTAACACTTTTGGAAAAAGTGCTACTTTAAAATAATGGAAGAAATCAGTAGAGTTAAGCCCCTGAACGTTAAGACATTATTATTTAGTAGAGAGATCTAACTTTCCTTCGATTGAATAACTTTTTCAGTCTATTGGAGGATGTCGAGAGTCAAATACTGCCTACAAGGAGGTGTTCTATCCCCTCTCCTGTGAAATCTGATAGTCGATGAACTTCTAGTAAACTTCCAACAATCAAGACTAATGCACTCAGAGATATGCTGATGATCTAGTTATATTCATCGTGGGGAAGCATGGCAAACCACTATCGGACTTCACGCAGGGAACTCTACTGTGGAGGAGTGCTGCACTAGAGCTATGTTCTGGAAAAACATGCTTATCCCTTCACTAGAAAAATAAACCAGCTCTCTTCGGAACACAACTGTAGGTTAAATACCTAGGTTCAATTTTGGATATAAAGTTTGCTTGGAACTCACATTTCTAGAAAAGTGAAAATCATGCTTTGTGCACAGCAGTGCTAAGACCTATGATAATCTATGGCTAAGTTGTATGGTAGACACACTCACTCAGAAGTGGGCTATGAGAAGCACCTCGACAGTAACCATGTAAACTCTAAAACATATATATCCCACCCTCCCCACCCCAAGGCTGAGGTAAGGATGGGATATAAAGGCTGAAACAAATAAGGTCTGGTAGACCGGACCTGCCCTCGAACACCCCATCATCAAAGGCATGATAATGAACCTGTTATAACTTCACCAGATCCTATACCATTCAGACTAATTGAAAGACAGTTTTTGATTTGATTGAAAGCATTTGCCCGTAATATTTCATTGTAAAAAATGGAAAAATGAAGTCGTTTCAAGCTCGGGACATACAAACCGACAGACGGGCATACATCGCGAACTGTAAGGATTTCTAGTAGCTACGGAACTAAAAAAAAACGCTTATTGTTTAGATTAAATCAAATCTAGGAGAATAACGTTTTTCAAGCGCCTTATTTCAAAGTCGTAGAACACCATTCTGGTCTTGGTTTTTCCTTATTTTCCCAGAAAATGCAAAAAGCACTCGTCACTTCAAGGACCGTTTTATTCCTTAAAGAAACACCGAACTTCCATATTTATTGTTGATAGTACTGATTAGAATACATTGTATCTATCATATTTCAATTATTTTTGCACAACTTTTCACAATCAAATGAAGAAAAACTTGCATTTTCACGAAAAAACAAAAATAAGTTTCTTAAATTTCATAGATACTTCGACTACTTAAAAAGCCAAATATCTGTTGCGATGTTTTCAGGCGTTAAATAGTTTCTTATAATAAACTTTTATTTTACAAGAAATTTCTATCGCAGCCAACAACATATTTTAATTTTTTCATGTAAAAACTGTAAAATTAAACCATAATTTTTTATTAATTTAGGTTAGTTCAGATTTAGCTTGATTTTAGTTAGTCCAGAAAACTGAAGTAATTAAAACTAATCTGAACTAAACAGAATTAACAGAAATTTATTTAGAAATATTAATTAAAAAATCTTATTGTCCAACGGGAGATCACGTGGAGGCGGGACATTCCTGCTAGATGTACTCCACTCTCAAGATCTATGAAGTTTTGTGACTGATTTAGGTCAAATGTCGGGCGCTTTTGTTCCACAACAGGAACCAGTCAGAACTTTTTCATTTCACCTCATCTGACCGTGAATAATTCTATCCTTATCGTACTTCCTCTTGCCAAGTTTGCATTCGTCTATTTCAATAATTTTCCCTTCACACGAGCAATGTGATCCCCTTAGAACCTTTAATATTTGGAGGGAAAATCATGCCTTATATAAAATTAAAGAAGAAAAACAGACAAGAGCAAATATCATCCTTAAAACCGTTAATATTGGGAGGGAAAAATACATGTATTTTACAGAAATCATATTTATGCTATGGCAACAGCGCAATTTGGAACAAATGCTGTTTCTAACGGGCCATACTAACTGTTTTGTTTTTAAAACTTTTTAGTTGTTTTTCTTGATTTTTCTTATAAAAAAGTGCACATTTATGAAATATTGTATAGAAGCTTCTATCAGCGTGAAATTTGTGAATTTTAAAGAAGTAGTGGAAAAAAAATTAAACTAAAAAGTGTTTTTTTGTTTGTTTTTTTTTTTGAAAAATATTTTCCTAGATTTCACTTAATCTAAACAATGGTCAAAAAGAAACAAATAAATATTTAAATATTAATAAAACAACTGAATTGTTATATTTTTCAATTTCTAAATTTATCACCCTTGTTTTTAATTTAGTTTATGCCTCGGGGGCACTTCAAACATCCATTTTACACTTCGTTGGTCGAAATTCTGTTTGAATCGCATGTGACGAACTCTGCGCAATGCGCACTCCCCCGGTAATTTCCAATCAAACCGCTGAAAGAGTCATTTGTGTTCGCCAGTCGTAGTTTGAGTCAGCTGTTCGCCGGTATTCTTCGGTCCCTCGTCTTTCCTGTTTTTTATTTTTTTGACTGACAAGTTCTTCCTTAGTAACAAATTTAAGGTAAGAAATCATTGTTCTTTAAGGTTTCAATTATTTTTCTCTTATTTTTGCACCATATAGAAATATTCTTTAATAAGAACTTGCTCGTATCGATAAAGACCGGTTCATGAACCGAGTGTTGTCACTAGGGTGGGGTTTTAGACGACCGAGTATTTATTCATTTATTTAAGGAAATGTTTTTTTGTGGTGTTAATAGACTCTTATCAAGTGAACTATTTATGTTCTTTATGATTATTTATGTGGGTATCGTTTTTAATTTATGGTTTCATTATTTATCGTTTAAATTATTATATACCTATAAAAATATCGTTGTAAGCAGTTTTAAGGATAGTTAAGCATGAAATAACTTCATTCAACACGATGTGGATCTTAAAATTTTCAAGAAATTTATTAGGACAAATTTTCACCGGTTTGTCAAGAATGACAAAGAAAGTACTCTGATGTTAAAATTCCAGTTTTTAGCATCATTACTAGAATATTTTAGTTGTTCTTTACGCGTGTAACTAAAAAAATTCCTAAAATTTGATAATTTCTTTTAGTTGGTAATGTACAGAAAATGTTGTAGGAGAAAATTTTCAAATGGTTATTATCTGCAATTAATAATTTCCAAATGAATACATAATTATGCTTTGAAAAAGAAAGTCTAAACTACTAATAAATTACTTAGTTTGTTGTTATGAAGTATAGAAACAGTGTTTGAAAACGGTAACCTTTTATATTTTAACGAACTTATTCTTTACATATCTGACCAATTTTCTAACGGTTTTGCTATATTCTCAATGCTGAATATGAGTCACCCGCTGGCCAACAAAGCAAATAAATATTAAGGCAGGTTTTGATTAGTTAATACATACAGAGTGTCACTAAATAGTTGTCCCAAACTTCACTTGCAAATATACTTTTTCTAGTTACTTTTCAAAATTCTAAAACAGATGTCCTGAAACCAGTGTAAATACTCATTTTTAAATTACTAGAAAGTTATTTTAAGGTAAAAGCAGGGGCGAAGCATTGCTGCCCCTTCCCTCGTACAATACGAGATAATATGGTTTTTATAAAGATACCGTTTTTCTGGAGGGAAGAAAATATAATGTGCGAATTTGAGAACTTTCTATAATTTTTTTTTCTCCAACCTTAAATGTTTTGAATTCTTATTTTAATGAATCAATTATTAAAGTCAAAAGTATTACTTTTGAAAATCATAAAAAATATAATTGAAACTATTGAAATGTTTAATTTTTAAAATTAAAAACAATAATATTTTAGTATAAATAAAAAGAGGTAATAAATTCGATCATATCTGCCGATAAAAGATAACGGAATCCCTGGTAAAAATAAAATTATTACTAAGATTAATACAAAATTTCCCACATTTTATAGAAATTGATAATTGTACGACTACATGGGCGTGTCTAATGTAAATCTGGCAATGCTAATGAAAACCCGTAGTCGTTAATTAAATTATTCGTTTAGATGTCAATATTACTGTTTAATTTATAAAAAAAAACATACCAAGGCTGCAAAAGAACGAGATGATCATACTCACGGATTCCCTCTATCAATGAAAATATTGTAAACAATTCTAGGCAAATTTTTATTTAATTTTTTTTTTCGAAAAGTATAGAGGCGCCCAAGGCGATCGTGCCCCATCATGCTACGCCACTGAGTTATAATGGAGACTGTTAAAATTAAAGAGAAGATACTTTCTAGTCTAGAATTCTTTTCATTAAATTATTTTTAAAACCATTTTTTATTGTTTAGTCTTAATTTGTTACAAACAAAAGGCAAATAACAAATAAACTATTTTATTCTATAAAATATCTTTAATTATGTTGTCTCCATATATTAAAAAACGAGGAATTCATGCTAGTTTATATAGTGGATGCTTTTAGTTAAACAATAAAGACTGAGGCGTAGGAGTTAAATATTATCCTGGCGTCAGCATCCGAGCTTAGGGTTACCAGATCAAATAATGAGATTCCCTGACAATGTCCCTGACTTTTCAGTAAATATCCCGACGTTTTGTTTGAATGTTGTATGTGGTATGTGAAGGCAGCGAGATTTTCAAAACATTTGCAATCTAAGCATAAAATGCTAACGTTGAGCGAATCTTCTCACTAATGGGACCGCAAGGACTAAAAAGAGAAATAGACTATCTGTATCTTTTGTTAAGGTTTTACTCTTGACACAGTTTAAAGAATACATCACGTGAAGAATTTCATAAAATAATTTTAAAAGACCAGCAGTTGCTGAAAGAAATATCAAGCAATATAACTAATTGATTAAATAAATTAATTAATATACTTAACTAATAATTCACTCATTATGTTAAGGTTTTATTATTTTATTTTTTGTTACCGGAATGAATAATAAATATATTTTTTTATTACTTGTATTTTCCTCTTTCAGTTTCAAAAAAATCCTGACAATTATAGCTTTTTCTTGTTTCCCTGACTAGAGGGCCAAAATTCCGGACATGTCAGGAAAATTAGTTGAAATTTGGGGGAAACGTTATTTTGCAACATTATGCAGCTGAATTTTAAAGTTATTATTTTCTCAAAAATTTAATTTTCATGTTCAGTGGGCATGCAAATGCAAGATATCCAGAGACCAGAATAATTGCTTTTAATGTAAAATCTTATTTTTCTACCTTTTAAATCTTGACTTTTTCAACATCGAACATAAATTAAATTACTTAAAAATTACTGAATTACGAAAAAAATAAGATATTTAAAAATATCCTGCCATCTGAAAAATGTTTTAAAGAATTAGAACAAAAGCTGATTTTTGTAACTAAGTTTTTACCCTTAACCATGTAAAAAATCTTCATTTCTTATTTTTATTTTTCAAAAAAATGTTGCGATTTAACCAAATTTATCTTAGTTCAGAAGTTAATAGTAATCCAGATACAGAGTGTCAAAGTTAAATTTTGTTTATGATTTTTGTAAATAACTTTCCAAGAAAATCTAATATTTGAACAAAATTTGGGAATCGTGGATTTCTTGAGGCCAGGAATCCAATTATACTCACAGTTTTGCTGTTTATTCAAGAGGGCGCCATCTACAGTATTTAAAATATCATAACTTTCTTGCGTTGTGTATCATTCTTTAAAAGAAAAAACTCTTTTTCTTCCTGTCCTGCAGAAAAAACTATACTTTGCGGATATTGCTACGAATGGCCCTTTTTAGATATTTAATGTTAAAATTTCTGTTGCAAATAATTTGTGATTTACAAAGTCATACCTTTTTATGTAGAACTAATACACAAGCAGTTTTTTTTTAAAGGAAAATATACTTCAGTAGTGCTCAAAAATATTTGGACCAATATAATTTTAAAATTAATTAAAAATTGCAAAAACATAACTTGAATCGACAATATTATTAATTTAAAAATCTGTTTTTTTTTAGAGGTAGAAAATTTTTAATAGTTATTTTGACACCTTATATACCAAAAACTTCCTTAGGGAATGACCTAACCCATGGTAAAAATAGGATTAAAATCAATTCTGTTATTTTTCGACATAAACGAGACATACGGATAGGGTGATTATTTAATACTAATTTTATTTTTCTAAATAAGGGGGACAGTTAATAATTCTTTGGAAGAATTCAATTTCTGAGATTTCGAAAATAAATTATTACTACTGTATCTGAAATCATTTAATGCCAAGACAGAAATGCAGCCTATAATTGTAGCGGAAGTCCTTATCATTTATTACCATTAGATGGATCTGTGTAATGTTAGGAATTTCCTTTAAAGACTTATCATTATCAGTGACTGTAGAGAAACTTTTTGTAATCTTTGATAAAATTATAAATAATCTTTGTATGTGTGTGTTTAATATGTAACACATAAAGAATTTTTATTCACATGAATGACAAATATAATGGGAATCATAATGATAACATTGATTTTGAATAATGAATGTAACTGATTTTGTATTGAGTCAACTTTTAATTGATCGACAAATAAAAATATTTGTCGCATGTTTTTTGTGACAAAGCTGAGTAAGAAAGACTTGAAAAACATGGACATTTATTTTTAACGAGACAGTAAAATTTAATCGTTTCACAAATATTAATATAAATTTTGCTAGTCTTCTTCAATTTTGAATATTTTAATGCACTTTTTGTATAATAGTTAATTTCTTAATTTGCTTTTTTCAAGCGCGCTCCGATTTGAAAATGCGTGTTCGGTTTTACTGGGAAAGAATGAGTTCCCCCACGATGTCTCTCCGTCTTGCTTCTTCCGAGTATCCTCACTGTGGCCAGCTCGTCAAGTGTTAATTTTGACGTTCTTTTTGCAATAACTCTTTGGTTTATGAAGCGATTTTAACATTCAAAAAGTCATTTTGTAATTTTTTTTTAAGACACACAAACCGTCTATACATAATTTTTCTTTATATTGTGTAGTTTCACCATAATATCGAAAAAATCGATTTTTCGGCCTAATTGTTAAAAAAAAAGATGAATTTTTTTAAAGCACGAGATAAGCCTTTTCTGTTACCTTATCCAAGACATTTATGCGAGAAAAAAGCACGAATATCTTTTCTTCTGTTTTTTAGGCCATGTGACAGCTTCCATTCTTGGGCTATATACGTATTGTTACTTATCTATAATTTTTTTTACAAATTACCCATTCTTAACTAAGAATTAGGTCATGATCGATTAATTATTAATTTAATTTAGATTAAATTATTCTATTCAAATAATATGCCATGTGTTTTTCGAGGATGCAGAAATTAACATTTACATTGCATCTATAGGCAGAAATCTATATGCAGCGCGAACCGTATTTTGAACTTGAATTCTGTACAAGAAACACGCTGAACATATGGCGTTTTGACACTTTGTTGAGAACATGTACAGAAGTGGTATTATTTGGCATTTTACGATTGATTTTATTAGTGTCTTAACTGTATTTTAATGGTAAAGTAAATTAAAATTTTTACCCAGTTTCTTTAGTGTCTACCAAAATTGAAAGTAGACATACTTGAACGGTTTCTTTAAGTATATGTGGATGAGAAAATAAATTCCAGTGCGAAAGTATTGAATAAAAGTAGAGCAACAAAGTACTGTTGTTCCTTTGATTAAAAAAATATTTATATAAGCTTGTAATCCTTAGCTTTTTTTTTGGTAACTTTAAATAAAATTTAGGTATTTAAGTAAATTCAATATTTAAAATTCAGAGGTTTCCAAATAAAATTAAATTATATTACAAAAAAGAAAATCAAAATACGAGACGAGAGTTTAGCCAAATGGCTATTCTTTCACCTATCTCTAATTATATCTAGAACGTACTTAATTCTTTTAAGTGTGAATAAACATAAAAATTATTTAAATAATAAACAATGAGTCAAAAAAGAATTGTATTGTGAAACCTATGTAAAATTAAACATCTTTACAATAACACTAACATTCGAAAAAAAGAAAAAAGGGAAGGAAAGAAAAAGAATGGAATATTTTATAAAATTAGTTGGAACATTATATAGATGATGGGTATTACACCTTTTAAAATAAAGTTTAACGGCTTTATACGAAAATGATTTTCCAAAAAATGAAATTATGAAAACTAGACCTAAAATCTTACTTTATCCGAAGATAAGCAATCGGCGTATAAATGTCAGTAAATGAATTTTCCAAATGACTTATTGGTAATCAGCTTAAACTCTTTAAGTTTGTCACTTACCCTTTCAAACTTTGTTAAACTCTAAAGAAATCTACAGCAAGTACTCGTATTCTGGGCCCTTTGTATACGGTTCATAATAATTACATCGATACAAAGTCTATAAACGATATTATTGTGATAAAATAGCGAACCCAACTTTTTTCTGAGAATAAAATTTATAGAGTCCTTATTACTGTAAAGAATTTTTAGAACACAATATGATTTCTGAAGCATATTATTTACGTGACTACTAAACTTTAATTTACTTCTTCATCTTCTTCTTTCTCAGCCCATTGACGTCCACTCCTGGATATAAACCTCCCCGATGGTCCTCCACTGGGATCTGTCTCTCGCCTTCTGGAGCCAGTCTTTTCCAGCAAACTGTCTTATATCATCTATCCATCTGCGTTGTGGCCTGCCACGATTTCGGTTCGTTTCTCGCGGTCGCCATTGCAGTAATTTACTCGTCCACCTATCGGGCTGTTGTCTAGCTATGTGTCCCGCCCATTGCCACTTTAGTCGTGATATGCGTTCAATGACATCAACTACTTTGGTTCTTGATCTTATTACTTGATTTCGAATTTTATCCCTTAACGAGATTCCTAACATTTGTCTCTCCATGGAGCGTTGAGTGACTTGGAGCCTATTTGCGTTTTGTTTGGTTAGTGTTATCGTTTCCATGTTGTAAGTAGCAACAGGCAAGACACACGTGTTATACACTTTCCGTTTAAGGTTGATTGGTGTGTTTCTATCTCTTAATACGTACTGCAACTTTCCAAAGGCAGCCCATGTCAGCCCTATTCCCCTTGTTATTTCCGCCGTTTGATTTTCTTTGCCCAATTTCATGACGTGACCTAAATAGATGTACTCTTGGACATTCTTTATGATTTCATTGTGAATCTTTATTTGTACATTTGCGTCAGGGCTCATTAACTTAGTTTTCTCCAAGTTCATCTTAAGTCCCACTTTTCTCGCCTCTTCATTGAAATCTTGAAGCATTTGTTTTAGCTCTTCTGGGTTGCTAGACATGACAACAACATCGTCGGCGAAACGAAGATGACCAAGATACGAACCGTCGACATCCCAATTTAGTTTTTTAAAGACATCTTCCAAAGCTAGCGTAAATAGTTTCGGAGAGATGACGTCTCCCTGACGCACACCTCTCATAACGTTTATTTTTTCGGTTTTTGTGTCTTCGTCGATTTCGATTTAATTTACTATCTAGAGTTAAGCCAAGATTTTCTGCTACGTCTGAGTTAGGAATTATTTTTTTATTGATTATAAGATGAAAATTGTTTTCTTTAACTTTTTCTATTTGCTTGTTGCCATCAAACAACATTAAACGCAATTTATTAACATTCATTTTACGATTATGAGAAACAACAAAGTTAATTATAATTAGTAAATCAGTATTCATCAAGCGATTAACTTCACGTTTGGCTGCCGCGTTATAACTGTGATAAATCTGAGTGTAATTAGCATATCCATGTATATTGCAGGTAGTAAGTTTTGAGTAAAAATCAAATGTATATATTAAGAATAATAAGGCCCCAGCGCAGAACTCTGAGATGCTCCTGAAGATGTCCCAGTATTATCTGAAATTTTATTATTAACGATAACTTTCTGGCTACGAGCATTAAAAAAGCAACAAAGTGCTATCAAAAACTAAATGTTTAAGTTTTCAAATGATAACTTTATGATCTACTGTGTCTGAAGCTTTAGAAAAGTCCAAAAGTATTTAAATTGTAATCTTACCCTTATCGCTCTAATTATATGGGAATACAGTAAGAATTTAGAAAAAACCGATCCTATGCTTATAGATCTCAAACCCGAAAAAGCATGGGTTGTTTACTTTTGGTATTAGTTGAACTAGAATTTATTTCCAACATGGGGAACAACCTCGTGCCAAACAAAAATTTTTTTTATAAGACTCAAAATAAAAAAGCTAGGTAGAGGAATATTACAAAATTTCTTGAAATTCTGTGAATGAAACCTAAATGACGATAGGCTTTACTAACAATATATTTTGTATGTTGATCAAAAGGTAATTTGTTGTTTGAGACCTTTGGCACAATTCACTGTAGTTAAATCATCATTATATGTAGTAAAACTCAATTAAAAATCAATTTTTAACCTTGAAAATCCGCATTTACTAATACCAAGAGAAAGCCTGTTTTAATTGCAATTTTGTTCAAATCTATCTGCTGCACTAAAGGACAACTATGCAATGTCGAGGTACATTTATCAAGTTATAAGTGATTAGCATACAATAAATATTTAGAAATAAAAAAACAATAATTATTATCTTTAATAAAAACTAAAAACATAAGAGATTTCAAGTCTCACTCTTGAGGTACTCCAGATAATATTATATTATTAGGAAAACAGATTTGCAGGCCAAACGGCTTCGCACTCCCTCCAGGGACTATTGAGTCATACCAAGTATACAAAGATACCAAAAGTATGAAGTTCTGTTGGGACTCTTTTCATGTTATCAGGTCCTAGGTGGCGTGGGCTTCTGTATTTCCTACAAACTTTCGGACGGTCCGCGCGGTTGCAAGGAGAACTGCTTTTTGAATCGGTTGATACAGATGCTCACTAAGGCCCAGTCCCTTAATGTTCTGCAGGAGGTTCTTTGATATCACTCCAGTTGTTGATAGTATTATGTGAATCGTGTGGACGTTGTTCATTGCCCGTTGTCTGCGGATTTGCACCTCCAGATCTCTGTATTTGGCGATCTTCTCATTGTATTTTGGTCTTAGGCTGTTGTTATTAGGTATAGCAATGTCAATCAGTGTAGTTCTCCTAGAAATTTTATTTGTTAGTATAATGTCTGGCCTATTATGAGTAACTGTTTGAACCGTTCGGTCCAAATATAACTTAAACTCGTTGTTTTCAAGAATGGGCTCCGGATTATATTTGTAGTAAGGCACTTTTCCTACATGCAGCAGTTTGAACTTATCTGCTAACTCTTGGTGGAATATCTTAGCAGCTGAGTCGTGTCTTTCCTTAAACTCGGTTGCAGCAAATGCCTGGCATCCTATAGTTATGTGCTAGATTGTCTCTGATGTTCGACAACCATATCTACATTGGTCTTTTTCTATTGAGGGATCTCTGATCATGAACTTCCGATAGTTCTTCGTCGGAATAACCTGGTCTTGGATAGCTAACAAGAAGCCCTCCTCTTCCTGAAACATCTGTCCTGAAATCAACCAGTAGCTCGACGCTGAGTTGTCGATATTGTCCTGTATGACTTCATTTGGATGCCGTTCATGGAGCGGTTTCTGTAGCCAGGCTTGTAATTTCTCTTGGCCTGTTCTGTGGTGAGAAGCAATATCCCGTTCTCTCAGCTGTAGCAGCCTCGCATATTGCTCGATGTAGTGTGGAAGAGTCCGGTAACCTGTGAAAATAAGAACGCTAGTTATTATTTGTTGATCAAGCTGCTTACCAATATCGACCAATCCTCTTCCCCCTTAGTGTCTTGAAAGCATTGCACGTTCAATAGCACTCCGAGGATGGTGTTTGTGTGTTTTTGTTAAGAGTGTTTTTTGCAGGTTCTCGACGTCCGTCCTACTCCTGCCTCGCGAAAAACTACAATTACAATTAATATACAGGCTGCAATTACTAAAATAATTCTAAGCCAAAACAGTAGGTTTCCATGAACATCAAGGTCTTACACTTTGATGAAAAGAGTGCCCTACGGAACCTTATTAAAAGTTTGAGACAAATCGGTGTTTACATCTTCCATAGCCTGACGATATTGAAACATAAGGGATCAGATTTATGCTCACTAACTAGAGTTATAACACAATGGCTCATTGCCTATGTCAGTACTAAAGCAAACTTATCAAAATATTTGTGGTTTGACATTGCATACATTTTTATTTATTATTTGTTCATAATAAGCGATATGATAACGAATAAATAGCACAGGACTATTAGAAGTAACCGTTTTATTACCCTTTATTTATAAACCTTATAAATTACTTTATCTTTAATATTTAATCTATTGGAGGAATTTGTCAATAAATAAGTAAAAAAATATCATCAATTTATTATAGAAAAGAAAAAATTCGCATGGTATGCTCAAATCGACAGGTAAAAACAGGAAGTAATTCGGGAATGGTTAGGAGCTACTCTGATATGTAAAGGGGGATGATAGAAGATTTCCCCATATGTATCCCAGGACAATTTAAAATCATGAATGAAGAGAATACTACGTCATCTTAAATATGAAAAGTTGAAAAATTTGAATTGATTTTCGTATTCAGGGACTTCAAAAACCGTGAGTGCAAAGTTTCAGTCACAAATTTGGATTTTTCAAAAATTTGAGTCCGTTGTATTGGATCCGCCACGTCGGAAATGACAATTTTAAAATTCTCACTACATTTTCACATTTTTCGAAAATCTCCGTTGGGTCGGTAATGACCTGCCTTGGATTGGCTATCTAACGACCTAAATAAAAATATTACGTTATTCCGCATTCAAACAACGGGCTCCTAGTTTGGACGATATGTTAATTCTACAAGGGAATTCCTGAAGCAACAGGTCAATTTTGACATCAGATTCAGTATATCGAAAATCTTCGGAAAAGTATAGTCAGTTTTCTGGTTCTGAAATTTGATCAGCTTGTGTAATTGAAAGAACTTTAATCTGACCTCTCAAAAATTAAATTTCATCTATAAGTTTTTGCAAGAAAGCTAAAAAACTCGAAAATGGTTCTTTCTTGCATATAAAATAATTATTCCAAAAGTGACTTTCTTACTTTTCGTCGCTCGAAAAGAAAGCCCATGGAATTTTGAATAAACCCTGTTTTCGATTATGTCGAAATTGTTATTAGTTGTTGAGATACCTTAATATTGAGACGCTAATGACAAAATAAAAAATGATATTTGTTAACAAAGTTGTCCGACTCTGGAATAAAAAGAAAATCTAATAAATAACCCTTCATTTAAAACCTTGGTGAGATATTTTTTTTATTAAAAAAATAGAGCTACAGTATCCCCCGTCGACCGTACGTGTTTCTGAGTTTAGCATAGCGAAAGCTGTTTTCTTTGCAAAGATTTAACAAAAGCTCTGTATTTACTGATTCTGCTAATAAAGGGTGTTTTTTTATAGAGGTATAGAACTTTTAAATGGAATAAAACAAAGATGAATTTTTTAAATTGACATGAAATTTACTTTATTCGAAAGATAACCTTCTGGCATTATAATTTAAATATGACTTCTGGCTCGAACGTAGTCTAATCTGGAGGTCCAATTTTCGATGACTTTTTCCAACATTTGTGGCCGTATATCGGCAATAACGCGGCGAATGTTGTCCTCCAAGTGATCAATCGTTTCCGGCTTATCGGCGTAGACTAGCGACTTCACATATCCCCCACAGAAAATAGTCTAGCGGCGTTAAGTCGCACGATCTTGGAGGCCAATTCACGGGTCCGAAACGTGAAACTATGCGATTACCAAACGTTTCCTTCAATAAATCAATTATGGCACGAGCTGTGTGACATGTTGCGCCGTCTTGTTGAAACCACAGCTCCTGCACATCATGGTTGTTCAATTGATGAACGAAAAAGCTAGTAATCATGGCTCTATAGCGGTCACCATTGACTGTAACGTTCTGACCAGCATCGTTTTTAAAGAAGTACGGACCAATGATTCCACCAGCCCATAAAGCACACCAAACAGTCAGTTTTTCTGGATGTAACGGTGTCTTAACATACACTTGAGGATTATCATCACTCCAAATACGGCAGTTTTGTTTATTGACGTATCCATTCAAACAAAAGTGAGCTTTATCGCTAAACAAAATTTATTCACCGAATCTACGCCTTGCTAGGTGATCGTGTGGCTTCAATTCTTGCACGAGTTGGATTTTGTAAGCACGGAAACCAAGATCTTTCCGCAAAATCTTCCATAAAATGAATGGACACATATCCAATTCCTGTTCAGGATGGCGGATAGACTGATTCGGGTCTTCCTCTACTCTACGCTCTACAGCAGCAATGACTTCTTCTGTACGCACTGTACGACGTCTCTGTGGATGCGTATTATCATTTAGAGTAAACGTGGTGCGAAAACGTTTCGTAGTTAATCGAATTAATTGCTCTGATGGACGATTATGTTGACCGTAAAATGGACGTAGTGCGCGATACGTATTTCGAACAGAACCATGATTTTCAAAATAAATTTGCACAATTTGGAAGCGTTGTTCAGGCGTCAGTCTATTCATGTTGAAATGCCAAACCAAACTAAACATAAATCACTTGACAGTTGACAAAATGGCCGCCAGTTAAAAAGGTGTTGCCTACTTAAAGTTTTATACCTCTATAAAAAAACACCCTTTATAAAACAAAAAGTGTTTTGGAAAAGAAGGTAGTCCATTAATGGGGAAAAATCGATATTTTTGTTTCAGTGCGTCGTTATGGTTTTTTTTATCACGAACTCTTTCAAATTAAAAAAAGATGATTTTAAGATTGTAAAATGTTAATTAACATTTTAAATATTTCTGGACACTCCTAATTTATTAAATAAATGATTTTGTTGTGTTGTTTTAGCGTATTTATTGTATAAAATAACGAAAAATAGTCGAACGGTGGTAGACCTTTTGAATCACCGGAAATGTGGTCGGAAGCAGATGCTATAAATTCTCATTTTAATTTAATATATAGCCATTAAATTATTCATAAGATATTTTGCCAGAAATCTTTTTGCGGATATACTTGGAAATTTTATGATTTTATCCCCCCTTTTTTTACTTTAATAAAGAGTTCAGAAGTGTAGAATAGGGAAGAGTTTAAAGATCTATCCCAACTTAGGAAGATATTATTATATATTATAATTTTAAAAATCATAGTTAATTTAAATAAACAACGTAATCGCGGTTTACAGCAAGAGAGGCAGCATTTCTCGGTATTCGCCGTCTCTCTCTTTGCCGTGTAACGCGCGCGGATCATTGCATGCTGCCTTTTGTAATGTATTCTCGAAGGCTACACCTCAAATTAAATTAAGTATGCAAACCGCTTGGTTGTAATTGGAATCTAAAAAACGAGGCAATTTCGTTACCGAAAGATTTAAAAAGATTGGTCCAAGTATGAGGTGATTCCTAGGTGCAGGAAGTTTTGAACACTGATTCTAAAGCACTCGGCAAGCAAAAAATATGCAATTTTTATTTCTTTAAAAATAATGCTAGGTAAATAGCCGTCACTTTGTGGAAATTATCCATAATATTATGTAAAATATCCAGAGGAATATTAGAAATTTCTATAAAAATTTATCACAAGTCGTTAGATCTGGCGACCTTGGCGGCCAGACGATGTTTCTTCGTTTGGAATTAATGTGTCCCGAATACAGTCTTCTGTTTTGTGGAAACAGGTTTAATCGTCGACTCAGAAAAGTACTCAGAAAGACGAAGTTAATGGTTCAAGAATCAGCCCTCAATTTTCTATAGATTCGCCGTAAACACCTGTCAACTTTGTTAGTTTGTATCTCAGAAACCAATTAATAGAATTTAAAGTTTTTTTTTTCCAAAAGAAGCGTCTTTCCGAGTACTTTCAGCCATATTTTCCAAAAAAATTTTAAAAATTCGCAGAAGTTTTAAATTTATTTATGAACAAAAAAATTGTTGATAACTTTAAACAATTCCTGAAGCGGTCCTAATGATCCGATTTTAATTTTTAAAAAAGCGTTTAAAACCTTGAGATCTCTACTCTGTGTGAAAAATATCAAGTATTATTTCATATTTAGGACTCGATCAAATTTGAAATATTTTCTATTTTTTGAAAAACATTTTGATTGCAAAATTGTTGTGCAAAAATTATCAAATCGATTTTGACAAAATTTGACATGTTTTTTTGTCTAATTATGAAGGTCATCAGAGAAATGTGAGTGGTCGATAAAATTCCTTTTTTTTTAAATTATTACCGTTTTGCATCAAGGATAATCAATTTTGAGATTTCCAATCAACACAGCATTGTAGGAAATTTAATTACGAATCTTTTTTCTTCAACTTTCCTCTATAAGGAATACTTTCAAAGTTCTAAGAATGAAAAGGAAAAAAATACGTTTCTTTCATTTTTTTACACATTTTCATTAATTAATAAATTTTCCGAGAGAGAGCATGTCGTCATTATTGTTGTATGTTATTCTGGAGGGTTTAAAGCAAAAATTACCGTGCCTCCTCTCAATAGCCAAATACTTACGGATTTTTACCGATCTACACTGGTCTACAAGCCGGATAAATTCAAGTATACTCCACAAATTGTGTAAGTCGATTTTATTCTCAAATATAGTTTCAGCGAAATGTAGACAATTTGGGAGGTCGGTTGATTTTAATGCCTGGACTATTTGAATTTTACATGGATGAAAATGGAAATCCTTGTGCAAAATTCGATGTAGACTTTTAAAAATTCCCAACGCTCGAGCTCTTGTTCGGATTGAACGTTTTGGACTGTATTTTTACGTGATTATTGTTCTCAGGTCGTTTCCTTATGACAACTACAGCAGGGGCGGATCTAGCCTCTCTCTTTAGGGGGGCGGGGGGGCGGTGATATCAGAAAAGTACAGTATGGCAAGCGAAAGCAAGTTGTCGACGGGAGGGGGGAGAGGCACCAGCAACATTCCCATTTCTAGTGTAAAAAGCAGGGTCGGGTCTATTTTTCTGAATTTGAAGCCCTTGAAGAGGGGGAGGAGCGATTACAAGAAAAAAAGTGCCGATAGGGGGAGGATGCGAGCAGCATACACATTTCTAGTATAAGAGGCAGAATCAAGTCTATTTTCCTGAACTCAAAGCTCTTGGGAAGGGGAGGGGCGATCGCAAGGGAAGGGCGTGCTAGCAGCATTCATATTCCTAATATAAAAGACAGAATCGGTTCTATTTTTCTAAACTCGGGAAGGGGAGTGGCGATCGTAAGCATACACATTCCTATACTCTATTCAAGAACTAAAAAGAGTAATAAAACTGTTACCGAAACTTCCAACGTACCTGCTCCAGTGCAGCAGGTAACTGAGGACTGCCGTAAATCTAATTATATTTAAATATTATAAGCTTTTATAAATTTACTGCAACAATAAAATTTCTGATAGTTCAATTTAATTTCTGTCAGTGAGCAAACTACACCTTACAGGGTGAGATTAGTGAGATATCCAAAATATATGGCTTCCATCTCTATATGTATTCCAAAATCATTAAACCAGGGAATTTTTTCCTCAACGAAAAACTTATTACAATGAATGTTTATGATGCCTTAAGACATCAATATCCCGATGATAATGTGAAAAGCTCGGTTGAGATGTGTTCCAACATGACAGGAGTTGGAAAATCTACTATGTACCGAATACTGAAGGAGAAAAAACCACTGGAATTGTTAGTACTCCCAAGCTACATTCAGTCATAGGCAGACGAAAAACCTGGTTGAAAGAAGAGATGTAAACTGCAATAAAAGGAGTTGTACATACATTTTATTATGAGAAGCAGATCCCGACCGTCGACAAAATTCTAACTAAAATCAATGAAGATCGGGATTTACCTGAAATTAAAAGAACTGAGCTCAGGAAATTGCTCAGAGAACTTAATTTTTGCTGGGAAAACCAGATAGGAAATCTGTTCTTATAGATCGTTCGGAAAATGTCCGTTGGAGAAGGAAATATACCTCTCAAGTAAAAGGTAGAATTGCTAGAAATAACACAACTTACAAAATTAGTAATTTAACCGATCTTTTGAAAGATTTTTTTGAACAAAGTTACTGCAGAAAATTGGGAAAAATCCATATAATAAAAGAATAAAAGAAAATGTGGAAACTCGATCTCATGATGGGTGAGATAGAGGAACCAATTATAATTAATTTGAGCGAAGATAGCTTCACTGACTGATTTTTTTGACTGTTAAATTGTCATTCTGCAGATGGTTTAAGAAATAAATAAACTGAAACGTCAAATGTCCTAAAAAGGTTTTTAATTAATAATAAAATGACCGATAGCCCCAAAAAATTTTAATATTATATGGACGAATTTATTTTTTTTATATATGTTTAACTTCTATTTTTGACGATGGGTATTTTGTAAGTAATTAATAATAAATTATAACTTGGAATTTTTTGGGAGAAAAAGGCTACGTTTTAGTCTGAATGTGCCTAAAACGGCTTCTATGCCAAAATTAAAAATAATAAAAATACAGTTGTGATTTGTGTTAAATATGTCAAAATTATCTATATTTTCTAATGTATGTGAATTATTAAGAAACCATAAGAAATAAAATAATATTATAAAACTTTTTATTTTAAGTTGATTACCGAAATAATATTATATGCCATAAATACTTAGTGATAAAAGAAACCTTCTTCCGGCGCCTATGACAAGGATTAAAATCCTTTTTTAACAATTCACACATCCAAATATCTATTGTTATCCAACCCAAATAGTCCATTATTATAGACCGGTATTTTTTATTATAACATTTCTAACCCATTCCTATGAAAAATATATGTGTCTTAACAGATTTTGCCAGATACCGGACTAAAGAACAAAGGTAGTTTGCGAAGAAAACAAAGGGTAAAAAATGATTTATTATTCTCTCTAGTTCTTGAATAAACTATAGTATAAGGGGCAAAATCGGGTCTATTTTCCTGAACTCAAAGCTCTTGGGGAGGGGGGGGGGCGATCGCTCCCCTCCCCCTCCCTTGGATCCACGCCTTAACTACAGTTACCTAGTCATTTTTTTATAGTTCAATTTAATCACGTTGCTCACAGAACAACTGTTCTATAAATGACATACATTGACAGATAATTTGACAAAATAATTCACAGCCAACTAGTCCATAGTTGCGAAAATAACATTTTTTAAATTTCCTGGTCCCGGAGATCACCTTGTATTATTTCAAACGAAAATTTTGGTTGACACCTTTAATAAAAAAATTAAATACTATGTTTACACTAACGCATACCTAGTGTAACCACCTCGGTTGTTGCGCATATTTTTCTCAATATCCAAAAATAGCCATTCAGTAAACAGCCAGATAAATAATATTTACTTAAACAATTTATTAATAATGTTATAAAAGTTGATGCGTAGATTTTTCCATTTGACTTATTCAGATCAAAGGTTCTGGAAAAAAGTAATTGGGTGTTGCATTTGTATCAATGGTTTTTTACGATAGTAACTATGTATAGGCAAATATTACCGATTTTGTTTAAATAAGATAATATACGTACTTGTATGAATCGACTGATAAAGAGATCATTGGAAAAATGAGTCAGAAAGATAGTCATTAAAAAGAAAAGCTCTCGAAAAATTTTAGAAAAAACTTATCTTGAGGAGATTTCTCTGATAATTTTCTGAGTGTGGTTTTCTAATAAATTTTGTGTTCCAAAAATTGTATCGGTATGCGAAGAGTGAACGAATTCAAGGAAAAACAATTCAGTTAAATTCCAATTTTAATTGGAATTAATTATGTTTAGCTCACACACGATGCACACGTATAGAAACTCATTATGCAGGATAAAGTATGTTGGACAAAAAAATGTACGTTTCAATGATATATCGTATTTATATCCCATTGCTCTGAGTATCTGTGCTCCATCTCTTTGATGTATTGTTTTAAACGTCCGTTTTTCTCTTCACCCTTAATTCAGTTTCGCATCTGAATACATATGAGTAGGAGCGCTTGGACGTAAAATTAGTCTAATGACCAGTTCCTGCGTTTTGGAATAATTTTTGTGAGTTACGAAAAACCCTGATCTGATGGGGGAATCTGAATCCCGGAAACGCATCAAAACACATGGGCGTTAGGGGGGCCAGGCATGAAGTTACTCTTGATAGGAGTAATTTGATTCGTTATAGTTCCCATTTATCCCGAAACATGGCCAATTTTTAGTGTTTTTTGATCATTTTAGCGGATTTACGGAAAACTCTAATTTGCTGGGACCATTTGAAAATTTAATGTCGGTGTTTACTTGTGGTTGTACTGGCACGTTTTTTTCTTGTATCGCCAGAATTAGGCCGAATCCAAAATACTAGTACAGACAAGATTCTATGTGTGTTCGCTTGCAGTCCCTTTCCTTGACGCCTAAATTGAAAGTAGACCTGCTGATTTAGTCGGGAGTAGTGTTGAAAGATTCAGTTTTTTCAGAGATGATACCTCTTTACATATGAACAGAGCTTTCACATCTAGTTTTCAGTTTGAGAAAATTAATTCAATAACCTTCAACTAACTAAAAGGAATTATGGGTATTTAAATTACTTTATTGTAAGTAATTGATTTACTAAAATATTTCTTAGAATTTTCAGTGTTGTATTTCAATTCTTTTAAAATTAACCAAACAATAATAAAATTAATACAAGATAGAAAATATAATGCTAAGAAACAAGCGCAACGTTGTTACCTACTATCAAATAGTTGTCCTCAATGTTCTTTGTTCCTTAAGATGAAAAATTGAACCCTATATGGAATTCCATTAGTTGCTGGATTATTTTATTATATTACTTTACATAACAGACAATTAGTTCCAAAAAACCGTGTTCATACATTACTGCTCTGATGACGCAGATCCAGAATGGTTTCATTAGTGGGAATGATTTGTTTTGTCGTTTTGATAATGATAAATGTGTTATGAACGTGACCAGACATGTTGAAGTTGTTCCAATGAAACGTATTTAATTAATTGAAAAATGTAAAAATCAGTTTCCAGTTGGAGTTATTTTACTACTGTAATATTAATTTAATCATTACTTCTTAGAAAACGTAATTCAATTACAGAAAGTAATTGAAATCGTGTTTCAATTATTTTAATTACATTACCGACAGCTTTGGCTACTTAACCGAGAAAATATAGATTCTAATTTATACATTTTCATTACAAGTTTTTCAAAATTACCTTTTTTTTTATGAAATTACCATTGTGAATATTTTAAAATTTAAAATTCTTTCTGCCGATATTTTCTTTTAAAACTTGCAAACAATTGCCTCAAGTTCACCATAGCGTGTGGTAAGTTGATTGAAATGTCATTGATACTCGATGAAAACCACAACGTGGTCTGGTTGGTGTAAACATGTAAGAAATTTTTTATTTAGATATAATTTACTTTTTTATCACAGACTGAGTAGAACGTTGCCCGTAATAGAATCGCCGCACGTCTGCTAAAAAATTAATAAAAAAATTGCACTCTTGCGAAGTGTCCAGCGATCTAAAAGACCTGGGAAGGTCGAGACATTTTTCTTCAGTAATAGAAAGTTCAGGGAAATAAATTTAATTTCCCTTGTACTGTGTGTAACAATCTACATCCTACGTATCGTGATAATTTGTACTTTTTAAATATTACTATAAATTTGCGTCTGCGGGTTTTCGATTGAGTTTGTATTCCTGTATCACTATTGTATTCACTAGTGATATATATGTATAGATTTCTACAAGATTAAACATTAGGATTACGTGAACTGCTGGGAGATGGCGCTGCTTGTTTTGGACTCTTTATTTTGTCCGATATAAGTTGCTTAAATGATTCGCTTTTTTATGGTTAGGTGCGTTTACCTACCCTGTACTGACAGTCTGCAGGTGTCAGTGCACTGCCATGGAAATGGCTTCCACCCCTTCCTGGTATTTCCTTGCAATTTGAAATAGTGTTTTGTCTCTAACCGTGCTAGATATGAATACGTCTGCCCTTATAAGATTTTATCAGTGGATTAAGAACTACATAGTTTCTCTTATATAAATGTTTACTGTAAATTTCTTTTCGGAGAAGTTTCAAAGAGTTTTAAAAAATTTGTGATTTAAGGTTTTAAAAATGTCTAAACTAGTCATGGACAGGAAGGTTGTGAATATATTTATGTTCTCAACTTAAAATATATTTTTTTCTACGTAAAAAATACCTTTTGCTCTTACAATTTAGTTAAAATAAGTGAAAAAGGTAAGACATACGATCAAAGTTTAAAATAAATTGTGTTAAAACATGAATGTACATGCTCAATACTCAACATTAGCGGTGCTGGAATCTTAAATATCACTTCAGACCAGCAATTACAAGAGGCTACAACGCAGTTCTGAGTATCTGCATGGGCTTACATCGTACGGTTGGAGTGAATTTTTTTCAGGACGTTGTGGGAACCTCACATTATGAACAACACAGGAAGATGTTGTACTCTAAAATAGGCCACTAAAAAAGGAAATTAAAAGAGAAAACGGAAAACCAATATCATTGATCGAAACACGAAAAAACTCTGAAAAGAAATTAGAAACAGCGCATAAGAAAACTTTACTATATTTTTAATATGATGAACTCGCATCTAAAAAAAAGGAACCTTCTGATGCCTTTGAACGTTGGCAGCGGAAAGACACGATTTCTATTTAATTCACGATGGCAATTATGACTTGAGCAGTGATTGACGTCTGGATCTTCATACGTAAATCGTGTGAAGCACATGCCCGTTATTTTTAATGAAAGTTCATTCGGATCAAAAGAAACTGTAACTTGGTATAATAAACGATTTAGTAGTGCATATAAAAAATAAACAAATACTGCATACAAAGGAATAACAAAATATTAAATAACAACCTTTAATAGTCCTAGAAACGTGAAATTTGGTTCTTATTAAATTTGTAGATAAGAGAGAAACAAAAAATCTAATTAAACACGAAACACTGAACACTTTGACGATGGTATTGATGTAATAAATTATTATTCAGAATTTACCAATTAGTGATTTTCAACATTTCCTAAATGTAGAGTTCTATCACCTGGAAAATAAATGAAAATCTGGCAAAACTAAGCGTCGGTATTTTATTTCCAACCTTACCGTAATTTATAATATTTATTTTAATTCGAATATCGACGTGCGCCTTTTTTACTATTTCTGTGAGAAGGATTCCCATATGACGTATCTGATATGAATTAACAACCAATAATATATATTCACAATTTTTTTTTGGAACATCTGGAACCGCGCTGGATAGTCTGTCCTGTGATAATTACCAATATTTAATATTTTTAGTAACCTAGATATACCTATCAAATAAGCGACATTAATTCAACTTCTACAGCAACGTCTCCTAATAAATCAGAATCCAAACCCGAAGGTGTAAAAATTTCTTCGCCTTCTCAGAAATTCGTTAAGTACCAAAACAGTTGAAAAATGTCTTCAGGTTCGAAGTTTATCTTCACATTAAAAATGATAAAAAAAAACCGAACACGTTAGCCATTATTTTATTTTCTTTGCGTTCATGTAACCAACCTGTTTTTGAGACGCCAGCGCAAGGTTAAGCGAGTAAGAAAAAGCAAAATGTAGGTTATTTTACAAACTGGTAACGCCTTATTAGGCAGATATTAATATTCGGTTGTAATAAATTACTGTATTGTCGGTTGGTATGTTTTTACTATACGTTTGGTTTGTAAAAGAATATTTGGCTTGGACTATTACTTTAAAAAAAATCTCATTAAAAGCATATAAATGTAAAAAATATGGCTGATCTATAAGTCTATCGAGACACTAAAAGGTTTAATTTCCAATATTAAGCATGAAAATATATTTTTTTCAAAAAAGAAAATGTTTTACAAGGTGGATCAGAAAAGTGCTACGTGTATCAACACAAATTTGTGTAATGAAACACATGTCTTAGCCATATATCTGTCTTCAACTTCTTTGAAATATCTACACTTTTGGCTTTGAAAATCAAATAAAAAATTAAAGATTTCTGAAGGCAAACTGAATTCACTATTCTAATCTGGAGAAGCAAAGATTCCTCGTGCAATCGTAGGCGAAGCGTCGGATAATAATTCCAATTTGACACGGTCTAAACCCAAGAACTATAATTTTCAGTTTGGCCAAAGCCGTAAAAACTTTCATTCTTTGTAATCTAATACTTGTTAAAACATTTTGGTTTTTAACATTTCAGTAGTTTAATAGATATATATATTTCGCTTTGTGAGGGCTTTTTGAAGAGTACAGGGTGTCTGGATTTCGTTGTTTTTACCAGATAGCTCCGTGATTTTTAGAGTTAGCGGGATGCGGGTTTCGCGTAACGAAAGATGACAGACAGAATTTTGACAGCATTTTTTAGATACAGGTTTTTTCTTTTTTGAAAATTTGTCATTTTGGAACACTCCTCGTATTCCGGTTATCTTTTTTGTTATCGAATAGGTGCATTGATCTCGAATAACGTTTTTCATGTAAAATTTAGTGGCATCGTTAGTTGCTCTCTATGTACTACTGTTTTTTTTAGATATAAATCAATTGTATTTTTTTAATGGAACACCCCGTATATTCATAGATCATTGCATTCCACTTACTAAAGGCCTATCAACTATATAGGGTGCGGAATTTATCTTGAGACAACAGAATATCTCGGTGAGATCACATTTTTTCGAAATTTTTTTTATATAAAAATTATAGGGTGACCAGGGGTTAACTAGCAGTGACCTTAAAATGACCTTGGTTTTGTTCTTCAAGATTATTTGAGGATTTTAAGTAGGATTCCTCAATTATGACATGGGGAATGAAAAGGGCGAGAAATTTTACCATCGTATCTGGTCTTGACCTCAAGGTGAAGGTCAGATATTAGGGTTATTTTAAGGTCAAAACAAAAAGATCGCAATATCTCGTGAAATGTTTCGTACAAAAGTTGTTGGGCGGCACGGGGCAAAGTGGTAGTGACCTTGAAAATAACCTTGACTCTAACATTAAAGGTCATTCGAAGCTTAATTATAAAATTTGAAAAGGAAACCTGGAAATGTGGAAAGACCGATTAATTTCACAGTAATTTCATCATCAGATATGTCCATAGCCTCAAGGGTAATATCAAATTATCATGTTCAGTTGGAAAATTGAACATAAAAATATTAATAAAGGTTTTCTTTTTACATAATTTACAAAAGCACACTGATGTTTTTAAGTGGTAATAAATGCTAAAGAAAACTTCAATGGTATACTTCACTAGATTTTTGTTTATGGGATTATTTGAAGAGTGAAGTTTATAAAGACGTGTCAATAACTCGTGAAAACACGAAGCAGCGAATCAAAGATGCTTGTACCAAAATAACACATAAAATGCTCCACAGTTTTGTGCAATCTTTTGAAGTGCGGGTTGTATTGTAGTTGAAAGTAACCATTTTGAGTACTTACTGTAATGTAGGGCGAGAGGACTCATAGGAAACAAGCACCCGATGGTGAGAGGCGAGAGGACTCACCAAAAACAAGCACTCAGATGGTGCGAGGCGAGGGAATTTACCGAAAACAAACACCATGAAGAAAACAAAAACTACTACGTCCATGTCGTTGTTCCTGGTAATGCTAAAAGTAGTCAATCATGCACATAGTCGTACTAAATACAGTTTTTGCCAACAATTATGAAGAATGATTTTCTTCTAATAGCCCTAAAGATCGAGATCAAGGTAATGTTATAGCCATTTTACAATCTTACAACTTTAATATAAAACATTTTATAGAATAATGACATTGATTTTCGTTAAACCTTAAATGACCTTGATATTAGACCTTAACCTTGAGATCAAGGTCATATCTGATGATGAAATTACTGGGAAATTCATCGGTTTTTCCATTTCCGGGAGTCAAATTGGGGATTTCCTTTTCAAATTTTGAAATTCAGCTTCAAATAAGCTTGAAGGTCAAAGTCAAGATTATTTTCACTACCACTTGGCCCTCGTGCCATCCAACAACTTTTGTACGAAACATTTCACTAAATACTGCGATCTTTTTGTTTTGGCCTTGAAATGATCTCGATATTTGACCTCCACCTTGAGGTCAGGGTCATATGCGATGGTAAAACATTTCCGGGGTCGAAATTGGGGGATCCAATTTAAAATTCTGAAGTTGACTTTCAAATGACTTTGAGGGGCAAAGTTAGTCTTTTTCAAGGTCACTGTTAGTTAGACCCCCTGCCACCCTATAATTATTGTATGAAACATTTTTCGAGAAAGTGATCCACCGAGATATTCCGTTGTCTCAAGATGAATGCTGCACCCTGTATATAACACTTAATCATTTTTCTTTCGTTTAAGCCATTAAAACAGTGTTTTATTTACAAGTATTTAAAAAGTTTCAGGAGGAACCAACTGCAGAATCAACAAAGTGAAATAATCTAATAATTGTTATTTTAATTGGATATCTATTCGGTAAAATAGAATTTAATCTAAAGAAAAACTGAAATTTAAAGACAAATTCTCGTTTTTCATCAAATTGAAGACCTAAAGTTATTTTCTGGAGCAGTAAAATAAAAGAACGTTAATGGAATTTTGCCCTTTTTAGAGAATAAATCGCAAATATTCATTTACTACTTTTTTAAAACAAAATATTACTTTGTCGATACAATATTTCCTATTTCAAGTCGGTTGGCAAAACAGAAATTCTTCAGTGCGTGAAGAAAAATTAATTTGAACGAGCTTAATTAATTTGAAATTATTCTTAACATGTTAATTTTCTATATTAATTTTTTTGTTATCCAGATATACTCCCAAGTTTTATAAATTTTCCATAATAATTTGATTTGGTATACTTAATTATTATAATGAAGTAAGATACATTGAGAATTGCCCTCTAAAAATTACTACAGACCATCTATTAAAAACTTTGCATACATAAAATGAAAAAAAAATGAGAATATCCGCAAAAAATAATTATAGGAAAGTGATGTCAGGAAAAGCGTGACACACTGTATAGTTCAGTAATAAAAATTATACTAGATCGTTATGAAAGTTCCACTTGAAAATGAGTCGGTTTTAATGTTCAGATAAATTATAGGCTGTCATTCTGTTTTCACCAAGTGGCTTCCGCGGCCGTCGGCGACCGTGGAAAGTTCTTTTACAGAGCTGAATTCCGCAAAATGTGAAGAAAACATACGGCAGATACTTTCTTTTTGAGATAGCTTACTGATGGAATTATTTTTATATAAATTTAATGTACAATAAATACTATGAAAACATTTTAACGCACTGTCTTAAAAATATACAGGTAGTCTCTAAAAAGTCTGTACAAAACTCGAGCGTTCCATAGGTGTTAGTTTCCGAAATACAGAGTGTCACAAATCATAATTTAAATTTTTTTTTGTAAATATTTATCTTAATAGTTTGATCTGCGCTAAATTTGGTACTCTGCGGTTTTTTAGGATGAGAAATGATTACAGTTTCGATTAACGTTGCAGAGGGCTCCACCAGTATCACTTCACCTACATCTAACATCTCTTATCCAAGAAAATTATACTTAGTAGGTGTCGCTTCGAACAGCCATTTCTGAGATAATCAGATTCATATGTTTTATTGCGTTCTTTATCCAGGCGCAAGACTGGTTCAAGAAATTGGAGCGTCTTTAAGGGCCAACAACAATAAAAATTTACATAGCAGTAAGCTAATAATGATAAGTATTGTTGTAGGTTACAAAAGAGTGTTGTCAAACGATCCCATCTGGCAACCCTTCATCGTTTTATTTTAAAATTTATCATTCAATATTTAAATTTTTTACTATAGCAAACATTACACCAATGCACAAATGACCTATATAAGTTTACGGTTATTGCCAAGCAAATGGTTGGAAGTCACAGAGGAAGATTTTCAATTACGCACGTAATAAACTACCAAACGTTTGTCGTTGTTGAAAGACGTCTTCGAGAAACTTTTTCTGCAACGATGGATTATGGACGGACAGGGTGCAGTTAAATTAAAAAATTTAATACAATTTTTCTGTTTGGTTTGTTATTGATTTTGTAAGTTATTTTTATTGTTTTTGCCAGTTCATTCTTATATTATTATCATTATTAGCTCGTTCCTATGTACATTTTTGTTATTGTCGTCCCTTAAACACGCTTCAAATTTTTTTGACCAGTCCTAAGTTTGAATTAAATGTGAAGGCGCGCTACGAGCCTCGGTATGCAATAGAACATCTAAATTTAATTATCTCAGAAACGGCTGCGTAACGATATCTACTAGGTATGAATAAAAGATGTTAATACTACCTAACATTTCGACGATCACTGTATAGAAACAATTTTACAGGAAATAATAAAATAAGAATTTCTTTGTTTTTTATTTTATTTAATCTTCGCTAAAAATGTTAATGCGATAGATATTTTTAGATGTCGGTTTGGTCCTACTAACTTTATGTTAAGTTCGTTTACCCCTTCTGGAACCCATTAAAATTGATGGTGTAAAGTCAGACCTTGAATAATATGTTTACCGTCTGTGGCTTAGCTGAATACTTAATTTATCGAGCTCTGCGTGCATATATAGAAATTTGAAGAAATATTGTATTAAAAAAAATTTTAAATTGCTTTTGGGCTTGATCATTGCTAGAAATAAATTAGTACTAATTGATTTCCTTTCTCCTTAAGAACGTAAACGAAAGGTGGACCGCTATCCTTTGCGAACTCATAATTGGTTCTCTGTCCTGACGCGTCTCCACCATTTCGTAAAGTCGTGAGTGGAACTATGAAATCTATTTATAGTGTCTTACATAAATATTCGGACGCACATATTTATATGAGTTTAGGCATTAAAATAAAAATGAATCGCTTTAATGAAAAATTTATTTAATAAATATTAAATTAAGTATTAAATAAATATATAATAGATGTAACAACATTCTTCTCCATTCTAGTATAAGTTCTACTCGACAACCGCTCAAAATATTAGATAACGAAGTTTACATTACAACGGCATGTCTGGTCATTCTCACGTTGTTGATTGTCATTTCTTATAATGTTATTCGTCATATATTCGTTTTTTAGAAAAATACATAAAATACTTTTCGCTAATTATTGCTCTTTTCATATAGCCCATGTTACATGTTGCATTTTTATATTGATTATTTCAATAATGAGATGGGCATAATGAATACCCGAAGTGTCAAGAAAATATATAGAAACTTGGTCAGCCGATGAACTACTTTAAGTACAGGGTGCGCCATCTTTTATGTCGGTATGTAAACATTGAATAACTTTGAAACAATAAACTGATTTCTATTTATGAGGTATTTTTATTAAATTTGGTCCTTTGCAATTTATTGAGACTAGTTTTTGAATACTACATAGATCAAGTGGCCACCTTTATTGGCCAAAGCAAAATGTGACCTTTTTGCTGCATTTTCCATTACCTTTTTGAGCATCTCGGGTGGTATAGCGGTGATTTCGGCACGAATGTTTACCTTAAACTCTTCAATGGTCTGAGGCTTGCTAGCGTACACTTTGCTTTTTAAATAACCCCACAAAAAGAAGTCCGGAGCGGTCAAATCTGGAGATCTGGGTTGCCAGTCAATGTCGCCTCTTTTTGACATCAGACGTCCAGGGAATTTCCGTTGCAGAAACTGGATTATTTGATTTGCAGTGTGGCATGGCGCACCGTCGTGTTAAAACCAGTAACCATCAAGACCTTTTTCACGCATTTATGGGCAGACATAATGAACCAACATCCACCGATATCGATTTTCATCGACAGTTTCGTTTTCTTTGAAAAAAAAATGGCCCTATGATGGTTTTGGCACAAACACCGGCTCAAACAGTCACTTTTCTGTCATGCAATGGCGTTTCGTGGATCTTGTGTGGATTCTCCGTCCCCCAAATGAGGCAATTTTGCTTATTAACGCCGCCATAGAGGGTAAAATGGCCTTGTCGGTCATCAAAATTTGCTTCCAAAAATCAAGTTCAGTGTCAACCATTCGAGCAACTATTTGGCCGTATTTCAAGTGACATGAATGGTCTGTCGGCAATATTCTTTGTGTTAACTACACTTTATACGGAAACAAATACAAATTATCCTTCAAAATACGCCGCAAAGTGGTTCCACTGACGCCAAAATGCTGAGCGCGGTGACGAAAATTTTTTAGTTCACAAGTGGTTCGAAAAGTCCCCAGTGTGGATGGTTCGAAAAGTCCTTAATGTGGATTCATGTTTCATCCATTGTCACATATCGCATGAAAAAATCTTTAGTATTTTGCTTAAATTGCTTCAAATATCGCTCTGATTCATCAGCACGTTGTTGTTTTTCATCAACTGTAAGCAAAATATGACGTATATGGTCTATTGATATCTTTACCAGGTCAGCTATTTCACACCCTCTCATTTTTCAATTGTTCAAAACGATTTTGTGATTTTTTTTGATGTTTTTCCTTGTGACAGCCTCATTTGGGTGTCCAGAGTGTTCAATATCATGTATCTGTACGACCACGTTTGAATATAATGGAGCAAATTCCTTAAAATTTTTGACGCCATTCTTGTGTTTTAACGGTATTTTTCCCAATAAATAACATTGTTTTATCAATGTACAGCGTTTGTTTTTTTCCCATTGTTTTGAAAATATCAAAAGATGCGTCACTAAAAGTTTAATATTTCAATGACTAATGATCGAAGTATCATCAAGTTTTGACACGTATCGTTTGAAGATTGGTATTAACTAACACCTTTTACCACTTAAGAATTCCAAATTTATATAGCATATTAATCCGATGGTTAACTGAAGTACCCCTAGTTGTTTGACATTTCTTAAAATTGTAAATTTTATAAAAACGATTAAAGGCTACCAAAAAAACTTAAAATTTTTTGGAAAGTAAATTATATATACCAAAGGTTTAGCTTTTTTCAAAGGATCTTGTGTAATTAATAAACAACAGATCCAGCTTCCAAGCTAACATGACAAGTGAGATCATTTGTCCATCTTCTTTTATTCATCCAAAGGCATCTGAGTATGGTAGTTTTTCTACTTTCAGAGACTGCAATAACATTAAAATAATGAGTTTCACGTTTTTATTTATCTTGGCTTTTTGTTCTTTACTTTAAAATGTATACATTTTGCACTGCAGTCATCATAAAATAAAATGAATAAATCATCGAAGGAGTTATTACAGAGCAGGAAACTGCAATTGCATACGAAATAAAATTGAACAAAAAACAATACCAATAGTGAACATATATTTAAAATTCTGTTAAGGTTCGCGGGAAACTTACGATGATGAATAACTAAGTATGACATTGACGGGTATTTCTGAGGGGTGCTTTCACATGCATTCTGCATCATTGTATTCTAGGTGGACAGTCAAGTAAGACGAATTAATATGTGAAAATACGGTAATTAAATTAATTTTTTATAAATATGAATTGCCCTCTCTCTTAAATAAATTTTAAATTTAATACATACAAATCAAATTCGTTCGTATTTGTTCAGTTAGTGTTAAATTTAACACCAAATTTTTTACTGACTATAAGAAGTGTCATTGACGGAATAAGTTATAGCTACACTTTTTTCAAGTCTGTGTTGAAGGTTAGTAACCCTACTTTTAAAAGGAGCGCGACTGAAGATTTTTTATACGAGATTCTGGTATTTCCTAAACTATATTTATAAAAAATTTATTATTGAAAAGTAAAAACAATAGTTTTAACGTTAAAATAGATTCATAAACATAGAAAACCTACGTAAATCTCCCACGTACTGAAAAAGGATTTGCATAAATAGATAATACGTTTAATTTGTGTATTATTTGTATTAAGGACACTTTCAATTTTACATTGTCAATGCTAATTAGTTTAATTCAAAATGTTTTTTAATCGCTATGTCGGAACTAACCATTTCATTACTAGCAAATAACAGGCTACATCAGTAAAACTGGTTATTCCTCTATTCTAGGACATCTTAAATCAGTATTCTGGTTTTTAGGGATTGTTCGGCGTCTATCTATATACCCTAGTCATTATTTTCATAATCAAATTTACAGGTATATATTTTCAATTAACCCCAAAAAAATCTCGAAGCGAAATTGCAAGAAAAATAAAGGATATCCCCGTATGTGTAATTTTTTTCCTCGTTGACGCCATCAAGTGTGATATCCTTCGATTATACCAAAAGAGTTAAATAATAGCACGTTTGTTTGGTTGTTGTTTATGATCAGTTGGGAACGGCTTTTTTGGTTTGACAGGTGCAAAAATTTTTATTTAGTTTTTTGCTTGTCATGACTGCTTTTAGTGTTAAAGAATATATCAACAAAAAGAGGATTTCAAAAGTTATCTTTATCGGTCAGTATTGCTGGATAGTATTTACATATTAAAAACAACATAATGAGTTAGGCAACCAGAAATTCACCAGCGGAAGTACCGGCACAGATGATATCTAATAAATGCGACAGCTTAAACGATGCCTTTAAAATTGACCTCGCGACGCGTCATAGTATATTGGGGAAAAATATACAATTAGAAAGAATATTGCGACAGAACCGATAATAATGATTAAAGTTAAAAAGAAAAACTACAATGTATAATTTTCCATTGGCAAAGAGAATAAAAGCCCAAATATGAAGGGTGGCTATAAAATAAAAAAAAACTGTGGCTGTAAAACATTTTATTTTAAATTTATACATATTTAGTTATCACCTTCAATATATATTCCTACAACGCTTCATGCGATTTTCAATTGTTCGAAACAGTGATGGAAGTCTTCCTTGAGCTCCTTCAAAAAGAGCGACCCAGGCGTGAAACATCTTGGAAACGCCTAAATTATTCAAATTTGGCGCATGTGAAAAACATGTATTGCCATAAGCTTTATAAGTTTCAGTAGCGGTTTTTCCAAATTTCATGTGAAATTTCACGAGAATCCGTTGTCTTATTATTACATTTAATATTTTTTCGGCAAAAAAAACCGCTCTTATAAGAGGGTGGTTCAATAAGTTAGGTAAAAAAGGAAAAAAAGGCATTGCACTTTTTTTTATATTTTTCTAAATAGTCTCCTTGATGCTCTGTACACGTGGTATTCCAACTTCTTTATGCCTTTTGAAAAGTAGGGAATATCCAAATTCTTAAAATAATCTTCTTCAGCCGTAATAATCTACTTCAAATAACTGCCACATATAAACTATGCATCGGGTCATGCTGAAACTTTATAGAGGTTATCCTTTAAAACTAATTGACGATGTTATAAATAATTTTAGAACAACGAACACTGGACAGCAAGAAACACATTCCTTTTTCACATTTCCGTACATTAAGGGAACATCGGAGAAAATAAGACGAATTGCCAATAGTTATAATATAAAAACAGCCTTTAAATCAGGAAATACACTTAGAGCTCATTTAACAAAAACAAAACCTAAAACTACCGATAAGAAAGAATGTGTTTACAAAGTTCCATGTGAATGTGGTGAAATGTATATTGGAGAAACCAAACGACCACTAGAAGTTAGAATTAAGGAACATAAAACTCATACACAAAAAGGGGAAACGTCGAGATCAGGTATTGCAGAACACTCCTGGGATAAACAACACCATATAAAATGGTCTGAGGCTGCGGCAATATATATGGAACCCAATATGAAAAAAAGAAAATTTATATATAAGTAACATATTAAAAACAATAATGGAATCTTCAGTAAACCGAGTGTTGAGATACCTAATCTTTAGCAACCACTACTTTGTAACATCAAATCATTGAGGTGTGTACAGTGAAGCGAAACTTTGCGCTTCAATGGACACAGTCCCTATATAAGCTCGTAGTCTTAAGACAAAACATTCAGTTTATACTTGATAACGATTAGAGATACAATCTAATCGGAACGTCGTAAAAATAAAAATAAAGACAATGCAAGTCCGACCACATTTTAGTTTATAGAGGTTCTGTCGAAGAGTACAGCTACATAATCGTCTGCATTTAAAAATGATAGTGGCGCCATCTATGACTAATTTACCTTCCTTATTGCACCACATAACTTTTTAAATCCACTTTTTGTTCGTATTAATTATAAGCTTCGCATATATAGTATATTTTAATACCTAAAAATACTCACGAGAAAGCAAAAAAAATTAAAGCAAAATTAAATAAAAAAATTTTAGGTCCGTCAAATATCAAAAAAGTTGCTTCTTCAGCGATCATAAACAACGACCAAACAATCTTGTTTAAATCTAAGAAACTTATCGAAGGACTGTAATGAGCATGTGCGAGTTTCACTTTGATGTTTAAAATCATCTTAACAATATGTTTTGCAGGCTATGATATTTTTAATGTAACTAATTAATTTAAATAAATAATAAATGGGTACTGTGTAAGCAGCAAAAAAGCTTTGTTAGGATTTCTTCCTTGGAGAGTGGAATAAATAAAATAGTGATTCGTTTACTGATTTCTTTTTAACTGACTTAACAGTTTTTGAAGTCTGTACCATTCAGTGTGACCTTGGAACACTTAATGAGCAAATAACAAAGTGTCGAAACACTAGGAAAAATTTTCACAGGGACATTTTATTGGAATTTGGAACTTTAAGGTCCATATGTCTTTCTTTCAGTTATTTTATGCGATTGAATTAAGACGAGTTCGTAAACATCAACATCAAACGTAGTCACGGAATGAACTTTCTATACGCGTCAGATTGTCGTACGCTTCGTTACATGATACAGGCCCATTCTAGCTGGTCAACCATCGTTACTACAACAAACAATCTTCATAGACGATTAATTTTTTTATTTTTAATAGATAAAAACCTGTAGCATACTAAATCTAATTATTTATGCATAGAAAAGCCATTGTATATTCATTTTATACCTACGCATCCGATTTTTCAGTTGACCCAGTTTAAAAAAATTTGGTGATGCAGAAAAAGATTGTTGATTAATGATTAGAAATTTTGAAACGCAATTTTGTTTTTATCTTTGGATGCATCAAAGGACTGTTGATTAATTTTAAACTGTTAAAACAGTTAAAGTGTCAGTGGGAAAATCGGAATTTATACAAAATTTAAATTATTTGAAAAGAAAGCGTGTGAACGTTTATATCTAAAATACCTACAAGTCTAGACACATTTGAAAATCCGACTAAATATATGCAAAAAAACTATTTTAAAAATGGTTTAAGTTACCAAAAAATGTTTCTTGTTTACCAGTTTTATTTAGCTTATGATATAATTACAATTACCCGTCGCGATTTCGCCCGCTCATTCGATACTAAATTAAACTTGCTTTCATCACTTCATAGTATTACAGATCGTTCTGAGCTCGTCCTTGATCTGTGAAGTTTTGTGAACGCTAGTCGTAAGTTTCTGTTCTTTGCAGATATGAAAGGCTTTTTGATTGGTCGTCGTCTTTGTAATCCGAAATCTTTCAGATGACATTTTACAGTTGAAATATGGATGCTTTTGTTATAATTTTTTTGCAATTCATTTTTAATTGCCACAGCCGACTTACATGTTTTTTTCGCAAGGTCTTTTCTAGGCTTATATTCATCTTAATAACGTTCATTAAAACGTTTATTCCACGCACTAACAAATTGCTGAGACACTTTAAGTTTCTGAGCTTCTTCTATTTGTCTATTATTTGTCTGTGTAGCGGTTATAACAGCTTCTTTAAAGTCACTTGTATATTCCTAATGCTTAGACATGTTAAATAAATATCAATGCAACGATAAAATTCAAAAAACAAAATTCAAGCTGTGAGTGCTTTCAACAATTCGTAACTGAATGACTGTCAAAATAGTTCTTGAAATACCTAAGAGGTAGTTAAACAAGGTAATGTCGGCACGTCAATACTTATATATATATATATATATATATATATATATATATATATATATATATATATATATATATATATATATATATATATATAAACGGGTGAGCCATTTTAATCTAGAGATCTAAATATCTTTTAAAATACTCCATTTAAAAAAGAAAAAAATGGTTCAGACAAAAAAATTGTTAAGGACGGAAAGGGTCATTTATGTGTATTAATGAACTTGACCCCGAGGGCAATTTTCAAGGTCATTTGAAGTTTAAGATGACTTTCTTTCAATGGAAACCTCCATTTTTTACTGCATGAATGAAAAAGAGGAAAATATCTTATTCAACGCTATGAATAACAAGGGGTAAAATCATATTTAGAGATCATTTGAAGGTCAAATGTTTTCATACCTTGGATTGATGTAAATGAACCAATAATTCAGCAGCTAAGAGTACTACAAAAGTTTCTAGAAATCAAGCTGTGTATGTTAAGGTGACCTTAAATTTAACCTTGAAGATCATATCAAGGTAATGATATTTTTTAAATGGGATCTCATACTTTTGACCCCGAAAATAGTGTTAGCAGGGAATTTTACGATCGGATATGACCCTGAAATGATCTCGAGAGATGAGAGTGAAAAATTTTTACTTTTAAAAGTAACCTTCAGTGACCCCCTCTTGGACCTTGCGGGTCATTCATAATGTCAGACCGCGAAAAATTCACTAAACTAGGGCAGTTGGAAGAATTCAAACGATAAGGGAAAAATAAATAAGAATGACTTGATTCAATTGAAAATTGTTTCCGGGAATAAAAAAACGTTGAATTCGTTTTCTTTGAAGGGAAACTTTTGAGCGTTAATATGACGATCTTGGGTGTAGTCTTCGCCACTGAGTAATCTTTCAGTGTTTTCTGTCCTACGCTTACACTCTCATTATTCGATAACCCTCGGGAAGACTTACACGTGTTCCGGATTTGAAGCTATTTGTGAAACTTTCGGATATAAGGGGATGCACTTTCAGAAGTCCCAATTATTACAAAATATCTGCAAATAAATAAGTATCACCAATTTGAGATTTCGATTGTTGGGAAAGTATTAGTCAATATATAATTTCTTTACTACAGCACAAATCGTAGCAAAAAATTATATTTCATTTAAAATTTTACAATACTGTATTGATTTAATTGCGGTTTCTTTATCATCTCTTTATGTACAAAGCAAAAATTGCGAATAATTTTATGGTATGAAATCATCTGGAACTATAATAGCGATTAAAAATAACAGCTGCAATAGAAATTGCAAAAAATGTACGAAAAAAAGAATGGTTTTAAGGAAAACTTGAAACAAATGAATCATCAAATTAATATTATTAATTTATATTAATATAATATTCTAAAAATAGATTTTCGTGTTTCAATGAAGTAAAATGGGGATCGTTCATCTTTTGTGTTTATGTACCACACCTGGTACCTGGTTTGTGTATACCTGTTGATTCTTTACATAATAATGCATTTATTTAAAACCTAAAATACATAGGGTGCAACGACAAACCTTTAATAAAATAAACAAAACAGGTTTGTTTCTTACAAATAGTGACACACCCGTCAAATCAATACAATATGGTAAACGATCTAAGTTTATACGTTGATGAAAGATTACAAAACAATAAAATAAATTATGCTTGAAAAAAAAATTTATGTGCAATTTATTTTTTTATGGTGTTTTAATTATTATTATCAATTTGGAGCTTATATATTTACAATAAAATTGGAAAACTATAAATTATCAAAAACTACGTTTTTTGGATGCATCTGAAACGAGATTTTTTTTAATGACAAATACCAATTTTTTTAGTGTTTCTGAATTTCCAATACAAATTAATTAACCATCTTGTACAAAAAGAATGAAAAATGCAAATATTATTTTATGCATGGTCGAGTTCGATGTTAATATTTTCTATTGTCCTTGAGTATACCCAAGATTTGGGAACTAATTGCGGTAAATATTTTCATCATTAAAAAATTCCTTAGCAAAAGCAACTTTACGTCTATCCTTATTCTTTAACTGCCCTTGATAAAAACATTAGTAGCACTGTTTGTTGTTATTATTAATGTCTATATTTGGTCATAAAATTCAGACATGAGTAATGTTTTTTTATCTCTGAGAAGAACAGAGTTGGACTTGAGTGGATGATAAATGGGTTTATTAGATCTAATTAACAGCATATCGAAATGTTGTTTTCACTTTCTGATGGTTTTCGTTTTTGCTGAAGGATGTTAAATTGTGTGATAAAAATTGTTCACGACCTTTAATTAGTTTTAAGAAGGGCAAGTTGAAAATCATGGTTTTTGTGTTTGGAACGTGTCAAATTGGAATTATTATCCGACGTTTCTCTTACGATTACACGAGGTATCTTCAGGGATCTTTATTCTACGAGATATCCAAAATTGGTTCACGTAAAAGATGTTTACAATTGCTCAAATTAAAGATCTTGAATTCTACTTTTCAAATATGAGTGACACAATTTATTTTATGCGTTATAGAAGATTCAGTATGGCGGCTGTAACGACGATTTTTGGCTTTTTTTTTGGAATTATGACTATAAAATTACTTGAAAAGGTCCGATTAAATTCTATTATGGCTCAAATTAAAGATCTTGAACTATATTTTCCAATCATGCGTGGCAAAGTTAATTTTACGCGATGGCGGATTCAACATGGCGCCAGAAACCACGTGACTAAGATTTTTTCTTTGAAAATATGACTTTAAAATCATCAGAATATGTCCGATAAGGTCTCAAATTAAAGCTCCACTTTCTAATTATGTGTGACAAAATTGATTTTACGCTATGACAGATATACGGCGTCCAAAACAACGTGACTTCAGACAAGAAATAATAAAACATCATCTTTTTACTGTTTTAGATACGTAGACAATATTTTGGTTTACTTCACAGGAACTCAAAGACAATTAAATTCGAAGAATAAGGCTATGCCAATGATTTATTTTCCGGTGAAAGAAAATAATACAAAGTTTAAAACGATAAGTCATGTAGGCAATACTTCCAATAAATATTAATATATATATATATATATATATATATATATATATATATATATAATTTATTTTTATATCTTATCCCTTTGTTAATAGTTGTCAGTAATATTTTTTTGGGTTTAGGTTTTCAATCCTATACCTGAGAAAATATTACAGACAATTATATATATATATATATATATATATATATATATATATATATTGTTTCTGTAATATCTAGAAGTCGGTTAAACATAATGGAAATCCAATAAATAACACTAAGAGAAATTATGCCAACAAACAAAAAAATTCCTAGAGTTTGTAAAAATTATTTTTCAAAACCAGTAACGGAGTATAAAAACCATATTTAAATGAATTTGATTTCAGTATTTTATGAAAAGCTAAAAAATGGCTAGAGAAATGTAGATGAACTTCGCACTAGTTGCCAAATTTGGGATTCTACTAACAGATGGTTAGATGGGCACTTTAATGATTCAATTTATTCTGATTGTTTCTGTCAAAATTACTTGCCATCGTATTTAATATATCCATAAAAAATTGCTTCACGCAGCTGACTCTAACGGAATAAATTTGTATTCGGAATAAAAAAATTAGCTGAAAAGACGTCAGAGATATTTTAAATCTAGGACGAACTAAAACTCGACCACTATATTTAGAAAGATACCTGTAAAATAGTTTATTAAATAGATACCTTTATTATTATTTTTATTATGATTGTGTTGATAATTTTTTTCTTATTTGTCGATTTTTAAAAGATTTTATATGCCTTAAATTTTAAACGCCATTTTCTTGAAGAAAAAGAAGCCCAAACGCGGAATCGAACCTCGATAAACCAAAGTATTGTCGGACAACGAAAAAATTCTTTTTATTGGGGAATTATTTTTTTTTTTTTTGAAAAATTCGGTTACTTCAATTTTTTAATTAAAATTTTTTCGCCTCTATTCGAAGTGAGTTTCCAACCATTTTATGTGTTTAAATATATCGTCCAGAGTATCAGCTTGGTGTGCTGCTCTTCTAAGGGTTGACGCATAAAAAAGATCTCATTGAATGACACTGATCATGGAACTTTATCGACTATGCAAGCTGCTGTATCGCTGTCTTCTTCATTACACACCTTTGATACAGATTTAAACAAATCTCTTGTCACTGGTCAACCTAAAAGTGTAGACATCATCATCATCAACGCTTACAAAATCTTGAAATCATATCTCGCCACATTCCACTTGATTCAACACTGTGGACCAGTCTGCACGTTCTTTTTCTTCTTTTTCACTGAGCGGTGATGTTATAAGCCAGCTTTCCTGAATCAATTAGCAGTTGTGGTGCTGACTTAAACAAATGATGTGTCTGTGTCTTATTATCGGTCTGTTTTTGGTATTAATTTGTGTGCATTAATTGAAGTTTGCGAGGTATGGTCCTCCGCAGTTTACGCAAGATGGTGATAAATATTCACTCTAAACGTTTTCCAGAGCTGTTATGCCATCAAAAAAATTGATAAAGCAGTTTTTCCCCTTTTCTTCAATTCCTTTCGTTGGTCGAAGCTGGCTAGGTGTAATTGGAGGCAAATAATGGACTTTTATTGCCTGCAAAGCCATGTTGAAACTTTTGGGCTGCGCAGTCGTTCGATGAAAAACGGCGCCTTCATACTCGCTGAAATTTGCCAGATGTTTTTCGTACCGATACCGTAATCGATAGATAACGAATTGACGCATCAGGTGACTTTTTTAATGTTTCAATAACAAGAAGTTTGTATTTGTCCGATTCTGAGATATAGGCACCAATGAAGACCATAACTCTGTATTTACTTTTTTTGGTTCCTTTTTGAAAGAAAACGTTTTATCAGCCAGACAGACACTTATACAATGGTGCGAATTTATTTCAGTTCATAATATCAACTGCAGAATGGTTCTTGCGAACACTTCTTTCTAATAATCATTAATAGACCTGAACTAACCTGGTACAGCATCACTCACTTTGACTCTATCGTTGAGTTTTCAAACGCCTATAATATTTCGTATTTATTAATTAAAATTGTAGTGAGCTTATTAGCAGGTATCCCAAAATCGGGTGCAATATCCTATTTTTATTCACACGTTTTTCAACTTCCCGAATCACTCTCACTTTTTAGTCTTGGAGCCAGAGGGGTCCCAAAGGCTAATTGTATGTAGATGGACGCACCCAAGTTCTTTTTAATGTATTTTAACATCCTGAACACAAATTTTTTGGTAGGAAAATTGTTATTAACAAATAATTTGCAGAAAATTGAAAAATTATTTTTTTTTTTGCGAAATGAAAGATAATTTCATATTATTTCATATCATCTGTCTGTCCCTAAAGTAAACTAAAATCGTTACGGTCCTTTAATTGATACATTTATCACTCGAGATGTCTACAATCGATCTTAAGTTTTTATGCCCTCCTCTCTCACCAAAAATTTTTTTTCTGCATCCGTGCTTGAAGCCAAACTATTATTTTTTCAATTCCAAAACCCCTGTCTAGATATGCCATATTTATTCTTGAATTATTTTTCATCTAAACTATTTTAAACTCACGATTTTTTTCTAGAAAATTAGTTACGGTGTTTAATTTTTTGATTATCTTATTTTACTCGAATCTTAAAGTTCAGAATGAATTTATTACAAATACTATTAGTTCTAATATACACCGGCCGATATCCATACAATTACAAGAACAAACAAACCATATGGTTGTCAGACAGTAAAAACAATCATATTAAAATACAACGATTGTGCGAAGCGAAACCATGCAGTGTGGTGCTACCAAAAATAAAAGGAAAAAAATAATGGTTCAATGCCCACTGCAAAATATTTCAACAATATAAATTCCATGTAGCGGACACCAGTGGCGGGTCATTTCATTTTCTGGGTTTTTTCTTTGATGTGGAAGAGTTAAAAGTGCGTGTGCTTGTAAAATCTGCGTTGTGATGCTACCAAACAACGTGGCCTTTACTATTCATAACTAATGATTGTTAGTTGTCTGGTATATTTCACTGGATTATGTGCTTAATGTGTTTACAAAAAAAGATTATTTAATTTCAAATTGTAAATTGTGAAACTTTGTAAAATAATTTTGGATTCCTAACATTTGATTTTATACATTGTTCCATGCTAGTCACACCAGTAACAAGAATTTGCAAAATTCGGGGGTGTTCGGGATACATACCCGACAATACGAGAATCCCCACCATTTATTTCCACAAACCGGAGCCTGTGTAACTTATTCTGGAACGTCACCATGGCACCGAACGTGGGTCGAGCTGGTGAATTGCCATGTAGCAAAGCCATTGCCCCTTACAATTGCCTAGCAAGCATGAAAGCAAAAAGTTTTAAAAACTTTTTTTATTAAAATGCCATATACAGAAGCTGAAATATAAGAAAAAATTACGAAAAGAAATATATGGAAATCGGCTGAAATCAAATATTTTCTAACTCTTATCAAGGAGAAACCAGCACGCGAACTCCGTAATAATATAGAAAAGAAATTTCTTTGCTATTTCTTTCTATTATGGAAAATAATTCATAAAGCACATTCGGCAACGGTCGGGTATGTCCGAACAAGCAATCGTGCTATAGAAATAAAAACAGTCTTTGGCTTGTTACTATTCTTCTATCTCTCTCAAAGCAATTTAAATGCTGAATAAGTTTGTCTCATTTTTTTCCTGATTTACGGTGTTTGAATTTGTGGTTATGTTGAATGTGAGATATATTTGTTTCTAAGAATGAAATGAAGTTCATAAATGTGTTTTTATATTTTATTTAGCTAAAAGTATAGATTTACACGTTATATAAGAAAAAAATATCAAAATAGCAAAAATTATTTTTATTTCTGTTTATTTCTTAACGTTAAGAATCAGAACAATAATAAATTATTAGAGCTGAATTAAGAAAAAATAAATAAATATATACATATCATACATCCAATTGAGAAAGTCTTTAATTCCGTTTTATTGAGCTGCACAAATTTCTGACAGGGTTCAGCTAAATGTCTGTTGAGCCCACAAAATATCCCTCTACTCTTCAATATTTTATACAAAATACATAAATATCGGATCCATATTTTCTAATAGGTAATTTATTGAAAAAAAAAGTCTAGAGTTAAATACTTTAAAATATAATATTGGAGATTTCACGATAAAAATTTTTGGTCAATTAACCTAAAAAATTACAAAGTAAATATGTTTAGTATTTTTTTCTTTTAATTATAAAGTCCCTAGAAAAGATAAATGTTTTTGGAGATGGTAGTTTGCAATTATTTCTATGCGAACTAGCCCGAAGTTTTCAGGAAAATATCCTAGAGAGTAGGTTCCGTTCATAGAAAGAAATTTTCTTTCTTCTTTATTTCTTTTCTGTTTCTATTTCTATCTTGTTATGGAGTTCGCATGCAGTTGACTCTTTTTTCTTTCAAAATAATTGGGCACATCTACCTTACCTGAAGTAAACAGTTGTTGTATCTAGAAGTCTTCAAAAATGGCTAACTTTTCATCCAGATTATCTTGGTAGAATTCCCGGGCGACGACGCCATCATTTCTTATAGCACAATACACGTTAAACTGTCAAGACTCTTGAAAATTTAATTCTCTAAATGGATGTACGTTTGAGTTACTCCAATAGTGGAAATTGCGTCGATTAACAATCCATTTTTTGTGAATTTGGCTTCGTCCAACGAAATAATATTATCCAAAAAACCAGCATTTTCTTGTGACCGAAATAAATAAATTGACAGAACTTTACTCTCCGTGGAAAATCAGTGCCTTTTAAATGTTGTACTATGGAATATACATAAGGATGAAAATGGTTGTTGCCATCTTAAAAGAATAATAATAGCTGATATGTCTTTCTTTCCAATATCATTTCTTTGATTTATTGTGAATAATTGAAATAGGGACTAGTGAATCGGATAGAATACTGCTTACAGTTTTATGCTTACCATCATCTATTTGATTTTAAAAGGTCTCCATTTGTTAATTCGGATCGGATCGCCATGTTGCGTTAAAACACGGTCATGTATTTATGTTTAAAACAACAGGAAAAATAATATAACCAACAAATGTATTACTGATTTTTTCGTAGTGGTGGTAAGCTATGAGAACACAAATTTTGTAAATCCTAAAATATTTTTCAAGAAACTACAAAAATGTACAAAATTTGAAATGTAAAATTCGGAAAACCTTATTGACCCGCCACTGGTGGATAACCAGTTTTGTCTTGGTTTAAATTTTTATTAGCCGATTTTTATGGGATAATATTTTTTAAATTTTAGCATCCATGGTAGATAATTTTATGTCTGTAAAGTGGTGTTATGTGACAGACTAGGAGAGAAAGAGAAATTAATTTAAAATAATTTAATTATTATTAATAATCGGGCATTAAGTTAATATATAATTTAATTATGCTTTCAAAAATTATTTCATTTTTATGATCGATTCTCGTAAAACTTTGGTGTATTTTTGGGGTTATTCAACAAATATTTTTTGTTAAATTTTCTTGAACTACAAGGTCTCGAAAAAAATATTGTGAAAATTTTGAGCTGATTAAATTGTACGTAGGTCGGGTAACAACCGTCTCAATTTATAGAGATTGAGACGGCTGTGGTAGAGTCAACAGGCAGTTTTACACGTGAAACAAAAGATATGTCTTATACATGTGAGGATGGAATTTTTACAATTTATTATTAGAATATTCATTACTAGTATTCCCCGTCTTGGCTCACCCGAGTGAATAATGTTGCCAACTCAATTTTTAACAATATTATATTTATTTACGCCAGCATGCTTCATACGCACGACCGTGTATACTACGCATTATATTTAATGTTTTTTCGGGATGAAATATATCTATTTCCTTCTCTTTTATGCCGAGGAACATGGGTAAAAATTTGATTGCGATTGATCCACTAGTTTATTTTATTCTGGACAAACAAAAAACATCTTTCTCTATTTATGTATCTTCCGTCTTTGTTTCGCTTGAAATAATGCAGAGGTCTACTCATTTTCTAACAGTATTAAATTCACGCCAACACGACAGTGTTTACTACACATTGAAGTATATATTTTTAATTTGTATTAATATTTTCATGTATGTCGAGAAATATGGCTAAAAATTTGGTAACGATTGATCGAATAGCCTCATTCTCTGCATATCTTGTTACACTTTCCAATAATCCATAAGCCTTTAACTTTTTTAACGGCTTCTAATCTTTTTATCATACTTTTTACAAGATTTTCGAAGTAGTCTGGTAAAATTTTTTCTCATTCTTCTTGGACTCGACAACATAATACGTTTAACGAGGCGATGGTAAATCATAGTTATTTAGCAGAGCCGACCACTTTAATACCTGAAAGTTCTTTAGTGCTTGGCTGCAAGTTTTAGATGATTTTACTACTGGAAAGTAATTTCATTTATCGGATGGAGTATATTATCCACAGATTCAATTAAATTGTATTTTAAAAAATCTAGATACGTTTATTTATATTTCCGACTATTCTGTGATTAGACCATTCCCATTGGCGATCATCAGTTGTGTATCGATTGATCTTTGTCTCATCTGATCAAATTACTTTCATCCCGTCTTTTTCTGCCCAGTCTTCTTATTTGTTTACATAGTTTAATTTAGCTTTTATACTTTTTTTTCTTAGTAATGCATTCTTTTTCTTTTAAATTGCTCGAAAGTTATTTTTTAGTTCTCATTTCATAGTCCGCTTGATTAATTTTCCAGTATCACGTTGAAGAATTTTAACTCCATGAGAAGTCGATAAAGCTTATCCAGTAGCCTATGTCTAACTAGATTTCTACCGTCTCTAGGACTAAACTTATTTGGCCGTTCGCCAACATTCTTTTTCAATTACTTTCACACTTTTTTTTAAATCCTTTCAGCTATACTTTGACTCATTTTTAATATTGATCCTATTTGACGTGTGTCAATATATATATATATATATATATATATATATATATATATATATATATATATATATATATATATATATGAACAGATGAAAAATACTTTGTGTAATTGCTTTCTTACTATAATTTATATATATATTAGTAGTTATTTATTTCATTTAGAGATCATTTCGCGCCGACTTCAAAAATTTCAATTTCATATAAAAATTAATAGTTATTTTTTACTTTTTAGCACACTTTTAGAAGTCGGTTCAATTTTCTTTATAAAAATTTTATTTTTCGATTTTTAGTTTTGAATTCATTATGATATCCAAAAAATTTTTGAACTAGGTACTAATCGAATTTAATGTACTTCGCAATGACTCCAAGGTGGCAAAAAAGTACCCATTTTATCCAAAGTTGTAAATCACCCTAAAATGGACCACTAAAAATTCTTTGGTTCTTAGAGTTTTCCAAATACCAGTAAAATTGTGTCAAACAAATATTTAGTCTGTCATAGTAAATCCACTATCCACTATCTTAAATTTTGAATTTTAGATTGGTAATATAGGCCTCAAAACCTTCCAATATCGATGTTTAAAGAACCTGATATGTAAATTTCTTAGCTCGGTATATTTTATACTGCATATTGAGTTTGTATGCGCCTCAAGAACCCCACAATATCAATTTTAGACAAAATTTTCTTTCCCTCATATTGTATCTTATCAACCTAATAGTTGTAAAAAATTAATTCATATTTGTAATACACGACCCCGAAAACCCTCTAATACCAAATCTGAAAAAATGCGAATAAGGTAAAATTTTTAAGTCTCTATATTGCATTCGCTATTTTGAATTTCAAAAAAATTATTTTAAGTCTTATCTAATCTAAATCTAAACCCTTCAAAGCCCCCTAGTACCCATTTTAGATGAAATTTAAAATTTCTAGACTTATATTCGCTATTTACATCCTCAAAAACGATTCAGTCCCACCTTTGAACAAAATCGAAATATGTAAAATTTTTAGTCCGCTATCTTGGATTTTCCATATTGAATCCTGAAAAAAGTACTTTTCAATTCATAATTTCCACCCTTAAGAACCCCCTATATCAGTTTGGGAGAAAATCGAAAAATGTAAAATTGTTAGGACACCATATTGAATCAGCCAGAATGAGTTTTTCAAAAAATATCTTAAATTCATAATTAACACTAACAAAAATACCTCAATACTGATTTTAGACAAAATCAGGAGATGTAAAATCTATAATCCGCCATCTTGGATCCACCATATTGAATTTTTTTAAAATAATTTCAGATTCGTTATGTGCGTCCCCGAAAATGTACCAATTTTGCAAAAAATCGGACAAAATAGATTTTTTTGTCCGCCATATGGAATTTTTTAAAAATATTTTGGATCCATTATGTGCGACCCATACCAATTTTGGAGAAAATCAGACAAAATTAAATTTTTTTTGTCCACCATATTGGATCTGACATATTGAATTTTTTAAAAATAATGTCAGATTCGTTGTGTACGACCCTAAAAATTCCCCCATACCAATTTTGGAGAAAATTAGACAAAATTAATTTTTTTGGCTGTCATATTGTCTGCTCCATGTTGGATATTATTGCACCAATTTCGTCCAAAAAAATATGGGACCACCGTAGCAACTTCCTGAACATAACGTAAAAAATTTCATGCAAATCGCTACCGCCGTTCCGGAGTAATCGGTTTACATACGTAAAAAAAACATACATACTCGACGAATTGAGAACCTCCTTTTAGAAGTCGGTTAAAAATTAATGTAAAGGTATGAGTAATTATGAAAATAATAATTAATTGTATCGAAAAAGCGATATGTTCTTATTTCAAATTGCGGTGCACACAGATAACGTCACTAACATGCGGGCGCTCAATTTGATTTATGCATCAAAGACAATAGAACCTTACTTTTGTTAAGGATATAAAACATCGAAGCAGCTTTGCACCATATATCGGCCTAATTTCGTTATTTTGTAGACTTCTAAATGTATAAATTTTGTCATTAAACGAAAGATTGATTAATTTTCTCCATATATTTTTATTAAACAGCTCTTTTTTCATAAAAAAAAATACATTTTTATCTTTTGACCTCCATTTTGGCCTAAATTACATTTTCGAAAAACTGAACTATCAAAGACAAGAAAAGTTACCATACTAAAGGAATTTTCTTCATTTTTCGATTTTATACGAACCTGTAACATTGTTATACAATTAAATCCATAAAATGTGTTGCTGCTTACTGGGTATGTCCAAGGCTTGAGGCTCTAAATTACTCCGCTCCGTGCATTGATAGTCAGTTGTTTGATATTCGTGAAATCTCTCAGACACATTTATAGTGAGAGCGAAATGTCATAAAAGATGCGAAACAGTGTTTCTTTTTAGGCCCAGAAATACTGCCGCTGTAAAATATATCAAAAGTCTTATCTGTATCTTTCATATAAGAGTGGATGAAAAGATATGATGTTCCATACGTGTCACTAAAAAATCGAGATAACTTAATTATTTGAACGATGGTGAATCCTCATCTTAATTTGCGACAAGAACAGAGTATCTTAACTTTAAAGGGAATACTTGAAGTATAGAATAATGATACAAAAGTCGACACGCACTATATTTTTATTAAACTTGCCTCCGATTGTAAAATGCAGATAGCTTGATTGCTACATTAAAATAAAAGAGAAAAATGTTTAGGAGGCCTTAGAATTAATAATTTATTTTTGACCTATTTACATTTAATAATTTATTTTTGACCTATACATATATCTACAAAATGTCAGTTGCGCGAAAACAATTTACCGACCACAAATTATGAAGTTGCGTAAAATATATATAAAATGTTCTTCGTATTCTACTACACTGCTTAAACACCCAACATGTCATGCCTATGTATGACGCACCAAAGACAAGTTTGACCTCAAAGTGTCGGTTAGACCAAAAAAGGAATGAAAGTAAACATTATTGGCATAAATAAAGGTAAAGAAAAGTAATTTCGTTTATAAGAGGATAATCACCTTGGAACGGTTATGATTAGTTCTGGGAGGTATTTTGGATAGATACTATCAAAGAAGTAATTGTCATCCTTAAAAAAATCTGCATCTGTTACTTATCTTAGATCGATTGTCAGATTACTGCATCAACTGGAGTTAAGAATGGAGATTAGAACACCTACATATTTTTCTTATAAACTAAACCGCTATTAGTTTAAGAATAACTTTTCTTTGATTATCAGGATGCTAAATTTCTTTAGTATTTTAGTTTGAAATAAAAAAAAGGCGTTTTTGTTGATTATTTGCAATATTAAGACCGTTATTATCGAACCAATTTTATTATTTAGAAGGTTAAGAACAAAAAAATCATTAATTTTTTATTTAAAAAATTAAAATAGAAAATTAAAAGTGCATTATTTTCATCAGTAGCAGAATTATAACTTTCTATTTACAATTTTTTTTATACAAAAAACAATACTGATTCCCGATCCTTTTGTAAATATCATTAAACTTTTTTTATATAGGTCTTTATCCTTTATCAATTAATAATCATTATTGACTTTATTTTTGGGTTTACTAATGATTACTAACTAACAAACACCATAAAAAGTTATCTTCTGTAGGCGTAATAAAAAAAATATATTATATTTCAGTTGTTTTTTGTTTTACTGTTACGAAGGTATCCTTTCATATTTCGGAAACTGGTAACGCTAGGTTCCATCTGAGACCATTATCAAGTCTGTCATTTAAGACGGATTAGGTAATCAGAATGTTTTGACATATGGAGACTATTTGTGTGTATTTTTTAACCGACTTCTAAAAGAAGGAGGTTCTCAATTCGTCCACCATGTATTTTTTGTATACCGATTACTCTGGAACGGCGGCACTGATTTGAATGAAATTTTTTACGTTATATTCAGGAAGTTGCTGCGGTGGTCCCATATTTTTTTAGATAAAATTGGTGCAGTAAAATCCAAGATGGCGCTGACAATATGCCGGCCAAAAAAATTTTTTTTGTTTGATTTTCTCCAAAGTTGGTATTGGAGAATTTTCGGGGTCGTACACAACGAATCTGAAATTACTTTTAAAAAATTCAATATGGCGTATCTAATATGGAGGATAAAAAATCCAAGATGGCGTATTAAAAATTCTGCATATCTCGATTTTGCCTAAAATCAGTATTGGGGGATTTTTGTTGGTGTTAATTGCGAATTTAAAGTATTTTTTGAGTAACTGAATCTGGCGGATTCAATATGGCGTTCTGAAAATTTTACATTCTTCGATCTTCTACAAAACTGATATAGGAGGTTCTTGAGGGTGTAAATTATGATTTTAAATGTATTTTTTCATGATTCAATATAGCAAATTCAATATAGCGTATTAAAAATTTTACATTTTTTGATTTTGTTCAAAGGTGGTAGTGAATCCTTTTTGAGGATGTAAACAACGCATATAAAATTATTTTTAGAAAAACTAATATGTCAGATGTAATATGACGGTTTAGAAATTTTTAATTTCCGGATTTCATCCAAAATTGGTACTAGGGGGATTTGAAGGGTTTAGATTTAGATTAGATTAGGACGCATTTTTTCAGATTTGGTATTAGGGGGTTTTCGGGGTCGTGTATTTTCGATTTTTACAACTATTAGGTTAAGATACAGTATGAGGAACTGAATATTTTACATTTTCCGATTTTGTCTAAAATGGGATTCTTGGGGCGTATACAAACTCAATATGCAGTATCAAATATATCGGGCTAAGAAATTTACGTCTCAAGTTCTTTAGATATCGATATTGGAAGGTTTTGAGGCCTAAAATTAATTTGAAATTTAAGATAGTGGAGGATTTATTATGACCGGTTAAATATTTGTTTGACACAATTTCAATGGTATTTGGAGAACTCTTAGATTCAAATAATTTTTAGTGGTTCATTTTAGGGTGATTTACAAGTTTGGATAAAATGGGCACTTTTTTGCCACCTTGGAACCATTACGAGGCGATTAGTACTTAATTCAAATAATTTATGGATATCATAATGAATTCAAATTATTTCTAAATGAAATAAATAACTACTAATATATAGAAATTATTGTAAGAAAACAATTACAAATAAATATTTTTAATCTGTTTATGCGAAGTAGATTTTGTTAGGTATTTGTTTGGCGCCGACTTCAAAAATTTCAATTTCATATAAAAATTTATAGTTATTTTTCACTTTTTTGCGCTCTTTTAGAAGCCGGTTCAATTTTTTTTTATAAAAAATTCATTTATTTGGAATTTGCATTCAGTTACATATATTTAGAGTGACCCAGAATTCCCCCAGAAGCTTAATTTTTTATTTATTGATTTTTTTATACACTTAACAATTGATACAGTACGAATTTGTTTTAATTTTGTTCATATTTACTTTATTTCTTTACCTTTTGTTCTAAAGTTGTAAAATAAGCTTAAATTTTGGTGATAATTCCTATCAGAACTTGAAAATTATGTCGCCTTTTAAATGAAACACTGCCAACTTTTTTTTAAACACTAAAAATCGAAAAATGACGTTTTTTTTCAGTTTGATTCGTTATGTTGCTTACATTATCTGTATTTGTCTCTTCAAATTTTGTGTCGTTCGATTTGCTTGGATTACTGTTTTTTTACGCTTACTTGATTTATATCCTCGCAATTCTGTTTTAAATCAATTTGAAAGTAATTTTTTTCGGGACTTCATACGTTACGACGTGCCCTTTGCTACTTGAATATTGAGTTTGTAGCCCCTTGTTAAGATACCAAGATAGAGTCTGTAATCAATAATCCCAATTCCACTAAAAAAGCAAGATATTCCAATTTAGAACTAGAGATTTTTTTTTGTTCCTGTATAACTGTAGCTACGCCACTGCCTTTAAAATAATTTAATTTTTATTTAAAATTTATCTAATCTGCTTCCCATGGTTGCCGAATAATTTTTACATTCTACATGTTAAAATAAAATTATAGAGCGATACAGTTACGTAGCCCAATTAAAGTATTCTATTTTTAAATCCATTTTTTCCGAAGAATAAATTTAAGAATTAACAGTTTTAACGAGATGCCAATTAAACATAATTAAGATTTTTTTTTATAAAAAAGGCATTTACTTACGTTAAACCATCAAATTAGGAAAAATATGGTCTTCTGCAGATCCACAGACCATGGTGCTAGGTAGAGCAGAAAAAATGTTGTTTTAATCTAATATTTAATGCAAAATGGTACATGCTAATCATCGTTTTATTACTTTTTTATTATTACGTCAGTGGTGACTCGTAAAATGAATATTACATAGGGTAGATGAATGTTTGGCTATTGTTGCTCATTAAAATTTGTTATTTTCTTGAAAGTTTTATAAACTAACTTTATTATTTTAGTTAATTTGCCTAAAATTATATTTTCTTTAATATTTGTTCATTTTTTACAGATGTCTTCTTGCACAGTTCCAGTCGCCCCAGCTCCCCCTTCCCTCAAAGACCTCCCAAAAGTAGCTGGAGATTTGAAGAGTGAATTGGAGGGATTTAACTCGAGCAAACTCAAAAACGCCGATACTCAAGAAAAAATTATACTTCCATCCGCAGAAGGTAAGAATGAGCTTTTGGAAAGACGCTTTACAATTTTTTTTTTAAATGTTTGTAAAATATAAGTTTTTGATTTGGAATTATTATCTTATTCAAATGTTAGATTCGAAGAAAAAATTTGGTACTTATTCGGAATACTGGAAACACCGAATTTTTCGCTGATTTTTCTATCGTAAAACACCAATCTGAGGTTTTTTTAACGGTCGCAGATAGTTTTTCGAAAAAAAAAAAAGAAAAATCACTTTCACACCGTATCCTAATCCTTTAAATGTTACTACTTTCATTAAAACACATTTGAACATTTTGAAATGTGGCACGTTTTGGAAACATTTGTACATAACATTTTATTGACATATGGCAGAAAATACTAAAAATCAAGCTGGAGACAAACAATCGACTTTGAACATGATTAGCTAAAATTTGCCCATTGTTGCCAAATATTTAAGATCCATAAAATTATCCTAATAGCAATTCAGTAATTCACTTCACTATTTTTTTCTTATAACTGGATATTAAATAATGGATAGACTGATATTTGGAAAAACATTAACAGAAATAAAATATCAGTGAGGTTAAAAAGTGGTACATCAGGTTGATATTGGTGAAAGTGTTCTGAATTTTGGTCGACCTGTGCCATGTATTTTTTAAGTACATAGAACAAATCTATCCTCGTCCCTCAAACAATAATAAGTATGAGGCATGTTAGGTCAGGTTTATACAGTATGTATATATATATATATATATATATATATATATATATATATATATATATATATATATATATATAAATGGCTTGTAAGCAAGGCAGCAGTTATAAAAATTGGAATTTGAACTTGTCCTAATTACTTGAAAAATACATAGTACACGTCTTTGTGGTTAGGATATTCCCCTCTTAAATAATTGTTTGACTAAATAGCCAGGAAAATGACGACCAAATTTCAGAACATTTCCATCAGTTTTAACCTTTTCTGACGTTACCACATTAAAATTTTTTTTTAACAAAAATTGAGAAATATGTCGGTACTTCTCTGATATCATTATCAATTTTGTCATTTTTCGTATTAAAATATTGTATGCTTTCAAATGAAATCTGAAAAACTCGTCAACATGACAACACGGCATTTCGCGCAACAGATGTTCCTTTCAAAATGGATGGTAAATGTAATAAAATTTTTATAAAAAAATTAAACCGACTTCTGAAAGTGCACTAAAAAGTGAAAAATAACTATAAATTTTTATATGATATTGAAATTTTTGAAGTGGGTGCCAAATTAATACCTGACAAAATGTGATTCGCATAAACAGATTAAAAATACTTTATTTGTAATTGCTTTTACGATAATTTGTATATATTATTAGTTATTTATTTCATTTAGAAATAATTTGGCGCCGACTTCAGAAATTTCAATTTCATATAAAAATTTATAGTTATTTTTCACTTGTTAGCGCACTTTTAAAAGTCGGTCCAATTTTTTTTTATAAAAATTTTATTTTTCAATTTTTAGTTTTGAATTCATTATGATATCCAAAATTATTTGAACTAAGTAATAATCGAGATTAGTGTATCTCGCAATGAGTCCAAGGTAGCATAAAAATACCCTTTTTATCCAAAGTTGTAAATCACTCTAAAATGAACCACTAAAAAATTCTCTCTTGGAGTTCTCCAAATACCAGTGAAATTGTGGTTAACAAATATTTAGTCTGTCATCTTAAATTTCAAATTAATTTTAGATTGGTAATATAGGCTCCAAAGCCTTCCATTATCGATATTTAAAGAACTTGAGACGTAAATTTCTTAGTCCGATATATTTTATACTGCACATTGAGTTTGTATACACCCCAAGAACCCCGTAATATCAATTTTGGACAAAATCGAAAAATGTAAAATTTTTAGTTCGCTATTATATTGCATTTGCCTTATTGAATCCTGAAAAAATGCTATTAAATTCATAATTTACACCCTCAAGAACCCCCTATATCGGTTTTGGAGAAAATCGAAAAATGTAGAATTTTTAGGACGCCATATTGAATCTGCCAGATTGAGTTTTTCAAAAAATTGATTTTTTGTCCGCCATATTGAATTTTTTAAAAATATTTCGGATTTGATATGTGCGACCCCTAAAACTCCCCCAGTTTTGGAGAAAATCGGACAAAATTAAATTTTTTTGTCCGCCATATTGAATTTTAAAAAAATAATTTCGGAGCCGTTGTGTGTTACCCCGAAAATTCCCCTATACCAATCTTGAACAAAATCGGACAAAATTAATTTTTTTTGTCTGCCATATTGTCAGCGCCTTCTTGGATTTTACTACACCAATTTCGTGGAAAAAAATGTGGGACCACCGCAGCAACCTTCTGAACATAACGTAAAAAATTTCGTTCAAATCGGTGCAGCCGTTCCGGAGTAATCGGTGTACATACATAAAAAAAATACATAGTCGACAAATTGAGAACCTCCTTCTTTTAGAAGTCGGTTAAAAATAAGAGCAGTCGACAACCTTTTAGTTTTTATAGACAATTCATTTTTTTCCGCAGTTTTCAATATTAATTTTGTTAAAAGAATATTTGGGTAACACATGTTACACGTATGAAACAAAAAAAATTGCTCAGAAAAATTATTTGCATCCGCAAAAAAAAAACAAAAAACATCGGGTTCGTGTCCTACGACTCAAAAATAGAAGGCATAAAAAATCTGCGAAATTTTTTTTTCCGTTTCCAATGTCCCGAATAATTACCTTTATGCGTCCTCTGTATTTTGATAAATTATTTCCAAGTAAAGATTGGAAGACAAAAACGTAGAACCAAACATCTAGATAATTTACCTAACATTCACGTAAATAAATTGCACAAAAAACTTTTTTCTTTCAGATTAATTCATACCTGTCATAGCAAATATCCTGCGTAAAACGCACGAGTGAACTGCGCCGATAAAATTCGGCAAAACTACCATTTTTCAGATCTAAAATTAAATTAGGTTTCCTTTCTTCGGCACAAAGCCATTTTAATCCCCAGCACTCCTGCGTTTCTTTTTTCAGCACCCAAATTTAGAGTTGAGCCGGATCTTTCACCCTGCGACAGCAGGCAATTTTCATCTGCAGGATATTTATCTTGCTTGTCAGAAATGTCTCGGAGCACGCGGGTTAAAATAACTATTTAGACAAGAGCTGAATAACTCCTCTATTTTTATAGCTGAAGTGAATAACAAAGCGGAATTTAATTGAGGAACTTTAATTTTTTTTTTGCAATTTAAATTTTGAATGAAATACTTTTAGTAACTTATCTTTCTCTGTATTCAAATTTATATATGAGGAGTGAATGAATACTGACCTTTTTCGTGTACTTATAGGGTTTTACTTTTATTTTTTTATTACATAGATGTTGCACAGGAAAAGACCCATAATGCCCTTATAGCAGGTGTAGAAAACTTTAACTCTTCCCTATTGAAAAGAACCGACACCAAAGAGAAGATTGTGCTACCCAATGCACAAGGTAAAAGGAGATGGAAGCAGTTTGGCATCATCAGATTTTGCATTTTTTAGGTGGAATGAAATAGGACATAGAAGATTCTTAATATATTGACACACTGATGCTAATAATACTTGCTGATTTTGCTTTTTTGCGTTTTTATGCTTCTTTTTTAACAAATTAACATTACGTTTGGGTTATTAATTTATTAATTTTGATTTGGTGGTAACCAATAATACCTTGTAATGTTTGATATATCTTAATAAATAGTCAGACTAAATTTTTACTTACCCTTGTTAGAAATAATAATAGAATGTTGAAAAGGGATGTAGAAAGGAATTATTTCCTCTATGTTTTATATTCATAATTCCATCACAGCAGAACTAAAGTCCGTTTAGTCAACTTCGAAGGTTTCAGTAATGTATGAAAGGTCTAATTCCGGCCTAAAAACCGTTCAATGTTGTAGCAAAAGCTACGGCGGTAAGTTAGAGCCATAGACATAAAAGTAAGTATATAAACTAGATCATGCTTAGAAAGAGACAGGGCGTTGTCGACAAATAAGATCTCTCTTTCTATGGGTAATACTACTGTCCTATTTCGCTCTGCCTCTTTGTAAGCGAGAGTCAAAGTGTTTCTATAGGATACACAGTCTATATACTTACTTTTATGTCTATGGTTCGGGCCTTAAAGTTTACAGTATGTAACTTATAGTTTAAGTTGTCGATTTATCGTTTTTCCTCCTTTACTGTTATATTTATCCATATTTTTTTAGTCATAAAAATCACCCTTTTACTTCGGAAACATTAAAAATTTTAGAAAATGACTAGGATGCATGTGCAATTATTGTTTTTAAATCCAATATGACATATTCGAGATCTATAAAAAATTTAGGGTTTTTTTGTTTTTTGGTGTGAGCACTATTTAATAGAACTTGATTGTTTCTAAACTTCATTAATTGCAGTTACCATTTAACTTTTAGGCTTATGCAATCCTCCGTGCGAGATACACGGCAAAGAGAGATGGAGATACAGGGCGAAAATCATGCTATCTCTCTCGCTCTTGAAGGGTCCACTTCACGCTCGTTTGGAGCGAGAAAGATAGCACGACCCCGTATCCGCTGTCTCTCTCTCTCTTTGCCGTGTAATAATCCCAAAGCAGTACATGCTACCTCCAGTAAATTTTTCGTGTTTTGTGCTCTAGCAAACCAAAAAAAAAGTTTTTAAGCGATGGCGGTTATTTAACATTACAAACTTTTTGACTTGGATTTCAAACCAATAATTACATAATAATAATTTCTAAAGTGAAAGACGATTTTTATGATTTTAGCAAACAAATTGATAAATATAAAAGTAGAGAAGGGAAAATTGCAGATAAAGAATTAACAACTTAACCTCAATAATTACGTTTCCAAAAAATTTCGTCACACGTGTCAGATGACACCTAACCATGCCAGTTCCCGAAATAATAATGGCCATCTTCGTATTTCCCAACAATACCTAGTAGTAAAAGCCCATGGTGTAATAGTAATTCGCGTTGATATTCATTCACCATAACGCCGGTTGAGATCACAGAAAAACTAGCGATTCTATGAATGATTTTTTGTGACTCGTTATTTTGTCTTTCATAGTCGCGTTAGCGACATTATTGAGTCAAAAATTTCAAATAGACCCTGAGTCACATAATAACTCTTTTAATAAGGATTTTACTCTTTGATCCATTTCTAAAAATTGTTTATAGACTTATGTAAATGTAACCCTATAGCTCTGTTAAAATCAAATTTAACAGATCCTAACACTTCGTTACTAATTGTTAGAGTTCTAAGTATAAGTCAACGATAGATAAAGAATTAAATCATCCTTCCGATGATATTTTACTTGATCTTCTTTTCCATTCCAAAATTGTTCGTAATATATTATTTATTATTAATATATAAAGGGTGTTTTTTTATAGAGGTATAGAACTTTTAAATGGAATAAAACAAAGATAAATTTTTTAAATTGACATGAAATTTACTTTATTCGAAAGATAACCTTCTGGCATTATAATTTAAATATGACTTCTGGCATATGACCGCCACGGCTGGCTCGGACGTAGTCTAATCTGGAGGTCCAATTTTCGATGACTTTTTCCAACATTTGTGGCCGTATATCGTCGAATGCTGTCCTCCAAGTGATCAATCGTTTCGGGCGTATCGGCGTAGACTAGCGACTTCACATATCCCCACAGAAAATAGTCTAGCGGCGTTAAGTCGCACGATCTTGGAGGCCAATTTACGGGTCCGAAACGTGAAACTATGCGGTTACCAAGCGTTTTCTTCAATAAATCAATTGTGGCACGAGCTGTGTGACATGTTGCGCCGTCTTGTTGAAACCACAGCTCCTGCATATCATGGTTGTTCAATTGATGAACGAGAAAGTCAGTAATCATGGCTCTATAGCGGTCACCATTGACTGTAACGTTCTGACCAGCATCGTTTTTAAAGAAGTACGGACCAATGATTCCACCAGCCCATAAAGCACACCAAACAGTCAGTTTTTCTAGATGTAACGGTGTCTCAACATACACTTGAGGATTATCATCACTCTAAATACGGCAGTTTTGTTTATTGACGTATCCATTCAAACAAAAGTGAGCTTCATCGCTAAACAAAATTCGCTTATGAAAATCGGGATCAACGGCAATCTTGTTTTGGGCCCATTCACCGAATCTACGCCTTGCTAGGTGATCGTGTGGCTTCAATTCTTGCACGAGTTGGATTTTGTAAGCACGCAAACCAAGATCTTTCCGCAAAAGCTTCCATAAAGTGAATGGACACATTTCCAATTCCTGTGCACGATGGCGGATAGACTGATTCGGGTCGCTACGCTCTACAGCAGCAATGACTTCTTCTGTACGCACTGTACGACGTCTCTGTGGATACGTATTATCATTTAGAGTAAACGTGGTGCGAAAACGTTCCATAGTTAATCGAATTAATTGCTCTGATGGACGATTATGTTGACCGTAAAATGGACGTAGTGCGCGATACGTATTTCGAACAGAACCATGATTTTCAAAATAAATTTGCACAATTTGGAAGCGTTGTTCAGGCGTCAGTCTATTCATGTTGAAATGCCAAACCAAACTAAACATAAATCACTTGACAGCTGACAAAATGGCCGCCAGTTAGAAAAGTGTTACCAACTTAAAGTTTGATACCTTTATAAAAAACACTCTTTATATTTTATGGGCCAAAACTGATAAATTTTCTGTGCTAAGTCGGTTAACATTTGCTTCATTTTAAAAGCATTCCTCCATTTTATGTGGACTAGTTTTGAAACTTGAACATTTAATGGTTAACAGTGGTGATCAAAAGGGCATTAACAAAGTTTTGAGAAATATATAAATTCCCCTATCGGAATTGAAATTACATCTCGTAAAGTAGAAATTCCTGATACTATATCAAATAATAGAAAGCTCAACATGGAAATAAAATTTTGTTTACAATATAAGTAATTTAAAACAAAGCAGTAAGTTTAATAAAACTCATATGAACCTAAATGTGTATGTAATAATTTTTTTTATCTAGCCTTAATTGTTTATTTTTAGCTGTGACTAGTAAAGTAACAAATAACAATAATATTATTGTTTTAATTGATTATTATTTTGCATTGCTCATGCAGATTTATTATTAGTAACAATTAAAAATATTTTTACGTCTTTGCTATCAAAATTCAAAGTCCCCAAAGGTGAATGTAACTTTAAAACATGTGTAAATATTGACATTTTTTATTTTAGTAATTAATAATATCAAGGTTGGCTAGAAAAAAATTAAATAAATAGTGCTACTGACATAGCATCATATCAGATCAATCTAATTAATTACGCTCAGTAAATATCGACACTTTCAAGCTGACTTGAATTTGCTTGGTTTTGAAAATATGTGTTAAACTTTACATTCAAGTCAATTTTTAATATTGTATGCAAACGAGAAAGTGTAAGTTTGAAGCCAGCTTGAAATAGGCAATTTCAATGTAACCAGTGTTATCAGGTTGGCAAGAAAGTAATTTCGATTTTGTGATGTGAAATAAAACTCATTTTTTTTACAAGGAATAAACTTGAATCGATTATATATTTTCCATTTTGTTCAATGATTTTCTGCCATCGTTCTTGTAGCTTCGTGATTCCATGTGCAATTTAAGATCACCATCATTTGTGATAGTTTTACCATTCAAAGAGTTTTGCAAACTTTGAAATAAATGATAATCCTTTGGTGTCAGATTAGGACGGTACGGGGGATATGACATCACTTCCCAATCAAGCCACAATAATTTCCCCCCGAGTTACTAAAGATGAGTGAGGCTTTGATTTATCATGATGGAACACATTTCCTCTGCAATTTGCAAATTTGTCCGTTTTCCTTTGATTGCTTCATCAATTTTCATTAGTTGTTGACAGTAAAGATCGTCCTGCCTCTTGGAATCAACTCAAAATACACAACACCTTTGTATTCTCACCAAATTGACAGCATGATCTTTCTTGGATGCAATTCAGCTTTAGATGTGGTTTGTGCACCAGTAATGATTCTATTCAAAAGAGGATCGGTTTTATTACTTGACATATCGAATGTCAAAATGATAAAACCATTACACAGACAGAAGTCCGTCAAACCAATTGCAACGCTCTCTATATGTGACAACCAAAATACTTTCTTGTCGATACAATACATTTGATTTATTTTAATAATTTTAATGATAAATCTGGTTCAATGACGAAATTGCTCTGATGTAGTTCCAAATGATATTTGGAGTAATACATTTTTAGAGTTGGTACTTTTATTACCATGTTTTGAAGGTATTCACTAAAGAACTATTTTCAACTTCTAGTTAGGAAATAAAATCAAAAAGAAATTATTTATATATAAAAAAAATCACAGCACATGCGGTCTTGTTGATTGATCTTAGTTCACTGTCACTAGTACTATTTTCTTTGGGCATTTAATCTCGAAACCGCATAACATGTATTGATGGTACCATTTTAGGCTATACCGACCTTGTAGTAGGTAAAAATTCTCTTAATATTTCTCGTATTATCCAAACAATTTCCATTCGGTGCATTTTAACATATTAATTTCCATACAAACTACCATTGATTGCGTTTTTACCATCTTCATTGTTTATATCAATAATTAATTTTATTTTTTATTTGTATTATTTTCAGATGTAGCAGCGGAGAAGAATGAAAAAGCCCTTATTGAAGGTATCGCAAAATTCGATGCAACCAAGTTGAAACATACGGAAACTCAGGAGAAAAATCCTTTGCCAGATAAAGATGGTGTGTATATATTATATGTATATATTTATTACAAATGTGTTTTTCGAATTCACGCTTTGCTAAATGTATTTTAAATAAGTTACAGCAAATATCTCGTTTTTTTTTGTTAGAAAATTAATTAAATGTATTGAACAATCTGTCTACAGTTACATATCATTCAGTTACGATCAGTTTTTTTACTCGAATATTCCTTTTTGGGAGACCGAGGACCGTTTTTTGCTTTATTTGTCTCTAGATTTGTGAGTTTTTCGCTTGTTTGAGGCCAGGTACCTTATTCTACCTTAATTTTATCTCATTTTATTCCTAGCTTCGGAGCTCCTCTTTTATGTGGCTTTTAGGTAGCTCACAGAAAAGTTTCAAGCCAAGAAAAAGATTTTTTTTCCTTCTTTTGCTGCACTGTCTACTTCCTCGTTTCCCTTCTCCCTTGTGCTCTGCCACCCACATCAGAATTACCCTGTTGTTCCTTACCAATTGGTTTAGGGCTTATATGCTGCTATCTGACAGCCTTCTTAATGTGTCAACGCAGATTTGGATTTCATGCATTTCTGCTAGGAAGATGATAGGGGTATATCCTAGGGATTTGGCAAACCCGAAACTTGGATCTAATACTCCCACACCAACGTTTTCTTTTATCTTGGATCCGCCGGAAAATTATACCATTGAATCCCTCCACTAGTTGAGATAATGCCTCACCGTTCGCTTGGTTGCAGTTAGTTACCACTTCATGTCAAACTCGTAGCTAATCGATATGATATCTGTTGGTTTCGATATGGATTCTGTTGGAATTGTATCCAGAATATTCATACGTCCAATAAAATATTCAGGTTTGACGCTTTCAATTTGGAACAGCGTGATGGGCACTTGTTGCTGCTGCCCTCATCACACCTATATGCAGTGGAGGGAGGTTTATGGCTCTTGCAACATCGACACAAACCAACCTGTGTTTTTGCAGCCTTTTTTGAGCTGGTACTTGTTGTATCTTGGGCCACCATACTAAAGAGGCCCATGTGAACGTAGTTTGATGATCGTTTCATATGACCATAAGACCATTTTCGTCCTCAAATCTACGGCATGTCCAGCTTGCCGCTATTGTAGAATTTTTTCAATATGGCCGTTTCAGGTCAGTTTTTGGTTTATTATTTCTCCCAAATATTTAACTTATTTGGAAAAGCTCAGTTGTTTCGTTTAAAGTTGGAGCGTGGATGTCTAACTTTCGCCTCCTTGTAAATGACATGAGGACTGTTTTGTTGGGATTAACGTGTAGTCTTTCCTTTGTGCACTAGTTACTAATTTGGTCAAAGGCAGTTAGCATAAGGCTTGCAGTAGTTCCTTCATTCTTGCATCTGATAACTAGGTCGTCAAAGTATCACCTTGGTTCAGGAGATTGTGCAGGATAAAAACTCCTTTTTGGGGGCATCATTTGATTATGGAGATTGTTACCGCTTTGTTGTCGACCGATATAGTAATGAATCTGCTTTTTAGCATTGATTTGATTGAATCTATCTTATCAGAGGAGGCTCCGTTTGCCTTGCTTGCAGGGCTCTGAGCCATGGATTCATGCGAGGTGTTGTTAAAAGCAACTTCTATATCGATAAAAGCACTCAAAGAAATTTCTTAGCCATTAGTGTTTTTTCCAAATTACCCACCAGATAGTGTAGGGCAGTGACTGTGGATTTGCTGGCCTGATAAGTTTCCCCATGGTTCTTAGGAGAAAAGATATGGGACTGATTGGGCGGTACGATTTTGGTTCATCTGATGGGCGTCTTCCCCTTTTTCGGCGTGAATGTCACCCTGACCTCTCCGTGCTTTAGGTATATAACCTAAGACGCAGCTGGACGTGAACAGCTCCTTCAGCAGGGGGTGTATTATTTCCAGACCTCTTCGTAGTAGGGCTGGAATTTAAAGGGTTTTTAAAGCTTTTAATTGCCCATTTGAGTGGGGGAGGGGGGGTTACCACCAGTGCTGGGAACCTATGTTTTACAATATAATACGTCGAATTTTTTTATCCAATAATCTTGATATTGAAAAACAATCTGGGTACAGATAAGTTAGAATCATTTTCCTCAATCTTTGATTAATTTTTGAGAAAAAATCTATCAACTTTTAAACTACTTTGAATTTGATTAAATTGCAATATTTTGACGTAAAGGATCGATCTCCCGTTGATCTGTTATTTTCTACGATTAGACTAGATTTTAACTATTTATTTTTAAAACTCGTGCTCGATTAATAAACAATTTCTCCGATTGTAGTACAGTTTAAATACATTGTACTTGCAAAATCGTGCTTGGCTTATATTACCAGAAAATATTTGCTGTAACCGTGTAAAATTTGCATGATACACATAAAATGCTAATGCCCTCTCTGTCCGATGCTTGTGTTTGATGTCTGTGATGTTAATAATTACAAAATTGCTGTAATTTTCGATATTAAGAAGTTCGGGTCAACAAACTGCAGCTACGCTGCATATTAATTAGAAAACCGAATGTTTAAGCCTTGTTTTATTAGCTTTAGTTAAATATTTAGCTTGCAGAACAATTTTGATTAACATGGTTAGTATTTATTTGTTGTTTGTCCTTTGTTTTTTTTGTATGTATATGTTGATAGATTTGTAAGTGTATTAACTTTTAAATATATATATATATATATATATATATATATATATATATATATATATATATATATATATATATATATATATATCAAGGATCAAGGCAATTATTTTAACCCTATATATCCTCATACAAAATCTCACGGTTTTCAAAATTAGATATTCTGATTGGTCTGGAAACTAATAAAGCACATGAGATCATTTGTTATGCTTTGTATTTTGAAAAATACATCCATCCAGCGATAGCGTTATCTGCTTAAAAATACCATTAAAAATATCAATAAAACCTCACATTTTTATGAAAAACTATCTTTTAAGGTGATTGTAAAAATGGTTAAAACTACCATATATAAGTTTGAGAATACAAAGATCTTCAAACAAAAGGCAGCTGAATGTTGGTTTTGCAAATTTTAATTTAAGCTAATTATGTAAAACAATTATTCTCTTGTATTTTGTTGGGTTCCAAATGAAACGAGACTTCTGGTAAAAAAAGAAAATTGAGAATACCTCTAAGACCGTCTTCGTCGTAGAGGATCTGTAAGATATAAATGATTTCTCTTAAAATATGTAAAAATAAAACGTTTTACTCAGATTCAAAAATATTTTTATATACTTGGGACACTCCCCAGAAGTGAGACAGGGAGATACTATCCCACCAAAATTATTCACGTTAAGTCTCGAAGACATCTTCAGTAGGCTGGAATGGGTTCATCAAGGTGTGAACATTCACAATCTGAGATTTTCTGACAACATAGTTCTGATACCAGATAACTCTAAGAAATGCTATAACAACTATATCTGGCTACTGTAGATACAAAATCAAAAATGGACTACAGAAGAAGCCTGTAGAAAATCATTATATATATATATATATATATGGTAATATATATATATATATATATATATATGGTAATATATATATATATATATATATATATGGTAATATATATATATATATATATATATATATATATATATATATATATATATATATATATATGGTAATATATATATATGGTAATATATATATATATATATATATATATATATATATATATATATATATATGGTAATATATATATATATATATATATATATATATATATATATATATATGGTAATATATATATATATATATATATATATATATATATATATATATATATTACCATAAAATTAGGTATAGAAAACCAAAACGCAGGGTTGTATTCAGTAAATGAGCATACGTCCTCAAAAACAGTGTTATTGCTGTAACTCTGAAGAAAAAAGGAGGTACCGGACTATGCTTTGTCACCTGAAATAAGAAATAGAACGAAAATAAAAGATATTATAAAGGAAATAGCTAAAATTAAATGGCAGTGAATGGACGCTGTTGCCAGGCGTCGGGACGGTAGATAGCCGTCAAGATTACTAGAAATCTATTCAGATGAGAGGGAGTAGATGACCGCCAGAAAAAAGATGGATTGACTGTATAAGAAAAGTAGCAGGTAAAGGGTAGATGAGAACAGCTCAAGATAGAGAAAGATGAAAGATCTACATTCAGGGGTGGATGGACGCAGGTTGAAGAAGAAAGGGAGACAAAAATGTTTGCTCTAATAACGAAACAAAGGATTTCCCTCTTAACTTTAACCCACTGGTACCACCACAATGATTTTATTCTATCAAACGATAATAATTATTCCTGCCAACCTTCGAAATATTAGTAGTGTCTTTCAACTGGTTATCGTCTACAAAGTGACATCTTATGCATTCCATGAGGGACTAATTCAAATCTCTAAATAAACAGAAGTCAGATGGAGCTAAATCTAAACTATACTGTGAGAGATTTAACTTAAAGAATACCTGTAGGGGTGTGTTTGTGAACTCGAGCAAGGTGAAGAACGAAGACATTCTTGTGACATAGACTACAAGGTTTTTGATCAACAGCATATGTAATTTCGTTATGTATGTACTCAACAAGAATAACTTTTGCTTAATCCGAAAAGAAGCAATTATTTATTTAGAAACATTTTTGTTTAAATACGAAGTTCTACTTCTTCCCGAAGATTTTCAATGTGATTAAGGTCCGTAAATTGTACCGGCCACTGCGAAACCTAAACGTTACTTTCCTGCAACCACTCTTGGAACAACGCGTGATAAGTAAGTACTTTGGATCGTAAAACGCTTTCCCACTTTGCATAAGATATCGTTACATTTTGCATTATATCCTTAGACAAATCGATCCATGGTGTCCCTAATGAAGTTTAAAGGGCCTATCTTATTCCACAAGAAAAGACTCCATAGAGAAACTTTTCCTTTACTGTGATTTAACTATAAGTGTAACATATTTGGGAGTGAATCTTGCTTTACACGTTTCATTCCTTCAAAATTAAAAAATCCTGTAACGCGTTTTATCTCTAAATATACATTCACTTTCACACAAGTCCACTTTGATATTTTGAAATATATTATCTAAATTGTTATTCAACTTTTGTCGGATATGTATGTTCCTTTGTTAAAAGTTTCAGCTTTACAAAACTCATTTCTTGCCGCAAAACACTTCATAAAACACAAAAGAATGAACGGCTTGAAATAAAATTTAACACTATTGAACGTTAATAGGTAACGCAAGTTCAACTTTAAAAAAATTGAGAAAAAACAATAATCTACAAAAAAACTACTTGATTAAATATAGTTTTTCTCGAGTTTTTACTCAGCAAAAGTTTCATTAATCTTTGAGTATATTCTTGTAAAAAACTGCGGCGTTTTTACCAAAATCGCCACTTTATTATACTCTTTATGGTTATTACATTTTTAGCAATAACAGTTTTCAACTACTGCAGAATTGCAGTTTTTTAATATTTTTATGATTAAAAAAGCTGAAATTTTCAAATTAGTATGATGTGGCAAATAAGTTATCTTCAGTTTTAAAATCAAAGCATTAAAACGATAATTAAGAATAACCTTTATCCATAACATGTTGTTAAAACGGTAATAATTTGTATAAGCATTTTTTAATGATATGTATTTAACGAGCAGTAAAGACTATTCGACGTGGATATATGATCATTTCGGAATGTTTTCAACCATAAAAAAATGTTCACAGTGCATTTACTGTGATGTAAAACATGAAAAATGTTTTGCCAAGTTAATAAACATGTGTTTTTAATGACGATTGACATCAACTGATATTTTATTTTCTTTATCAGGCATTGACTATTATTTAAAGAATTATATTTTATATTACTTTAAAGAGGAAAAGTTATGATAGAAGCTCAATTTATAGGGTGAAGTAACAATGGAGAATGTGACATTGGGAAAAACGTTCGTGCCCAGTGATGAATCGAACACAACAAAAAATACTCTTAGTCACAAAAACGCTATATTGAGCTTCTATCCAAACTTTCCTTAAGAAGCAATTTTCTAATAGACCTTGTACAAATTGTATTAAGCTATTTAAGTTTGTGCTAATTGTATTATTTGCATGATATTTTTCGTTTTAATTATTTTGCTTTGCATGGTTTTCTTTAGTTGTACAGCAAGAGAAAACGCACCAAAATCTGCTAAGCGGTGTAGAGCATTTTGACAAATCCACCATGAAGCACGCAGAAACCGCTGAAAAAATTGTTCTGCCCGATACAGAAGGTAGGTATCGCTTTGTTCTTGGCTTGTTTACTGCCTTTTTTTTGTAAAAAAGTTATTTTATTGCTCTCTCAAACTTTATGGTTAGAAAGTCGTAGTTAAGTGAACGATAAAACTTATTCACGGAATTAGGTCTTAAACTGCACAAAAGCTGCAGCGAGAATATATCAGATTTTTTTAAACCAAGTTTTAAACCTTAAAAACTCAGGTGTTAAAAATTGTTTTTTTTAGTACCAACCGGCAGGAATTAAAAGTTATATTTGTTGCTGATTCTGGGACTTTTTTTTCTAATTTTAATCTTTAATTTTTTTTAACGAATAATTCATTGGCATAGAAAACAAATTATAACAATATCATAAGTGAAACAAAACTAACCAACTAAAAGGTCTGTCTAGCTACTAGTTGGCCGGTTTTGTTTTGCTTATTATAATTGTTACGATTTGTATTATACAAGGTGGTCCAGCGAAAACGTAACAGAATTCGTAACTTCTGGAAGGATATTTTTTAAACTCAAAAAACCATCGCTTTTCTTTAAAAGGGGAATATCTTTGTGAGTGTATTGATTAGTTCTAGCTGCAACTCTTGACGTAGTGGATGATGCATCCCCTCTAAAATTTTAAATGTAAAGATGGTCAAATTGCACATCATCAAGAAGCTCTTTTAATTATTTGTACAACTGTGGCTCATTCGTGAGATTTGAACAATTCTTTACAAAATTATAAGACGCTGAGCATGAATTTTATTAATGAAATTTTACTACAGTAAATGTTGAAGTTGTTGACCATCTATTTCCATACAATAATACAGATTTTGCTGAACACATTGTCGTACATTCTGTAGCATTTGAGGAGTGACTTGGCGGCATGTGTTCATAATACGCTGACGTAGATCTTCCAGAGAGTCTGGTTAAGTGGCATAAATTTTGCTCTTCAAGTCCCTCCATAAAAAGAAATCCAAGGGACTCGGATCAAGGAAGCCATTCTGTGATTTCTCAACCCGGATATGTCTGGTCCAAGCATTCACCCACATACTGAAAATAATGCGGAGCTCCGTCCTGCTGAAATATTACTTCATTTTCCAGATAGTCATTGTTGCTCTCGATAATCGTGGTCATAGCTGGATTAATAAGTCGTTGCAGCAATTTCAAATACGTATCACTAGTCAAGTTACCAGGTATAAAAAGGGAGTCTCCATCACCAGCCCAAACATTTATCTTTTCATGGTGTTGTGTATGCACCTCGCGAAATATTCTTGCGTTGTAGTCTGCCCAAGAGCGACAATTATGACGATTAACCGAGACATTTAGGAGCACTCGTCGCAAAAACAAATTTGGATTGTTTTTCGCCCCTTCAGTGACGATTTTACAGAATTGAAGTTCTTAAAGTCATCTTCGTGCAGTTCTTGGACAAGTTGAATCTTGAATGGATGAAACTTGTAATGTTTTAAAATTCGCTGTACGAGTCACACCACTTACACAGGCCAACTGTCGTGTACTTAACGTAGACTGCACAGCAACGTATCCCTGAACCGTTACCTTCACAGCTTCGTTTTGCACAGAGTTTTCACTATTTCGCTTTTGATTGGCCACATATTCCGTCTCTAGGAATTTTGCTATTAGTTCCAATACAATTTTGAGGTGGATGTGCTTATCGGGATGTCGTTTAGCTCGGCTATTCTCGCAACACATTTGTTACTAGAAAGTTTAAAAAAAGCAAGACGAAACTACATGTTTCATTATATTACTATGATAATAGTCTGAATAAAACTGTTATTATTGTGTGGAAATTGTTGGTCACTATTGCGTTCAATTTAAGAAACCTCTTTACAATCATAAATATTTTTAATTAGATAATTTTGATACCAAAATTTGTATGTTTCAAGTGCCGCCCCCTGTATCTTTGTAAATAATTGATTAAACCTCAAAAATGACCGTCCGTTGTATAGAGAATTAAAAAAGCTTTCCAATGATGTGCAACTTGACCACCCTTTTCATTAAAATTTTTAGAAGGGATACATCCCCTACGTAGGGGTTGCAGCTAGAACTAATTAAGGTACGGTGAGTGTTATCCCTCGACGAATTTTTGTGTTTTAAACAGAAAAGCTCTCGGCAGTTACGGAGTCCGTAGCATTTTCGTTAGGCCATCTTGTATATGTCGAGAAACATATTCTCATATTGGAAATTCACGGATCCAAATTTAGAGAAGTCCTTGGAATCGGTAAGAGCAATAATTTTCGATTTGTTTTCAATTTGAAAACTACAAGAGTAAAAAATCATTTCCGTTTAATAGCAAACCAGAAAAAAAAAGGAAAAATTTTGCCTATATTTGGGAGACAACTAATATTCTTCCCCATTTTAAAACCTGATCTCTAGATTCTTATCCTTAATTTTTCTTTTGTTTGTTGTGCTCGCGAAAAAATCTGCACCAAATAGAAAAATGTTTGATTTTTTTAGTTTTAAAAAATTAATCTTTGTAGTTTGTTTTGGCATAATTAGAAACCAAACATTTGCTTCAACGCGCAAATATCATTTAAATATTTCAAACGTCCGAAAATGACTTTTTTGTCTAAATATAAACAAATTGGCATCCCCGTCTCCGCTTCGGGCGAGAAAATATGTAAACTCATTTTCTAACAGTATTTAATTGACAGAACTTGGGCGTAATTGAAATATTTTGTGGCGTTTTCATTTTCTGGTAGCAAAATATATTGGCTATCCAGTTCTGCAGTTCTGGATATTTTTCTTTCTGTTTTGGCATAATTTTTGTAAAAGAACCTGTGAAATCCGGCAAAAAATTGTATACTATTTTCAAGTTGCAAACATATTTGTTTTGATGATACGTACTCCTTATATTTATTCTCCCTGACTGATCTCGGCATAATTTTAATATTCGCTTAAACCTCTAATACTATATACTAAGAAACGAATTATAATTGTGTGATTTTCAATAATTAAGAAATCATATTGACAAATCAATGATCAAACAGGTAACGGCATTGAACGCTCTCGAGATTATAATTAGATAGAACTGTAAGAAAGTTGTTGCGTGAAATGTACCACAACGATCCGCCGCCAGCAGACAGCCAGCACACTACATATACACGACCGTGTATACTATGCATTGAAGTATTACCTTTTTAACGTTGTTTTTTTTTTTTTGTAGTAAATATTTTATCGAGTTATCGATATCTACAAAACTTATTTATGCAGAGAAACATGGGTAAAAATTTGGTTACGATTGATCGAGTCTTTTTTTGTTTATCCCGGACAAACAAAAATCCCCGCCCTTTTTATATAAAGTGTAGATATCATATTTGTATTTGTATAAATATTCTAAATCTAAAATTTAGTATACAAATTTTAACGTTTACTTTTTCTAAATTACCAAAAAAAAACAGTAAATATTATGCTTATTAAACTATATTAAATTAGTAAGTAGGCTTAGAAAACAATAACAAATTTTAGATCTTTTGCAACATAAATAAATGAATAAATATCAGTTTTGTGTAATTTTTCTATTGTAAGATATGTCAGATTCACTAAAAAGGTTTAAGGCTTAGACCCGATCTAGTTGCCATTCAAGTTAGATCTTCTAGTTGGACAATTTCGTTTTGTTGATGTTATTTTTATAATTTATATAACGTGAACACTTACGAGTATATAGGATTACTAAGGATAAAAATCTAGAAATAAAGTCTTGAAATTGGTAATAGGAATAACGAAATTAAGCAAAATTTTCAATATTTGCTTGTTTAGTAATAAAAGAAAATGATTTATTTATTCTTTTATATTTAAGGTTCAAAACTTGCTTGACTTATTTTTACATTTGTCAGTTTAAATCCTTAACTGTCAACTTAGACTGATTTTAAAGTTAGACCATGTTGCTCAATTAGAAGGTATATTTTCAAACCGTTGTCGCCTAATAACAAACATTCTTAACGTTAAAAATATTCTTTTTTCATAATATATGTTTTTTGAAAAGTTAACCGTGTTACTTAAAATAAAATAAATTTTCCCCTTTTTTTATCTAAAATTCCATAAAAATATACACTAAAAAATATGGTAAAAAAAGTAAATCTTAAAATTTTTAATTGATATTTTCAAACTGAAGCAAATGCGATATGCCAAATATTTTAGGTTATTTTTTAGTTTTTCATGCAAAAACAAACTACAAAAATCACATTTTTAAAACTAAAAAAATAAAACATTTCCTGGGGTACATTACCCGCAATAAATCAGCTTAATATCATAAACAAAAGAAAACTGATCAAATGGAAATTTTTCACCATGTTTACGTAATAATTGTTTAGTCTTTTATGAGCAGAGTACTGAAAATTTTGTTCCTTTTAGTCATCCAACAAGAAAAAGCTCAAAGCAACCTATTGTCTGGCATAGAAAACTTCGATAACACCAAACTAAAGCATGCAGAAACGCAGGAAAAAAATCCCCTCCCAACTAAGGAGACCATCGATCAAGAGAAGAGCGCTTGAGAGTGCGAATTCTAACAAAAGGGCTCAATTTTAAAGCCAGGTTTTGTAATTTTTTTACTTTTATATGATATTTAATGATATAACTATTTATTACGTAAGCTGTATCCAATGATAAACGGCCAAGTTAAGTATCCAATAAGACTTCTATAGGAGTTCTTGCTTATGACAAAAGTTCTCAAATTACATGTGTCCAATAGTGGTAAACACTGCCAGTTTTTTTTTATTCTAGATCTACAAATACTTTGTCATAAATTTGGATGCTGTAAATAAAAGTCCTTCCATGTCCAAGGCTTTTATCTATAATGTAGGTTTATGATTTTTTTTTATGAAACTAATATAATCTGTACTTATTTTTTGACATTACCTACGATATATTAGTGTTTAAAAATTATTTGCGTAAATTTATGGTGCTTTAATAAATTTGTTGAAAAACCCATGTTGTGTTTTTGTTTATTATTGATTATACAGAATTAACACGTTTTTTTCAAACTATACATTCCTTGATAACTTCTCAATGACTTTAACGATTTTGTTGCCCTCTAGTGAACTGAAGTAAAACTGATAAAAGAGCAAATTAACTTTTGGAGATGGGCTATTATGTTTTTGTGGGAGCAGTGTTCATAGAAGCAATGCTGGATAGTTGTACTAAAATATCACCCTATTTGGCTTTAAATTAGTTTTTCATTGAAAAGTAACTAGGAAAATTTATTTCATATTTACTACAGTAGCGGAGAAATGTATGGAAACTTTTAATTATGTTCGTAGTAATTAATATTGAATTTATCAAGAGCTTTTTACATTTCGCTAAAATACAGAAATGCCACTGATAGACATCATTATCGCGTTTAACGATCTCAAAAGAAATGTTTATATTTTTTTTGCGATAAGGAATTTGAGGTTGAAAATTAGTATGGAAACTATATTTTGGTTTTAAAGTATCTAGTTTCAGTTCTACAGTGCAAATATCGTGTAAAAATATTAATTTATCATGCCAAAACACCGTTTTCATGTAATTTTAAACAAAAAATTGTCGATTTATTCAGAATGGGGAGAAAAAGTTCTGGATTACAAAATATTTCTAAAAGTGCCCTAACGAAAATAATACAAAAATATGATAGTCGTGGCGATGTAAGAAATGCGCCTAAGTCGGGAAGACCTCTTAAACTACTTCTCAAATCGATAAAACTATTTTAAGGATCTCAAAACTTGACCCCAGGAAAACATCCAGACAAATAAAAAACAAAATCTCGAAGCAGTTTGGTGTTAAAGTGACAAGTAGAACAGGACGCAATCGTCTACTTGATCGAAGTCTTTATGGAAGAATTGCTGTTAAAAGCCGCTTCTATCAAAGAAGAATAGAAAGGCCCGAATGGAGTTTGTTAGAGCTCATCTTTCTTAGTCTACAGAAAAATGGATTATGGTGCTTTGAAGTGACGAAAGCAAATTTTCACTATTTGGATCTAATGGCAGGAAGTATGTAAGAAGACCGGTTGGCGCAAGATTCAAGGCAAAGTACCAAATTCCTACTGTGGAACATGGAGGAAGGAACATAATGGTCTGGGGATGTTTTTCTCGATCTGGTATAGGGTCCATCAATCAAGTGCTGTGTAAAATAAACCGATTTCAATATAAAAAATATTAGAAAATACAATGCTTCGATTTGCAGAAGACGAGATGCCATTACGGTGGATATTTCAACAGGATAATGATCCAGAGCATTCGTCTAAAATAGTAAAACAATGGTTTGGTGAGAAAAATATAACTGTACTTGAGTGGCCATCCCAATCCCCAGACTTAAAACCAATTGAACATCTTTAGGACGTCTTAGATCGCCGTATTCGAATGCATTCCGATATCAAAAATCAACAACTGTTTAATATCATTAAATCAGAGTGGGCGCAAATTCCTCGAGGAACTTTCCAAAAATTAGTTGACTCGATGCCTAGAAGATGCCAGGCAGCCTTAGATGCTAAAGGGTATTCTACAAAATGCTAAAAAAACTGTTAGTCGTATGATTACAACATTGTTTTTTGATGAAATTTTAAAAGTTTCCATACTTATTTGAAGATTTCTTATAACTGTTATAATTTAAAAATGTGAATCTCAAGGAAAATAAATTTCTTTAAAAACTAACCAAATATTGCTTTACATTACATTATAATTATGCCTACCCTGCAATAATTTGCAGAAAGAAATACAACTCGTGATCCTAAAAGTTTCCATACTTTTTTCCACCACTGTATATACTATAAGAATAATATTTAATTTAAGAACGACTGCAGAGTAGTATATTCATCGAGTTTGTTCTTCCTTCCTATCGTCCCTGCTTGAAGAAAGATATCTAAAGAGAGTATTTTTGTTTCAAAAACCGGTACCATGTGGTATGTTTGCATAGGGAACGATGGCCCTCTTTCTACAACGCTTCTTCAACTACATGGGTAGCCGTTAGTTCCAGCTCTGAGGTTCCCCACGAAACTGAGACACTAAACTGCCTCATTTTCTGTGGAGAAGAAGGAGATTCATTAGAACCTGCAGTGCCCTAGTGAGAGCAGTCTTTGGACTCATCATTCTTACACAAGCCATTCTTTAAACTTTATCAAGTTGGAGACTGTATTGCGAGTACTAGGTATTGAAAGATCCTTCCCGACAGCATAATTGTGAGTGGTCTCCCTTTTTTCTATGCACTTACATAAAGAAGATAATGCATTTATGTCAACACGATAGAGCTTCATCACACAGTGCGATGAACGCACGGTGACGTTGTGATTCATTTACGTGTTCATGGCCTGCACGAGTCACGAATATCCCGCCTTTGAACTTCTTTATCGGGAGTACTTTTCAATAAAGTTTTTCATAATATAAGAGAGAGAGAGAGAGATACCTGATGATATAGAAGGGTTAAAAACTTCGCGTGGAATCTCGGCGCAACAGTTTAAATACATTTCTATTTTGTATTACCACTTGGGGCTTTGTTCGACTACGAATGGGTAACACTTCGAACAGTTTTCATAAATTAATTTGGTTTTTGGTATATTGACACTTTTTTGTGTTGAGCTTCAATGTTGTTTTGAAAGATTATTATATTGATATAGATGGACACGACGTAATTGTTACTCAGAGCGATGTTACATTAATATATTCAAAAATTCTTTGATTTCATTTTTTACCAATTAAATTGTTTTAAAAGCGTTGGCAAAGTACCCGATGACAAGTAGCCAGACATTCAGTTCTGTTGTCTTTCGACGAAATATGCCTGAGAAATGGAACATCACTTTTTTCGTGAGTACGTATAAAATAAATAACAATCTTTGATTCCAGCATTAAAGAACAGATGTATATAAATCTCCATAAGTATCTCACGAATAGAAAAAAATGCTTATGGGTTAACGTGTCCTTAATTAATACAAATTAATCAATCAATCTTTCTCCTCGTTCCCAAGATCTTTAGTATGCAACTGTGAGACGAAAAAGCGCTGTTGGTGTCTATGACCAATAAAAAAAACGAACTTTATGCTATTCTAAATAGTTCTGACGGTAAGGATTTTCTAAACAAAATGTTAGCACGGCGTACTAAGGAACTTTTCTCTTTGGGAAGGAAAGAGCTGCGAATTGTGGTGGGATTGTTGACAGGACATTGTCACCTCAGGAGCCATCTTCATAGAATCGGTGTCGAAGACGACCCGACGTGCAGATGGTGTTTGGAGGAGAATGAAACTGTCGACCATGCCCTCTGAGAGTGCCCAAAACAGAGAGACAGAAATATTTCGGAGATACAGTTGTGTTACCGGAAGCAGTTAGGCAAGTTCAACTAACGAGGCTGTTTCGATTCGCAAAAGCAATCGGCCTCGAAAAACCTGCAGCTATGGTGGGATGTAAAGGGCCCAATGGATGCCTAGGCATCGATGATCTAGTATTACCACCCCTTTTTCATTCATTCATTCAACAACATGTTAGTGATGTTTATTATCTTCAAAATCATGCTTTAAATATAAAAACGTTCAAAGTTTTGTATTCATTCACATTTGGAAAACATTTTGTAAGAATCTGAAAGTTATCTATTTTTTGGAAAAAATATGCAAAAATAAATGCTCGAGGTCGTTCGAAATAACCAATGAAAAGAAAAGTATTTAGCGTCGACGCGTAGAAAAATTTGGGAATTAGGAGATGAACTTATGCGACTTTAATATTGCTGTTTCATATTCGTGGGAACATATTCCACTCCTTGTTTTTGCAAGACATTATCAGTATTTATTTTATACGTATATGCTCAAGATGGTCAAACCATATTCTCAAAAAAGCAGTTCCATCTTTGAAGTGACAACGTGTGGGAAAAAAATGTAGTATGGATCTTTGGGTGCGGTGTAAGTGGCCAAGGCTCGTCGTAAAAAAAGTCCAATTGTGAATGTTTGAATTCTCTGCTGTAGAAAGTAGCTTTTATCCCACAATTCGGACCACGAGAGTGGATATACCTGGAGAGAACGTTCACGTCTGCATGTTGGAGTTTCAGTGTTTGGTTGAACCCTTAAAATTAAGCTTTTAATTTAAAAAAAAAAGCGACTTTATTATTTCTGTTTCATATTAATGGGATTATATTTCAATCATTGCTTGTATGGTCTCTTGTCAATATTTTTTTATATGTAGATAGTGCAAACAGTTAAAATTCCGAATGTGAAAATAACCAAATATATACAATAATAAACTTATATTTTATTCAGTTTAACAAGCAAGCAAATATATACAATAATAACCTCATATTTTATTCAGTTTAACAAAGTGCCTCAAAGTTGAGCATAAAATTACATAATTCAACCATCTCCGTATCAATCTAGTTATATTTTTATTTCGATAATCTTGATGACCAGCATCTTATTCATTTCACTTTTTTAACTTCTAGTACAAACTGAAAATTAAAAAAAAAACGTGTAAAAGATTGTATAAAATCGAGATTTTTAGGATTTTCCGTACTTTCAGATAACAGGGTGTCTCTAAAAGATCTGTACAAAACGCTAGCGCAAATTCCTGATACTAAAATATGAGGATTTCTCCTAGTCCAAAAGATATTTACTAGATTAAAGTTTTTTTGGGTATAAGATGTCAAGAAATAAGAATTTTTATTCAGAGATTTAATATATCTAGGCACAAAAAATACATGAAGCTTTAGATTTAGGCGAAGTGCTGTTGGTAGCGCCGTCTGCAATGTACATCGACACTAATCAAATTTTGATTTCTCATCCTAATTATTATTAAGATAAATATTTACCACTAGTTTTAAAAAATTATAAGTTTGACACCCTGTATTTCAAAAAATAAAAAGTTTTGGACTACAGTAAACTGGGCTCGGTCCTCAAAATTTAATTTCAGAAATTTGCGCTACTGTTTTGTACAGGCTTTCTAGAGATACTCTCTGTATACAGTCATCTGCAAAACTGAGCCAACAAATATAAATTTTGAGTATTAGTCTATTATAAATATATTATTAATTTTATTATTTCTGAAAAGTACGTGTATATTTAAAATGATGTATATGAATAAAGTTAAAAAATTGCTTTATAGTAAAATAGTCGCAATTACGTTTGGTTCACTTTTGCACCACTTTTATAGAACGCAATACACTTCAATTTTAATGTTTTGTCCAAAGACCTTTGGCCTTTTTAACATCATTATTATTCTATTTTTCACACTTTTAACAAGTTTTTCACAGTAATGAAGTGACATTTTATACCATTTTTCTTGTACACGTTCTTACAAAATTTTTAAATTCGACGGGGGAATGGTATTCGTTTAAAAGTTTACTCTTCAGATTCAGGATTGATATCTAGGTATTTAAGGGGTAACACCTCACGATTAAGCCAAAAGAAAAGTTAATTAATCATAATAAATCACCAGAGTACAGTAGCAGCACCAGCGAGCAAAAATACCGAGTTAACCCCCTATGCCGAAGAATAGGGGTGGGTTATTCAAGGCGCCACTATATCTGAAGCCAGGCCGTATGCAGAACCTTCCGCGATATCGTTAGGAAATAGGTTTTAACTGTACACCTTTACGTAAAAAAAAAAGAAATGCAAACATGAAAGAGCTTGTGGGACAAATAAATCTCGGTATAGATAGTAATAATAAAAATGTTTAATTTAAAGACCGATATCTTATTATATAAGAGGTAAACTTCAACAAGTTTACAACAGGAAAAAAACAAATAAATTTACTAATTATAAATCAAATCAATAAAACTATTTCGATGCTACATATAACCTACTGGCATTAAAACAAAGCATAAATCAAAACCATTTATACTATGATCATTGGATAGAATTATTGCGCAACGTCTTTCAACATAAAGGATAAATTGTACTACTAGATCGTTATTACAACTAGAAAAAAAGGAATCAGTACATTTTGCCTGTCTATGGTGTTGCTGCTAGAAAAAAAAGGTCTCTCTCTCAACGTCACAGGCGCTAGCGTAGCGTCAACGGGTACACGCAGGTTACAAACCAGTTATAAAATATCCCCTAGGGAAGATCACCCGTAAGTAGAACAGCCAGTAAGGAGGGCCCCGATGTTGGTGGGATCCAACAGAATTCCTTCTGTTGAAACGTGCAAAACTGTCAAAATTCCTGTTTTCAGGTTTATCCCGATAAAAATGACTTAAAAACGCCAAATAAGTGAAAAATAAGGAAACTAATCCACAAAATTACAGGACAATTTAAACGACTTTCCAGCCCCTAATCCTGGTTCCAATAAAAGGAGATGGGAGTCTTCAACTTCTTTAGCCGATTCGAACAGGGAAAAGTGAAAGTCAAGGCAAAATGGCCTCCATTTATAACCGAGATCCTTGCTTGCGCACAACACCACTTCATATAGGAGCATTCAATTGACCCTGGGCACACAATAGTCAGCTGAAAAAAATTTGTTAAATATTATACATTAATATTTTCCGTTCAAAAATTAAATAAGTATTTCAATAGTTATTTTTAAATTAACGAAATATATTTCAAGCCACAGGAATTTAGGCAATCCAAAATATTCCGTTCGGATATTAGTAAGCAGGAAAACCGAGATTTATTTAAATAAAAAAAAATGGTAACAGTAAATTCAGCATAGATAAGAAAACAACTAACCACAATATGTTGTGAAATACCACTATAATGTAGTGAAATACCAGTATAATGATCAAATTTGAAAATAACATTAATTAAAACTGTACTTTATGAATTGCTTTTATTCAAAGAATCTATGTGTAATATCATATATATATATATATATATATATATATATATATATATATATATATATATATATATATATATATTTATATATTGAAAATGAACTACTCTGTCACTTATTTAAGTTTACAAAAACGCAGAGTAATTCAACATTTGCATCTCCTGAGAAAACAAAATCCATGAACATATCAAAGAACGCCAGACAATGCACACTGACAGTTGACGAGCCTCCAACGGAACAAGTAATGAAACCCGACTATCTTGATTCCCATATCTGTGGCAGTAATTTAATAGGATTACATAAAAGCATCAAAGATATTTGGAAGATACTGCTGCTGAACTCCGGGCGGAAACGTTGGGAACAAAAAGTCTGACGAAAGCAATGAAAATGACGCTACTGGGGACAAAAAAAAGTTACGCTGTGTGATGAATTCAGGAGCAACGTGTTTAGATAAGAGCTAAACTTCCTCCTTAGCTGTAGCTATAGTTAGATGGGTAAGGTCCAAATTAAACATTTTACCTTTTGTACTAGCTTTCCAGCCAATAAAAGCCTTATTCTTTACGTTTTCCTTTTCTAACCAATCTTTCAGTGGTTTAAAATATTCTATAAAACCACTTGCGTCTATTTCCCTTTGACCAGTTACCACTTCCAATGCATCAGGCCATGGTTGTGACGCGCCCATTGACATCATTTTTCTAAAATATAAATTATAAACAACTTTTGATTGAGTTAAAACCGTTTCGTTAATAGGTTTTTCATAAATTTCTAAAAGAAAAATAATGAAGAATGACGCTGTTTCTCATTAAAATAAAGAACGCTAAAAAGAACTTATGCCTCGTAAGAGGGTAACTGTCACTGAGTTCATTCTGAAACAGAATTCACTCCTGTTACTTTTCACTTACTTCAGGACGTTCCCCACCTCCTTGTTTTCGTAAATGTCGCATTCGTGCAATAATTTGCTTGGATTGTTTTCTTCATATTCGCCGGCTATTTTACATAAGGCTTTATGAAATTGATATTGCAGTATCACACTTACAAAATATCTGTGATAAAAAATAAAATTTTTGGATAAAATTACTATTACAAACGTTTTATATCCTTCTTAGTTTGCGAGATAAGAGGATGGAGACTCTTACTTCGCATGTCCTATTCAAAAATCATTTAATTAGTGTACAGTTCATATTTGGTAAGATTTTACCTTATATATGATACATCGGCAACGATGTGAAACTTTGCAGCAGGATCAAAATCGTCCTCAGTTCGATCATTTGGAGGATCTATTCCCTGATACGCGTGTTTCAATTCCCACCATTTGCAATTGTAGTCCTCAAATTTAATTTTTCCCGAAAATACGCCCCATCGCCAAAGATCCGTCAAATAAGAAAATGGTAAAAATGCTACTTGAGTAAGACCTAGCTAAAAAATGTGTAACGGAAAATCTAATAGGTATGTTTAGATTAGTTGAGGCATTGACTAAATAAACACAAGACTGTTACTCCAATGCTATAATTTTGAGACTCATAAAATGGACACAACGATAGGACACAACTCATTCATCATTACAATGTTGCGAATGATTGAATATCAATAAGAAAATGTTATATACATGCTTTTCTAACAAGTATACAATAATTTAAATCGTTGGATTTCCGTTCAAAACGTGGCAGTGTGCATATCCCTTCTTACAGACTAATGAGGATAAATTCCTCCTTGTTACCGCACGGTTACCACTTCCTAGCGAAGGAATTGTCTCCAGGGTCTCTGAACATGTGGTACGTTCCAACCATTTAAATATTGAAGATTTTATAGATCCAAATATTAAAAATTCTTTGATTCTGAGAGTTCATTAAATACCAGTCTTAAATAAAATTAGACAAAATAAAAATTTAGCTCATCTTAAATCCTGTGTCTAGAATTTTAAGAAATTAATTTTTGATTCTTAATTTACGTTTCCAAAATCACCCACACAATATATATATATATATATATATATATATATATATATATATATATATATATATATATATATATATATATTGTTCCGCCTTTCCGAATTATTAATTTTTACGTTATATTTTTCTGGGTAAAATTAACATATCTCTACGTTTACATTTATATTTAAGCAAACTGAGGTTAATTTTATTTTATTCTCTTTTCGCGCCATGTATTGTTTCGCGCCATACATGACAATCTCTTTCCAAAATGGCCAAGAAGTGTCGCGCGCACCTCAATGGTACATGGTAGAAAACACTATCATCTTGCACTTGAACCTTCAGCGAAAAATACGTGTTTCGAATACTAACATACCACGCGACTGTTAAAACCTCTATATGCCGGCTAAATCGGCTAAAACCTTAAAAACAATTATTCATTCAACATCTATAACAGTGCCAAAACCCAAAGGACTCAGCTTCAGAAAAGTATCCATGATTTCCACATCAGTGAGCAGCTACAAGGTAGGGCATTTTTAATTGTTCGAGATTGTCATACTTTCGTCGTATATTTCAACTGAAACTAAATTCTTTACCAGCGCTCAAAATACGGTCCACTACCATTTTCGCACATTTTTCTGGTCCTTCGAGCCGGATTTTCTGATTTTTCTACCGCGGATTTTCTGATCGATTCGACCATGAATTGTACAATTTTTATTACTTTTCATTAATAAAATTTGATTTCAGTTTGCATAAAATAATAAAATTATTTATCGTTAAAATTCCAAATTCTAGTACATTGTTTGATCGGCCCTGCAGAACAGCAGTTTCAAGGTTTAACTTAGGTACCGATAGCGCATCCGGTCTGCGATTCATGATAACTCACGCCTTCCGTACTGCCTTCAAATGTTGGAAAAGTAATGCAGAAAATACATTAGAAAATTTAAATATTTCTGGTTTTGCACTACTCTTCAATAATTTCTCTCGTCGGCATAATAAATCATTTTCTCTGGCAAATTGTAATGTTGCTCGTCTGATTGATGGCAATATTTGTTTTGTAAATTTAAATGAATTATAAACGGAGGGATTCAAAACATACCCGTATTTTAGATTTATTATTCAACACGGCAACACTGCATGGTCTCATGTCTTGCTTTTTTATTACTATTTACTATAACAAAATTTATTGAATGAGTTGGATTTAATACTTGGAAATTTATCATCTTGCGCTCTCGCCAAAAATAGCAAAAAATAGTTGCCAAGGCGTCCATAAGCGGCGAAAGTCTTGTGTTTATTTAGTTAATGGTTCTGGTTAGGTCATAGCAAATATACTTTAAGGTAAAACAAGGTACAGATAAAAACAACCCTGGTGTTTGTTTAAAGGTCCTAGACAACGATATTTATTGTGAAGTAGTAAGTATATCACCACAGCAGAAACTTATTACTTGCCAAACGTTTGAACTTCACGGTTGCTCCGAAAGGGGTTCGCATTCTCGATATAATTAGCGCAGCGGATTCAGCAAACATCGAAGATCCTTTTACAGATGAGTTCATGTGGAAGGTAAGGAATATTCTACAAAAATCTAGAAATCGAAATCAAACATCAGCAAAGACGAGAAGACTACCCTAGCGAACATACAAAAAGATTCTTGTATTAAAATTCTATCAGCGAATAAAGGAAATGCCACAATTGTAATGAATTCTGAAACATAAAACCAAAAATTGACAAGGTTTCAACCAAAGTAATCTATACATCTCTTGCTAAAGATCCTACATCTTAAACTGAAGGAAGAACCTATCGCGTTCTTAAGAAAGACGAACTGTAAATTCCTGAGAAGACCCGGACTAAGTTAACGCCACACCACAGCATAACTCCACATCTTTATGGACTCCCGAAAATACATAAATAAGATATATCTTTACGACCTATTACGAGTTCCATTATCATTACATGGAAATACATCGTTCTAGGACAGGAACTCGCAACATTTCGTAGAAATTATACGTGAAATAGAAGTACAACCAGAAGACCTTTTAATTAGCTTTGACGTAGAAAGTCTATACACCAACGTTCCAGTTCAGGAGTCACTAAAGACCATGAAAGCAACATTTAATCACGAAAAAATATGAAATTGTAAAAACAAAACTGTTACATACAAATAGATGGATAGATATTGTAAGGTTTTTAATGATATAGAACTCTAAAAACTACTTAAAACTGTATAAGCGAATTAATAACTATATTTAATACCTACCCGGAATAGGTTATTTAGAATAGCTTTTGGATCATTACTTGGACTATCATACAATCCAATTTTTTTTAAGTGCTTAGTACTTTGTACAGATAAGGTAATTAAATCTCCAAGAGCTTCGTGAAATCCTAAAATTATGTTTATTTTTAAAAATTTTGATTTCTAATTATTACCGAATATACAGGATGTTCCACGACTAACTGTCGTGATCGATTTCTGAGAAAATACGCTTTGGAGAATTTTAAAAATTTGGTAGTTTACTAAAGTCGATGGGGCAATTCTCTCTCCAAACCCTACAATGGTGTCACCTTCAACTATCAGCTGGAAATGATTTGAATGAAAAATTCTTGCCATGTGAATGATAAAAGCACCTTTATTTTTTTCTACTCTTTTATGTCGCACTATATGTAGACTTCTACCTGTGATAAAAGTCATTTCACCACGCATTTTTAATTCTGAAGAAAACACCGAACTTACATATTTATTTTTAATGAACTAGTTAATATATCATGTACATAATATATTACAGCTATTTTTGCACAAATTCTAGTGAATGAATTTAAAAAAAAAAACTTGTATTTTCAACGAAACCAAAAATACGTGCCGGAACTGCCATCGACTATCAGACTCGCGAAAACGACAAATATTCGTTTGCACGTTGCCAGATATAAAATACTTTCATAGTATAAACTGTAAAATTTGCCCATCTCAGTCAACAACATAGCTTAATTTTTGTTACGTTTTATACAGTCTCAGGGAAAAATTTAACTTAACCATCCAAAATTTTTGGTTAGTTCAGATTTAGCTTGAATTTGGTTAATTTGTAAAACTGAAACTAATCTGAACTAACCTAAATTGACTTAGACTTATACTTTCGTAATATAAACTTGATCCATTACAGTTAACAATATAGTTTAATTTTTGTAATGTATAAAATATTTCCGATAAAAATGTGTAAATTTATGAATTTTTATATAATATAGAGGCTTCTATCAGTTATGGTTATAATAAAATTTTAACCATTTAGTACAAAAAGTTGCGCGAAACTGAGGAAAAGTTTTGAAAGGTAGAGGTCAGAATCGTGTTCCGCGACCTCGAAATACGAAAAGTACTGAATTTTTTCACAAAAACGACGTCTTTCTAGATTTCCCCTAATGCAAATTTTTACCCAGCGAATTATGTTTAAATCTATTTAATGTCAGTATTTATTTTATTAGTCATTTAATAGTGAATTCTAAATTGTAATTTGCCAATATAATAACGTACTAAAAGGTTGCTGTCCCCTGACCTATTACGCAAGTACAGTATAGCCCCTTTAAGGGGAGTACAACTTTACATGCCCAACCGAATTTATTTTAGGGTATTCCCCTTTCTTTCATCCTCCCCAACTTCCTTGCGTACTGAATTCCTCGCAAGTTTGCACGAGTGTAGTCACGTATTTCGGACTACGATCAACTTCAACAAGCACTTCTTCAAGGTAACTTCGCAAGTAGTATAGAGGGCATTTAAGATAATCGAATTTAACACCCAGATTCACTAAGAATATTTAAGATTTAAACCCGATGTAGTTGCCATGAATTAGAATTTTGATATAGCGAGGTACAAAAAAGTTATGAAGCTTTAGATGTTGGCGAAGTGCTGTTGGTTGCGCCCTCTGTAATGTATTTCAAAACTGTAATCAGATATTATTTTCTCATCCTAAAAAATACCAAAGCGCTACATTTAATACAAATCAAGCTATTATTAAGATAAATATATACATAAGAGTTTAAAAATATTATAACTTTGATACCCTGTAAATAAATCCATCTGCTTTGTTTAAATTGTTGTCTATGTGTATTCTTCTGGCGATAATTTTCAGTCTGACATCGAAGTTGGCAGGTTTTTAATATTCTTTCGACATGCCTCGGAATTTATATTTCATATATCAGTTATTTCCTGCGAATGTTGCTCTCGGTCCGATACAGCTCCGTTGACAAGACCATAAAGTGGTCGAAACGCGTATGGAGAGAGGACCAGAGTTGTATTTGTAGGAAATAAACTGTTTCTATATATTCTTTCCTCTGCTCTCGGTTCAATACACCTCCCCTGGTGATCGAAGCGCATATGAAGAGGGGACCAGAGTTGTATGGAGAATACATATAGACAACCATTTGACACTCTATATTTCGGAAACTATTTACTTTTAGATCAAGGTAGACATTCCACCATCAGAAATTTACGTTAGCGTTTTGTACAGACCTCTTAGATACACCCTGTATAGAACAGAGAAATTCTGTATATATTTTTACCTATAATTGAAAATTTGTTTCTTACCATCGTTGGGACTAGAACGAAATGGAAACGGTTGATCTTTATATTGTATATAATATTCAATGTGTCCCATTTCATGGTGAGCAGTTTCAAAATTTTCAGCTGTAACCGTTGCACAGTGGGAAATTCTAAAAAAAATGTCTGGACAGTAACAACAAATATAACATAGCACGTGTATCCATGCGCGTAGTTACGGGGGAAATGATCTAGAATATGAAGTCATCAACAACCTAAAATTCAAATTACTATTTTTCTACAGCCATCCTTTAATTACTTTTATATGCAGATATATATATATATATATATATATATATATATATATATATATATATATATATATATATATATATATATATATATATATATATATATATATATATATATATCCGCGTCAACACGATCAGAGCTGCGACCAAAATTAGAAGCAACCAAAAAAATCGACCAAGGGCTTATTTTAAAGCTTAGAGCGTCTACTTTCAAATGCCGAGTGCGCTTTTGAGAAACCCAATAAGGCGGTTCCAATATGGCGACCGGAAGCAGGAGAAAAATGGAGTGTCTAGCAAAAAAAGCTTGTAAAAATAAAAATTCGCACCTGATCGGATCCTTTTTGGGTCAAATTGTAGCTCATGGACGCCTCTAAAAAGCTGATATAGTAGGTTGACAAAATTCAAACATGGCGGATCCAATATGACGGTCAAAAATTCAATATAGTGGCCACCAAATTTGATATACGGGAGTTTTTAAGGTCGTTGATCACGAATCCAAGATCTGTTTTGCAAAATTCAAGATGCCTAATCCAATATGGCCGATATATTTTTTCGAAATAAACCGATTTGTACCAAATTTGGTATACGGGGGTTTTTGGGATCGTTGATCACGAAACCGAGATTGCTGACCTAATATAGAGAGCTTGGTTATTGAATTGAATTGGTTATATTGGATCCACCATCTTGAATTTTGAAACTCTGACTTCAGATTTGTGATCAGCGACCCCAAAAACCCCCGTATAAAAAATTGTTATAAATCGGTTGATTTTCAAAAATGTCTTCCGCCATTTTGGATCCGTCATTTTGAATTTGGAAAATCTGATTCCAAATTCGTGATAAGCAACCCCGGAAACCTTCGTATACCAAATTTGGTGCAAATCAGTTGATTTTCAAAAATTCGGCTACCATATTGGAATTTTGACGGCCATGTTGGATTCGCCATATTAGATTTTGTTAACCTACCACGCCAGCTTTTTAGGGGCATCCATCTGCCACAATTCGAGCCAAAAACGACCCGATCGGTTGCGAATTTTTTTTTTTACAAGCTTTTTTTGCTAGACACTGACTTTTCTCCGGCTTCCGGCCGCCATATTGGAGATTTCGATATTGTCATTCTTGATAAAAAGTTTCACTAACCTTCGGATTTCAAAAACAAGGGATCAAATTGTGATCAGGTATACAGGGTGTTTAAAATATTCAAAAATGTAGAATTAACCTTGAATAAAATGTTTTTATTTGCAATTTTTTCAAAATTTTTTTATAGACGGGTGACTAGTTAATTTTGATTTATTTCAGATGAATATTATTGATGACGCACGGGTATTCATTTACTAGAACAACTGTAGATCTAGAGTACGAATATTAGTAAAAAGAGTAAGTACCTAAAATCTTTTCCGTCCGAGAAATCCCACGCTGTAGCATGACATGTTATGTTTCTGTCTTCAGGTTTGACCAGTATAGAATTGCTCCAAAAACTAGTTGGCATTACAGTCAAATTTATAGACAAATAAAACTCTTCCGCTGTTGTGTACATTTGTAGGACGTTGTAACCCTAAAATACAATTTTATCAATTTTAGGGCTATTCTTTTGAGTCATTATCACTTTCAGTTCTGTCACTTGAAGTAATCATGATCACTTCGACCCAATGACAAGTAAATGCATATTCAAAAGAACATGAAGTTATCAGTTACACTTTTTTCACTTTGATCAATTGATAATTACTCTAAAGGATACAGCCTTTTATAGTAATCAACTACAATCTAAGTTAAACCAGGCGGAAATTTTATTTCCTTGATTGCACATACAAAACGTCACTACATAAAAATTAATATTTAAGTTGGCACACTGAAATTTAGGATGACATTTGAGGAAATTGACATGAATATGATAAATAAAATAAGTGGCTTGAACACGGATTTCAAAAAATAAAATGAATGACAGATTGAATTGAGCTGTTAGACTAAACCTTTTTTGTTCCAGGCTGTTAGACCAAAAATGTCCAATATGCTCGTCGTCATTTTGGGGAAAAGGTAGTTTTGGCACGTCAAATCAACCGTCATAACTAAAAAAAAATTGTGCTATTGTTGTTACTGTTGTGAAGTTATTGGTTGTCATTGAAAACTTTGTTCTTTTCCTGGAATAAATTTATTTTATATCACTTAACGACCAAATAATATAGACTAAACCATCTGTCAAATATTTAGGTGGATATGTGGACCATAAAATTATTTTAAGGAAGCCTATAGTCAAGGGCGTCGGAAGGGGGTGCAAGGGGATGCCTTTGCACCCCCTTGGCTAAGATTTTGAAGTTACTCACTTCATTATTCTCCAAATTTCCTTCTGTGCTTCTGGTTGAATTCCCGGAACCAATTTGTTAGCATTTAGATAACACTCTAATTTTATAAAAGGCAGTTCACCTGCATCGAAGGGAAATAATTGAATCAGACGCCGTACTTGCAAATGATATCATGATTTTTCTAAATCCTTTTAACGTCGATATAGAAACTCTTTCCTCAAAAATTCAAATGGAAAGATTGATTTACAGTGTATAGATATTTATAAAGAAAAATATGTAGTCATTGTTGCTGGAATTTTTAGGGGTCTTTCACTCATACAGTTTGATTAGTTGCAAAATTTCTTCTTGGCTTTTTTCCCTCTTTCGGTATCTCTGTGGTTAAATAAAAACATCTGACTATTACTTTGTACGATTTACTTACATTGTAAGTTTTACAATGTAATTAAAAAAACTATGGCGAGTCTCAATGGTGGTGTTCGCGAGCAGACGTTGGCTTGCAGGCCGTAGTTTAGATAAAAATAACAGATCAAGAGAGACTCAACTAAGGCAATATTTACGTTAGTAGAGATATATTTCCTTTAATTGCGGCTGTCGTCGCACTTTCTTCGTCCACATAGTTTGTTAGAGTTTTGGCTTCAGGACGTTTGAATGGACTCAGATGGGATGTTGCTCATCTATTAAGTATAACCAATAGTAATACGGTTATGGAAATTATTAGAAGTAACTTACTGAACTATTAAGTTTTTCTGTAAGATCCACATCATCTACAACATCTGGATGGGGTAAAGTAAATTCAGCAATATTAGACCAAGACTGACCCCACATATTGCCTAAAATATTTTTAAAAATAATTTTTTATAATATACATAAACTGTGAAAACGATAAGTCATTGCACTTTGCGCTCATTGTTTATTTTAGCTATTTGCATTATAGTCAAATAGCCAAGGGGGTTTTCGTGGCTCATGTGGAGACATCCGCCAATTTTTTATATGTATTTTGACTCCCTGATTACGATTCTCGAAGGTGAATTCCCAGAAAACGATCAGGTAATTTGTTATTAACAAAAAAATTCTTAATGATTAAAAAAATTCTTTATTGTCTATTAATTTGAGGTTATGTGTTGACGTCAAAATCGAATGTTATTTCGCTCTAGTTTTTCCAGTCATAAAGTGATTTGTAGTAGAATTATTTGTTGATTTGGGTCTTTAAATCTTAAAAGTGTACCTCAATATCGCGTTGTAATGGGCAAATTTTGTTTATTTTGATATTTTGATGATTATTATAGATGTGCTTTTTGACAATATTGAACCCCTTGGTTGCTAGCAATATGGAACCGGTTTCATATTATAAACATGAGGTTCCCTATTTTATGCAAAGTTTTTATATTAAAAATAATAATTAATGTGAGTGTCTAAATTGGATTGGATTGTTACAGATTGTAAAATGCCTGAAAGTATATTATCTGCGAAAACAAATGATAAAAGAAAAACATGGAACAAACAAGCTGGAGCTATAGAAATAGTGCATTTTAAAAAATAGGTCTGAAAAAGGCTGTAAAATCGAATAAGGTGTCAAAAACCACATTACAAAGACTAGTTCACGACACAGAATATTCACGTCAAGAAGTTGTTAAAAAAAAGTTATGTAGAAAACCAGTTTTTTTCTGTTAAGATTTAACAACAATTGGTTGATACTTGCTGCTGATGGAAAACAGATATTTCGAGCTTACCCGCCGAGACGTTAAAGTTGGCTGTAAGAAACGAAATAAAGCATTGATTTGGGAATAAAGAAGAAGTAGGTCGTCAAAAGTAGTTTATTCTGCATCTCGAAAAATAAAAAATGCTATCAACCAATGTTGCTATTTGTTTTATGCTATATTTCGATAAATGGTAACATGGTACATTAAAAATCAATCTAATTTTTAAAATTCCTAGTTAATAGTATACTGCTGACCACTGTAACAATTTTTTCGCAATTTGAAAAGCACATAAGTACGGTAAAATTATAATTATGCATAAAATGTATAAAAGTGCAACAATTTGTTTATTGCTATGTTTAACAATAATTTGATTACAAAAACATATCATCCGTTGTTCGAATTTGAAGCGTCAGAGTCATGTTTTTTCCGCACGCCGCAGGCTAAAAGAACGCCCCCCTCCACTGCTCACTTTCTGACTCTCGGAGTAACAATTTTGAAAGAATGGAGTTGAAAACTGCTGCATACAATAGTTTAACCATCTCCCCATGAGTTTCTACTTAAATAATCCCTTAATGTTAATAAACAACTCCGCAGAGATTTTTTGAAAAAAAAATTCTATCTCAGCTTCTAGTGGTCGTACACTTTTTTTTTTCAAAATGTGCGTCAAAATCTCAGCTATGGCGTTTACTTATTGGCATTTCGATATCAACAATTGTCACTCAACGTTCCATGGAGAGACAAATGTTAGGAATCTCGTTACGGGATAAAATACGAAATGAAGTAATAAGATCAAGAACCAAAGTAGTTGACATCATTGAACGCATATCACGACTAAAGTGGCAATGGGCGGGGCACATAGCTAGACAACAGCCTGATAGGTGGACGAGTAAATTACTGTAATGGCGTCTGCGAGAAACGAACCGAAATCGTGGCAGGCTACAAAGCAGATGGGTAGATGATATAAGACAGTTTGCTGGAAAAGACTGGCTCTAGAAGGCGAGAGACAGATCCCAGTGGAGGACCATCGGAGAGGCTTACGTTCAGGAGTGGACGTCAATAGACTGAGAAAGAAGAATAAGAAGAAGAATTGTCTAAGAGTTATTCTATTTGTATATAATGAAAAAACGAACCCCAATTTTGTTTATCTGTTTCAAGAATTTAAGATCAACAATTCATTTCGTTCTTTTTTGTTATTGTTATTATAAGTCTAGCACTTTCACTTGCATACCTGCAGAGAATAAATAATCAAAAAAACATAAAAAATTATAAACAAATTCACTGTGCCAAAAACTACTATTAAATATTTTTACCTGAAATTTGGCACATTTGTTGTAGGCAACAAAAGGCTCCTTTAATAGCATTATTAATTTAATGCAATATATTTTTCTATTATTTATGAACAATTGAAAAAACAGCCATTTTACCAGGTATTCTTTTGCAATAACTAACGAACAAATTATCCGATTAGGATGAGCTTTAGCTCATTTTACAGGTATTTTCAATACGCACAACTTTTGTTTAAAACTTTTTTACTGAAAAACAATAGTTTTTCCTAGAACTCTAAATTGTTAAATAAAAAATTTTCCCTAAAAAAGAAAACGAGACATAAGATACTGCATTATTACTATTATTATTCTGAAGGTTTCTACGTAGCTAGAAGTGTACTAACAATAAATTTCAAAATCACCTCATATGAGGCTAAGTCTGCCAGTCTATCCGGACTATTAACATTTTAACTGTTATTTGCCAAAAACAAACAAAACACAAAAATATTTTATAGTATAATCGTAACCTAATAAATGTGCTGGAATAGGACCGTCGGCACTGACAATATTGCCATATTTCTCTCTAAGCTTTGTTCTTATATATGCATGAAGTTGCTGATAAAAAGGTTTTAGTTGTTCCCATATACTATCAATTTTGTTACTAAAATCAGGATCTTCATACTCTTCCAACCAAAATTCAGACATGTCATGACAGCCATTTAGTGTTGCTACTTCATTTGAAAGGTCAACATAATCCTAAAAAACATTACATGGTATATAGCTCATGGAAATTAGTTTGGTCTGCGACATACGATTTTATTGTTGTAAAGTGTTCATTTTGACATTATTTAAAATATACATCGATGGTAAGATTGGTAACTTCCTGCTGACAAAATGGTGACCCAAAAATGGTCGTTTTTTTTCAGTTTTTCCAGTTTGTCCCAAAAACTAAAGGTTGTATAGAAAAAATGTTCAATATAAAAGTTGTAAATAATTATTGATTTGTTTAGTTTCCATGGCTAATATTCGGAAGTGTTGCTATCAATATCTTAATGGTCATTTTCATAAATATAAAATTTGGGCTGTAACCTTAAAGACAGGTAACTCGCCATCTGTAAATCGGAACTATGCTGGTTCAGGTTATATTTACCTACTCTTACATTTTAATAAAAAAAATATATATAAATAAAAATACTAGGGAACACGACACCACTTACCTTGTAAAGCAAACGACATTTAGGTCCTACGGCATCCCTCCATTTTAACCAAACATGTTCTAATTCTTCAGGATTTCTAGAAGTTGCTAGGATATCTGTAAGTTCTGAGAATCGACAAACGTTTATTATTACAATAAGATAATCAATCACTACTCATATATATATATATATATATATATATATATATATATATATATATATATATATATATATATGATTCAGTATTAATCCACCAAACTTTGGTGTCGCTACGTTGATGACGTATTTGTAATATGGCCTCATGGCAAACAACAGCTCAACTGCTTCCATGAGTTCCTCAATTCTATACACGCAAAGATACAGTTTACTCTGGAACTAGAGGAAAATAATCAGCTTCCGTTTCTAGACGTCCTCATAACCAAAACAATGAATGGAGATCTACGACACACAGTATACCGAAAACCAACACACACGGACAGATACCTGAATGCTGATTCTCACCATCACCCCTCACAAATACAGGGCGTAGCCAATACCTTAATATCAAGATCCCTCCGCCTAACTGATGACCAAGGAAAAGAAAAGGAACTGTCACACATAAAAAGGGCCCTCCAACAAAACAGCTACAAGACACCAACAATAAATAAGGCAATAAAATTGCAACAAAAACCAACGCAAGAAACAAGACCACCTGCCGAGGATAGACAAATCACTATACTTCCTTACATAAAAGGCACAACTCCGGAAACACAACATATCTACAGCCTATAAACCACATAAAACAATAGGCTCTTCTTTAAGAAACCCAAAAGACAAAATCAGTCTAGAAAATCAAGGCGTATATAAAGTCTCATGTGGCACCTGCAACAAAACATACATAAGCCAGACCAACAGAAGAATATCAGCTAGACTAGAAGAACATAAGCTCGGTATAAGAAACAAACAGACAACATCGGCGCTTTTTCGACACCAGCACGAGACAGGACACAAAATTGATTTTGACACCGGCCAGCAAATCGCTAATATAGGACACTACAAGGCAAGATTGATTCGTGAATCCATCGAAATTGAAAAGAACGGCACTCTGAACAAGAGAGACGATGCACTGAATCTGCCCCCTACTTGGAAAACTCTCTTCAAGTGGGACCATGGTACCGACACGCGTGCCACGCTTAAACTGACACCAACGGTGGCGCTCGAGAGGGAGGCGGAGCCAACGCCAACCAACCGCTACTATCTGCGACCGCGTATAAAGCACGCTGCACGCTGACTTTTCTTTCAGTTGATCCACAACCACCAAGCACAGAAGATGCCAAATGGGATTTTGGCGAAACGTCTGCAAATTTCTACAGGAAACCAAACCAACGAACGGATGTATTCCCGGATTAATACTGAATCACATGTTCCCATCCGTGAAACACTACGCAACAACATATATATATATATATATATATATATATATATATATATATATATATATATATATATATATATATATATAGTACAAGGTGTTGTCAACGATTAGATAAAGTAAGCGTATACTTATTAGATAAAATTTAATAAGAAACTATATTTAATGTATTTGTATTATAAGGTTAACTTATATTTTAGATTTTATATGTGAGAACGGGATATTACCATCCAAGAAAGTCTAAAACAAAAATAAATCAATTATCGTAGTTAAGCATAATCTCAAATTTATTATCTTTGAGTTGTTTAAATGTTTTCTTAAAAATATATAAACCTAGAAAATTTATGATGACATAAACGGAAAGATGGAACCCCGCTTTAAGACTTATTTATAAATCCTACCCTGGTTATGTAATTAAAATCGAAGAGATAAATGCCGAGGGAGGTTTAACATGTTGTATATGCAAATACCGTTAAAATGTATTAAAACATTGAACGATTTTCTCATTATTAGGAAATAAAAGAATAATGAAGTAAACTCACTATAATTTGATATATCGTTAGATATGTGAAAAGAATTAGTATTTCACAGACGCTTATTCCTCTAGTTATATAAAGATATAGAATAGTTGTATTAACCCTTTCGTATAAAAAATAAGATTAAGATGCTTCAATCTAGATTAATTCGGGAATTAAATATATCGGCTAGCGCCCTCTACATTTCATGAATCAAATTGACGTTTACAGGGTTCCATGTGTGTAGCGGGATCCGCGGGGTGCCGAGGGGGTACATGTTTGGCCTCTTAAGAAATAATAAACTTCAGTTACAATCTGGAATTGGTTAAGGTCGGTACCGTTTTAGGAACAGTGTCTTAGAAAAATACGTGACGTGTTTATTCGTCGGGAATGAAGGTTTTCTTTGTTTTGTTTTTTATTTCTTTTGGGGAATTTAAGGGAACATTCTATTTTTGTTTGACTGGGGAAAAGGTGCGACTTTAGTACTGTTTGATTAAGTAATATAAATAGCTGTTTTATCGTGTTTTTATTTTTTTTTTGTTTAATATTCTAGAAAGCTATTTATACGTTTTATCTTTTAAATTAGGTTTTACATTTTAATTACTAGAACGGCCCTTAAGAGCAATTATGATAACATCTTAATATTGTTATTCATTACTAATTTTAAGTTTTTCATTGTAAATAATTCCATTTTCTATTTATTTTTTTAATAGACTTAAGTGTTTTGGGAAATTTGTTTTGTTTAATTTATTAAAAATCTTCTCGCGACTAAACTTGCGAACGCACTACTGTGAGAGCTGCAAACAAGGGATGTCATCTGACTAGCTAGTTAGCAGCCTTGCCTGAGTCTTGAAGTCCTGAGTTATGGTTGTGGTAAGCTTAAATAACCGTAGTTGTTTGGTACTAAATCTATTAAAAAAACAAAAGGAATGACTCGACTTCGAGCCATTGTCTTTGTAATAATTATTTTTAGGTTTTTAAAATAGCTGCAAATTAATATGGGACAGCAGACTGATTGTAGTCGGATCGACCAAAGTTACCCAAAATATTCTGTTTGCAGGAGTCTATGATCAAATGCTGTCCCAGGCGGAAAATCAATGAGCGAAAGAAACCCATCGGTTTAAAAGCATGGAGGCAAAATCTGGAAATCCAACAGCGACGATAGACGCTATAAATCGACAATATATATATATATATATATATATATATATATATATATATATATATATATATATATATATATATATATATATATATATATATATATATATATATATATATGTTTATGCGGCTGTCACAGATTCCTCCACGTGAGATACAATAGCAGTGGATATACCCACATTATGCCGTTGTAGTGCTGAAATCACATTCAGCAAACGTACAACTATATGCAGCTCCGTATATGAATGAAGTAAAATGCGAACAGTAAATGCAAACTTCGTTCCAACCATATCCTTTACATGTTAGAGGCTGCACAGTTGGAATAAATTGCTAAAGAACACAATTTATCCTATTCCACCACTATCGAGATGATGGCCTACCTGTACCACCATACCGAGAAGAAAGTCAAAACTTACCCTCCCCACCACAGTGATACGGCAGAGGTACACGTTTCGTCTCTACTAAACTCGTCAGGGTACCGACATGCATCTGGCTGTGCAAAGGACAGATCGGAAGGAAGCATGCAAATACTGAACGCGGCTTCGCCGACCTCCCGCCGGATGGCGTATACATGTTTATGCGGCTTTCACCGATTCCTCCGTGTGAGATACAATAGCAGTGGATATATCCACATTATGCCGTTGTAGTGCTGAAATCACATTCAGCAAACGTACAACTATATGCAGCTTCGTATATGAATGAAGTAAAATGCGAACAGTAAATGCAAACTTCGTTCCAACCATATCCTTTCCGTGTTAGAGGTTGCACAGTTGGAACAAATTGCTAAAGAACACAATATATCCTATTCCACCACCAACGAAGTTTGCATTTACTGTTCGCATTTACATAGTGTTTTTCTGTTTTTTTTTTTTGTTTTCCATGGTTATTACCAATATGAGAGAAAAATTCAGCAAAAAGGATAATAAAAAGTAGAAAAATTGAAATATCTAAAAAAGTTTTAAGGAAAAAAGGCATATTGAACCAAAATTGTCGTTTTTCGTCAGTCTATAAAAAAAAAACCATTTGAAAAAAGTTACAAATGTTTGGTAAACATAGTCTTTAACTAGCCTTTGTATTCCTTGATGGATGAAACCCTTAATAAAACAGTTTAAATCGGAAAAAAATACTTTGGGGTGTCTTCGTTTCTGTCACGTCCTGTAGAGATTAAAATTTTTTTAAAATGTGCATATAAGTGTCATATAATGCAATGAATATAGTTTTTTGGTAAATTTTACCGAAAAGACATAAACTTACTTCGTTAATTTATCCTTAACTAGCGACCCGCCCCGGCTTCGCACGGGTGCAATGCTGATACTAAATACACTACAGAAAAACTGTGACTATTTATTTTATTTTTACAACAATTATTACATCGGCCTCCGACGCGCTATTTATAGGCACGCTGCCGCCGCCCCGGTCGGCCAGTACCGCCGCAAGCGCTACTTCCCGCAATTTTAAATCTGTAATATCTTCGAAAATATTCATTTAAATCTTGCGCTGTAAAGGACCATATAGATCTATATTAAATCAACAATGTATTTAAGCTATTTAATTGGATAAGGATTAATGCTGTATTGGTTAAAATCGCTTCAAAATTTGCCATTATTTGTCGTAAAAAGTAAATGACAAAAAAATGTTATTGTGGGATATCCATGAGAGATAGACATATACCATCGCGGAGTTTTCTGTAGACCTTTTCAATGTGTACAAATAATTAGTACATTATTTTGATAAATCTCGTAGGGTTCAGCCTGCGTTTGCAATGTAAGCGGAAAAAAATATGATAATTAACGACATCACATTAGAAACCTCAAAAATAACAGTATTTCTCCACTATTTAATGGATGTTATTATACATATAAACCTTCCTCTTGAATCACTCTATCTATTGAAAAAAACCGCATCAAAATCCGGTGCGTAGTTTTAAAGATTTAAGCATACAAAGGGACATAGGGACAGAGAAAGCGACTTTGTTTTATACTATGTAGTGATAAAATACTTAACACATAAAGCTGCTTGTTACCTGGATCAAGGCTGAGCGTACATGAACCCTCATCTGTTGAATTCTTAGGACAAATTTTTGCCGTAGAATAGATAGTCTGCATTTTTTCGATAGTCTCAGATAATTTTTGAAATTTTTCGTTTGATAGGGCAGCACTACCCAAAACTGTGTATGATCCTAATTGTCTTTTTAAGCTATAATTGGCAAAACTTTCCAAGGGTAGATTTATTGTCTTCTTCCAAGCATCTTTTCGATGTTCAGCTGCCACAGCTTGAGCAGCCATCTAAAAAATAATAATTTATAGGGAACCATCCAAAATGGATAATTTGTTCGTTAGTTATTGCAAAAAAAAAATTGCCAAAATGGCTATTTCTTCAATTGTTTATAAACAATAGAAAAATATATTACATTAACTTTATACTGTAACTAAAGGAGCCTCTTGTTGCATACAACAAATGTGCAAAATTTCAAGTAAAATATTCAATAATTTTTTGCATAGTGAATTTGTTTATAACTTTTTATGTTTTATTTTATTGTTTAATCTCAGCGATCTAGAGGTCGTACAGCGGTTTGCGGATACGCAAATGAAAGTTCCAGACTTATAATAACAATAACAAAAAAGAACGAAATGATCTTAAATTGCTGAAACAGATAAACAAAATTGGGGTTCGTTTTTTCGGTATAAACAAATAGAATAACTCGTCCACAATTGTTGATAACGAAATGCCAATAAGGGGACGCGATAGCTGAGATTTTGGCGCACATCTTGAAAAAGAAATTGTGTACGACCATTAGAAGCTGAGATAGAGTTTTTTTTTTCAAAAAATCGCTGCGGAGTTGTTTATTAACATTAAGGGATTACTTAAGTAAAAACTCATAGAGAGATGGTTAAAATATTGTATGCAGCATTTTTCAACTCAATTATTTCAAAATCGTTGATGTAGCAATAGTTTTCAGGTTGCACCTACTCCGAGAGTCAGACAGTGAGTAGTGGAGAGGGGCGTGACTCGGACGCTTCAAATTCGAACAATAGATGATATGTTTTTGTAATCAAATTATTGTTAAACATAGCAATAAACAAATTGTTGTACTTTTATACATTTTATGCAGAATTTTACCGCACTTACGTGCTTTTCAAATTGCGAAAATATTGTTACAGTAGTCAACTATTAATTAGGAATATGAAAAATTAGATTGATTTTTAATGTACCATTAATATTTATTGAGATATAGCATGAAACAAATAGCAACATTTGTTGGAAGCATTATTATTTTTCGAGATACAGAATAAACTACATGTGACGATTATATTGTAAGCGAGAATTATTGTAATATTACTTTCAAAGACGATGAAAGTGATAGGGAAGAAAATAATTATCATTATGATAATAATGATGATGATAATTATGTCAATGATGAGAGTGATGCTGATGATGAGAGTGATAATGATGATTAATAATGAAACCGATAAGGGTTTCGAAAATGAGTGTCCATCGATATCTAAGAAAAGGAGAACGGAATAAATATTTTGTTTAAATTTAAGCAAAAATATGTATGTTAGCAAAAAATTTTGTATGTGAAAAATGTTCGTCCAATAAAATAAACAAAAAAGTTAACATGTGTTTTTCTTGTACAACCAATAATTTGACGACAAATGACAGTCGCCATTTGTTTCATGCTACAACTTCATAAATATTAATGGTATATTAACAATCAATCTGATTTTAATAGTTAAAATTAGTAGTATACTGTTGACCAATGTAACATTTTTTTCGCAATTTGAAATGCATGGACAACAATTTCTTTATTGCTATGTTTAACAATAATTTGATTACAAAACATATTATTAATTGTTTATAGCTTGTTGAGAAACCACAAATTAAAAAAAAAAATAAAGATTCACCAATATTCGTCGAGATAATCCAAATTTTTTCAACGAAACGAATATGAAGCATCCGAGTCACGTTTTTTTTCCGCTCGCCGCAGGCTGAAAAACGCCCCCCCCTCCCCTGCTCACTTTCTGACTCTTGGAGTAGGTACAACTTTAAACTATTACAACATCAACAATTTTGGAATGATTGAGTTGAAAACTGCTGCATACAATGGTTTAACCATTTCCCTATGAGTTTCTACTTTTGCTTTTTCCAAAATACGCGCCAAAATCTCACCGATCACGTTCACTTATCGACATTTCAATATCAACAGTTGTCGAAGAGTTATTCTATTTGTTTATAACGGAAAAACCAACCACAACTTTGTTTATTTGTTTCAACAATTTATAATCAACAATTAATTTGGTTCTTTTTTGTTATATATTGTATTGTATAAGTTTCGAGCTTTCATTTGCGCACCCGCAGATCACTGTACGATCTCTAGATTGCTGAGAATAAATAATCAAAATAAACATAAAATGTTATAAACAAATTCACTGTGCAAGAAACTATCGAATATTTTTACGTGAAATTTTGCATACTTGTTGTAGGCAACGAGAGGCTCCTTTCAGTGTAGTATAAAGTTAATGCAATATATTTTTCTCTTGTTTATTAACAATTGAAAAACAGCCATTTTTGCAGGTTCTTTTTGCAATAACTAACAAACATATTATCCAAATTGGATGAGCTGTATCTCATTTTGTAGGTATTTTTAAAGCTCATAACTTTTGCTTAAAATTTTTTCACTGAAAAACAGTAGCCTTTCCTAGAACTGGAAAAATCTGTTTTTTTTACATCTTAATTGTTAAATAAAAAATTTTGCCCAAAAAAGAAAATAAGACATAAGATACTGAATAATTATTATTATCATTCTGGAGGTTTCTACGTAGTCAGAAGTCTACTAACAATAAATTTTTTTCAGATGCTAATTACGCTCGTCTATTAAGCTTGTATAAATAGAGTCGAAATTACAAGTGAAATCAATTACTTTGCTTTACATCATATAAAGAAAAATATTTTAATTTTATTGTTATATGTTTGTTACTCAGAATATATATTTATTAGGTACCAATTTTTCCAAATTTTCATCTGTCATGTTCATATTATAGTTCCACTTGTAATGCGTTACTTTTTGTGCATCTGTCGAAGCTTCTTCGTTCAGTTCTTCCAAAAGTTTTGCCGCTTGTGATTCTAGGACAACAATTACTGTAGAAAACGTTAATGCAATTATACCCCCTGCGAGGATTGATGCAATCAAAATTGTTATTATTCCCATGTCTTCGATTGCTGATAATAATTTTGATGTCACGGAAATTCTACAAAACGAAAATAATGTATTACAAAAAATTAAAATTTTCCCAATTCCCAAAAAATAGGTAATTTTGTAAAAAAAATTGTTTTTTTTTTTTGTAAATTAAAAAATATTTTCTCGTTCCTCGGCCCATTCTAAGCATAAAGGGTATCATGTGATTTTTTCTTCCATCGTATAGTTTTTGAGGTAAATATCATTAAACATTTAAAAAATGGCAAAGCGTTTCATCATATATAACATACGCGCCACCTGGTATGAAGCGAAGTGAAAGTCTACTTACAGGCGCTGCTCACCTAGTGCACGTAATCCATTATAGCTTTCGCTGATCGTTGCATTAATATTTTAATCACATTTTATATATATATATATATATATATATATATATATATATATATATATATATATATATATATATATATATATATATATATATATAGCATTCCAAAGTATGGAAATACTCCGGGTCCGGCAGATGGCGACAGCGCTGTTTCGTCCTAATGTGGGACTCGTCAGGCCACCGCAGTCGGTACAGACCATCATCTCGCCTCTGTATTCCACAAAACTGAATTTATGATTAAAAACAGCAAATAGGACGACAAAAGGCGACATCTCGATGGTTCACTCAATAACACAAGAACTACACAGATTGACAAAACTTGTAAAAACCGCCATGTGGTGGCGCGACGGTCAATAAAAATAGAAATCTGTAAAATCGAATACACAAAACGCTCTGCCCAAAGGATAGGGGTCGCATTATTCGGTACAAAGCAACTAGGCTTGCTGCTAGATTGGCAACGAGAGCCACGTGTCGCACCAAACGATCCTCCTATGAGAGCACCGTTTAGTGTGTTTTTAAGCCAAATAAGTAGAAAATAAATAAATAAAGTTCTTGTCCGTGTAATATAAAAACAGAAAAAATAAAATCTTTGGCATAGCGGATCTGAAATGTGTCAATCTGTACTATTCTCATGTTAAAAAGTGCGGAGCATTCCAAAGTATGGAAAGACTCCGGGTCCGACAGATGGCAACAGCGCTGTTTCGTCCTAATGTGGGACTCGTCAGACACATTTCAGGTCCGCTATGCCAAAGATTTTATTTTTTCTGTTTTTATATTACACAGACAAGAACTTTATTTATTTATTTTCTACTTATTTGGCTTAAAAACACACTAAACGGTGCTCTCATAGGAGGATCGTTTGGTGCGACACGTGGCTTTCGTTGCCAATCTAGCAGCAAGCCTAGTTGCTTTGTACCGAATAATGCGACCCCTATCCTTTGGGCAGCGCGTTTTGTGTATTCGATTTTACAGATTTCTATTTTTATTCACCGTTGCGCCACCACATGGCGGTTTTTACAAGTTTTGTCAATCTGTGTAGTTCTTGTGTTATCGAGTGAACCATCGAGATGTCGCCTTTGTCGTCCTACTTGCTGTTTTTAATCATAAATTCAGTTTTGTGGGATACAGAGGCGAGATGATGGTTTGTACCGACTGCGGTGGCCTGACGAGTCCCACATTAGGACGAAACAGCGCTGTCGCCATCTGTGGGACCCGGAGTCTTTCCATACTTTGGAATGCTCCGCACTTTTTAACATGAGAATAGTACAGATTGACACATTTCGCTATGCCAAAGATTTTATTTTTTCTGTTTATTTATATATATATATATATATATATATATATATATATATATATATATATATATATATATATATATATTTCGTTACTAGCTGAGAACTGTTCTCAGCGAGTAACGAAAGAGAGCAAAATTTTTTCTGGATAATGTTCCCGCAATCGTGGGAGCTAGCAAGTGGTTGTCAAATTCGTCAAATCTAAGTCCTCTTGACTTACAAGAAAAAGTTTACTGCCAAAAAAACACTCCAGGCAGTTGCAGGAAAAAATTGAAGCGGAATGGCCCCAAGAAAGTCTATAATTAATACAAATTCAAAACAAGACTACGCAAAGTGCATGAATAAAAAAATTTTTTCAAGATTTTTTGTGTAAGAATAATAAAAAATATTAATTTTATATTTTTATGTTTCCAAAAATTATTTTTTTGTAATCACGTTTAAACCGACTGTTTTTTGTTGTTTTATCCGAAATTGGTGCCATACCCTTAAATGACTTCTTAAAAAAACGAAAAAAAGCAAATCGATAAAGTTAGCTATAAATCAAGATACGAAGATGCTAAGAAGGTATGTAACTACTTGTCAGAAATGATATTCCCAAAGACATATTGCACGTAAGCCAATCTATTATTTCAAAGAGGAACAGGTTACCGGTGATGTAACAAGGAGGCCATGTGCGTGCACGCATTAAAACCGCTCGGCTGACCCGTATTTTGGTAAGAAACGTCATTCGAAATTCACGTTTTACTGCAGGGCAGTATACAAATCTACTAAGCCTATTTCAACATCAACAGTTAGAAATCGCTTAAAGGAGATAGGACTCAGGTCCAGGTAGTCAATAAGGGTAACAAATCTCACAAGCAACACCAAAATCGTCTCGTGTTTTGTCGCGAACATGAAGCCTGGACTGAACGGAAATAGTTGAGTTTATGAGAGACAGGGCGAAAGATTTTATGACAATATGGCTCCAGAGAGTCATCATTTTGGAGGACGATCGATGATGGTGTGAAGAGGCGTTAGTTTTTATGAAAAAATCGAGCTCGTAATTCAGGGTGTAAATATGTCTTCGATAATAACTAATATTACATACCTGTTGCAGATTTTTTCGATTCAATCTTAAAAAATATTTTAAGTTTTATATAATTTCTGTCATTGGCAAGTAACTTTTCCTTTGGACTATCAAAATGAAATTAACTTGTCAGAAATTACGAACTAACAAAAAATTAAACCTGTCAATACGTTGATTTGACTTTTTTGGTAATTTTGGATGTTCTTACACTATAAAAAGGAAATACAGTAAATTTAAAGTAAATCTTCAGGAAGCAAATTTCATTAAGTTTAACTTCAAATTCTGCTACCAGGAAAAGGTGGAAATTTTTCCCATAGTGTTGTCACAGACCCATGTTTTTTCAAGGAGGCCTTCTTGTCAAAAACGAGCGAGATTTTAATTAAAAGCGTGAGATCTTTTGGTTGAAACTTCGAGCTGGAGACTGCATTCAAAACTTTTCGCGAATTATACATGCTGTCTCTCTCGCTACGAACGTATGGTCAAAGATTATTCACAAGATGAATCCTCCATAGATGAAATATGGAATCCTCTTTGGTGTGGTGTTAAGGAATGGATAAAACTACACTTTCGGAGTGAGAGAGATAGCGTGTACTGCTATTCGCTTTCTCGTTTTATTATTAATGCACGCGGAGCACTCAACGTTGCTTCCAGTAGTATATGCTTAAAAGCTGGAAATAAATCAATCGAATAACTGGACATTACTTTATGTTAATTAGAAATCAATTCGTGTGATAAAATCATAAGGAAAAATTACTTTCAAGTCGCTTTGCAATCACATAAATATTAGAAGGGATGCCATCTATATTACAATAGCCAAGCTCTTCACTAAATTACCGGTACTACACTTATAGAATTTATTAACGTTGACTGTCTATTTATTGCTTTACTAACTAAATACATTTTGAAATTTTGAAATATTTTTTGTTTAAACAGTTTCGTATGTGAGAAACATTTCAAAAAACTCAATCGATTGGTTCTTCTAATTCTCTCTAGGCGCTTGAATTGCCCAACCGATGAACTGTAGAAGAGACCTTAGCTTCCAGAGCTTATTGCTATTTTGTTAAATGTCCGTTATTTAGGCAACCCAGGTAACGTGAATTAAATTACCATCGCCATCTATACCAAAAAGGCCAAACTAAGTATTTCGAATATCCGTTGCTATATGTAATTTTTGTGTGGCATTGGTAAAAGTATTAAAAACTAGCGAGATTTGATAAAGAGGGTCGAGGGAGTGAATGAGAAAATAAAGGAGCGAGATATCGTTCAATCGACCGAGGTGTGGCAACGCTGACTGTTATCAGTAGATTGGTCCCGAACCATAGATAAAAATCCCGAACTCATTGATTTGCATCAGTACCGGCAGACATGTACGCAGGGTTGCCAGACCTCGAGAAATTTCCCTAGATCTAGGAAATTTTGCGTCATATAGGGAAAAACGGAATTATATGTCTATTTTAGGGAATTTTTGAATAAGATACAATTTTTCTAATTATTATATTTAAAATAATAAATAATGTTTCTTTTTACGCGTTGACATTCAAAACAGGTTACAAATCTTAAACTCAGTTGCAAATGTATTAAGAAATTTCGGTGATTTCCTATGCTCCCTGGCTTTTAATCCGTAAACTACAGGAAAATCCGGACCGCTTTAAGTATTATGCAATTTTGGTAAAAAAATACGCAACGTTTCGGACACATTGTGTCATTAAATCATACATTAAAAAAAATGCTATGTCTATTTTTTTGGAATAGGTTAGCGATTGGGTATATTAATTGCACACTTTTACATTTTTTAAAGTTTAGATTTTTTATTTGTAGATAAATAAACTTAAAAAATAAATCAAAAATTATTAAAACTATAATTCACTTACGGGCGCAAAAGCGACCAATCACATTGCGGCGACGTCACATGTTGGGCGTCAATTCGTTAACTTTAAATACCGCGCCGAATACGTGAAATATGGTAGGGGTAAAGAAGAGAGAAGAAATGTAAAACAGTTAGGAATTCTATCGTAGAATAGAGTGGGCTGTAAATTAGAATGTCGGATATTGGAGATTCCAGTGAACTTGTGTAGGGAAAACTTGGGAATTTTTTGTCAAAAATATAGGGAAATAAGATAAAATCATCTGGCAACCCTGCACGTACATCTCATCATAAGAAAATTTAGTCCTTTAAGCAACTTATATCATACTAAATAAAAAAATCAATACAAGTTGCGCCATCTCCCGGAATCTCATGCAATGTACCAAGAATATTAATATAAATTCCTTTTTCCTTCATAGGTTTAAGATTTTAAAATTTTGCACATCGAAGCTAAAGGACCTAAATTAAATCATCTTGAATCGTTGGAAATAAACAAACTTAAAAATATTATTAAACAACCAAACTTATTTTCAGTAAGGACCCATTGATTAGACATAAACATCAAGCTTTTTTTTTAATTAGTTCACAAAACTACAGTATGGCAAACGAAAGCAAATTATCGAAAGAGGGGGAGACGCCAGCAGCAATCCCATTTCTAGTGTAAAAGGCAGGGTCGGGTCTATTTTTCTGAATTCGAAGCTCTTTGGGGGGGGGGCGATCGCAAGAAAAAACAAGTGGCCGAAGGGTCAATCGCCCCCCCCCTTTCGATTCGCTCTGGATAGATTCACCAAAAATCATTAAATTCAGTTAACACATTTTCAAGAGATTAAAGAAAAATCAATTTTTTCTTAAAATGTTGACGTCTTCTACCACTTGAACGAAGCAGTATCGGATATAACTAAGTTTGCCTAAAACGACCTATTTTGACCCCAAGAGTCTGTCATCAAACGTATTTTCCGGATATCCTGTTTATTAAAAATATTGCAGGGATGGTTTTAACCCTTAAATAGGGGAATGAGTCACTTGTGTAAGCTGTATCAAAACACTAGTTTTTAACGAAATAATCGTTTATTAAATTACAAAAAATATACAATAAAGATAAGTACATTAAATAAAAACTTTACTGTCATAATATTTAATTAGGCCGAGGGTTCGGAAGTGGATGCTTCGGCTTTCTCCGTGCTAGCTTTCAAGAGTTCTTGTCGATTTCTTGTACAAACTAGAAAAAAAAACAAACAGAAACAAAGTATAAAATGTATTACATTTTCAAAACCTGAATTTACCTCTTTTGGATGGTTCCCAACCAATAAAAGCATTATTTTTCTTATTTTCTTCTTCTAGCCATTTTTGAAGAGGTCTGAAATATTCTAAAATGCCAGTTGCATCCATGTTTCTTTGTCCTGTTACTACTTCCAGTGCGTCAGGCCATGGCCTCGAAGATCCCATTGCTAACATTTGCCTAATTAAATAAAATTAAGTATGTATCATTTTGTGGTAAGATTAAAAAAGTAGATGGATAAAAGAAGCAAATTTCAATAATTTTCAATTTTGGAAGTGTAATGAAATTCAGTCGACAACTGAAATCTGATAACTGAAATGTGTCTATTATTATTATTTTTTTATTTTGCTCTTTTAATTTAAAATAATTTAATAACGATAGTCGGAAAACATGCGACATTTCGAAAGTTCTTCTCCAAGAATGGATTTACATGAAACCTTTTGGAAAGTGTTTGCCCATCTTTAAAGAAAAGGGTTTAAATAAATGCAAAATAATAATTTTTAATTAAAGTGTAAATCATTTTTAATAAAAATGTGAAAAAAATTTTACAGCTCAAGAAATTTTGAATGAATAGTTATGAAAATCTAGTCTGAAGTTTCATTTGTAAAATTTTTAAGTGGAGACCCAAAAACAGTAAAAAACTGAGTACTTTTGCGAAAATTGTTAATAATAATAATAGACGTCTAATAATAACTGACTTCTCATCACCAATCAGACCAAGAGATGCTTCTAGTCTGGCTACAGTAGCCCCTTCAACAAGTAAAATGAAGACAAATGGACTATCTAAGTCTGACGTCGCTGGCCTTTTAATCTTTCCAAACAAATCGATAATAGTCATAGATATAAAAATTAAACATATAGATTGCCGATCCTATAGAAGCAAGTTGGCTTACGCTTAGAAAGAGACAGGGCGTTTTAGATGACACCTCTTTTTCTAATGGCGGTCTGATGACGAGTATCCATTAACATTGACACTGAGTATCATGCTTAGCTCCGCCATTAGAAAGAGAGATACTATTCGTCGTAGACACTCCGTCTCTTTTTAAGTGTGAGCCAACGTTCTTATTATAAGATCCCCCCCCCCCCCCCGAGCTCTAGTCTTATGATATTTGAATATATCTGTGCATGAGTGAATGTTTCCTGGAGGGAGTATGAAAGTCTTTTGGCTAAGTCATTAAGCCTTAAACAAATGAAAAAGAGAAAAGCCCAGGGGAACATCAGATATATTCAAAGTTTTGAGATAACTTGATAGACAAATGACATAAAAATGACTATGTGATTAGGGAATTGGAAATTTTCCTAATTATTACTGAAGGCCGTTTTAACTCAAATCCACTGACATTATTATTTTATGGTTATTTTTAACTTGTTAATAATTTTGTATGTAAATAAATACAAAAAAGTTTGTTTTTTTCTTCACTTATATCTTTTGCGCTATCTGTATAATGTCATAAAATGGAATAATTTAATATAAAATAACGAAGTAAATTCAAAGCCCAGTCCTGAACTTTATAGTAACTAAGAGTTATACAAACCAGAACTCAGGCCTGTCACTAATATCACATGTCATTTCCAAGTATATTTAGTACTTTGTAACAACAGAGATACTTAAATTGGGTGCGAATACCGTTATAAACTCCATCAAGAAGCAACAGTTTGGGGATATGCATAAGTGGTTTTGGTATATTGCTCGTTGATTTTTTCCATGAATGACGCACAGTTAATGCTGTGGTACTACTGCCAATTGCTTGATGAAGTGAAACTGACCTATCGACGAAAAAGGCGAGACATACCTATTCGAAATGCGATTCTGCTCCATGACAACGCTCGGCCATACATAGCTGGATTAATCCAAGAAAAATAGGACAAAATTCATTGGAAAACACTGGAGCCCTACGTTCCCGATCTGTCGCTGTGTGACTATCACATGTTTGGAATACTCAAAGAAGAACTGGGAGATCATCACTTTAACGACGACGAAGATGTAGAAACGTTCGTGTGCAATTGGTTACAGACGCGACCAGATTCATTCTTTGATAACGGAATTAAAACATTTCCATTTCGATGGGAAAAATGTGTAAATAAAAGAGGAGATTATATAGAAAAATTAGGTGTATTCAAAATTTTATTTACTGTACCAATAAATGTTCTAAAACAAAAGTCCGGTTCATATTTGATTCGCCTTCGTAGATAGACAGATAGATAACTCTTCGCTGACGATATCGTCTTGATCTCATCGGATTCAAACGAAATTGAAAAAATGGTAAGAGAACTAAACGGAACGACCTCAATGATAAGGCTTAAATTGAGCTTAACACCTTAGAAAGCTACTTATACGTTATACATGGTGTATAAATTACTATCGGAATGGAAAACCAAGCCCTGGAGTTATCTTGCTCTATCATGGGCTTCGTTTGGTACCGTCGAACAAATACTACCAAAAAAAATGCAAAAAGCTCCGCACGGGCTACATGGCAAAGACAGAATGGAGGCGAATACGGGGAAATTATGTCTCTCTCTCCAAAGGTTTAGTTTTGTTCTCCACCCTCACAAAAGCGCGCGCCGGTTAATCGCGATTCGAAGCAAAAAAAAACAGCATTTCCCCGAATTTGCGCTTCCTTTCTCTTTGCCGTGCAACATGCTTGGAGGATTTCACGCTACCTCCAGTAGTGTAAGTTCGAAGTTTGACAAATTAAACTACATACTGCAGGACAAAGAAATCCCCACAAATCTCCAATATGGATCCAGTATTCCTACCAATTTTGGTGCTAAACAACTGTATGGTTTGGAATAAGTTTGATGGTCTCTATCTCAATTTAAAATCTCTTTAGCTGTTACCCATTTATATCAATATTTAAAAAAACACCACAGCGTTAATTGCTTTATTTTATGGAGTAAAAATGTAATTCATATATTTAGTTCACATTAGTTTTGCTGGTTGAATTTTAAATATAAAATAACCTGCTGAATGGTGAATTAACGCCATGACGTTTTCGGTTTTTTTTTCTGATGTATCATCAGCAGCGTCATTATATACTTACTTTAGAACATTTCCAGCAACCGTATTTTCGTAAATATCACATTCGTGCAATAGTTTTTCCAAGTTATTAGGTTCGTATTCTCCAGCCTTTTCACATAGTGCTCGGTGGAACTGATATTGAATAACAAAACTAATAAAATATCTACAACAGGAAACGTAAGTTTAAATTTCGGGAAATTACTTTTATTACTAAAATTACCTTAAGTACGGTACACTGGCAATAATGTGGTACTTTCCGGCTGGGTCGAAATCTTCCTCACTTCTGTCGACTGGTGGTTCGACTCCCTGGTACTTTTCCCTGAGTTCCCACCATTTGCAGTTGTAATCTTCTGTTTTAGTTTTTCCAGAGAATATGTCCCATCTCCAAAGATCCATAAGGTATCCAAATGGCAAGAATGTTATTTTTGAAAGTCCCAGCTAAGAATATGATAGTATTATCAGTATTTGTGCATACAATTCATTATTTTCAATAATATATGAAAATTGTATACTTACTTTAAACAGGTTGTTTAATACTTGTTTAGGATCATCCTTTTCATTTGGTGACAGACCAATTTTTTTCAGATGTTTGGTACTTTCCACCGAAAGGGAAATTAAATCTCCTATAGCCTCGTGGAAGCCATCATTTGCCCCTTCACGGAATTTAAAAGGTTGATCTTTATATTGCAGAAAGTATTCGATATGACCCATTTCGTGGTGGGCAGTAATGAAATGTTCCCCTGTTACTTCTGTACACTGCTTAATTCTAAAAAAAAATAAAACAAATAAATCTGAAAACGAAGAATTTATAATTTTTTTACAAAATATTTTTTTGAGATTTTATACATGTGTGATGTCACCAAATCAGTATACAGTGACAGCAGAGGGCTTACACTGACAAGAGCAACAATAAGTCAATCAAGTTTTAAACCCTAAAACTACTAGCATAAAAAATCAATTTGTTTTATTACTGAACCGACAAAACCTTAGAACTTTATTTATTTTTGGGATGCAACTATTTCTCTTACATATTTCAAGGCTTTATCGCAAGGTTCATATCCTTAATATCCCTAATTAAGCGTTTATTTGTTGACGTATGTAATATAAATTATGACAATATCATAAGCAAAATAAAACTGGCCGACTATAAAATTTAAATTTCATGGCAACTAGATCGGGTTTAAATCCTAAAACTTCTTAGTGAATCTGGCTGTTGAATTTTAAATAAATTTAAAGTAGTGTATCTAGGGGGTTACCACTTCACCCCCACCATTTTTCGCCTTCTATATGAAATGGGTACGAAAACTACGCCTCGTTTTTGATTGGTCATCATCTCCCTCTTACCTCCGTCGTCTCCACCACCGCATTTGGAGAGGAGCTGATTCTAAAGCGATTGAATCTGAGCAGTCTACATTTATTCGTCAAATAGTCTTCGATAGTTAAATTGAAAATGGGGTAGAAACAAATCCATTCAATGTATAAAGACAAAATAAAACCTTTCAATCTGGCTAGAAGAAAAAAGTTTACCGCAAGACAAAACTCTTTGATAAAAATAGCTTCGAAGACGATGATGAAGATGAAGTTGATGCTGAAATGGAAGACGACGGTATTCCAAACGCATGTGGAGGAAAATATCTAGTTAAGGTTGTAAAAATAACTGCACAACAAATTACCTTTTACGAGAAGTCTGTGTATTTCAGTCTTGTGTAGGTATAATATCATCTTCTGGTGGTGCATCTAATTTATGCTTTGCATATTACTTTTAAAAACTACACAAAAATATTTATTGATATTAAGATTGATTCATTTATTACTGAAAAATGTGCAAAAGAGAATTGTATGGAGCAGCAAAGTCTCTATTGGTTTTATAGTTCATATAAAAATCATAAATGGTTTGTATCCTAATAAAAGTCATAGGTAAAAATGGGTCATTCTTTGTTTAATAGAAATTTAAAAAAAAACTGTTGGAGGTCAAGGCAAACATGTCAGTGTCAATTTGAAGATAAATGAATACTCTACCGACATCTATCACCAGATGTTCAATTTGAAAAAAATAACTGTAAAACGGGAATATCAATATTTAAATAACAATTTTCGATACTCTGTATTAAAAAAAAATAATAATATTTGAAAATGATTTCAGCTAAGACTTCTCACAAATTTTTACAACATAGTAATGAATTGTGGTGTTCATATTAAAATTTAAATGAAATACTAATTGGAGTAAAAAAATATTTAAAACTGTAATAATTTAGCAACGTCGCATTTTATGGCAATCAAAAATTTAGGGTCAAAGAAAGAGTTCATTGAGACTTCAATTTTGATAAAAAAAAAAACGATGTAGCTGCAATCGAATACCGAAATATTAAATGGACCCCCTTTATCATAGAAATAAGAAGCAAAGACAAGTTTAATTAGTCAGTGTAAGAAGGAAAAGAGAATCTACATTTGAGTAATGTATTTTAAATAGTTGTAATTTCTACTCTTGTAGAAGATCATTGACAGATTTGGGCTTCCCATTTATTTTGAATGGTAACTATATTACACCCCAATTTATCATATACTGTACATTTATGCTAAGACCATCATTAAAAATATGGCAACCTGTCAATGTTTTTAAATGCTTAAAACTTAGCAGTCGATTATTTTTCCTTGAAAAGGATAAGTATTTATTTAATATAGATAAATAAAAAAAGAGTCTGTATACCTTCAAGAGGCTGGAATTGCTCGTTTAATATATTTTATTCTTTTTTAAACATTTTTTACCTAAAGTCCTTGCCATCATAAAAGTCCCATGCCGAAGCGTGACACACCATTTCTCTGTCTGATGGTTTCTCCAAAATAGAATTTTTCCAGAAAGTGTCGGGCATTTCAGTCAAATTTATAGATTTGAAAAATGCTTCCGCTGTTCTAAATATTTTTGTGGCGGTATAATTCTAAAAAAGAAAGAAAAATATATTTGCAAACCTTTTTATAATTCACTGTGTTGATTCTTCAGTCGATTCTTTGTGAAACATTTTTTTTAAATATTTGTAAATAAGACACTGTTTGTTTCTTAATTTTAGTAGTAGAGATAAACGCTATATGTGTTCCTTCTTGTGATTTGCTAGTTACTTAAATACCTGTTTTTTGAGCTCATCTGTGAGATCTTCATTTTTTACATCAGGATAGGGCAACATGAAATCTGCTATATTATTCCAAGATTGTCCCCACATATTACCTGGAAAAATTTATTTCTTATCAATTTTTTTCACATAACATTTTTTTAAAATTTATTACAACATTTAACATTTACATTATAAATAAATGGTATGATTATTTTGATAATGGTGAAGAAATGTGTTTTTTCAGTTTTTTATAAAACTTAAAACAATTTGTTAAACAAATTAATGACAAACAAGGGAAATGGTCTAGAAAGTTTTTTCATAGATCTGTTAACAAAATCATCTGATAAAATTATATTATATTTTACATAATTTTATGAAGTATAATTGACAAAATTGTTTTTTTGTTTTTTGCTTAACAACAGTTCAGAAGAAGGAGTGATATAAAAGTATCTACTCCTGGTATTTTAAAAGTTGTTTTATTTTTTGGGAACATTAGTATCAAGTTATATGACGAAAAAAATTGAGAAAGTAATAGACAAAGCAAGTTTGTAATTTAATTTTGTTACGTCACAAATTTTTTATGTGCAGAGTAACAAGGTTGGTGCATTAAATATCATAATATATCTCAAATTCAATGAACACTAGCTGTATATTTAATGTACATAGGTCACCTTAAAAAGTAATGATCAAACTTTAAATTTAATCTATGATTACATTAAATTTAATGGAAAAATAGATTATTGTAAATTATTAAATTGAATGCATTACATTAAATGCATTTAATAAACGTTTCGGAAATTTTCACATTAAATTTAATGCATTTCCTTTTTACAGTGTACCATTGTAATATTGATTATAGAAAAAAATTAGTTATTTTATACCTAATAAATGCACTGGGATAGGTCCTTTTTCAGTAACAATTTCTCCATACTTCTCCCTAAGTTTCGTCCTAACATAAGCATGAATTTGAAGATACAGTGGTTTGAGTTGTTCCCACAAGCTTTGAACTGCATTTTTAAAATTCGTATCTTCATAGTCATCGAGCCAATATTGGGAAACATCTGTGAAATTATTTAGTCTTGCTGCTTCGTTTGAAAGGTCTACATATTCCTGAAAATAATAATTTTAACGATGTGGTTCCATCAGCTTAATATTTTCTAAGGCCAAATTGATATTTTTCTGAAATAATTAATGATATATGTTCACAGACATATAAAATTCGTTGTATAAACTCATTATTTTAAGGTACCTTATAAAGACCACGGCATTTAGGGCCAATAGCATTCCTCCACTCCAACCAAACGTGTTTCAACTCCTCAGGATTTCTAGATGTGGCCAAAATATTGGTTAACTCTGAAACAGTTATTTTAGTGTTACAAATGACGGTAAAAACCGATTTTATCGACACAGTTGGCAAGCCTGGAATTGGTTTCGTTGGATTTTCGATGTATTTGTATACACCAAAGTTTTTCCGAAGTATTTTTACACGGCGATTACGTTGTATGTATATGTATGTTTCCTGTTACGTCATCATATTATTAATAAAAAAATTCCAAAAAAGAAATATGTAGTGATATACAAGATAAATACTCAGTCACAATTTAATTATCAAGCACAGTCGTCGTATTTTAAAATATTCATTTTTATCAGTTGACTTTACACATACTGTTAAAAATAATCTTAAATTTAATGCAAACTTAAAATCTTTCTACATTAAATTTAATGATTTTGTACCAAAAATCGTGAATAATTTACATTTACTTTGAATTTAAAGCAATTCATTCAAATATCAGTTCGTTGTACATTAAATTTGTTTATGTGGTATCTTAAATTTTGATAAAGTAACTAAAAAGATATTTCAACTTCTGTACATTAAAATTAATTCACATATACCCTAATACTGAAGGAGTTTACATTATTATTCAATATATATTGCATGAGATTCCGGGAGATGGCGCAACTTGTACTGAACTTTTTGTTTAGTATGATATAAGTTGCTTAAAGAACTCAATTTTCTTATAATGAGGTGTACATGTCTGCCCAGTACTGACGGGAACAAATGAGTTCGAAACCGGTTTAGATGGCGGACACTACTTATGGGAAAAATGTCCACCTTTTCCCGGTAGTTTCATGAACTGAACTCATTAATGTTGGTGCATTAAATATGTGATAACACATCTTAAATTCAATGAACACTGGCTGTATATTTAATGTACATAGTCACCTTAAAAAGTAATGAATAAACTTTAAATTTAATGCATGATTACATTAAATTTAATGGAATAAATTAATTTAGATTCATGTAAATTATTAAATTTAATGCATTACATTAAATACACTTAATAAACTTTTGTGAAATTTGCTTCCAGCACGTTTACATTAAATTTAATGTGTTTTCCTTTTACAGTGCATAAAGTGTTTCAGAATTAATTCAGACATGTTTAATACCTGTTAAATTATAGAGTAGTTTTTGAATTTTTATTTATGAAAAACAACCATCCTTAGACACGCACCATCCCCTTCTTTACCGTTATTTAGCTTCGAACTAAAATTTTCACTTACACCTTGGAGCATTGCTCTTGGAATTGCGTGGATTTCCTCTGTGTTTCTTTGCTTTGGAACATTTAAGTTGGGTGGTAATTAGTTGAAAACCTTTCTTTTTAAGTAGCCCCATAGAAAAAAATCAGTAGGTGTTAAATCTGGATTCCACGGTGGTCAGTTGATGTCCTCTTGGCGATTATCACTTCTTAATTTGTAAAGCCGGCGTTTCTCATGAAAATGAGATGTTGTGGTGCTCAATATGTTAATCAGAAGTCGAGATATGCATTAAAGTTGAAGCACGACGAGCGCGTGTGCGTGGTTCTTGCACTATATTTACTTTTATTCTAATTATTATTTTTTAAATTCGGAAAAAGAAGCATACTCGGAATAGAAATATGAATCGATATCACCTATAACAATGATGATGATGTAATTGGAACCATGGAAATTTTCAATTTCTTAATAAAAACTTATTAATAAACGATTCAGCAATTTATCGAAGATGTACCATCAACATTTGTAATTAGCGTGTCAAAATACTTCGAAAATCCTTTGCATACAGATACATCGAAAAGCCAACGAAACCCTCTGTAGCTTCCAGATTAATTATATTATAGAAACTTGGACAATTATTTCAGGGATGATGAGAAAAAAAACCGTATCATTATTAAAAAAAAATTTTGAAATGAAAATGGTACCTGGTTCTAAACTAAGTTTACATTCTTCACTATTCGTAGAGTCCTTGCCATAGGGACATATTTTTGCTTTGGAGTAAATGGCTTCCATATCGCTGATAATCTTATTCAACTTTTTAAATTTTTCTTCAGGCAAGGCTGAAGTACCCAAAACTGAGTACTTTTGAAACTGTCTTTTAAGACTATAATCTGAAAATCGTTGCCAGTTAAACTCTATAACTCTTTGCCAAGCTTCCTTTTCGTTTTTGGCAACTTCAGCTGCAACAGCTAACTAAAAAATGTTAATATTGAAAAAAAAAATGTTTCAAAGTTAATTATTTGGTTTGGTCTTAAAGAGAAACTAAGCATTATTTAAAAATATATTGATATTTCTTGTTTGTTTTTACAATCAAACCTGAGCGACATATTATCTCTAGTAAAGAAAACATATAATTATATCTTTTCCCTCGTTTTATGAGATTTTTTGATTGAATTGAACGTCTTCGACATAGACTTGATCATTGACCTTACATTCTACTAAAGGAACATAAGACAACCATTACCTGATTTTTTAAGTTTTCCTCAGTTAAATTTGAAGCATAAGCCCAATTTGCTATCGCCAATCTATTCGCATCCCTCTCACTCTGTCTATTTAGCAAAATTAAAAAATTTCGAGCTTCGTATTCCTCTTCTTCAATACTTGCATCCTTGGCAGTCATATTATCACAGAAAAGTAGAAAACATATAAGTCCTGTGAAAGATATCCTTAGAATCATCTTGTTTATTTATAATCTGAAACAGATAAAACATTGTTTTTGTAAGAAAAGTCAGCACGCATCATCTTGTTTTCTTTTTTTGAAAATGAATTAAAATTTAGGTTGACAGAACGTCATAATGACGTAAAAATTAATATAAAAGGATGAGTTTGTCCTTAAAAATGGTATATGATCAATATGGAAGTGGCACAGAATACGGATCAAAAAATACAGACAGAGAGAGGAATACTATATTGAGTTGTAAATAGGATTTCTTATTTAGTATAATAACTGATTTCAGCCATCTATTAGGAAATCATAAAACATACCCCTGTTAGAAAGGAATATTCAATGTCCTTGTACCTCAAGTCCATAATTTCTGTCAATCACTCATTTAATACTAGTCACCAAAGCGACGGAATAATCTCATGCAGCGATAAATGACATAAAACGTTACCACTCTATTAACAGGGCGGAGGCTAAAAGCTTAAAACGCATTGTTGTCATATTTCGCGAGCTTTAAGTAGCAATCAGCTGATCGCATTTAAAATAGCACGGTGATGCTGAACAACATGTACTTGGTTTCTTATCGCCAGGTTTGAATATTTTATAGATTTATTATTGATTCATAGATAGACTCTGTTAGTTCACATTCTAATTACTAAACTTTCGTTGTATAGTGTATCAATTAGTTAAAAAATGTATTTTATGAGATCTGACGTTGTTTAAAACAAAATGGTTGGACATTTGTAATTATTTATGAGCGTGTGTCTGAAAAGTCTACTATGTTTACGTTGTAAGATCGTAAATTTGCCATTTTTAACCAACTTCCGAAAGAAGAAGGTTTTAAATTCGATGTACGCTGATTAAACTGGAAGGGCGGCACCGATTTGAATGAATTTTTTCGCATTATGTTCAGGAAGTTATAGAGGTGGTTCCATATCACTGTAGTCGAAATGACCATTTTAATGGGCATGATGTCAACTTTCTTTTTACAGGGGCAATATCTATACCTAAATTCACTTACAAAAAAGTTATGGGATGAAATTTGAAAAAAAATAAATAAAAATTTGCTAATATTGAGGAAACAAGCAAAGTTTGAGATGCGATGTCTCAGTTACTTTTCATCGTACAGATTTCTGCAGGAGCCTATTTTAACGGACAAAATATCAGCTTTCTTTTTCAGGAAGCAATATCTATACACAACTTTATTTGGAAAAAAGTTATGGGGAACAAAAAAAAATTGCATTTTTTCATTTTTTTTTTAAATTTCGTTTTTGGGGTGTAGTTTTTTGAAAAATGACTTTTTTGGCTTTCATGGTATACTATTTTGAAAGAAAATTTCATTACCTACAACTTTTCTCAATACATATACCTACGAAAAAGGCATAGTTTGTGAGTAAAACTCAAAAAAAAACTGAAATATAGACAAATCTACCTTAATCTCACAAACGCACCCCTTAATTTGGTAGCACTTTGTGACTATGTCATATTTAAAGTTCAATTGAACGTGTGAAACAATGAAAATACTTTACACGTCAGTAAACTACACAATATAAGGAGACATAAATAGATCTCACGATGTAACTTTCTGTAAAAAAATACAGGAAATAAATATAGATAGATATTTCAATTTCCCGCCCATCATAGTACGTAAATAATTCCTAGATGCCGCTTTTGTAACTACAAACGGCAGACTTTTTTTTGGATAACGAGATTAATAAATGACTTTTTAATATGTGTTCTATTCTAGATTACCGTGTCGCCATAATTTTCTTCATTAAATAAAAATAAATCATGATATTTAACGGCAAAAATTGATTGAATCAACATCTAGAAATAAATACAATTCATTCCTTCAAATGTTCGAGAAAGTATCCTTTAATTTATTAAATTTGTAATTCATTTATCTCTTTTAAAATCTTTTTTTAACAAAGTAATAGAAATTTCTGATAAGTCAAAGAACAAGTTATTAATTATTATTTTTTTTTAAATCTAAGAACAAATATCAAGTCAGGCTATACAACTTTTAATTCTGTTGTAACGACAAAACTGAAATTCTTGTGTTAAATCTTATAATAGAAATGGTTGTTAAAAAAAACATCCATAATTTTTTTTCCTCTTTAAGAAAAACCTCGTTTGAATTCATTTATTATACCATCAGTCAATGTCAAAAAATCTAGCAAATTTATAAATGAATTTTCATAAAGACAGCTCACTTGTTGTTTTGGTTATATTCTAGTTTTTTGTTGCAATGTGTTAAATATTTTAATTATAACTTATTACAAAAATAAACCAGAGTTATCTGTAAAAATTTATATATAAATTAGCTAGGATTTCTCTGACCTCGGCTGACGGTATAATGAATGAAATCCAAAAAGAATAACAATTATGCAATAGTCGTGCTTTTTTGTTAAGTTTTGTTAGATAATATTTTAGTTTCGGTAATTATTTAGTTCTATCATACTAGTAGTTATTTTAGTTCTGAAAAAACTTTATGAAAGCCCCTACAATTTGTTTTTTAAAGAACCTTCTAGTTCAAGACATATTTAAAAGTGTAATTGGTTAAATTAAAAGTAGTCTACAAACGTATATGTGCGTGGGTTTTGAAAAGTTAAACTACTTACATGTATGTCCTTTTTTACAATCATTCACTTTTAGAATGAACTTTTTCACAAATCAATTGTCACAAATAAAAACCTATTATCGCTTAAAATTCTTTTTAAATAGTTTACAGTATATATTATCTAAAAGAAGGTATATACACAACAAATATTCCAAAAATCTAGGCATTTAAATACACATTTCCTTTTCACTAACATAAATATAGTATAATTGGTTTACAGATACATAAATGAAATGAACTAGGGTGTTTCTACAAAAAATAGAGAAATCATCATTCCATTCCATTTGAACTGAATTCTAGGCGGAAACTAGATAGGAGATAATAATCTAGAAATAATAATTCAGTATTTTGTTCTTTTAACTAATGAAGAAAGTTTACTCTAAATAAGAAATTATGCTTTTAATGCAAAATTGTAGATATAAATAATTGGAGCAATGCAATGGAGTACTCCTATTAAACACTCCTTTTTAAACCAATAATTTTAAAAGATGCAGCTAAATTTATATACACATAAATAAACAAATTATTAGTTTCGACGTACACTTCCCATTTTTATCTGTTGCCTTCGGTTGCAACGTTGTCGCTTCGCACGTACCTAGATCGCAAGATTATTTCGCAGTGGGGATGTTGACTGTATTTAAATAAAAATATAATTTTACCGCGAAGTAGTAGTTCACATACTAGAAATTCTAAAAACCGCAATTATTTTTAAGGAATTTAATTTTTATGCACACACACACGTTATAACGAACGCCAATCAAAGTGCATGACGTCGCTTGTTCATCGCTGTCAAACGCTATGTTGTTAGGTTAACATTATTTTATAATGATTTCAGTGCAATTTCTTCGAAATTTGCTTACTACTCACTTTAAAAACGATTATAAGAAGTTTTCCCATGATAGAAAGTGGATTTATTAAGGCAAATAGTTCTAATTTGCTGAGAATTGATTGTTTTAGGGTGGCCAATTTTTTCCCAACAAATAGTAACTTCTGTTTTGCTGAATTTAGAAATGTAAAGACCTCCATGTAAGTAATATACCAAGAATTATTATTTCCGCAACCGATAATGAATACATAATAGTAATCATAGATATTTATAAGCGCAAAACTACAATAAAACAAGTATAAAACATTGTTACCCAACTTAGATTACTTTATTTCTAACCTCAAAATTCCAATTTTCATCTTTGAAAACTTGAAAAACAGTAACTATTAATATAAGAAAAATAAGCAAATATTATCAAAACTTACATCAAAATGATCTTCACAATAATACATTTTAGATTGTGTAGACGTGTAGATGTAGTGCCGGATCCCTACGGACTAGCTGAAGCCACATTTTCTTATTCTTTTCCGAACGTGGAACGTGAATAAATAAGTTTTCAAGTGTTTTAATTGTAGTACTTGAATACTGAGGCACCGTACTTATAAAACTTAGAACTCATCTTTTATTACAAAAATTACGAAAAAACTTTATATCTCCTTGTTAGTTTGCCAGTCTTTAAGACCTATGTGAAGTTAGCAACTTTTTCAAAAACGTTCCTACCAGCCACGAATTTTTAGAAGGGATCTAGTCAATTGCACCTGCCGTCTGAGTAACAAATTATTCTAAAATATTTCACTATGGTGTTACCTAGTGGAAAAATTAAAAACCGTGTTTGATAACTAGTTCTAACCAAAAGCCCGTACTAGTTACGATATAAAATGTGCCAGCAACGGACAGTGGGTTAATAGAGAAATATGCAATTTTCACAAGAAAAGCTTGGAGTCTACAACTTGTAAATTATTTTCTAAAACTACCACTATATCAAATAAAATAACTCACCATATAAGAATTTTCAAAAATCTGTAGGAGTTAAGATACAGAGTAGAACTGCCAGCGGCGGACAGTGGGTCAATATAAATATATGTATATTTCCATATTGACCCACTTTCCGTCTCTGGCAGTTTCTTAAACTCCTACGGCTTGTTGAAAGTTCTTATATTGTGGATTATTTTGTTCGATATAGTGGTAATTTTAGAAAAATATTTACAAGTTGTAGCTTTCCTTTATTAACCCACCGTCCGTTGCTGGCACATTTAATATTCTAACTCGTACTTGCTTTTGATTAGAACGGGTTGTATATAACTTATGCTTTACGATTTTTATTTTTCCACTACGTACAACATCACAGTGAAATATTTTATAATACCATGAAATTAGGCACTTAATCTTCCAAATTTTATTGTCAAATTTTTTGTTCAGACGGTAGGCATAATTGGCAAGTTCCCTTTTAAAATTCGTCGCTGGTAGAAACGTTTCTGATAAACGTCGCTAAATTCACACAGTTGTCTTTGGCAACATGTGACGTCACAGCGGTCAAGTTTGATTTTTTGAAGAGAACTGTGAAAGGGAATTTAAAATATATGATTTTTAAAGTATTAGTTGTCTTAAAATATTAAATATTTTGGGCTACATTGGGTACTTATACACTTTCCAAAAAATAGTCAACATCCTTATTGTAAAAAAATCGGCTCTCGGATTACGTATTTAGTAATAGCGTTCTCATCTCATCTCGTCTCGAACTTTCTCGTTTCTCGTAACAAGCTTTCATTGAGTACCCCACACAAAAAAAATGTGATTAATAAATACGTCGTATTTTACTTAAATTAAATACATCGTATTTTACCTCTTTTAAATTTTAACTTACTGATGGCCTAGTCTCCGAGAAAAATCGATGGGAGCTCACAGGTACGAACATTTTTTACCGCGTTTTTCATTTTCATCCCCTTTTATCCTTTCCATTTTTATAAAATTAAGGTAATTCAAACAGAAAATAGTATCTTTCTAAAGCTGAACGGGAATTGGACACATTGTCACTTGAACGAACACATTCTTAATTTTTCAATCAAATTTCAATTCAATTTAAGGGCTATTTTCGGAAATAATTTAGCTAGTTCATTTTTTAATTATAACTAACTACAAACTGCACATAAAATACTATATTTTAAAAAAGTATAGAGGTGAGAAGACATATATTTCGAAAAAGATAAATGCATATTTCAATTTAACTGAGTTTCGCAAATTTATCTTTTTTCACAGAATAACCCACCACAAGAAATATGAATTAACAAAAAAAGATTAGTTTCACACGAGTGGTAATAACATTTTTATAATAAAGCTGATTCGACAACGATTGCAAAACATGTAAATATTGCGAAATTTTTATAAAATGTCCCCTGATTTGGGTCAATGAATATCCAATATGAATAAAGTGACAGCCATTGACCAAAACAGAAAGACGTAGGACACGGTTATTATTAATTTTTAATTAAACTATAAATATGCTTTAAAAGGTTTGTTGTTTGTTGCTAAATAATTCTTGTCTTTCCCAGCTTTTGTTTTTTTAGGACAGTTGGTCAATAAATATGACCTTGATATACAAGGTGTCAAAAATTCGACAGTAACAGACAGAGATAGTGGCTTTATTTACGAGGTTAGTCCCAAAGATACCCAACCTAACAAAGAGAACACAAAAATTTGAGAAAAAATGCCTCTATTTTTCCACATAGTCCCTTTTTAGCCCGATACACTTTTCCCAGAGATATTCAATAGCTTCGATACTCTTTAGTAAGAACCGTGGAACTTCTCAAAAAAACTATTAAGTGCAGACTCTACCTTTTTTACCACCGTGCCAGTTTGGACAGAAAAAAAATCCTAGGGTGCTAAATCTGGCGAATAGGATGCGATAACGGATGTGTGAACTTGTGCATTGTTTTGATGCAACAACGTTTTCTTTTTCGCCATTGTCTCAAATTTCTCACATTCTCTCTAATTATTTTCCCTTTTGAATGAAAATTATAGACCTTGCCAGCAGATGGAACTGTCGCCGCCTTCTTTGGAGCAGATTCTCTCCTTTCAGTCCGTTGTTTTGACTGTTCCTTCATCTCAGGTACGAAGTGCTGGACCCATGTTTCATCCACGGTTATGAATCGACGAAAAAACTCGGCTTTGTTGCTACAAAACATCACCAAATACTCGATTGAAACATACTCATGGTGCTGTCTTTGTTCCATTATGAAAAAACGCGGCACCCCCTTGCCTACAGCTTTTTCATGTCCAAATTTTCAGTCAATATGCTATGTACAATACTTTTTGAAATACCTACCATGGCATGTCTGTTAGCTCACGCACTTTCAATCAACAGTCATCTAATACTATTCTGTGGACTTTCTTCACCATTTCTGGCATGGTCATCTCATTTAATCGACCACTGCTATGTTCGTCTTGGCAGCTCATGCTGCTTCTTACAAATACTGGTACCCAATATTTTATTATCGTAAACAAAGGAGCAGACTCCCACAGAGTAGAATCTAGCTTGACTTTCATATTGGTTGAACTGAAACCTGTATAAGGAAAGTATTGTATCACATAACGTCGGCTAATTTTTTTTGTTAACAAATTCACTGAGAGTACTCAATATTCAAGGCTGTTAAACAAACATTAAACAACGTAGCATCTTCAAACTTTAGATTCATAAGGTTGGTACTTTCGACTATAGTGTTATTTTTAAATAACCGCCATCTCTAGATCAAGTCGGAAACTTTGGGGACTATCCCTGTATTACCTACTGTCTCTCTTTCTCTGTCTCTTTAGCTATCTTGTTTCTAACTTTTTCTCTCCGGTGCAACGCTCAAATCTGCGGCTTCCTTGACATCATCATAATATCTTGTTTCTGGTCTTCTTCTGTTTCTGCTTCTACACCATAGTCTGGCTTTTTTAAATAACCGTCATCTCTATGTCAGGTTAGGTACTTCTGGGACTTTCCCTTTATTACCTTCTCTCTCTCTCTCTCTCTCTTTCTCTTTAGCCATCTTGTTTCTAACTTTTTTATCCCGTGCAACCCTCAAATCTGCAGCTTCCTTGACATCATCATGATATCTTGTTACTGGTCTTTTCCTGTCTCTCCTTCAAGATCATGGTTTTCACTGTAACATTTTAATGCTCCATCTACTCTTACGACGTGTCCTGCGTGGTCCAATTTAAATTATATCACGCTCTCTATTACGTTCATTATCTTTGTTCCTTGTCAGATACCCGTATTCCTTTTCCTGTATCTCTCCAGAACCCCCCGCGTGAACTGTATTTTTGTTGTTAACTGGTTTGTGTGGATCCATGTTTGTGCATGCATAGGTCAGGACAGGAAAGATGCTCCGATCATACGCTCTGGGTATACAATATAAATGGATTTCCTTTTTCTGAACAAGACAACAATGTTGTTTCAAGTTGTTCTGGGTTCTCTTCTTCTTTTTAACATATATAGGATCTTGATTTTTGAAATTATTATCCCTTCTGTTTTTTTTAGATATGGTATCAACTTCTTGGAAAACACCTGTTAGTATTCGAAGTCACTGAGCTTTCGGAAAAAATATACTTAAGTAATGTGACCAAGATGATTTAATATAAAATAATTTTAAGCTTCTAAGTGGGCCATAAGAGGGCGTATTTTATAATATAAAATAGAACAACAATAATTTCTCAAAAAAATCAAATATAATGGTAGGTGACCTTTTATCTTTTTGACTCTATTGTTCATATTTTAGAACTTTTGTAGCTAGTTTTCTACTCTAACTTTTAAAAAGGAGGGGGAAAGCAAGGAATTTTATTGTTCAAAAAATATTGTAACTCTGAATTGCCTTATCCGATTTTAATGAACTCGTTTTTTTTTAGAAGGTAATTTAATAAAAATGAATATATTTAAATAAAATATTCTTACGTTTCTATATAGGCCATCAGAGGGCGTCATCGATAATGCGAAATGTAAATATATGTATCCTTTTATGTTTTTGATAGCTACCACCTATGCTTTAAAAATTTTGTATTTAACTTTTAAATAAAGAGACGGGAAAGCAAGAAAATTGTTTTTAAAAAAATCCTGGATCGCCCCATCCGCTTTTAATGAACTTGGTTTCGTTTTAGAAGCAATTCATATATAACAAAATGGCTTTAATTAAGTTTTAATAATATTTTATCTATTAACCATTAGATGACGTTATTTGTCATAATTACTAATTTTTCTACTTTTTCCAAATATTTTTAACGAAACAGGAAAATTAGAAAAAAAACCTCACTAATAAGACGTTGTTATTGTTCTTTAAAATCGAATTATAGGCGTAAACAAAAATATTTGTGCAGGATTTAAATTAAAATATTACGTTAGTCAAAACATAATCTCTTTAATTTAAGACCGCCATAAAAGTCATTACCCTAATCTATAAATTAATTTATAAAAACAATAGTGAGTTCTCTTTTGTAGCTTTGTTTTCAAAGCAGATATTTCGAATGACTCCTCTTTATTTAGAAGTTTTTAAAAAATTCGAAAAATTAATAAAAAGCAAGTACCACCATCTGACGATTGATAATAACGTCTTACTAAAACTTAAAGCTATTTTACTACATAGACCTCTTAGATAAGACCAAGTTCATTAAAATCGGCTAAAGCAATCCAAAGTTACAGAATTTTTTTAATAAAAATGTCTTGCTTCTCTCTCCCTCTATTTTTAAAGTTAAAGCAAAAAATGAGAAACAACAATTTTAAAACCTAAGTAGTACATATCCAAAATATTAAAGGACAACTAAATTTATATTTGATTTTTTTGAAAAATTACTGTTTTTTATTCCATATTATCAAATAAGCCCTCTTGCGACCCAGTTATAAACGTAAAAATATTTTATTTAATTATAATTATTTTTCTAAAAATTACCTCCTAAATATGATAAAGTTCATTAAAATCGAATAAGGCAATCCAAAGTTACAGTTATTTTTGAATAACAATATTTTTTCCTACCTCTGGATAGCTTTAATGCGACACTCAGGATGTGTAAAGTTGTTATAAGAGACTTCTGCAAACCTTTATTAGTTATTTTTACGCTACCAGGTACAATATCATTACCATCACCACGTTCCTCTAATAAAATATGTTCTATATAATAACGTAAAAAAATTATAATCACTTGCCTAGGCGAATAAGGGTTATACCGCCAATTAAATCATTTAAAAAAGCTCTGAAATCTGTATTACTTGCCAAGACTTATTACTTTAAATCAGAATTTTATAATGACTGCATCTTTTTGACATTTGGTCTGATCCCACGTTCACAATTTAATTTTGTATGATTCTTGAATTTATGGTTTTGTAGAAATCTTTGATGATCAATAACATTTTCTCCTTGTTTCTCATTTTTATCATTGTCTTTAGTTGCAAGTATTTTACATTTTTCTGGCTTGAGTATATTTTGTTTTTATTTCTTTTAATGACTTCTTCCATTTGTTGTTCATGTTTCCAGATGTGTTGTAGTCATTCTTCGAGCAGTCTTTCTAATAATACTAAATTCATCTGTGCTATAGTTACCTTTTTTGTGTTTGAGGTTTCTTATGGCAATTTTGAGTTATTCCTTGTAAATATTATTATTCTGCTTGAGTATATCGAATTCGATTAGGTTTCTTCGTTTTTGTCGAAGTTTTTTTCCTTTTTTCTTAGCCGTACTTTTGTTCTTATCAGGTCAGTGTCGTTACCAATGTTAAATTAATTTGGGTCAGTTAAATATAATTTCATCGGTATGCGTCTTTTTTACCTTTCTATTCGAAGTTTTCCAAGTCCACTTTCGTTGCATTCTTGTTTAAAAAGGTACTGATAGCCTATAATTGCTAACTTCCTATACCTAGTCATATAAGGAAATTTCCTCCATATTTTATTTGTTATTTATTGTAATTATCAGGATTATTATGTAGTAGTTTGGCCAGCCTTTCGGGGCGGAGGTGATAATCATTTAGGATATAGCGTTCTATGTTTTTTGGATCCATTATTATTGTTATTATTATTTGTTATTAGATTTATTTTTAAATAAAAGTTATTCATAGGAACTTGTGTAATTCTTGATTACAACGACCACTATCCATATATTTTAAATAACAAACAATAATACCTAAAAAAATTGATTAAATTTTTTCAACATGTGGATAAGAAACACTGCCACCATTTAAATTATTATGCTTTTTAGATGTATATATAGGCGTAGCTAATATTTTTTTGTTGAGTGAGGCCGGATCACTTTTACAAAGTTTTAATTGAATTTTAACTTCCTATTTCTCTTATGCGGTTTGCGTTTTCCCCAGAACCAGCGATATTTGTGGGAAACTCGGATTTTTATTTGTACACTCGTAGCTTTCTCAGTAGGTAAAATGACCGTTAAAAATATTCAGGTGCAATTAACTGAAACTTTTTCTTATCGATTGGTGGAAAAAAAAATTTCCAAAATGAAGAAATTCAACACCAAAAATTTTATTGAAATGTTAAAAGTAAAAAAATCAAAGCCCATCTTGTAGAGGTTAAATACTACTAATAAACATTTCTTTAGGTTATATTCCATTATAAATAATTAGGGACAACAAATTCATATTTTTGTTAAGGGGGCGCCTAGCATAGCCGTTCAAAATATCTTTTTTTTATATATATAGAGTATGCTCCAGATGGATATAAGATTTAAACAAACTTTTTTTTTTGTCCTAAAACTTCAGATGAATTTTTTCCAAAACGGTGTGCAAGATAATACAAAAAAGACCCACTTAATTTTGAATTAAAATTGAACAGAGTTATCGCCAAAAATGGTGTTAATAATCCATTTCGTGGACCCCTATCTGGAACCAAAATAAATGCTAATTATAAGCGTGTGATAAGATAATGCTCTAAGAAAAGTTTCAAGATGAGCATCTGTTTCAATTTTGAGAAATTAATAATTAAAGTGAGTTGCATCATGCGTTTCAGTTAAATAAAACTTTTGACATTAAAAATCTAATATTTTGAGAATGAAAGAAGATAAATAGTTTGTCTTATCTCATTTTAAAGCTTAGGTCACATAGAATACCAAAAAATATAGTGACATAAAAAATTGTTAAATTCAACCCTTAGAGAAGGTAAAGCTACCCCCATGTAAAAAAAATGAAAATAAATTATAAAATATCTGAAAAAAATTGTGTTGATGAGTTATAATTTAAACTGATCATTAAGTAGCAATTATCATATATTTATGGTCCGTTTTTATTGACATTCACACTTCCATGGGGGTGAAACTAACCCCTAACAGTCAAAAATGCCAAAAAGAATGATAAAAATTTCAAAAAAAATATTTCTGTATTATATAAATTTCAAGAAATATTAAAAAGAAAGTTGCATCAGATCTAATACGAATACTCCACATAACTCCGTTTTTACTCCGTGGCGTTACAACCCCGTGTGGGTTTTAGCCGACTTGACAATATGCCTCCATTCGTTTCTGTCCTTTGCTAGCTCCATCCAGTTCTCTACATTCATAGCTTTAAGGTCTCCTGCTATATTATCCCGCCACCGGAGCCGGGGTCGTCCAAGTGGTCTTTTTCCAGTTGGGGTTTCTTCCCACACCAGTCTCACTATTCTTTCGTTAGAGTGTCTTATGAGGTGGCCTGTCCACTGGAGTCTTCTAGACTTTATTTCTTTTACTATGTTGGCGTCTGCGTATAACTCTTCTAACTCTTTGTTTGTTCTTATTCTATATTGTCCCGTTGCCCCATCCAATAACAGGTCAAAGATTTTCTTTGGATTTTTCTCTCCCAAACTCGCAGTCGCTCTTCGTTTGCCTTTGTTATTGTCCAAGTTTCGCTACCGTACATCACTACTGGTCTTATAACTGTTTTATATAGATTTATCTTTGTTCGTCTTGTTAGTTGTTTCGATTTTATCAGGGCGTAGCTACATCTGTTCCCAGCTTGGATCCTATTGTTTATTTCTTGTGATCCGTTATTATCTTCAGTTATTGTTGTTCCAAGATACTTAAATTCTCTAACGCGCTCAAAGTTGTAGTCGTCGATGGTGATGTTCTGTCCAATTCTGTCTCTGTTTCGAATATTGCGGCTCGTGTATATATATTTAGTTTTGTTTTCATTTATTTGTAGCCCCATCTTCTCTGCTTCCTTCTCGAACCTGATAAAAGTTTCCTTCATTTTTATTCTTGTGTTTTCTATTAGATCTACATCGTCTGCAAATGCCAGCAGTAAGTTTGATCCTTCTCGATGGAATATGGAAGTCGGTGTATCAATTCTTGCATTTCTGATTATGTGTTCTAAAGCTACGTTGAAGAGTTGTGGTGAGAGTGCATCTCCCTGCTTCAGTCCATTGTTAATCTCAAATGTCTCTGAGTACTGTTGCCCAACTCTTATCTTACATCGTAGTCCTTCCATACTCATCCGTATCAAGTTGACTAGTTTTTTAGGAAAGCCAAGTTCTTGCATCGCCGTCCACAGTCTCATCCGGCATACTCTATCGAAAGCCTGTTTAAAGTTTATGAACATCTGATGAAGCTCTCGATCGAACTCCCAGCATTTTTCCATTATTTGTTTTATAGTGAATATTTGGTCAACAGTAGATCGGCCGGGTCTGAATCCGCATTGATTCCACATAAGGATGGTATAATTCTGCGATGAACGTGAACTTTTATATCATCGAAAAAGGATCTTCACCAGTGGTCAATTTTGTTTGCGAAGATAGTAAAAAATGGTTCCAAAAATATTTTTTCAGCGTTTAGGGCATTTCAGATGAACCAACCCTTAGAGCAAATTAAAAGGGTGGGGACGATATGGGATAATTTATGTTTATTATTTGAGATTAGAATTTAATTTTTTTATTTCCAATCCTGTAGTTTAGATTGAAAGCTTTTTTCTTCAATTATTTATTTCAATGATACTTGAACGCAAAAAAAAAGTTTGGCCGTGATTTACTAATAGGAACCCACACTTAGCGCGTTATGCTATAACGCTAGTGTTCAGGTTGTTTATTATCTCTGACAAATCTTGGTTTGAGTGGCTGAGACTCTAATAGATCTTGCCTTAAGTGGCTGGATCTCGAATAGATCTTTCTATATACTAAAGGTCCTCTTTAAAAAAGAGTTATAAATAACAGGAATCACGAAATTTATTTTAAAAATATCACATTTTTAAACTTGAAAAATGACTAAAGTTTTTCCTACTTTTTTCCGTTACTAATAATTCAGTTGAGTCACTTCAGGGCTCATTTTGCTTGTTTTTGTATTCTCTACAATTCGTCTGTTTACACCAACGATCGATTTAATAAACAAAAAACGAAAAATGAGACGCAATTTTTGAGTTTTAATTATTTATAAAAAATTAATTTTTAGTGAGAGTGGAAAACACAACAAAATATCCATACGGATTGTTTTTAGTGTGATGGTATCAGGCGTGGATCCAGGGGGTCAATTGCCCTTCAAAAACGCTTCGAATTCAGAAAAATAAATCCGTCTGCCTGCTGCTTTAGGAACGTGAATGTTCCTGACACCCACCCGCCCCCCTTCATCGACAATTCACTTTCTATCTTTTCTTTGCTCGTGCGATATCTCAGCTCCCCACCCTCATCAAAGAGAGAGGCTGGATCCTCCCCTGGATGTTACAATCGGTATCCTAATAATATTTTTGTCACAGAATCACTTACTTTTTTCTCTATTGATTGGCGTAATATAATACAAATATACTCACGTTAAAGTAATCTTTACAAATTAAAGCCATATAATTAGTTCCTAAGCATCTGGGGTCTCTACGAGCAAACAAAACTTTTTCTGGAGGGCTTATGCCAGGCACCTTTTATTATGACAAATAAATAAAAATCTCAAGAAATCCAACAAATTATCGTTTCACGTTGCTTTGTTTACTATGATGTGACGTCAGACGTATCACGTGTCCAGCGTCGTTACTCAAGTTTCAATTCGGCGCGCTTTCCAAAGTTTTTAATTGATTTTATCGAAAATACAACATATATCCAGGAAATATTTTTGTAATGTCCATTAAATGGAATAAAAAATAATTTGAAATAATTTTCCAACAATAGTTAAATTTAGGACAAGTACAATGCTGCTGTATAATTTTTGTATAGCAAACATACTTTAGATTGACGTAACCCAAACAAAAAAAATTTGGTCATTGGGTCAACTTATAATTAATTATAAAAGTGTTTATCGCAGTCCATTACTATTCCCGATAACAGAAAAGATATTTTCATATCCTTACTTTTCTGTCAATAAACTGGACTTGATATCCCACAGAATTTCAAATATGAGGAAACTAATTTTTTTTTCTCAAAAAAATCCACCTTAAATTTTCCATAAAACAAGTGCACAGATAAAAATATCATTTTTTATTTAAAAAAAATATGACATTTTAAGATATTTTATATGCACAAATTGATATTTTTCAAATATTTTTAAAACTTGTGTTGATCATAAAAATTATGTTAGATTTAACTTGGCTGTTATGCACATATGGACACAAATATGTTTAGTCCATAATCAGAACTAGCCGTAGAAAAACATTTTTTAATAGCACGCTAAAACTATTGAGATATGAACAGAATCTTTTGTAATAATCTTGTATGTCTGTATCTCCTGTAATAATTTTGTATGTCTGTATCTCCTGTAATAATTTTGAATGTCCGTAATAATCAAATTTACTTGAAATTTGCAAGGCACATCTAAATCTCTACAAATAAGGATATTTTAATTAACAATTAGAAAATACTAAAAATAACGAGGTATCACCTAATTAACATTTCAACTGTTTTTTTTTTCAAAAAATAAAACGTTTTGAAAAAACGGTTCGTCAACATACTGTTTTTTTTAATGACGAGTTATTTTTAACAACCAAATATATAATAAAATTTTTAAAATATTTATTTTTACGACCGACCAATAGTATCGCAGATATCCAAAGATTATAATCAATTGATACGAAGTGGATAAGTCAGGTGAGTTTATAACGAAATACTGTCATTTTATCTCTTTCTACTATTCGTTTCGTTCAATTACTTAGGTCGATAAAAATTCGGAAAGCTATGCGAAGTGCTTCTACCCTTCTTCAGTTAAAGATAACCGATTATAAATAGCCCATTTAATTTTTCTGACGACAGAGCATTCACTGCTGTTATAAATATATATAAGTTTCCCTAAAATGGCGGATAGCATGGTCCGGACATTTCCCGTTTATTACACGACTAGTACAGTTACTTTATGTGTTCGTGTCCATAACGAAAATCTGATATTAACATATCTATATCTATAAAACCATTCTATTTTGGCAACTTCAGAGAACGGCTTGTGCTTGGCGTCATTAAGACCAGACCGGTTATTAATGATATGACCGTTTATCTCGCTAAAAAATCTTTTTATATATTTTTGTATTTTATACATGTCAAATTATTCTTTATTCTTTATAGATATTATTATTTTTGACAATATTAACACCATGAATCTTTGTCAAGATCGACATTGACAAAAATCTACTCCTGTTTATCTGTTTTGGTTAGAAATCACCGGTTTTCTTCATGGAGTTATGTTATGAAATCCCTGGGATCTATTATTAAAGTTTTCAATACCTGCTGTAAATTTCGGAGCACTTGTTTGAGATTACGATTTAATATTTGTGTGAAAATCTTTTTCATCTTTCTTGGGCGACCAAATCACTTCTTACGAGGGTGGAACAAAAAGTTCGCGGAATGAAGGGGATGGAGGGTAATACGTCACTCCTTTTCACTTACGCTAATTGAATAACTCATTATTACTATATATACCAAGTTTTGTTAAAATTGGGTCATTATTTGTGGAGATATCGTCAATTAAACAAGTCAATCCGGAAGAGAAGTACAACTATGGAAAAAATCGAGTTTCCTGCAGTCATAAAGCTTCTGACAAAGCAAGGAAAATCTCCTCAAATCATTTTGGAGATGTTTTTTGTTTACTGCGACTTTTGTCGTGGAAAAACCATGGTTTACAAGTAGCACAACCCATTCAAACAAGGGAGAAAATCGCTTGAACACAATCCTACATCGGGACGACCCATTGAGGTGACCACTGTTGAAAACATTGAAAAAGTAGAAAAGTTAGTATTGGAAGATGCCCGTCTGAAGAAAAAGCAAGCTGCAGAAATGGTTGGAGTATCACCTACAACCATTTTCAATATCCTGCATGACCATCTTGGCATGTCAAAGGTGTGCGCGAGATGGGTGCCGAGAATGCTTACGCCGTATCAAAATAAGCGGCGAACAGGGATGAAATTTTGAGCCTGAGTCGCGATGCAGCGGCACCAAATGGTACGTCATTCTCGAAGAAGTTCAGGTTAGTTCAGGTATCGCAGTCGGCCGGAAAATTCATAGCTGCAGTTTTTTTGGGATTCAGAAGGAATACTGCTGATCAACTACAAAGATAAAGGCGTTTCTATAGCAGTAGAATACTATGCAGGCTTACTAGAACGTTTAAGGGATGCTGTAAGAACGAAAAGGCGAGAAAAACTGGCCAAAGGTGTGCTACTTCTACACGACAAAGCACCCGTCCACAAAACTTCAGTTGCAATAGCTGCTGTTCAAAAAGATGGCTTTCAAATCTTGGATCATCCACTCTATAGCCCAGATTTGGCTCCCAGTGATTATTATTTATTTTCAAAAATAAAAAGAAGTTTTCCAACGACGATGATGTGAAGGAGGCAATTTCTGTCTATTTTATCGAAAAAGAGAAATAATTTTTTTTTCGATGGTATGAACAAACTTATTGACAGATCTGAAAAATGTATTAGTGATAAGGGGAAATATATTGAATAGGGCCCCATCCTCCCCAAGTATTAAATACACTTTTTTATTATAAATTGTAATAATTGTCTATAGTGTATTTCACGTTAAATTTCCAATTTTCGCCATTTTTCCCTAGGATTTTCGTTAATTTAGCAACCTAATAAATAAACGTTGAATGAAGACTGGAATTTTTTTTAAGGCCATATTATTAAACATTTAATGTACACTAATCCAACAAGAATGAAGTTTAGGATCATACCACGTACAAAAACGGACTCTTATTGTAAGGATCCGTTATTTACGGATCCTTATAATAAATTTTCCAATCGATATTACAACTTAATGAAACACTCTCTAAAAGAAAAAGTAATTTTTTAACGAATATAAATGAAGCTGAGAATGACGTGATGAAAATGTTATATAAACTTTAAATAGAAAATATATCAGACATGTTAGCTAAGAATAATTAAGATCTAGAGGCTTATCATGAATTTTACGTAATAAGTATATTTAAAATGGTATTTACAAACAATGCAGAAATGCAATATCTATAAAATTACGATGTAGTAAGTAGGTGTTATTGTTTATAATTTATGAGTTAACTTACGTTCCTTAATATATATAGTCGATAAATCACTTCAATTATTAATTAAGAATGTCACAAAAACATCAATAAATTTTATATTGTTAACACTACTCTTCAGTTAACTTTGTAAGACTGATGATTCGAAAGAGCAAAATATTATAAATAAATTTTTAAACAAGACTGGTTGCCAGTCCAAAGCTGTTTGTTACTCTGTCGTATACCGAGTGTATCGACCGCAGATTCTTTTAGTTCTTTCAATTTATTTAAAATAATTTATGTTGAATGTTCCGCTAATCCCAATGTTTTTTTTTTCTAGGGGAGGTCTGAGTAAAAATACTAATTAGTCGGTAGAAATATTCTATCTGATATTTTACAAAAGTTTCTAAAGATCAAATCATAGTTGAGTCCGAATAAGTTATTGGGCTCTTTTTTCTTAAGAAATTCTTTGCTCTTGTCAAGACTTTTCCCTCAGGAACATACACAAACAAATTTTTTAATAAAAAAGAGCCCAATTACTTATTCGGACTCAACTATGATTTGGTCTTTAGAAACTTTTGTAAAATGTCAGATAGAATAAAAAAGTCTGTTCAGACTGTGTATACTTTACCTTAAAGTTACCTATGAAAGGACACATTCAACATTCGTTTCCTGCTTGTCACAGCTTAAAATTTTTATCTAAACCAGACGTTCCAAAAGTTTTTTGTTCCGCAGACTCGGAGCCAATTTTTTTTGATTCCCGTAGACCCCCCCTAGTATTGAATTTTTACAATTTTATTAATTTTAACGTATTTTTGACAGCTGAAGCTTTAGTCGGGTGATCGAACACACATCATGGCGAGTGCAAATTGTATGAAAACTGTCAACGTAACAGCAGACACTGTACAAGTAGTGGGACCACAAAGCGAATTGTTGCTTATACAATAATTTAATAAAAAATACTCAATTAATATATAAGTATGTAATTTCTTTACTATAAGTATTAGTATACATGTACAATCTTTGTTAGGTACGTAATGCCATTTACGGAATGTCTAAATTTTGATGATGATCGTCTTTTGGTTTTATTCTTAATCTCCAACTAGCAAGCACAGAAGATGCCAAATAAAATTTTGGTGAAACGACTGCAAGTTTCTATAAAAAAACCAAACGACCGACCGAATGTATTCCCGGATTGATACTGAATTTACTTTACCGTCGAACCATCATGTGACGGTTTTATAAAACAATGTTAGTTTGTGTTGCTCTAGGCCCGTATCCTCGAAAGCGTGATGTAAAAAGTGACATGAATGGCGATGTGAACTGTCATTTCAGACTTTTGACAGTAAAAGCCGTATTTTTGGAAAGGTAATGCTGCCAGATATGAACGTGCTAAAACACGCGGATTTCAAAAAATAAAATGGATGACAGATTTAACCGAACAATCAGGCCGAAAATGTCTGTAGTATATTTTGTTGCCATTTTAGGCAAAAAATAGTTTTGGTACGTCAAATTAACCGTCAAACGTAAAAAAAATAGTGTCGTTGTTATTATTGTTGCGAAGATATTGATTGCGATTAAAATATTTGTACTTTCCCTGGATTAAATTTATTTTATATCACTTATCAACCAAGAAATGTAGACCAAGTCATCAGTCAAATATTTAGGTGTAAATATAGACCACAAAATTATCTTAGAACCTTCGAACATACCCTTGTAGAAGTAGCATAACGTCAGAACTAGGGCCCGGTTGTTTGAACGCTGAATAACGTAATAATATTTTTATTTATATTTGAAAAAGTGTTGATAAACAGTAGATATGTAATTTCTTGGTACAACATACCGATTTTATGCTATCCTTTTCTAATTGCATTATTTACACGAGTATCATCGGTACGTCCTTCGAACATACCCCTGGGTACGTCAATTCTGAAAACAAAGTATGAATATATGGTTGCCTAAATTTTTATTATTGTTATCTTCAATATGTAAACAATATCTAACAATATTTACCGATAAAAATAAGTTTTTAAATCCTCTTTTTGTTAATATTAATTGCAAACTTCGCATTTATAGTAATTTCTAACACTTAAAAACATCGAAAAAAGTCACGACAAGCAATTAAACTGAAAGACAAGATAAGTAAATATGTTTATGTCTGTCAAACATCAAAAAAGCGTCTCCTCCACCGACCATAAACAGCCTTCAGACAAGTCTATTGTTGTTTAAATCTAGAGTATGATCGAAGCTTAGAACACTCTAGAACTGTTCAACAAAAATGCATACAAATAATTTAGGATTCTAATATATAAAAAAAAAGGATATCAAGAAAACAACTCATATATACAAAGTAATATACTGAAATCAGTTGGAATACATGTCCCCCATATACAATAACTGCAGAAAGCCAGCACTGATAAACTTTGAAAAGGTGGAAATTACAACTCTATGTAGTAGCCATCATCCGAATCCACTACGGAAACTATCCGTATATCGGTTATTTATTGAATGAATTCACAAAATATCCAGCCTCTTACTGCAAGACGTCCTGTCCGGACAACTAAATTTGAAAGAAAACTTGAAACTTGAACAAATGATAGAGAAACTGTTTAAGACCAAGGACAGAAACCAAGGCCAGCCAGAAGACGCCCATTAAAGATACTGGAAGTTCTCACATTCAACTTTTAATATAGTTTTTCTTTTTATTTTATGAAGATTTGTGCAGATTTGAAGATGAAATGTACCATAAATAAGGTTTCTATGCTGAAGGACCTCATTCGTTGGTCTGTAGGGTTTATATTTATATGTCCCGATAAATTATAATCATATTTATTTATTTGTAGCGTAGTATAGTGTTTAACATTTATTGTTAAGTTGCGTCTTGAATAGAATAATGTTAGACTTAACTGTTTAAAACTGTGATACCCGGCTGTTATGAACACAAGTATTTATGTTAAATCCATAAACAGAACTAACCGTAGAAAAATATTTTTAAATAGCACGCTCATACAGTTGAGTTTTGAAAACATTTTCCTGTAATAATTTTATATGTCTGTAATCTCAAATGTACTTAATATTTGCGAGACATATTCAACTTTTTAACGATATTTTAATTCAAAATTTGAAAATACTAAAAATATCAAGGTACTACTTAATTAACATTTCAACTGTTTATTTAAAAAATAAAACGTCTTAAAGAAACGGTCCGTCAACATATTACTATTTTTTAATGACGAGTTATTTTGAACAACCAAAAATAAAATAAATTATTTTAATACTAATCGTCAAATATGTCATTTAGCGGCTGACATTTCATTTGCCCATGTTTTACCGTTTGCTTGCCTTCCACCGGGCGAACAAGGATATGAATGATGAACGCGTCAATACGCATTTGCCACTCTTTTACCGTTCACTTCACGTTCCCCAGTTCGAGGATACGGCGCCTGGTGTTATTGAGTGATCCGTCCAGATGTCACTATTCGTGTCTGGTGTGCCGTTTCTTTTTAAAAACTGTACATAGGGCACGCTTACTCGAGATTGTAGTGGACGCAATGGTCTGATGAGTCCCAAATAAAGAAATAAGGACGAAACAACGCTGTTGTCATTTTCCGGACTAAGAGCTTCTCTACTGTCTTGGAGTTCTCTGCGCTTTTTAATACAATCGTATTTCCCACAACGGAGAATTTTCTATTTTAGTTCAAAATTACATGGACGACAACTTATCTCTTCGAAGGCTATTTTAAAGGCCACAGAATTCATTTTAGGTGATCTGAAATTCATGGAGATTATGTTGAAAAATAAAATTATCAAAAAAAATAGTCTTATGTTTCATTGTTATGGAGAAAACTTTTTAAGTGCACCTCGTATATATGACTTGGTGTAATATTTTTTACATTTGTGAATTAAAAAAACAGTCAATTATATTTTTTAAAGTTCGAAAGCTATTTTTTTTATAATTTTTAGTCTTTTGTAATTAATTTTTATAAGAAAATAAAAGGGAGTGAACTGTGTGAAATATGATACCTACAATATTGTATTATTTTCAGCCATGTGCAGTTTCAAGGAAGTCAATCCGGATTTGAAGAGAAAGTAAGAGTAAAATGATAGTCTTCATGGTAAAGACATTTTTATTTATATTTTATTGTTACACAAAACAAGAAAATAAGTAATAAAAGTTGATTCTTTGATAATAGTGTTTCATTTCATATGAACTTGAAGTCGCAAAATACGAATATTGGCGTCAACTTTTCTTCGTTAGCTTTCCTGTTTGAGATACGAGATTCAGTAGTTTTACATAGAAAATCAACAAGTTAAACATAAGTACAAAATCAACGTCTATAAGCAAGGACGGATCCAGAAATTTTTTTGCTAGAGGCCATCAAAATTTTTCAAGCAACTGGAATGTCTCTCCTCTATCCTTTGAGACCGCATGCTTCATGTATGATGGTTTTATACAACATTGTTGGTTTACGTTGTTCGTATGTTGTTGAGTGGTCCATCAAAATGTTGCTATTCGTGTCTTGTCTGCTATTTCCTCAGTTTAAAAATAGTGGATAGGGCAAGACTGTGAGATAATGGATTGAACTGGATGGAATATATATATATATATATATATATATATATATATATATATATATATATATATATATATATATGTGTTTATGCGGCTTTCACGGATATGTACGCCATCTGGTGGGAGGTCGGCGAAGCCGCGTTCAGTGTTGCATACTTCCTTCCAAACTGTCCTTTGCACAAACAGTTGTATGTGACGAAACGTACCTCTGCCGTATCTCTGTAGCAGGGAGGGTAAGTTTTGACTTTCTTCTCGATATGGTGATACAGGTAGGCCATCACCAATAATTTAAATTCTGTAGCAATTTATCCAAATTATGCAAACTCTAACACGGAAAGGATATGATGGAACGAAGTTTGCATTTACTGTTCGCATTTTACTTAATATTTATATATATATATATATATATATATATATATATATATATATATACAGGGTGTCCAAGATAAGGATCCTAAGCATGGGGATCTCGGAAACAGTTGGAGATACGAGGTCGGTTAAATTAGAGAAAAGTTGCGCAATTTAGTGCTAAATTAAACGCAGTTAAAAAAAATTTAAAAATTTCAAACACTTCCGGAGATTTCCGGAAAAAAACGAAATTTGGCAAAATCGTTTTTAATTTTTGCAGGCTTTATTTAAAGAGATATCCGAAAATAAAAGGTAGATTCTCATTGCCAGTTTTTATTTTTTATAATTTGGTCTAAACAAAATTTAAATCCGACGTTTCGTTTCTGAGATACCATCATGAACTTTCATTTTTTATATGGAACAAAAAAAAGTATCCCATGTATTTGATAGCATTTTTTATTACAAATTCAACGGTGTATCACACTTGCATATCAAGTGTGTAGTTCATTGGCTTTTATAAAACTGATATACCTTTCTCTCTCGCTCTCACGGAGCTCTTATGGAAAGTACTTGAACTACGTATTCGATATGCAAGGGTGATACACCGTTGAATTTGTAATAAAAAATGCTATCAAATACATGGAATACTTTTTTTTGTTCCATATAAAAAATGAAAGTTCATGATGGTATCTCAGAAATGAAACGTCGGATTTAAATTTTGTTTAGACCAAATTATAAAAAATAGAAAGTGGCAATGAGAATCTACCTTTTATTTTCTGATATCTCTTTAAATAAAGCCTGCAAAAATTAAAAACGATTTTGCCAAATTTCGTTTTTTTCCGGAAATCTCCGGAACTGTTTGAAATTTTTAAATTTTTTTAACTGCGTTTAATTTAGCACTAAATTGCGCAACTTTTCTCTAATTTAACCGACCTCGTATCTCCAACTGTTTCCGAGATCCCCATGCTTAGGATCCTTATCTTGGACACCCTGTATATATATATATATATATATATATATATATATATATATATATATATATAATTGGTGTTACGAAAAAGGTTCTATTATAAAAATTATTGATTATTAAGTAAAGATTCCGTGTAAGTTGTAAAAAACATTTTTTAGTTAATATTAATAACATAAAAATTAAAGCAAGGAACGATTTTTCTCAAAGAAACGCATTTTTTTGCATATTTTTTTTATAAAACAGATGCATTGCTTAACTATCAATAATAATTTAAAAATTTTATAACGGAAACTTTGTTAGTTGCGACGATATTTACATTTTTCGAGTAACGCGCTACAGACCTACACTGCTTTCTTGGCATAATGTCGAGACTTACCCATGATTCTGGCTATTTTACCAACTTTCCATTAAAGGAAAAAGCGTAAAAATCTGCAATTTTTCATCATAAGTTATCTTTTAATCACAAGTTGTCTTTTCACCATGATAGTTTTCAATTTTTAGAAACCATTTTCTCTAGCAAAAGTCATCCTAAAACTAATCAAAACAGAGTAAATAATTAAGTAATTAATTTATTTTAGTTTTTAAATATTCGATTTACTCGAAATATATTTGGGAATTATTGTATAATGATTTAAAAAATTAACAAATGCAATCTTATATCATCAGAATAATTTCTAAATAATGAAACATCTGAATCTTCATCGAGTTCAATATCACTGGAATCGTCTCCAGAAGCAATATCACTTTCTGCTCTTTAAAATATATAAATTATTGTATACTTTATATATGGCTTATTAAATAGTAATAAATAATTTTTAGTAAATAAAGTGTAACTTACTTTCATTTGAAATTTCCAATTTTGAAATTTGTATTCTGTAAGAATGGCACTGTTTTTCATAAACTTTTGGATAAAAATCGTAAACTTTAAGAAATTGAACGTGGTTATAATTCAAAAGGATTGCAAGAACGCCGTACAAATATAATGAGCGGCATTTCCAATAAACATTTTACTACACTCTGTACCGTCTAACCAAAATGACAAATATTTCAGCAGGTATTGCAGTACCTACCTAATGCAGTATGAGTCATTGAGAGGGACCACTGCAGTAATTTCAAGGTTAAGTTGTTTGTTAATGGCAATCCATATATGTTATACACATGGAAACATCCCCATATCTGCAGTAAAATATCACTAACAAGTTAAGCGTAACTGGAGTCACTATCAAGTTAAACGTAAAGATTAGCTTAATCAGTTACAATTTTTGTATTAAAACAAGATACAGTTTCCAATTATTTAACTTCGACTGAGTGACGGAAATCATCGTCTACCACGCCACCCTTAGTTCTTCTATATCTTAAAAACGAGATATAGGATGACATCAGGTTCATGAGAATTTTTGATGAGGAAGTTAAGAACTACATCATACTACGATTCCAACTGATTTCACTGGGAACTGTTTTTCATAAGGTTGGTGCTGGTTCCTCTGCCATCAGGATTATGATCAGTTGCAGAATTACCCTGCTTATTAAAGTTTATTTTACATCTTGAAACTTGCCTGCGAACCCAGCGCACTCCATAAGCACCAAAGGCGGAGTTGGAAGTGCAATTTCAACCCTTTTGGATTGAGGGTAAAGTCCCTTTACATCCCTTCTAAAATTGAAAAATTGTTTTCTAATTTAATTATCGATATCCTGCCTTTTCATACTTTTCGTTCTCTTACTTCGATTTCCCCTATGTTCTTGTGCGGCCACCGTAATCAGTGGTTTCACACGAAAATTAATTTGACATTGGTGTGGAGAAAAACTTGTTTAAGCAGCAAAAAAAATTGTAAAAAATTTTAATAACAAAACAGTGTGAGAGCAGTGGCGTATTCTTGAAACGAATATTATGATTTTTGAAGAAAAATTCAACTCGATTCCAGTTTTACTAAAAAATCTTTTTGATCTGATTTATATGACACTGCTGTCATTTAAAAATTAATTCAAGCCCTCTAAATGTTTATAAGTATTCTCTGTGGATTGGTTTGGATTTGCATAATTCGGTTAACATGGTTAATATTTTTGAGTATATAATAATAGTCTTTTATTGGCATCTAAAATATAAATTAAACAAATATAATGAACGGCGAGATTTAGCATAGCCTCTCATCTGTCGTCTGTTTTCTAAAATACATGTAATGTTTTCTAAAATACATGTAAATTAAAAGTAAATATAATCTATGCTATAATATGAATTGGAAAAAAAATACAAATCCTAAAATCAACCACGTTCACACTTTTGGGCCTCTACGTGCTACTGGTCCAAAAGATCACTGCAACTGACCACGCGTACTAATAATAAATAACTTAACAGCTTGCGAACATTCTTATGGGCCATGACATCTTCGGGAAACACAATTATGAATTTTCACCGTATTGTATTGTTGCAAATGTGCCGGCGATGTTACGATATAAGTAGAAAGTTATAAGGCATGTTTCGTCCGGACACCGGTGGCGGATTCGTCAGTGGGTTCACCGATGCCTTTCCCAGACACCCTTTTTTACGTACGTAGTTATTTTTGGATCTTATATTTGAAGTCATTTCTTAACGGGATCTATAGGTAAGATGTTGCACCTATAGGCGGTCATTCATGTAACAGTATCTAAATGATCTTTGAAGAAGCAAATTGAAATACCCCCCTCCCCTCGGTGTTGGCGTCTTTGTTGCCAGGCCCTAGCTACGGCGCTGGCTTCGTATAAAATATTATATATCTAAATGATATGAAAAACCTGTGGTCTGCTTTCTTTCTTTATTTGAAATTCAGAGCGATCAAAAGTATAAAATTCACAATATTATCACCACACAAAACTCGAACTTGTCGCTGCAGCTTTCTCTAAGGTTTGAACTCTTTGAACTATTTACGCGCTAGAACTGAGCCTAGATATTTTAGAGGTCACCAAAAGATTTTGCTGGTGCGAAGCAGTGTTACCAATCGGGTTATTCTAGTTTCAATGTGCTTATTGTAAATACAGTATATATATATATATATATATATATATATATATATATATATATATATATATATATATATATATATATATATATATACTATTTGCGTGCGTGCCGAAAAGCACCATCATATGCAGGACAGGAATAACGGTATTTAGGATGTGTAATAAGACATGCTTTTTGGTTTTTAAACTAAAAGTCACAGCATAATCATAACACTCCTCTTTACAAGTCCTTAATCCTAGTAGTGGATTGTTTAAACCAAAGGTTACCAAATTCGAGCGACTGGCAGCAAGCCGCACATGGATAAAACCTGCTATGTCTATGGATGAAACAGAGATCTAATAACTGGAACCACCGTAAGTATATTAAATCGCGTGTGGTTATTCTGGTAATTCTGTGATTCATATTTTCATAATATACATATTTTCCAAGCGTCTATTTTCAATACACAATCAAATCTTTACGAAAAGCATTCAGTAAAAATATAAAGATTTTTATTGATATTTTTGATAATGATAATTTTGTTTCTGCACGCCTATGACTACATAAAAGTTTTTTCTTAATTTAAATAATTAATGAATAATAAGAATTGCAATCCGAACATAAATAGGTATAATCGTTATTCATTTATTAACAAAAAACTGTTGGCATATATTAAAAAACGTATCTTCCAATCTGTGAAGGCTCAATAACCTATCCTTTAAGATGCCAGTTTCTGTGGTTAGCAACAGTTCAAAAACTATATATATATATATATATATATATATATATATATATATATATATATATATATATATATATATATATATTCTATATCTTAAATCCCTAAAGATATCAATTAATGCAAGATAGAAAACGTAAATTCTAGTTCAAAACTTGAGAGAATTGAAGGAATCGTCAAAAGTCAGTTTTTTGCATCAATGGTTTCTTTAATTATTAATTTGCAACCCTGATGCCCGTACCTCCACCTCCATTCTTAACAGTTTTGATAGTGTTTTTGAAACTAAGTGTTTTTCACGTTATTCTCCAAACATTTTTGATGCTGTCCAATTCAAATATATTAAATTGATTGATGAGAATAAATTCTATGTATTTGGATCTGCAGCATCAAAAAAGTGTAGAGAAAAACTGGAGAAACACTTACTCCTTTCAAAAGTATTAGGCATGCAGGTGGATGTATAATAATTATGGGGCTATATGGGCGGCGTTAGATATTGGAAATTTGGTAATAGCATATTGTCAACACTAAGGCCCGGCTGTTTGAATGCTGAATAGCGTAATAATATTTTTATTAATATTTGGAAAAGTGTTGATAAACAGTAGATATTTTTTTCTTGGTATACACACACCGATTTTACCCTATCTTTCTCTAATTGCATTATTTAAACAGGTGTAACATGATAATCGGTAGGTCAATTTTAGAATCCATAAAAGTATGAATTTGTGGTTGATTAAATTATTATTATTTTCATTATGTAAACAATACCTAACAATATTTACCGATAAAACCAAGTTCTTAAACCCTCTAAAGGGAAGGACTACTCATCGAAAACGCTCTATCTCTTTCTAAGTTTGAGCCAGCTTTCTTCTATAGGATCCGCAGTCTGTATTAAGCACAATCAATTATTCTTATGCCTATGGTGAATTCGGGGGTAAAAATAAAAATCCAAAAAAAAAAAAAAATTTGTTTGTTTGGCAACTGGCAAACTGAAAATTTATTTATTACTGGGAGGCAACCTTTAACACCAAGGCTTTATAGTTACGTTTACATCTTTTTTGGAAAGTTTGTTTTTTCATAAATCACACAAATTATAATCACCAAGCTATGCTGGTGATTTAAATGTTAAACATGTTTACTGAATCGGGCTTTTGTCCGCTAAATTTAGTTTTAATGCTCTAAAAAATTTTTACTTACTTCCATAATGATGTTTATTGAATTACTACATACACACATTATAATAACCCTTACATTATTTTAGTTAATAGGATAACAAACTTTACCGGTGAAAACAATTAAATTTAAATTCATAAATGTCAAAAATTTCGAGTATTTTAACCCCACGTCTTAGTGGTGCCATCTTTTCACTTACTGCTGTGATACACAAAACTGTCCGGAACTACAAAACCTAACATTTAATGAAAACTGTAAGACACCTGGTTAATATACATATTTTCCACAATACGAAATTTTTATTTACTTACTTAATGATGTTTATTGAATTACTACATATGTACATAATAATAGTTCTTATATGATTTTAGTAAATAGGATAATAAACTTAATCAGTAAAAAAACAATTAAATTTAAATTAATTAATGTTTTAATGGCGCCATCTGTTCACTTCCTTCTGTAATACACAAAACAATTTGGAAAATAATTTAAGGATTTTTGCAAAATACAGAAAACTATAAAATTTAAAATTTAAAGAAAACTGTAAAAACACAGAATATACATATTTTCTTTAATACAAAATTTTTACTTACTTACTTAATAATGTTTATTGAATTACTTCATATGTACATATTATAATAATTATTATATTATATTATTGAATAGGATAACAAGCAACTAGTAAAAATAATTAAATTTATAAATGTTTTAGTGGCGCCATCTATTCGCTTATTTCTGTAATACGCAAAACAGTTCCGAACATAACTTAAAGATTTCTATAAAGTACAGGAGACTACAAAATTTAAAATATAAAGAAAACTGTAAAACACCGAGTTAATATACATATTTTCCGCAATAGAAAATTCTTACTTACTACTTAATGATGTTTATTGAATTGCTACATACACATCATAATAACTCTCATATTATTTTAGTGAATAGGATAACAAACAACCATTAAAAACAATGAAATTTAAATTTGTAATTATTTTGGTGGCGCCATCTATTCGCTTACTTCTGTAATACACAAAACATAACTTAAGGATTTCTACAAGATACAGGAAACTATAAAATATAAAATTTAATGAAAACTGTAAAACACCTAGTTAATATACATATTTTCCGCAACACATTGGCACAATTTTGGCGTTATTATCACTAATTTCATTAAATGGAGAATGTGTAGTGGGAGTGTTCAAGCTTATTTCACCTAACCTATTAATTTTAAATGACTTTTTTGCACAAATACGTCGCGGAAAAAATTTCAAAACAGTCTCCGACGGTTTTTTCGGTAAAATGATAAGGTTTCAGTGACAGTTTTAAGTGAAAACAGGTGTGGAAAGAGTGCATTACTGGTGGTCTATTTATCTTTTTTATAAACAAACCTTTTGTCAATATTTTTGTTTCATTTTCGGGTTTCTCTAAATATACGGCGGTGTTTCGCTTTTAATATCCTTTTCCGTTCAATGTAAGAGGGCGGTTTTAGTAAATACTTTCAATTTTGCCCTTTGGAAATGTTACTTTTAAGACACCTTTTATTTATACCTGGTACCTGTGGTATTTATAGGCAACAAAGTAAAGGGAGACAAATCTAACAGTTTTCCTATGATCTTTGGGCCCTTAATTATTTTTTATTCTATATTTGAGATAATTTTATTGAAAATCTATTGAACAAATTTGTTTAAAATGAACAAATGTTCAAATAGGTGTCATCTATGTTTATTATAAAAAAGCTATTTTATGTAAATATTCAGGTCTGGATTTAAGAGTAACTCTTGAATTTATTTAATGTGTATCCTAGCGGTGTTATTTTTTGGGTTAAAAATTAAACGACAGGAACTCACATATAGTGATGTATTATTACCATGGTAATACTGAAATAGAAATAAAAGTTATCATCTCCCTACTAGTCTTCAAAATGATTTTTACTGTTTTTAAAATGTGTTCATATCTATAAACACAGACATAACTTAAAGTCCTCATTGTTATAGAGGAGGTAAATAAAAACCAAAAATTTGTGTTAAAAATGTCATTCAGGATACCATATTATACGATAGTTCAATGTACACACACATATTACATAATTTTTGAGCCATACCCAGAACTCCAAATTAATGTTATTATTAGTTATTGTATTTTTCATCTTTGCTTGTAAAGAAGTTCCAAAGAACTTATTTAGTAGGCAAATAGAAAATAATTATTGATATTTTTGATATCTTTCCTATTATTTAGTACTTTAAAATCTTGTTCCCTCATCATTAAAGTTAATTGGTCTTTTGTAACATATCAGAATTCTTCGTTTTATGTTTTATCTTACCTATATTACAGCAGGAGGTCTTGCTCTAAATTAAGAATTCTTTGTTTAGGTATTTAGTAGTTTCAATTTTTAGTTGTCGTTATAATTTTTTTTGTAACGGGCATGATTCAGTAATTGTTTGATTATTTTCATACATACTTTTTCAAGGTCGACTATGTATAAACTAGTAGATATAATTTACAATTAAAAAATGTCCAGAACCAGCTATGTACATTTATTTTTTATTATTGCTAAAAAGATTAGAAAAAAAAAAAACAAACCATGTCCCCTAGCATTTATCTGTAACTAACATCATTTTTGTGATAATGGGGCAATATTCAAAACAGCAGACACAAAACTATGCAACATATTATGATAAACTTTATCATTGATTTTGAAATAAAACTCAGTTTTATAATTAACTTTAGTACGTTGCACTGCTAAAATACACTTAGTTTTTTCATTATGCCATAATAAAGTTTATTATCGAGCTAAAGTAACTTTAATATAGCGCGACAACTCTGTTACGACCGGTCATAGGAAAACTATTGGTTTTAACGTGCAATAAACAGCAATTCCAAGCAAGTTTATTTATGATTATAATCTAGGGAATAGAATTGTCTACAAGTTTCCAAATTACTCTTTCACAACCCTTGAATTCCGGTCTTAAAAATCATTTTAACTTTTTTTCAAGTTTCAGACGTTTTCTAAAAATTCTCTGTAATTTTCTAAAGAGTGCAAAAATCCATTAAAAGTTTAAATAATTCATAAGAGCCCTAAAGTTGTCTTGAAACTCCATTAAATTTTAAAATTCATAAGAAAAAGTTCATTCTAAAGTTCTAAGAATTAAAAAAAACTAAATTTAGAATATTATAATGTTAGATTCGTTCAACCCTTTAAATAATCCTATAAATTTCAGGATACAGTCAAAAATTAGAAATTAGTATGATCTGCAATAAACACCGCTTCGAAAAGCAGACAGCAAAAATAACATCTTGCTTAACACCTCGTCGTATCTTTAGACACGGCCCTATGTTTATCTGTGTAGTTTAAAAACTTGAACATTTCGGTTTTAAAAATGAACTCGCGAATGCATTTAGCTGGTTCTTATTTGAACAATTCGCTTGCAATCAGACAGGAAATTCAAAGATTCGAAAGTGTACATCCTTCAATTTACGCCATTTACGATCTGATAGATCTTGTACCGGACGGAATTATTGCACAGCAGATCAGGGACCATGTAGTTTGCATTGAAGGTGAGCATATTTATGTTGATTATATCGATTATTGTTATTTTATTTTTGTAGTTCAATGTTATTGATGTTAAGATGCTACTAGAGGTGTAAAGTTGTGTGTGTTGCCGTGCTTTCAAATTTAGGACAACAAAGAAAATCATTTGATATAAATGAACATATTGTATAGGTCGTTAAAATATCTCGAGATTTTTGCTGGAAAAAAAGCGACCTCTTATATAAGGTGTGTCATAGCACTTTGCTTCTACCAATACAATATCATATAATGTTGTTTTTTTATGATATAAAGTACTAGAAAGCTAGCATACCATTAAACAAATTGAATCGCAGATTTACTTTACTAAAAGAGGGGCAGAGATGACCTTCCTAGGACGAGAATCGGCATTTGGAGTTGTATACAGTACTGCCAAACACTCTGTATCGATTTGGAAGAGGAAAAGGCAAGACAATACTGGCTTATTCTACCACGAATGGACGCAGAAAAGTACCAATTGTATTCCAAAATTTTTATAAGGCTCAAGTAAATATAGTACCTAAAACGTTTTTGATCCTGAACAAAAATTTATACCGTCAAAATTATTAATTATTTTTAGACTCGTAATTTGCGCCCCCGAAAACCCCCTAAGAAAAATTTTGGAAAGGTTCGGGAAAATAACATTTTTTATCCGCCGTATTGAATTTTAAGAAATTAATTTTAGATTCTTAATCTACGCCCCAAAAAAATATATCGTCATACCAAGTTCGGATAAAATTGAGAAAATGTAAAAATTATTTGTCCGCCAAATTTAATTTAAAAAAAATCTATGTTAGATTTATGCTCTGTGACTTCGAAGATACCTTTTTACCAGTTTTGTAGGAAATAGGAAAAATATTAATTTTACCGAACCAATTTGAGCCAAAATTTTACGGGACAATCGCAGCAACCTTGGAACAAAACGTAAAAAATTTCACGCTAATAGATGGAGCAGTTCTAAAGTGATCGGTGTACATACTCAAAAAAAAGCAGCCAGTTTATTCTTTGCGAATTTCACCCTATTCCTCTCTAGTTTCGATCTCCTTATGGTCCCGTCAGTGGAGCTATAACGAACCAAGAGGAAAATTCACAGAAAACAACGGTCTATATAAGATCCCCACATTCGGTTATGGCAGGATATTACACGCAGAAGTTGATGCCGAACTGTAATCATCAACAGTACATTGAAACATCTAAATGTACCGAGAAGTAGGAAATTAATAAAAATATAGTTAGATGTTTGTATTATTGATGATTACAGTTGGGTATCAAATTCTGAAGATAATGTTCTTTCTGCCGTTGCCCCACCAAATGAGAATTTTAAATAGACAGTTATATTCTGTGAATTTTGGTCTCGGTTCGTTACAGCTTCTCTTCTGAGGTGGAAAGAGAACTAAAGTGGCCTTTACAGATAATAAATTGTATAAAATATATTTAAAAAAGTTCTCCTTTTTCCCACTACTGTACGTATCACTAGTATTTTCAAAAACAAACTAACGGGATGCGGTGTCGTAGTTTTCAACTGATTTTATCATAAATAGGTTTATCTCCCACGTTTTGAGGAAAATTATATTCTCTTATTTTAGAAATACATTACCTACTATGAATAACCGGAAAAATACCACCTCCGTATTTTATTGTATTTATTTCGGTCCAACGAAGGGCAAACAGAAAGCTGTGAACGAACGAGGGTGTTAATGAAAACCGTTTTACCTGACTGTATTGTTTGTAGCAATGGAACAGGTAGAAGACCTACTTCAAATATATCTTACAGGTTGTCGTATTTGAATTTTATACCTTTTATTTCTGCCTAAGTTGTTATTAAAGTTCAGATACATAAGTGAAAATATTAAAATAGTACCGATAAACATTTTTAAAGGCTCATTTCCAAAATCTTATTATTAGCAAAAAATACAAGCTTTGATATTATGACATTTTCGATACTTTAACTACCCACTCACGGACATCGTCAAGATTGATATAATGCCAAGCAAAACTGTTTTTTTTTTAAACCAACTTCTGAAAGAAGGAGGTTCTAAATTCTACCTCTATGTATTTTTTTATGTATGAATGTCGATTACTTTGGAACGGCGGCACCGATTTGAATGAAATTTTTTGCTTTATGTTCAGGAGATTGCTGTGGTAGTCCTATATCATTTTGGCTGAAATTGGTTCAGTAAAATCCAAGATGGCGCCGATAATATGGCAGAAAATTTTTTTTTATCCAAAATTGATATATGAGGCCTTTTTAAGGTATGAATTACGAATTTAAAATTATTTTCAAAAGAATTTAATATAGTGGATCCAATATGGCGGACTAAAAATTTTACAACTAACGATAAAATGTCAAATTATACGAATTTAAGGTAATAAGTATATTGGATTGTTTGCTCGACATAAACAACCCATTTTATTGCAACAGATAAATTAATTCATTTATCGAGTTATATTACACTATTACGGAATTGATTAGTTCTGGTTGGTTAAATTGTTTCCTGTTCCATTATTTAATTTTAAAAAAAATACAGTGAAAACGTAGTGTTTACAAATTGAGATAGAAATTAATTTGATCTACCTACATTCCGCACCTAAAACGACAAATATATTGGTAGCGAGCGACAATATAAAATTATTTTTTATGCATGTGTTCTTTTGTTGTTATTCCTAATTTTGACAATCGAGTGGGTCGACTTGTAGAGATGATTTTGTTTTAATATATCGTTTTAAATTCCGAACTATGCTGGAATGTCACGATCCTGATGTCAGAATATTCAAATTTTTTTTACGCAGGGTGTTTGAAAATAAGATCAAAAAACTTGGACAGGTGGTACTACGAGGGTGGTACAAAAAGTTGGCGGAATGAAGGGGTTGGAGCGGAGATGTGTCACTTCTTTTTACCTGCACTAATTGAGTAACTCATATATATCAAGTTTTGTTAAAATTGGGTCATTCTTGCAGAGATATCAATTAAACAAGTCAATCTGGAAGAGAAGTGCAACTATGGGAACAAAATTAGTTTCGTTCAGTCATAAAGTTCCTGATAAACAAGGAGAAACTCCTCACATCATCTTGGAAGAGATGCCTTCTGTTTACGGCCACTCTTGCTCCAGGTTCGCTTGAAAACGATCCCAGGCCGAGACGTCCATTGCAGAAAACACCGAAAATATAGAAAAAGTACTGGGAAATGCCCATCTGAAGAAGAAGCAACTCGCAGAAATGGTTGGATTATCACCTACAATCATTTTGAACATCCTGCATGACCATCTTGGCATGTTAAAGATGTGCGGAAGATGGATGCCGAGAATGCTCACGCCTCACCAGACGGAGCGCTGAGTTGGACCGGTGTAGCGAGAACAGAGATGAAATTTTGGGCCGGATTGTTACTGGGGATGAAACATGGGTTCATCATTATGAGCCTAAGCCGAAGCAAGAGTCCATGCAGTGCCACAAAAAGAGCACACCATCCCGGAAGAAATTCAACGTGTCGCAGGCTGTCGGAAAACTAATGGCTACATTTTTATGGGATTCAGAAGGAATACTGATGATTGACTATAAAGACAAAGGCGTTTCTATAACAGGAGAATACTATACAGGTCTATTAGCACGTTTAAGGGATGCTGTGAGAGAAAAGACGAGGAAAACTGACCAAAGGTGTGCTTCTTCTTTACAACACACCCGTCCACAAGGCTTTAGTAGCAATGGCTGCTATTCCAAAATTGGCTTTCAGATCTTGGATCACTCTATAGCCCAGATTTGGCATTCAGTGATTATTATTTATTTCTAAAAATTAAAAAAGTGCTTGGACTGTAGAAACAAAATTATTGACAGATCTGAAAAATGTATAAGAGTTAAGGGGGAATATATTGAAAAGACCAAATCATTTTGAGTTTAATTTCATGTTATAAGGGCCCCATTCTGCGAATTTTTTGTCCTCCCTCGTATATAATAAGTTAAAAGGAATAGTTATTTAAAAAGTATCAAAATCTCATTGATATCCTACTTATACATACAAAATCAGTGAAAAAGACAAATGCCAAATTACCTGAAAATTCGTACATAGGTAGTTTTTGTAGCGTGGATTCAAAGTTTCAATGGGCACGAAGTCCAAAAATAATTATGTGAGTTAGATTCAGTTTGTGTGTAGGTGTAATTCATATTCGCATCGAGTACAGTACTTATAAAATTCTGAGTGAAGAAAACCGAACGTTTTATTCATGTCTGGTATTCTTCAGATACCACAATCTAATAATTACATGACTTATGTATAAAGGGCCAGTTACACGGGTTCAACTTAAGTTAAGCCTAAGGCACTAATAATTTAAGATCGACTTAAGATAAACATGTGCATTAAGGTCTAACAGATGCAACGCGGTGTCAAAAAATAGTAAATAGTAATATATGCCTTCTTATTAGACATTAGAAATATTCATTGTTATATAAATATATATATATATATATATATATATATATATATATATATATATATATATGAATAGTTTGGTTATTCCATGTTTCAATCCGTTCGTTCAAAAAATCGTTTTCACGACGTTTCGCCAAAATCTCATTTGGCATTTTCAAGTGCGGTTCGTCTCGTTACTCGCTGAGAACTGATAACGAGACGAACCGCACTTGAAAATGCCAAATGAGATTTTGGCGAAACGTCGTGAAAACGATTTTTTGAACGAACGGATTGAAACCCGGAATAACCAAACTATTCATTCTACCATCCGTGAAAATCTACGATATAACATATATATATATATATATATATATATATATATATATATATATATATATATATATATATATATATATAGGGTATTCCTTTGTTGTTCTGATAATACAATTAATAAGGAGTAAATTCGATCCTAATATGTTTAATACAGAAAGCAATAGTTTTTGAGATATTTTGATTTTTAATTTTTCTTCAAAAAGAGTTAGTTTTTCTCCAAATTTTTCACAGAATCGAAATGCTTTCACAAATTTTTTTTGCTTCATTTGACAGACCATAGTATTAGTCAAGTATTCCAGAAAAAAAGTTATACAAAGTTAAATTACATATTTGAAAAATTTAATTTTTAGAGATTAAAGGCTAAAAAAAAACAAAAATTGACATATATCTCAAAACGTATTGCGTTTTGTATAATATAATATATTCCTTAACTCTTATATTATCAGATCCCCAAAGGAACGTATCGAATTACCAGTAACCCTGTATATATATATATATATATATATATATATATATATATATATATATATATATATATATATATATATATATATATATATATACAGGGTGATTCAAAAATCGATCACGAAACTTAAGGGGGTGATTGTACTTGGCAAAATAAGGGTAGAGCTTCATATAATTTTTTTTCAAAATGTCATTCGTTTTCGAGTTACAAGCCGTCCAAGTTCAAGTTTTTATTTTTTGTTTTTTGAATTACTCGCTTACAGGAAAACCGATTTGACTAATATTTGAAAGATAGGCTAAGTCTTCTGCGCTTCATCATTTTAGTAACAATTCACATTGATTGTTTGCCGCTAGAGGGCACTTTACCTACATTGAAAACTGTTTTTTTGTCATAATTTTTTAGTGTTGACAGCTACAGTAGTTTTTGGCATAATTTCTGAAAGACTGATGCCAGGCCTTTAAAAAAGGTGCTCTTTATTTACATCGCTAAACCCAACGGTTTAGACGTAAATCACCCTTAAAAATTAAGTGGTAAATTTACTTTTCTCATTTAATTACCACCAGCTACCAGGTAAATAGCTATCAAAGTATACTAGAGCTGTCAGTTTAACATCAAATAAATTCGCTTTTTAAACTATTTAATTTATAATCTTAAAATAACTAATAATGGCTAATCACCAATATTCAAATATCGAATATTGTGATATCCATTTTTGTTATGGAAAAGCAAATGGTAATGCAGAGTTGGCAAGAAGATATTATATGGAGAGTTATCCGGAAAGAAATATCCCTCATGCTCTAACATTTTCCAGTGTGCACAGGAGGCTTGCGGAATGTGGTTCCTTTAAAAGTTATAATGGAAATAGGGGAAGACCTAGAACTGCTAGAAACGTGCAACAAGAAGAAAGAGTGCTTGAAATTATTGAAGATAATCCAGGTATTAGTACTAGAAAAATTGGGAATGAAGTGCGGCTCTGTCAGGCTAGTTCATGGAGGATACTAAGAGAAGAACAACTCTACCCGTTTCATTCAAAAAAGGTGCAGGCTCTTTACGACGATGATCGGCCGAGACGGTTGGAAATGTGCAATCAGATCCTAGCCAAGTATGAACACGATAATCGATTAATTGGCGTCATATTATTCACTGACGAAGCTGGTTTCACTCGTGATGGCATAACAAATCTACACAACATCCACACATATGCTTACGAGAACCCAAACAATGTGGTAGAAACGAAACATCAGCGTAGATTTTCACTAAATGTGTGGGCAGGGATAATAGGAGATTACCTTATTGGTCCTCATTTCTTTGATGGCCCATTAACTGGTGACGTATACTTAGATTTTATCCAAAATCGTCTCCCATTGTATCTGGAAGATGTGCCATTGGAAGTAAGGGCCAACATGTGGATTCTCCAAGACGGAGCTCCTCCCCACTTTAGTATACGTGTCCGACAGTATTTGAATGCAACGTATCCTGAGCGATGGATAGGACGAAGTGGACCATTGGCATGGGCAGCGAGGTCACCAGACCTTAATCCTATGGATTTTTTCTTTTGGGGTCATTTGAAACAATTGGTGTACGATATTCCAGTAATCAACGTCGAGGATCTTCGCTTCAGGATAATCGAAAAGTGCCAAATTATTAAAGAAACACCTGAAATTTTTCATCGAGTTAGGCGACATTTTTTGAAGAGTGTTAGGAAATGTATGGAAGAAAATGGGGGACATTTTGAGAATCTTTTTTAGTTTGTTTAGTACTGTTTCATTAATTTTTATCAATTAAATGTATATCGCAATAATCCATAATATGAATATTTACTGATTAGCCATTATTAGTTATTTTAAGATTATAAATTAAATAGTTTAAAAAGCGAATTTATTTGATGTTAAACTGACAGCTCTAGTATACTTTGATAGCTATTTACCTGGTAGCTGGTGGTAATGAAATGAGAAAAGTAAATTTACCACTTAATTTTTAAGGGTGATTTACGTCTAAACCGTTGGGTTTAGCGATGTAAATAAAGAGCACCTTTTTTAAAGGCCTGGCATCAGTCTTTCAGAAATTATGCCAAAAACTACTGTAGCTGTCAACAAAAAAATTATGACAAAAAAAAATTTTCAATGTAGGTAAAGTGCCCTCTAGCGGCAAACAATCAATGTGAATTGTTACTAAAATGATGAAGCGCAGAAGACTTAGCCTATCTTTCAAATATTAGTCAAATCGGTTTTCCTGTAAGCGAGTAATTCAAAAAACAAAAAATAAAAACTTGAACTTGGACGGCTTGTAACTTGAAAACGAATGACATTTTGAAAAAAAATTATATGAAGCTCTACCCTTATTTTGTCAAGTAGAATCACCCCCTTAAGTTTCGTGATCGATTTTTGAATCACCCTGTATATATATATATATATATATATATATATATATATATATATATATATATATATATATATATATATATATATATATATATATGAAGTAAAATGCGAACAGTAAATGCAAACTTCTCTCCATCATATCCTTTCTGTGTTAGAGGTTGCACAGTTAGAACAAATTGGTATAAAACGCAATTTATCCTATTCCACCATCGAGATGACGGCCTACCTGTACCACCATACCGAGAAGAAAGTCAAAACTTACCCTCCCCGCCACAGTGATACGGCAGAGGTACATGTTTCGTCTCTACTAGACTCATCAGGGTACCGACATGCACCTGGCTGTGCAAAGGACAGATCGAAAGGGAGCATGCAAATACTGAACGCGGCTTCTCCGACCTCCCGCCGGATGGCGAATATATGTTTATGCGGATTTCACGGATTCCTCCGTGTGAGATGCAATAGCAGTGGATCTATCCACATTATGCCGTTGTAGTGCTGAAATCACATTCAGCAAACGTACAACTATATGCAGCTCCGCGTATGAATGAAGTAAAATGCGAACAGTAAATGCAAACTTCTCTCCATCATATCCTTTCTGTGTTAGAGGTTGCACAGTTAGAACAAATTGGTATAAAACGCAATTTATCCTATTCCACCATCGAGATGACGGCCTACCTGTACCACCATACCGAGAAGAAAGTCAAAACTTACCCTCCCCGCCACAGTGATACGGCAGAGGTACATGTTTCGTCTCTACTAGACTCATCAGGGTACCGACATGCACCTGGCTGTGCAAAGGACAGATCGAAAGGGAGCATGCAAATACTGAACGCGGCTTCTCCGCATAAACATATATTCGCCATCCGGCGGGAGGTCGGAGAAGCCGCGTTCAGTATTTGCATGCTCCCTTTCGATCTGTCCTTTGCACAGCCAGGTGCATGTCGGTACCCTGATGAGTCTAGTAGAGACGAAACATGTACCTCTGCCGTATCACTGTGGCGGGGAGGGTAAGTTTTGACTTTCTTCTCGGTATGGTGGTACAGGTAGGCCGTCATCTCGATGGTGGAATAGGATAAATTGCGTTTTATACCAATTTGTTCTAACTGTGCAACCTCTAACACAGAAAGGATATGATGGAGAGAAGTTTGCATTTACTGTTCGCATTTTACTTCATTCATACGCGGAGCTGCATATAGTTGTACGTTTGCTGAATGTGATTTCAGCACTACAACGGTATAATGTGGATAGATCCACTGCTATTGCATCTCACACGGAGGAATCCGTGAAATCCGCATAAACATATATTCGCCATCCGGCGGGAGGTCGGAGAAGCCGCGTTCAGTATTTGCATGCTTCCTTCTGATCTGTCTTTTGCACAGCCAGATGCATGTCGGTATCCTGATGAGTCTAGTAGAGACGAAACATGTACCTCTGCCGTATCACTGTGGCGGGGAGGGTAAGTTTTGACTTTCTTCTCGTTATGGTGGTACAGGTAGGCCATCATCTCGATGGTGGTGGAATAGGATAAATTGTGTTTCTTAACAATTTGTTCAAACTGTGCAACCTCTAACACGGAAAAGATATGGTTGGAACGAAGTTTGCATTTACTGTTCGCATTCTACTTCATATATATATATATATATATATATATATATATATATATATATATATATATAACCAGTGAATAGTGAGATATGCAGCAAGTGAAAGAGTACTCTTTAAAGTTAATCCAAGCTTTCGAAAATCTTTATCATCATTTTTATCTTCCGGGAGACTACAAATAATTTCAAAAAATGGAAAGTTAACCAAAACACTTTCCCTTTAATAAATAACATTAAGTAACTTTACATCTTTTTTGAGATTGACAACGTTCTTAAAAGGTTTTATGACATTGTCCGTGAAAAGTAACTAAAACTAGGGTTTAAGACATACTTAACACTTTAAAACGAAAAAGACAGTGAGCCATTCTTGTTTCAGTTTCATGGCGATCCATTAAAATACAAACCTGCAGATTGTGGTAAATGCCAAACGTGCCTTGTCAAATAATGTTCCCTGTTTTGCTCCAGTTTTGAAAGAACACCGTTCCCGTCTTGCTACCTTTTTCTTATTGCCTCTTCCCAACGGTTGCATCCTATTCGTGCAATGGTAACGATACTAATCCGAAAGGAACAGTTTGCATGGCTTGCATTTTGGACACACCGCTCTATTAGTATTAAGCACGCCATGCCAATGTAAAAACACAAATAAATGATTCTCATCTAATAGCAGTCCATGCACTTTCATGAAGTCCAAAAGACAACCGTTGCAAATTTTTTGTCTGTCCATAGTCATTTTTTTTTTGGAGAAATACACACTCCAGACATATACCTCAATGTTCTCTTTTGTAAAATAAATAATTGCGTAGAACAGACATTCCACAAGCAAAGATGAAACCTTAAATGCGATTCGATGCGGATCCTAAAACTGTGATTCTCCAATTTTTCGAGCATCATCGCATGGTTCACACAATCGAACGCCTTTGACAAATCGCAGAAGATAGCAGTAGCGGTCTTTTTTCATTAAGCTTTGAATATAATGATTCTATAAATGAATATATAACATTAGTGTTTTCCGATGATTGAAACCCATACTGGTCCAGATTCAGAATATAATGCTTCTTGAAGAATCCTATCACTCGAAACAATCAACTTTTCAATAATCATAGATCATGTAGGTAAAAGAGCAATATGGTGAAAATCAGATGGCCAAGCCCTATCTCCACCCTTAAAAAATATTAATAATAACGACCCATGTTTCGGAGTACGTACGCTTCATCAGTTTTGGTAGGAACTTTTAGAATTCTGATTTATTTGAGTTATTATATATTTAGTTTTGTTCGTTATTTTATAAACTAACTTTATTTTAACACATTTTTTTCTCTTGTTATTGACCTTTAGCATGTAACTTGCTTTACCATTGAGTATTTTACTTAGAGCAATGCAGTACTTTGAGTTTGAGTACAGATTATGACCTTTCGATATAAATCGTCATTTTCGCGTACGCACACTTACTAGAGCACCTCAGTATTTGTGCTAAACCCATTAAAAATTGTTTGTACTAATTTTCCAATGTAAATTTGGAATCATTTCTCCAAATTAAATCAAACCAATCATAAATCCTATCAATTTCCTCATTTCTTTTTCAATCAGGTTCACGTGACTTTAACGAGTTTTTCGGTCCGAATTCGCCCGTCCAAACTCGCATTCCATCCACACTCGTGTATTATTTGTCTAGTTTCCTACTTGAGCCGCAATTTTCCATTCTGGTCACGTATTTTATGCACACTGTAAATTGCGGGATTACGTGCGAACTCGTCATGTTGCCATATTTGCAAAAACACCTACTTGATGGCTGCTCGTATAATAAATACGGTATGAATCATTTTATATCGCGTGGCGTCCTCTTCCTGTCTGAAGGTTACTTTTATTAGAAAATTGGTGTTGAAATGAAAAACCACGTTTTTCATTAATCCATAAACCGATCCAGTATATTTTTTTATTGAAATTTAGTAAAGCTGAGAGCAGCATTATAAGATTTATATTTATAGTTTCGGACTTTTTGACAACAGAACTAGACGTTTCTTCCAAGTGGTAAAGGATATAAAAAGCGAATTTAGACCCAGATTTGGAACAGTAATAAAGAATGACGAAGGTAACCTTATTACAAATGAGGCTGAAATGATAGAGACCTGGAGAAGATATTTTGACGAGCTACTGAATGTCCAGGAAGATGAAGTCCGGCCTGAATATACATACCTTACGGCCGAACCCATAGTAGAAGAACCTACAGTGGAAGAAGTGTCACGAGCTATTCAAAAACTTAAAAACAACAAAGCCCCAGGAAACGACACTATACCGGGAGAATGTTTGAAAAAGGGAGGAAAAACCTTGAAACGTGCTTTCTATCAACTCATCTGTCAAATATGGAAAGAAGAAAAAATACCAACCTCCTGGAAAGAAAGTGTGATTATACCAATACTTAAGAAGGGCGATAAAACGTGCTGCTTCAATTATAGGGGTATATCCCTTATTAACACAGGATATAAAGTCTTCTCTCTAATGATATTAGAACGATTGACTGCGTGTGTGGAGTATCAAAGAGGAGATTACCAGTGTGGATTTAAAAAAAAAAACGCTCAACTGTAGATCAGATATTCACGATTAGGCAATTAATGGAGAAATGTTGGGAATACAACAAAACATTGCACCAGCTATTTATAGATTTTAAACAAGCATACGATAGCATCATAAGAGTGGATTTGTTGAATGCCATGGCAGAACTGGGCATACTGAAGAAGCTAATTAACCTCACCAAAACATGTGTAGAGGGATCTACAAGTGCAGTAAGACTTGAAGGAAGATTGTCAACCTTCTTTACAATCAACAGTGGTATTAAACAAGGCGATGCGCTACCTCCACTCCTCTTTAACGTCGCCTTGGAGAGCATCGTGCGAAAAATCAACACAAAAACGCTCCTCTTTAGAAATCAAGGTCCGCGCATCATATAGGCGTTCGCTGATGATATCGATATTGTAGGTAATACAACTACCAGTGTCAAGGAAGAGTTCTTCAAACTGGAAAATGCCGCAAAGAAAGTTGGCCTACGAATCAACGAAGAAAAAACAAAATATATGGCTACAAGAACGGAACGGCGAGACTGGACCACTACAATCTTGAAAGGGTCCATCAGTTTAAATATTTGGGAGCTACGATCACCTCTGACAACAACATAACACAAGAGATTAACAACAGAATACAAGGAGGCAACCGCTGCTGGTATGGGCTGCAAAAGATAATGAAATCGAAAAATATATCCCGACGCACGAAAATAAGAATATATCAAGTAGTTATAAGACCGATAATGACATATGCATGTGAAACATGGACGTTGACAAAACAAAATGAGAATAGACTGAAAATCGCAGAAAGAAGAATGCTTAGAGGGATATACGGACCGGTCAGGGACACCACTACACATCAATATAGAACGAGAACAAACAAGGAATTGGAGGAACTATACAACCAGCCAGATATAGTGAAAATAATAGAAGCATGTTATGAGACAAGATCAACGTATCGTCAAATTGGTATGGGAAGAGAACCCAGAAGAAAAGCGGCCGCTAGGAAGACCAAGGATGAGGTGGAGAGATAACGTTGCAGCAGCCTTACAAACCCTAAACGTCGAACGCGCGGAGGAACTGATGATGGATTGCAGCAAGTGGAGGCAGATTGTGAAGTCAGCAAAGACCCACCCCGGGTTGTAATGCTAGAGAGAGAGAGAGAGACTTTTTGACATTCTTTATGATAAACCCAAGAACAGACACTATTGGACAAAAGAAGAGGAGCAACACGGTGCTTTTGTTCTTTAGAATTATAAAAAAAATTGTAATTGTGATCACAAGCTAATTTCCATGAAATATATATATATATATATATATATATATATATATATATATATATATATATATATATATATATATATATATATATAACCTCACTAATAGTGGGTCAAGAAAGTATTTTTGACTGTTACACATAGAGAGCGTTGTAATTGTTTTGAAGGAATTTTTTCAGTGTTATGGTTTTTTACTTTTGATTTTTGATATCAGTCACATTTAAGTTAATTCAGAAGCAACTTGTGCATAATTTTGTTCGTAGTTGTTAGTTTAGGGTCAATTCTAACATGGAGTGCAAAAAAGTTGGTGGTTTTGAGTGATGGGATTCACAAGGAATACTACTGATTGACTAAAACGAAAAAAGCGTTTTTTTAACAAGAGAATACTATACAGGCCTATTAGCACGTTTAAGGGATGTTGTGAGAGAAAAGACGAGGAAAACTGACCAAAGGTGTGCTGCACGACAACGTACTCGTCCACATGGCGTTAATTGTATTAGCTTCACTTGCAATGGATGCTATTTAAAAAGTTGGTTTTCAAATATTAGATCATTCTCCCTCTAGCACAGATTTGGCTTCCAGTAATTATTGTTTATATCCAAAAATCAAAAAAAAATTCTAGGAAAAAAGTTTTCCAGCGATGATGAGGTGAAGGAAGCAATTTCTGTCTAGGAATATTTTTTTTTTCGATGGTTTAAGGAAACTTATTGACAGATATGAAAAATGCATTAGAGTTAAGGGAGAATATATTGAAAAGGGAAACGAATTTTGAGTTTAATTTCACCCTATAAGGGCCCAATTCCGTGATTTTTTTTGTTTTTCACTCGTATATGTTCTGGTTTAGTTAAGGATGATATAAATTTTACCTAAGTGAAAAAAAAAATAGGATTTAATAAATAAACGAAAAAATCAGTTCTTTTTATAAAAAAAATTTAACCGATTTCCAAAAGTGCGTTAAAAAGTGAAAAATAATTTTAAATTTTTAGATGAAATTGAAATTTTTGAAGTGGAGCCAAACTAATACCTGACAAAGTGTAATTCGCATAAACGTATTAAAAATCTTATCTTTCACTTTTTAGCGCACTTTTAGAACTCAGTTTAATTTTTTTTTATAATAATTTTATTTTTCGATTTTGTTTTCAATATGATATCCATAAATTATTTGAACTAAATACTAATCGAAATTAGTGTACCCCGCAATGACTCTAAGGTGGCAAAAAAGTACCCATCTTATTCAAGTTGTAAATCAGCCTAAAATGAACCACTAAAAATTTTTTGATCCTTAGAGTTCTCCAAATACCAGTGAAATTGTGTCAAACAAATATTTAGTCTGTAATAGTAAATCCACTATTTTAAATTTGAAATTAATCTTAGATTGGTAATGTAGGCCCCAAAACCTTCCAATATCAATATTTAAAAAACTTGAGACGTAAATTTCTTAACCCTATACTGCATACTGCATATTGAGTTTATATACGCCCCAAGAACCCCGCAATATCAATTTAAGACAAAATCAGAAAATGTAAAATTTTCAATCCCTCATATTGTATCTTAATAGTTGTAAAAAATTAACCTCATATTTGTAATACACTAGCACGAAAACACCCTAATACCAAATCTGAAAAAATACTAATAAGGTAAAATTTTCAACTCACCCCATTGGATCCGCCATATTAAATTAAAAAAAAATAATTTTATAGTCTTAATTTAATCTAAATCTAAACCCTTCAAAGCCCCCGTTACCAGTTTTGGATCCGAAAATTCAAAATTTTTGACCGTCATATTGCATTTGACATATTTGCTATTTACATCCTCAGTAACAATTCAGTCCCACCTTTGAACAAAATCGAAAAATGTAAAATTTTTTGTCCGCTATATTGAATTAACCATATTGAATTCTGAAAAAATATTTTTAAATTCATCAAGGATCCGCCATACTGAATTTTTTAAAAATAATTTTAGATTCGTTATGTGCAACCCCCCCCCCCCCCCCCCGTACCAATTTTGTAGAAAATCGGACAAAATTGATTTTCTGGTCCGCCATATTGGATACGCCATATTGAATTTTTTAAAAAATATTTTGGATTCGTTATACGCAACCCCAAATACTCTTCCACACCAATTTTGAAGAAAATCGGACAAAATTAAATTTTTTGTCCGCCATATTGGATCCGCTATATTTAATTCTGTAAAAATAATTTCAGATCCTTTGTGTACGAACTCGAAGATTCCCCCCGTACCAATTTTGGAGAAAATCGGACAAAATTAATTTTTTTGGCCGCCATATTGTCAGCGCCATCTTGAATTTTACTACACCAATTTCGTCCAAAAAAATATGGGACCACTGCAGCAACTTCTTAAACATAATTTAAAAAATTTCATTCAAATCGGTGCAGCCATTCTGAAGTAATCGGTGTACATACCTAAAAAAGAATACATAGTCGACGAATTGAGAACCTCCTTTTAGAAGTCGGTTAAAAATACATTACTAGTAAACGGTAATAATTATGCAGCGGTTCAAGTCATTTCTTATTATTATAAAATAAAAATCATTTAAAAACTAACTACGTTGAAGATATCCTGTCTTAGATCCAGCAAGAATAGCTACATATTGCATTTTTGCTAAGGCAGAGCCATTTGTTTGTATTTTTAATTTTCCAGCTGGTCAAACACAATAATAAATATAGCCGCTGTAAAGAACCGTTTTGAATTCTGATTTAGCTACGCCAGTAAGTATGTGATTTTTGTTATAAATAAGAGCGCTGCTCAGCATGCTGACATGGTGACCTGATTTTGTTGACGAGGAAAACGATATATATAGAAAATCGAAGAAAATATCAACCCGCTAATGTTTTCTTGGAGTAGGAAAAATTGTTTAATTTTTTTGATATACTCTCGAAGATTATTTTTAGCCGACTTCTAAAAGAAGGAGGTTTTCAATTCTATCGCTATATTTTTTTTTATGTATGTACATCGATTACCCCGATGAATGCATTTTTTTACGTTAGGTTCTGAAAGTTGCTGGTCCCTTATCATTTTGGATGACATTGGTGCAGTAAAATTCAAGATGGCGCTGATAATATGGCGGACAAAAAAATAATTTTAAAATCTAAAATTATTTTTAAAAAATTCAGTATGGCGGATCCAATATGGCGAACCAAAAAATTGAAATTTTTCCAGAGAGATTTCGGGGTCGTACATAACAAATTTGAAATTATTAAAAAAAAATCAAATATGGCGGATCCAATATGGCGGATTCAATATTTTGCATGCCTCGATTTTTCTCTAAAATCCGTATAGGGGAATTTTTGGATGTGCTAATTTCGAATTTAAAATTTCTTTTTGAAAAGTTCAATTTGGCGGATCCTAAAAATTTTACATCTTTCTATTTTCTTCAAAACTGGTATAGGAGCCTTCTTGAGGGTGTAAATTACGAATTTAAAATTATTTTTAATTCTTTATGGCGGACTGAAAATTTTACATTTTTCAGTTTTATTCAAAATTGCCACTGGGTCGTTTTTGAGGATGTTAAATAGTGGATTTAAAATTATTTTAAGAAAATTTAATATGTCAAATTCAATATGATGATCTAAAAATGTTACATTTCCGGATTTGGTCCAAAATTGGTAATAGTTGATTTTGTTTTCGTGGGTATAGATTCGGATTAGATTAAGAGGTTAAAATTATTTTTTTTTAAATTTAATATGGCGGATCTAATATGGTGGGTTCGTCATTTTACCTTATTCATATTTTTTTGAAATTTGGTATTAGGGGGTTTTCGGGGTCGTCGGTTACGAATCTGAAGTTATTTTTTTTTTGTTTAATAGGGCAGATACAATATGGAGGACTAAAAATTTTACATTCAGATTCACTAAGAAAATTTAAGATTTAAACCCGATCTAGTTGCTATGAAATTTAAATCTTATAGTGGGCCAATTTTGTTATGCTTATGATATTGTCATAATTTATATTATATATGTCAACAAATAAACGCTTATATACAGATATTAAGGATAAGAACATTGCGATAAAGCGTTTAAATATATAAAGGAAATTGCGGTATCCCGAAAATAAATAAAGTTGTCCATTTTTGCCGGTCCAGTAGTAAAACAAAATGATTTTTTTATTCTTGTATTTTTAGGGTTTGAAGCTTGCTTGACTTATTGTTTCTCTTGTCAGTTTAAGCCCTCTGCTGTCAATTTAAGGCGGTTTTAAATTTAAACTAAATCCGGCTGTTAAATTTTTCCGATTTTGTCCAAAATTGATATTGACTGTTTTTTGGGGCGTATAAAACTCGACATGCAGCATAAAATATGTCGGAGTAAAATCGCAAGTAGAAGAGTCATAAGCAGTGGCGTAACTAAGAGTATGTGCGCCCTACCGTAAATTTTAATTTTATGCATTTTTTTGAGAACAAGTAACGCTAAACAGTTTTTTCCTTCATGTTTATTTATTATTTATCCAGTGATATAAAGAAAGAATTTATAATTATGTATTTGTAGTTACTGTATATACATATTTGAGACAATGAAATTTGTTTAAAATACAGGTCCCACCGGGAACCAATTCGATCTTTTATGGAAAACTATATATAGGAAAATGTTGAAAATTTGACACCTTGTATTATTAGTTATCAAATGATTATAAAAATCTAATAAAGTAGGCCCTTTTCAACAAAGAATTCAACCCAAATTAAATAAAAAAGTTATCTGTACAGGAAAAATTATTTTAGGTCCTGCAAACGTCATTTTTGACCTAAAAACTCAAATATATCAAAAACGTCTAGACTTAGGTATAGGACATGATACACAAAATGTGCCTAGAATCTTGCGCATAATCCAGAATCGCAATAATATATAGGGCGTTCCATTTAAAATAAGCAAGTTGGTATAACCAAAAGTGCCAACATCTTGAAAACATGTTGGCTGGGTTGCCCCCATCGACAGTTTAATGTTAAATTTTCAAAATTTTCTTATATAGACAAAATTGGTTCTCGGTGGGACACCCTGTATATATTACTAAGGACTGTTTACAAATTGCAGTATCAAACTTTGAAAAACCAACATAATCACTCTTTTTCCTGTCACAACGATTTTTTTATTTACGCAGCTGGGATTGTGCCAAACACGAAACGTAATTATATTTTTAAATATATTTTAAAGTCCCATTTAATTTTCAAGAAAAAAGTACCTATAGTCATACCATCTGTGCAATGCTCAAGATAATAAATTTCTTGCATTAATTCCTTTCACTGCAAACGGAATTAAGCATTTCCTTTCGAGTTTAATTTAAGAGACGCAGGAACGTTGCATCGAGCACACTTAATCCACTTTTATATCGATAATAGCTTTTTTATAATCTGTGTAATTCGAATGCATATAATTCCGTAATCTTTTTTATTGTCTTGTTGTTTAATTTTAAGGTTTTGAACGGCTGTTTTAACTTATGTTAACAATTCGGTGCAATAAACTGAGCGATAGTAATGATTGATGATGTCATTAAGTTTCACTTTATCAACGTTAATGAGGTTATGTTAATACTGCATCGCCACCTAGCGTTTGGTAAAATAATTATTATCATATATAGTATAAAAATATGATTATTTTATCAAAATAATTTATTTAGAAATGTCAAGAGTAATTGACCAAAAGAAAAATTTGCATTGTCATGATTTCAAAAAAATTATATATATATATATATATATATATATATATATATATATATATATATATATATATATATATATATGGCCTGCCAAAAATACACAAAACAAATGCACCACTCGGACCAATGTGAGCACCGTGGGATTTCTAACACAAAAACTAAAAAAATATTTAGCTAGCATCATGTAACCAAGAGTCGAACTGGCCGATTCCTTCGTGAAAAACTCCGAACCAAAATGGTCAAAAACATCCACTTCGAAGAAATTGACATTTTAGCAAGTCTCCACATAAAATCGCCATATCCAAGCGTACCACTGGATGAGACTGGATAAGATCGCCATGAATGAAGATTTTCCAGCCTACACAATTAAACTTGCACACACTGCCTAAAAAACACATATTTCACGTTTAATAACCATAGATACAAACAGATGTCTAACCTATGGGGTTCTCACTTTCACCAGTTATAGCCAACTTTTTTATGATATATTTCGAACAAGAGGTACTGCAAAAGGCACCTTTAAAATCATAATTTTGGAAGCGCTATGTAGATGATATTTTTATAATATGACCACATGAAAAAGAACACCTGGACGATTTCCTCGTATACCTGAACAATATCCATCATAGACTCCAATTCATGCTAGAAATCGACCAATAAAAAAAACGTCCTTTTTTGGACCTTTTATTAACTAGGAAACACATCAATAACCTGAGTTTTAACGTATATCGGAAAGCCACACGTACTGACTGATATTTTAGTGCAGAATCACATCATCATCCGTCTCAAAATCAGGCAGTAGTCAACACACCAGTATCAACATCTCTCCGCCTAACAGAACTCGACACAAAACAAGACAAAATAAACACATTTCGACAGCTCTAGAACGTTTACAGCATTCCATGTGTAGATTGCCATTAACATACATAGGACAAACAAACAGGCGCATATCAGCAAGAATTCAAGAACATAAAAATAATTTTAGAACAAACAGACAACCTCAACTCTATTTCAACATCACCAGACAACCGGACATACCATCGATTTCGAAAAAGCAAAAGAAATAGCACTAGTAAAGAACTATAAAACGTCATAAGAGAGGTCCTAGAAATCGAAAAAGCGGGATAGCTGAATAAACGAGACGATGCTTTACATATTCCAACTACATGGAGAACATTAATAAAAAATCAATAAACAAAACAACAAAAATTAACCAGTACACGCGAGAACAGCATATAAGGATCAAATATATCACACTCGACAGAGGGAAAGAGCCTGTGAAGCCGCTCGTCCAATCAGAAAGCGAGCCAGCTAAACAAAACTCGAAATTCAACAGATACCACGATCAGTTCTCAGCGAATAACGAGACGAACTACACTTGAAAATGCCAAATGAGATTTTGGCGAAACGTCGTGAAGACGATTTTTTCAAATAACGGATTGAAACCCGGAATAGCCAAACCATTCATAAATATATATATATATATATATATATATATATATATATATATATATATATATATATATATATATATATATATGTGTGTGGTTTGGCTATAGTTGCGAATTTTGCTGCGTCTCATCGGCTCTTTTACAAATGTTTGGGGTTGCGTCCCCGAGTTATCCGTTCCACAAATGATAAGTAAAGGATCTCCTGCTAACACCTAAAGAAAAAATACCTCTAGAAGACCAGGGAATATACGAAATTCCATGCGGAGAATCCAACTCATCTTACGTAGGTTAAACCAACTGTAAAATAAGCTCCAGAAGAGACGAACATATAAACGCTGTCAAGCACAAAACAATTTCTTCTGCACTGGCCCAGCACTTGTTAAACACAGGATATAAGAACAACTTGTCAGGAACAAAAATGCTATCGAGATGTGGAAAGCTATCCACAAGAGTTACAAAGGAAGCCAATTGAAATTTCAAAGCGGCCCAACAACTTAAATAGCAGAGACGACAGTCAGCGGTTGCCAAATACTTGGATAAACCTGCTAACGAAACATCAGCCAGTAATAGGTTGTAAAGGAATGGTCAATAACACGGCGACAAGACCCCAAACACTTGCATAGAGCCGATGACATGCAGCAAAACTTGCAACCTGATTGGCCAGAACCATCCAGCTAACAAACGGAGAAGTGAGCTTTGAAAATTGTGAAAACCTTCGATTCGAAGGTAGCCATTCCTTGGGAATTTCTCCTGTGTCATATAGGTAGTTGAGTAGTGGTGTTGTAATTTTGTTGATGACGTGTTCTGCGAGGGCGCCGTCAGATCCACTTGATTTTCCCATTCCTATACTTTTTCCTACTTCTTTTTGGAATCTTGAGACCAGATTCACAGATACGGTTGCTTTTTCGGCCTTATATTTCCTTTCCAAGCATTTGTCTTCCAATTTTTCCAAAGATGATGTGTCCATTCGAATGTTCAGGTTTCCTTGATGTTCTAGAGCGATACATTCTTGCAGCTTGGTATGTAGGAAAATATATTTTCATTATTACATTATAGTATAATTGAACAATGCACACTATATTGTGAATTAAAGATAACTTGATTCTTCTTTTATTACTTCAATGACTACTTTCAATTAGCAGATAAACAGAAGTAAAAATAACAATCTATAAAAAGCCTGTTTTTTATCGCCTTTGTTACTGTTTAAACAGGAATATTTTCTCGAATAATGATAAATAAGATGTTTTATGGTTTACTCAATGCAACTTAAAAACCACAAGTGCGTAAATTCGTTTTAAGAAAACAAAACATATTTCAATCATTAATATAAACAATTACCTACCGCAAGCTAATTACCATATTTATTCGGTGTATTCATTTAGTTTTCATCCATTATTTATGAAAAACCTAAAAATACGAGCACCTAATTTTTAAAAATAGACAAAGATAAAGAAACAAATAGCAGACTTGCGGTCGTAATTAAATTTTAAATTGAATTAGACAACCTGATGATGCCTGCACGATGATGATCTAAAATTAGAGAGTTAAAATAATTACTTTTGGGAAGTCACGCAAATTGTAAGCATTATAACGTTTCTTCCCTTGATTTATCTCTTAAGCGTGGTTTATATTTAAGAGCAAACCAATCAGAATAATTGTACAATTTTCAGGAGAATAAAGATAAACTTGGTCAAGTCCAGAATCAGAAAATTTATGCCATACTCTTTAATCGGGTTTTAAAAAGAGGGGGTTTCTAAATTCGATCGCTGTGAATTGTTTCGGCAAGAAAGTATTTTTGGTTGTCACACATAGAGAGTGTGGTAATTGTTTTGAAGGACGTACATAAGTTTAAATAGATATTGTAACAATTACAATGTAACGGTATATTTTCTGTGTTCGTAAGTCACAACACTCTGTATCACTACTTTCAGTACTAAAAACACAGGATTATTGCTTTTATTTATCTTAACAGTTCGACTGCCCACGCTTACAATAAATAAACTGACTTGACAGTGCGGTCTACTGGCCTGTGGCGCTTTATTTACTATCAATGAACGCTTGCGAAAATTCTCGTCAACAGTCGAATGCGGGATTCTGGAACATACTCCGCTCTCTCTCGCGCCCAGTCAGCAGCGAATTTGACGTTGCCAAATCTAACCCAAACTGCGTATTACGGGGAACTGGGCCCCTATCCTCGAAAGTGTGATGTGAAAGGTGATGTGAATGGCGATGGGAATGGCGATGTGAACTTTTTGACAGTAAAAGCCGTATTCTTGAAAAGTCAATGTTGCCATATATGAACGTGTTAAAACCCGAGAATTTCTAAAAATAAAATGGATCACAGACTGAGTTTAGCTGTCAGACCGAAAATGTCCGTAGTATGTTTTGTTGCCATTTTAGGCAAAAAGTAGTTTTGGTATATTAAATTAATCGTCAAAAGTAAAAAAAATAGTGCTGTTGTTATTTTTGTGAAGTTATTGATTGCCATTACAATATTTGTACTTTGCCTTGATTAAATTTATCTTAAATTGACACTCTAGAACTGTTAAAGAACAATGCATACAAAGAGCCAAGAACTTTAAGATTCTAATATATAAAAAAAAAAGAGATATCAAGATATATACAGAGTAATATACTGACAGTAATTGCAGAAAGCCAGCACTGATAAACCTTGAAACGGTGGAAATTACACCTATACATAGTATGACTAAAATCCATCATCCTAATCCACTACGGAAACTATCCAATCAGTTATTTATTGTATGAATTCACAAAATGTCCAGCCTCTTACTGCAAGATGTTCTGTCCTGATAACTAAATTTGAAAGAAAACCTGAAACTTGAACAATGATACAAAAATTCTTTATGACCAGGGACCAAAACCAAAGGCCAGACAGAAGACGTCCATTAGATACTGGCGGATCTCACATTCAACTTTTAATATATTTTTTTTTATTTTATAAAGATTTGTAGAGGCTTGAAGATCAAATGTACCATAAATAAGGTTTTTATGCTGAAGGACACTTGTTGGTCTGTAGGATTCATATTTATATGTCCCGATAAATTATAATCATAATATTTATTTAATTGTAGTGTCGTATAGTGTTTAACACAGTCTGATTAAGTTAAGTGCTGTAGTTAACATAATTTAAGTATAAAATTTGTTACTTATTTAAATAAAAGTTTCAGATAGCTTACAAATTGTGATTTCTCAAATTTATTATAAGTTGTGTCGTGAAAAGAATTATGTTACATTTAACTGTTTAAAACTAAGATACTCAGCTGTTATGGACACAAGTTTTTATGTTAAATCCATAAGCAGAACTGGCCCTAGAAAAACATTTTTAAATAACACGCTCATACAATTGAGTTATGAACAGAATCTCCTGTAATAATTTTATGTCTGTAATCTCAAATTTACTTAATATTTGCGAGACATATTCAACTTTCTAAGGATATTTTATTAAAAAATTTGAAAATATTAAAAATATCGGGGTTCCACCTAATTAACGTTTCAGCTGTTTATTCAAAAAATAAAAGGTCTTAAAGAAACCGTTCGTTAACATATTATTTTTTTTAATGACGAGTTATTTTGAAGAACCAAAAATAAAATAAAAATTTTTATTACTATTTTATTTTTTGAAATCCGTGCGTTAAATATGTCATTTAGCGGCTGACATTTGATTTGCGCATGTTTCACCGTTCGCTTGCCTTCGGGCGAACGAGGATATGAGTGATGAATATTTCAGGAATACGCGTTCGCCACCTTTTCACCGTTCACTTCACGTTCCCCAGTTCGAGGATAAGGCCTCTGGTCCTCCGTAACAATGTTAAGTGAATGATGGTCGGCGTTACCTATATACAACGAACGATTTATGCAGTGCACGCGAATTTGAATTATTTGTTTTGTACCGGCGAATATAAGTAAATTTAGATTCCGTAAAAAATAAAATAGACGCGAAAAAAAAACAGTATCAGATGATTTACAAGGGTGACAGTCTCCATATATAATAGATTGAAGTTGCAGATTTTATCCGGGTTACATCATATTATACTACTGTCTGGGTTTTAAATAGTTACACATTTTTTTCCGTTGTTTAATTTTGTTTATAAGGTCTTGTAGACGCCCAAATTGTCTGGCAATAATAGAATCGATTTTTGCAATGTTATCTTAATAATAAAAGTGTGGTCAGACTCTAGCGAATCTTTTCTTACATTTTCTTAAAAGTTTGTTTTTGTTTATGAAGTCGTACACACGTTCGAATCATCTGACAATGATAAACTCCACGTTTTACGATGTTAATTTAGTAATAAAACTGTTTTCTAGTGGTAGCCAATTTTTCCAATTACTTAATTTTTTTTCTAAAGTTGGTTGTTTATGAAATCTTTCACATGTCCAAATCATCTGCAAATAATAAAATCGGCGTTTTGTAAGGTAACCTAGTTGATGAAAGTATTGTCAGGCGATAGCGAATCATTTTAATTTACTTAGATTTTTTGCAATATTTTAATTACTTTATAAAGTGTTTGCATAGTTTCAAATCGTCTGACAGTGTTAAAATTTACAGTATTTCGTCAAAATTAAAACAGTTATTTGAACTTTATATGGTAGTAAATCGGGACGCCATTCAGAAAAAAATTGAATTTGAATCTAATACATGGAGACAGCCACCTTTGCAAGTTGTCAGATGATTTTTTTTTTCGTTAAAATAATAAGAAACTAAAAATTTTCATTCATGTTAGACGGTAGTCGATCTTTCTGAGCTATACGTTTCTTTTTTGCAATCTCGAACGGGTGTATAATATAGTTGTTTATGTATTATCCTTTCAAGCAAAGAAAAGAAAAGAATATATACAAACAGTTTGTTTCCTGCAAATACAACTCTGGTCTTCCCCCCATACACGTTTCAATCACCTTATGGTCTCGTCAGTGGAACTGTATCAAATCGAAAGCAACATTCGCAGGAAACAACTGTTATATAAAATATAAATTCCAAAATATCCTACCGATATACTTTGGAATTTATGTTTTATATAACAGTTATTTCTTGCGAATTTTGCTCTCGGTTCGATACATGTCCACTGATGAGATCATAAGGTGGTCGAAACGCGTATGGAGAGAAGACCAGAGTTGTATTTGCAGGAACAAACTCTTTGTATGTATTCTGTTCTTTTCTCTGCTTGAAAGAATAATACATATAAACAACTATTTAAATACGACAGATAGATTCCTTTATTTCTTACTGAAATTTTGATTTTTAAAAAATTTCGCACTACTCGGGTATATAACATATTTTCAGACGGTAATTAATTGTTCCCAGTTGCATTTTTTGCCTGACTGGGAGTTAGTTTCTGATTCATTCATCATTGTACGCGCATACGGTAGTCACATATTTCAAAATCTGTCACCAGTTCTTAGTATATTATTGCTTACACTCTCAAGTCACCTTAGATGCATATATGTTTAACATGAGAGCTTTTAGCGCTTCTTGCCTATTTCCCAATATGTGTATTTTGACTTGGATAGAGATATTCAAGCACTGGTGGAGACAGATTTGAATTGCATTCGCATTTCTGCTTGGACGATATTGACTTGATACTCCCCCTCTAACCACTTCTTTTATCTTGTTCGTTTGGAAGCAATTTGAGGTTTTCTGTTTGGAAAAGCTTAAGGGCTTTTGTTACTGCGGTTCTCATCACAGCTAGGTACAATGGAGGAAGATTCAGCATTGCCTCTATTACCGTTGCGGGGTATGACAACATAGCTCCCGCTATTCCTACACAGGCTGAGTTGCTTAGGAGGCATATGCGACAATGGGTTTGGTGATCGTTTTATATGATCATAACGTCATTTTCAGTCTCAAACCCCCTGTTTTCTTAGAGATGTCCAGCTCGCCCCTATTGCTTTTTGGAGAATATTTTCAGTGTGGCTAATTCAGGTCATTTTTGGATCAGATAGTTAAAGTACATGATTCGTAATAATTTCCCATTTCTAGCTAAGTATTTTCAGGGATAATTTTAACTGTTAGTTAGTGCAACAATTTTCAATATTTATCATTTACAACTTCTATTTTTTTGAAAGAAAAAACAGTGACTTAGCGTGGGACCCTGCCACTTTGCTAGAGGCGGCAAATTTCGAAAAAAAAACATTTTATTTTGACCAGAATTTCTTTTAATTTTTTGTTTAATAGAGGGAAGCCCCTATCTGTAAATGAGTATGATCATCCTGCTCCTGTACAAACTTGCTGAATTTTTTTACAAATGAGGAGTATTGTCATATATACTGTTTTTTTTTTATATATTTAACACCATACCTAGAGGCTTTATTATAAGAGATGAAAAAAACTATAAATACGAAAGTTGTAGGATTTCTTCCATATTATCTTTTATATTTGTTTACAAAAACATTGATGCATCGTAAACTTGAGAAACAAAATAAATTTTAATTTTTTAAATTGAACACCCTGTATATTCTCTGCTAGAATGTACGTTCTTTTCTTCCTGATTTCAAAAATGTATAATAAGTTAATGTTCGGACTAACCGTTATTTTAATATTTTAGTTTAAATTATTAATAAACTGATATAAAGAAAGGAAGAGGCCTGGAAAAAAATGCTTTATTTTAATTTGCATTGTGACGTTTTAATATTATTTCGAATACAATTATATATAAGTTTTTAAAGTGACATAGAAAACATTTGAAGATGAGTTATTCAGAAGAAAAAAAACAAAAATTTTTATACATTTTTTAAACATATTCACCACGATTTTTAACACATTTAAAAATATTTTCTCCCATTTTATGATTAATAGAGTCTGAAATAAAATCTCCGTGGTCTTGGTTAAGCAATATTACTGTGCGTTCAATTTTTTCCCTTAATATTTCTATGTTTTAGGGTCTTTCATTATAAATTTTATTTTTTAAAAATCCCCACAAAAAAAATCCAATAGATACAAATCTGGACTATTGGCCGGCCATCTTATGGTGTTATGCCTTCCAATCCAAAATTTATATCTGTAACTGGCATCACACTGTGCCAAATCAAATTATGGTTTTGCTGAACTTGGATATTCTCTAAATAATCTACATTATTTTCAATTAAATTTAAACATCTCTCACCATTTAAATTTCGATTTAAAATAATTGGTCCAATAATCTGATTTTCTAACATGCCACACCAAACGTGAATTGATTGCCGACCCTGTATTTTTAGAACATGTATTTTGTAGGGGTTTTCATTTGCCCAATAATGTTTATTCTTGCTGTTGAACATCCCAGACGTCGTGAATGTTGCTTCTTCTGTGAAAATAATTTTATTTAGAAACTCCTCATCTTGTCCAATATATCTTACTATTTCTAAGCAAAATTGCGACCTCTGCGTCAGATTTTCTTCAGTTAAATTCTGCACTGGCGTAAATCTGTAAGGATGATATTTATACTGCAGTGTGGTGTGTTCGGATCTTCTAAAAATTACATCAACTAATAATAATTTGTTTTACAATACCAGAGTGACAAATTACTTTGAACATGGAGTAAAATATAATCATTTTCTTCAGTTCTCACTAAGATTCTGATTTTTCGCGCAAGATTTTTCATTACATTTTTTGACAGTGTATTTTACTGTACTAGTAGATGGTACTCGACGATCAGGATCTATATTACGGTATTCATATTGTATTCTGTATATATTTTTATTATTCGAATAAAAAAGACAAAATATCTGATGTTTTTCTTCTTTCGAATAGCCCATATCAAAATGTATATTAGTCAATATATTATGCCAATATAATAAATATTCGAAACCACAATAAAACGTCACAATTAAAATTACAAAAGCATTTGTTTTCCAAGTCTCATCATTTTTTTGTATCAGTTTATTAATAATTTAAACTTAAAATATTTAAATAACGGCTAGTCCGAACACTAACTTATTTTACATTTTTGAAATCATCAGGAAAAGAACTTTCATTCTAGCAGAGAATATACACGGTGTTCCCTTTAAAAAATTAAAATTTCTTTTGTTTCTCAACTTTACGATGCGTCACTGTTTTTGAAAACAAATCTAAAACATAATATGGAAGAAATTCTACAACTTTCGTATTTAAAGTTTCTTTCCGTCTCTTATAATAAAGTATCTTGTATGATGCTAAATATAAAAAGCCTGTACGAAGATGTCCGTATTTGTACGGATTTTCTGATGCGAATAGTTAACGAATACGGATTTTCATACGCATCGCCAGATTTACAACCGATACGCCATTTTTTAAAGATTTTCGTTGTTTTTAGGGGATCTCTTTATTTGCAGATATAATCGAAGGCTTGCTAAGGATGTTTTATTTTTATACGGAATTGATAATTTTTAAAGTTAAAAATAATTTTTTTAATGAAAAAATATTTATTATAATGCAACCTTTAATAGTTTTTTAAATAATATTTTTGATGATTTTTAGTAAACAATAATTTTTTTTAGACTAATAATATTTCTTTTAATAATTAATTAATATGAGAAAATGAAAGATATATTTACGTTTCAGTTTTGTTTTCTAGTTTTTAAGAACTTTAAATTTTGGAGAAAATTTTTTTTTATTGCATGCTCTCAAATTTGCAACCCAAGTTTTCTTCGCTTTAGAAATTTTTGTCTTTATAATAATCATATTATCTCTTATTGTAGAAGGGAGGGGACGTTAAATTTTGCATCTGCCTCGGGCGATATAAACCTACGCTACTCCATTGGGAAAAACCAAAATAAAAATACTTTTTAAAATTTGTCGTATGGAATTAAGTTGACTTACTATTTATGTGCTAAATTAAACGTCCGATAAGCGGATAAACAAGTTTGCAAATATTGCTATGTGTCGCGTGTTAACAAATATAATTTTTTTTTATATCCGTAAAGTCGCTCGAAAGTAAAACCATTGTATTTTATATTAACTTGTTTCTTATAATATAAAAATAAATATTGTTTTAATTTCTACTTTATAATCTTAACTTTTACATGAATTGTGACTATAGTGTAAATTAATATCTCTGTTTTTTTTAAAGAAACTCAAAGAAACGAGCGTTATTAACGATAAATTATTTATAGACAGTCATGAATAATACAGCATAACTACATTATTGATAGCGACATAAAACATTTATTATATTTTGGTGAAAGCTATATGTTGATTCTCAACGAACTTTTATGTCAATATTCCCGTTGATATAAAAATGATATATTTTATAGCATTTTTAATAATAAATTTGACTATTAAGTTTCTAGAGAAGTTAGAATCGGAAGAAGATCCGGTTTTTTAGCGGATCATTTTTTTACTAGATCCTGCAGTAGCCCATAGCATTATCTTATTTATGTTTTTGTTGCTATGCATGTCGAAAACTTAAACTAGAATAAATTCGAATCATTTTACCGAAAGTCTTTCGCTTTTTAAACTGCAATGTTTTTTTTGTTTCTTCTTATTTGCCTCTAAAAAATTAGTTACCATGATCATACTTTTGCTTGGAGTAGGAAACAAATGTTGAACATTTACGCCTCTCCCGGATATATACAATCAAAAAGAGTAGGTGAGTGAGGGTCAAGGGTATTAACGCTTAACGTCATTCTAGAATTGAAAAAATTAGGCCATTTTTGCGATTTTTTTAAAAGAAAGATTGGGAAACTCGGAATTTATTCATTGTAATAATAGTCATTTAAATTCAGACATGAATTCTAGGATTTTTGTGTAAATAATAAGAATAACCATATCGTCAAGGTATGGATACTTTAGATATAGATTTTTAAACAACTATGTTTTCTTACATCGATAACATTTCTTACGATACGATTCATAGTAGATCCGGGTATACCATAGCCATTTATTTAATATGTGAGTACCTGTTATATCATATATCTTGAGAACATGAACTAATAATTAAATTTAACTATCACTTTCCTCTTCAGGACATCAAGAATTGGAAGACTGTATTTAGGATATTTTTTAGATGTCCACTGTAATTGTAGTAATAGAAAATTATGTTTGCTGTGCTTTTTCTAATGATGGAATGAAAATAAATTTACGTCCGCTTTGAGAAAGGAAATAACTGAAATTTTTTGCATGCAAAGATAAGTGGACAAGAAACTAGAAAATAATTGCCTTTTAATTACTTTTCCGGCACTTACCTATCTCTGAGATGTTTTTCACTAATTTGTTATTTCAAATTTAATAAGTTTTAAAAAATTTACTGTAACATTTTGCTGAAAAAGACTTACAGATTAAGCTAAATTTTCAGTCAAGTCAGCATCGGACATTTTCTAGGGATTGTATATTGTTCTAGGATGGAGATAGAGTTTAAAAATCGTCCTCAAGTTAATATAGATTCATTTTGAGGTGAATTACCTGGACGATTGTCTAACTGTTGAAACAAGCCCGAATAAATTGATTGATTGATTGTGTAATATAGCCTTAGCCATAGCTTGCTGTGCCTGTGGCCCTCAATGTGGTTCCAGTGGGTCTGGTATTGTTGACTTATCTACCAGGATAGCCACCCACGAATAGCAGCTTTTGTAATACAAAATACTGACTCTTGTCCAATAAATTGAGTAGCAAACCCTTGTCTTGCAAATTAATCCGTTTTTTCGTTGCCCGGAATACTCTTTTGCCATGGCACCTACACAAGAGTGACCCTGTTGTATTTTGGCAGAGCAATAGGGTTTTGAACACAATCCCATACTTGTTTTGATGTTATGTGAAGACGCTCGAGCCTTGAGCGCTACCTGACTATCGGAGAAGATTGAATGGTTCTGCTCCTGTAACCCCCTCCCCCCCCATCTCCCAGATTCTCTCGAAGACAGACATAGATAGCGTGAATTACTGCCTGAAATACTGTAGTATTCTGTCCCAGTGCCACCCTTATATTAAGTCTGGATGTGTCCAATTGTATTTCGGCGCCTGTACCATGGTCATTTTTGGACCCGTCCGTGTACCAGAAGAGATTTCCGGCCGACTCACTATTCGGTCGGATCCTGTCTTCTAGTCAAGCTGAATGGTGTAGGGTCTGTCAAAATTGTAAGTTCTTTGCATGGTGTCACTGATTATTTTTAGCAATGAGTTCGTAACCACGCTTTTAATGCTGGTGTGTCCCAGGACAGATCCAGTCTCAGCGTTTATTATTATACTAAATCGAAGGAGGTTTAGTAGGGCTTCCATGGCTGCGGGGAGCTTCTCATGGTATCCGTGATGCATAGGCAGGCCAGTCTTTGGAGTTTAAATAATTCCAGAGTTGCCCGTTCTTGTGTGCTTTTTATCCATCATATAACAGAGTCTTAGGCTATCATGGGTTTTACCACTGCAGTGTACAGCCAGTACATAATGACTTTAATCCCCACGTCATATTACCTTCAGAGATGATTTTCTGCAGGTGTGAATTTCAGGTAATCTTTGCATCTAGGATTACACCTAGATATTTGGCATTCGGGCTCATCTGCAGTTGTGTATTGAAGAGAGTTGGCAATTTTAATTCATCCAGCTTTCTTCTTTTAGTAAAGGGTATGAGTGTAGTTTTTCCAGGGTTTTTCCTAAGGTACTCCTTAGTACACCCCTCCTCCACTTTAGTGCATTAGCTCCGATAATATATTGCCGTATTTCCCGACAATGAGTATGACTATATCGTGGGTATACCCTGGGAATAATAGTGTCGTTCTTCGAGATTAACCACGAGCTCGTCGAATACCATATCACATAGAAGTGGGGATAATACTCCTCCCTGCTGGCAGCCCTTGGCTATCGACACGTCCACGGTTTCCCCCAACAGTTTAGATTATGCTTGTCTGCCTTGGAGCAAGTTTTCTATTGACCTCACAATGTATCTTCAATGCCATGTTTTCTGGCAGACTTTGTTATGGAGGTATGATCAAACGGTCCTTCAGTATCAAAAAAGGCTGTCAGTGCTATTTGCTTACTATCCGTGGCAGATTCTATATTCTGTACAAGGCGATGTAGAGCTGGCTTGCATGATTTTTCTGATTGATGGGCACGTTGGTGGGGGATGTAGTGATCTCTCCTTAAGAGAGGTTTCCTGTATATGCCGTACAATCAGTTTCTCTCTCAGCCTCAATTCTGGACCTTTTCCAAGTCAAGGGCAAGTAACTTGCAGCTATACTTGCCCTTAGAATTTTGTAGAGCACAGGAGTAATGATTCCTTTACCCTGCTTTAAAACTATTGGGTGCCTTTTAAACAATTCTATAGCGCATAGTATCTTGTCGTAGGTTATTACTTTGTTAGTGGTTTCTGTCTCTTTTTGATGGATTTCTAGTCAGAATTGGGAGATTGGTTTCTTCATTTATTGTGGCCTCAGGGATAATGTCACAGTCTGGCAGATGCGTCCGAAGAAGTGTTCCAGGGTTTCCCCGCCAGTTTCCTTGAACGTCTCATCCTATTTCTACAGTGTCCCTATAGGGTCTAGGGAATTTTTAGCCAGAATCTTGTGAAGGGGTGATGCTTCAGAGGTGCTTTCGACCTTTGGATACAGCTTTCTCCAGGAGCTTCTTTTGGCTTCACATATTTTTTTTTGTTGTAATCAGTGAGTGTTTTAGAAATTTCTGTTCACTCACCAGCTTTTTTCGTTCTATTAAATAGTCTAAGTGGTTCCCAATAAATGCTCAATAATACTTGGCAATCCTGCAATTGATCCATCAGAATAGTAGCACTTAAAACAATAATTTTTTTTTTTTAGAAAAGTTAGTTAAATATATTGTGAGATAGATGCTTATTAAATTTTAATAACTGTTCATAGATGTACTTGCTCCATCTTAAATTTCAAAACTTAAATATTGCGACAAATTCATTGATCAGATCAGTTATTTAAACAAACAGTAAATATTACATCAATTCTCTAATTATTCTTGCAATTCTTGAAAACTTAGGAACGGAAGTTTATTTAATATATAATTGTATATATTTATTATTTAAAATATATATGTGTTATTTGCTACTAACTATTGCATGATGTTCTTGTAACATTGTAAACAAATTATTGCTGCAATTACTTTTTTCGTGGAAAATTAAAAAAATATATATTTCATATTAATTAATAAATAATTATTTACTTAAGGCGATGAATTTATCAAAACGGTTTTTAAGTTTGGCTTAATTAGATATTTGACTCTATTAAAAATATGCTACAAATTGTTGTCATCCTAATAGATTTAAGTATAAAAAAACGTATTTGATTTATTTTCTGAACAGAATATGTTCATATTGCGTAAAACACGTAAATTAAATAATTTTTTTAAATCTGTGATCACGTGATAGAAAACGATTCACGCTTGGTTGCAATTCTGGTGACGTTACAAATACGTAAACAAACAGGATGTTAGTTTACTAATATGCGATTTTAATTTTGGTTTCTTCGAACTACTGATGTATTTTTTGCAAGCAAACAATCTAACCTTCTTGTAGTAGATGCACTTATGATCGAACTTATCTTTAAAAATAATCCTGATTTTTATTCTGCGGAACTCAAAAAGGTGAAAATGGCAATGGGGGAAGCTTTTACGGCTAATTGGAATTAAATGTATATAAAATTAAAGAGTGGGACACACAAAATAAAAATATATATATAAAAAAAAGAAAAAAATATATAAACAACATTAAACAATAAAATACAAAAAAAAAACAAAAATTTATATAAATTCTGTTTACACTGGTAAACATTGCGTATCTAATTCGTAATCAAAGTCAATGAAGCTATCTTCGCTCAAATTAATTATAATTGGTTCCTCTATCTCACCGATCATGAGATCGAGTTTCCACATTTCCTTTTATTCTTTTATTATATGGATTTTTCCCAATTTTCTGCAGTAACTTTATTCAAAAAATCTTTCAAAAGTTCAGTTATATTACTAATTTTATAAGTTGTGTTATTTCTAGCAACTCTATCTTTTACTTGAGAGGGATATTTCCTTCTCCAACGGACATTTTCGGGCGATCTATAAGAACAGATTTCCTATCTGGTTTTTCCCAGCAAAAATTAAGTTCTCTGAGCAATTTTCAGAGTTCAGTTCTTTTAATTTCAAGTAAATCCCTATCTTCGTTGATTTTAGTTAGAATTTTGTCGACGGTTGGGATCTGCTTCTCATAAAAAAATGTATGGACAACTCCTTTTATTGCAGTTTACATCTCTTTAACGAGGTTTTTCGTCTGCCTGTGATCGAATGTGGCTTGGGAGTACTAACAATTCCAGTCGTTTTTTTCTCTTTCAGTATTCGGTACGATTTTCCAACTCCTGTCATGTTGGAACACATCTCAACAGAGCTTTTAACATTATTTTCTAGATATTGATATCTTAAGGCATCATAAACATTCATCGTAATAAGTTTTTCGTTGAGGAAAAAATGCCCTGGTTTGGAATAAATATAGAGGTGGAAGCCATACCTTTTGGGTATCCCAGTAATCTCAAATAATATATAAAAACAGCACAAACAAGATAAATCACTAAGGACACCCTGTAAGGTGTACTTTGCTCACTGACAGAAATTAAATTGAATTATCAGAAATTTTATTGTTGCAGTAAATTTATAAATGCTTATAATATTTAAATATAATTAAATATAATTAGATTTACTGCAGTCCTCAGTTACCTGCGGCACTGGAGCAGGTACGTTGAAGATTTCGGTAACAGTTTTATTACTTTCTCTAGTTCTTGAATAGAGTATAGGAATGTATATGCTTGCGATCGCCCCTCTCTTTCCCAAGAGCTTTGAGTTCAGAAAAATAGAACCGATTCTGCCTTTTATATTGGGAATGTGAATGCTGCTGGCACTCCCCCCCCCCTCTGTCGGCAACTTGTTTTTTCTTGTGATTGCCTCCGCCTCTCTAAGAGCCTCAAATTCAGAAAAATAGACCCGACCCCTCTTTTTACACTAGATATATGAATGTTGCTAGGGTCCCCTCCCCGTTGACAACTGGCTTTCGCTTGCCATAATGTACTTTTATGATATCACCCCCCCCCCAAAAAAAAAAAGAAAGGCTGAATCCACCCCAGCTTGCATCATACTTATTCAAACCAATCACTCAATAACATATCTCCAGAAAATATTTATGTAGTGTAAATTAAATGTATTACAAAATAACATGAAATAATTTTCTAACGGCAAATGCCCAATTGATGGCGGTGGAAAAACTGTCATATCAACATTAAAGTTACACAGGATCGAACAGGCACAATTGGACTCCGGTAGCATTGACCATTAGTGACAGATCTAGAACACAGTCAAGGGGATGCGTAAAACAATTACGTATTAATTAAAATATTCTATATAACACAGCGTCATATACAGTGTGTTTGGAAATGATGATGATAAATTTTAAGGTATGATTTTACATAAAAAAATTATGAAAAAAACTTCATATGAACATAGGTCCGTAAATGCTCCCATAGGGAACTACAACATTTGAAGACGTTGTCATAAGATTGGTTTTTATTTGATATCTTAGGATCTATTTATAATACAGAAGTAAACTTTTAGGTATAAGTTTTTGTTGTTGGGGGTTGCTTTTTAAAAATATCAAGAAAAAAGGAGTGGTTAAATATTTATGATCATGTTTTTTTCGCTGAGTGTATTTTCGCTATTTTTTTTATATAAAATATGGTTCTGTGAATATTTTTACGTAAAAACGTCCTCTAGATATAAGGTCGACCGTTTTCGAGGTAATGGAACTTTATTGCTTAGAATTTTTTTTTAATAATACAATACAATTACAACGAAAAGTTAGTAAGATTGAATCATCTTTTATACATGGATAATCTTAAACTGATGGCTGCTACCAGAAACCAGTTGGAACAAATGCTTAAAATTGTAGAGTTCTCCGGGGATATCGGAATGCAGTTTGGACTTGACAAGTGCCTTACTTTGAAAATCGTTAAAGGGAACATTCAACTAGGAGCATTTGAGATGCAGATTGATGAAATTATAACTGCAATGGAAGCAGAACAAACTTACAAATACTTTGGTATGAAACAGGCTAAAAGAATTGACCATTGCACTCTGAAGGCCGAACTGATTACCGAATTTGTCAGAAGGGTAAGGTGGGTATTACGAACTAGTTTAAATAGCAGAAATTAGTTTAAGGCGCTCAACACGTACGCATGCTCTGCGCTTAGGTACTCCTTTGGAATTGTAAAGTGGAGCAGGACGGACATCCAAAACCCGCAAAGAAAAATAAGAACACTCCTAACAAAAGCACACAAACATCACTCTCAGAGTGCTATTGAAGCATTGTATGCTTCCAAGGCATCAAGGAGCAAGAGAATTGGTGGATATTGGTAAGCAGCTGGACCAACAAATAATAAGCTTACGTTCTTATTTCCACAGGTTAGTGGGCTCTTCCACTCTACATCGAGCAATATGCGAAGCAGACAATTCAACATCGTTACAACTTCTAAACACCAAGCAGACTAAAAGAAGTTACAATGCTGGTTACGGAGGCCACTTCATAGACGGCATCCAAATGTGGTTAATCAGAACAATTTCGATAACTTAGCATCGAACTACTGGTTGATTTCAGGACACATGGCTCGTGAAATGCAGTTCTTTGTGTTGGCTATCTAAGACCAGGTTATTCCGACGAAAAACTAACGGAAGTTCATCATCAGAGATCCTTCAATAGAAAACGACCAATGTTGATATGGTGTTATTTTTCAACATAATCGTGCTCCCCCCTCCCCTGTTGATCCACCTCTGAAATTGATTCTTTCGTAACATAATACAAGCCATATCTTCAAGGTCACTATATAATTTAAAAGAAAATTCCTTGGCTGCATCCCTATGCCCAGGCCACTCCCGAAAAAATAAAATAATATATATATATATATATATATATATATATATATATATATATATATATAAAATAACCCTGTCATAATGCAGGTGTAAAACGCACTTGGCTGGTTTTATAAATTATCCTATCGAATTTAAAAATTATTAATTAAAACACAAACATGATTATTTATTCCCAAAATGAACGTTTCCTTGCAAGATCGTGTCAAATAACCCCATGAAAAATCGAATATCTTTATTTCTAAAACAGAATAAAGCCGAAAACGCGTACCAGTACAGTAAACATTGAGTAAACTAGGAAAAATTAATAAACACTTAAAACTACTGCAATTTCCAATTCTAGGCACGCGTAATTTGAGACTAATCCTACTTTAAACTTGTCCTGAAATATAGTTTTAAACCCTTATATAAACAGGCGTAAACATTTCCCGTCGAATTTTCTATCTTTGTGAAATTTGAAACTTTGAACGTGTTGACATATTGTTCTAATCCTTTGACTGTGGAGTAACAAGGAAACAACGAATTCTAGATTAAATACGCACTTTAATACCGTTATTATATAGGGTGGGCCAGGTTTCATTTTTAAACTATTAATTTCGATGTCAAGTAACAAACTTTATGACGTTATGAATTTGGGGCTTGATTCTCATTATAGTGTCGTTCTTGATCGGTTCGTTCTCAGTTCGATACATTTTTTTAAATGGAAAAGAGTTTACGATATCGAAATCTTCGCGAAACCGATAGTGTGAATAGATTCATTGCTTCTCCTGTAAGAATATTTTACCGGGCCGAGAGCGTATCGAGATCGTATCGAGAGCGGTCCTATAGTGGGAATCCGGCCTTATTCTACCGCGAAACAGTTTTTTTAAAAAGTGGTTAATTTTTTGCTTTGTCTAGACAACTAAATAAGTTACCTTCTCGGGTATAGCAAAAATTGCGGCTTTCATGGTCATTTGATTGCTGGAACTTATAAAGTTAGTATCTGTTTCCAAAACAAAAGTCGGGTAAAAAGAATAAAATAGAATGTGGATTTAAATATGCGGTCGTAGATCTTTCATATTTATGACCTCAGAAAAAGAGTTAGGGCAAAATTAATTAAATAAATTATAAATTCAAAGAAAACAAACCCAAATTTTTAAAGGCTATCAACACAAATTAAGATCATAAAGTCTATAGCATTAGAAAGTCCATAACAATATCAATAAATTAATCTGGTTATTGAAATTATAATATTATTAATAATTTATTAATGTTGGAAATATAAACATTAATAATTAGTTTCTTTATTTTCAACAATACAAAAAAGATCAACGATTTTATAATAATAATGTTACAGAAGCATTACGCAATAATAACATAATAGCTTGTTCCCGCAAAAACTAGATCTAAAATTAAATATAATATAAACAAATGGAACTCTCGTTTTTATAAGATTTTTTAACGGTTTTATTGCAGAACGCGCAGAGAAATATTTTGTGAGAAATTGCAGTTGAGTGCTCATTACAAAGTATAGTTTTTACTTTCTTTTTATGGTACATATTATCGAATGATGTAGAATGCCGATTGTTGAGCGAAAATACCACAGAATGAAGTAAAATTAAACGGGGAGTTTTAGCGAAATTAAAAGAAAATGCTGTTTTGGAGAATGATTTTGTAATAGCGGTATCGATTAGTATTGGACATACGTTCGGTTTTGACCAAAAACCGGACGAACTTTCGGCATTAGCCGAAACTATAATCGTGACATCTCGGCTAGCTCTCGGTAGTTGTAAGTAGGGTTACCAGATCAATTAATGAGGTTTGCTCACAATGTCCTTGACTTTTCAGTAAATTTCCTGACATTTTGTCTGAATGTTGAATGTGGATTCCACCCGCATTGTTGCCTGCTAAGCAAACTTAGTGCGCCGTGCTGCCGGTATTTATATGTTTTTTTTATTACTTGTATTTCTCTCTTTCAATTTCGAAAAAATCCTGACAATTATAGTTTCCCTGAGCCAAAATTCCCCACATGTCAGGAAAATTTGTGTCATCTGGTAACTCTAGTTGTAAGCGAGCTCTCTTAACCCTTTTAACATGTGCCCTGGTTAATGTAGAGCGCTTTTGACTTCTTAAATTAAATTAGGTAGATGTAAAAATAATTAAAAATTACACAGATTTACAAAAAATGGATTCATGATTGTTGTTAGGTAGCTGAAAGTCATTTTCGAAATTATTTGCTGCGTAGAATCCAAATCCGAGGTTAGAATTGCCCATCACGTTAGGATTTTGTGATATTGTCGTAGTAATGCCCCTGATGTTAAAGGCATATAACTAACAAACTATTGCGACCACCGTCAAAATGTTAGAATGTTTCGTCCCAGCATCGGTGGTGGACTCATCAGTGGAATCTACCGCTGCCTTTCCCAGACATCCTTGTCATGCTTTCCACAACTTGGAACTCCTACTGACGACAACATGGCCCCCCCCCTCCTAAGACATTTACATGTCCGACTTTAACGATCGTAGAAATCCAAGCTGTAGAAGCACATGCCTGATATGAGAAATGTGGAAGGGACATCCTAGGTGGTCTTCCAAGTGTCGGGGTTGGTTCCGCTGTTGATCGAAATCTAGGGCGTGGTTTGAATTGAGGAATTGCTATGTGAAGGAGTCATCGGTTGAAGTTTGGCCAATATTGGAATTTAGATGTCTTGTTTGTTTGTATATAATACGTTGTTGTCCTGTAGACGGGCGCAATTGGTTCAGTGAAACCCAAGGTCAATTTTTACTGGAGTGTGTTTAGGGGAATTGGGATTTATTATCAAAGTCGATAAGGTTTTCTGCAATTCTCGATGCGGTGCATTCCGACGTTTCCAATAAAATCGCGAAATCGTCGAAGAATGTATGATTGGTACTTGTTTGTCTGGGTTGATGATTGACATGTGATGATGATTGTTGATTGAGTGATGATTGATTGAACATAAAATGTTCAAGGTGTTGAAAGGAAGGGCACCGCGCAGGCGGTGCTGGAGAGGACCCACCGTAACCTCCCGACCCAGGGAAAACCCAGGCCTCCTCACCTTTCTTAATGTTGAGGAATGTGTTGTGAATTGGATGAGCCATTTGCTCTTAAATTTTGAAGAATAAAAATATTTATTTTATTTGACAAAATTTAAAAACGGGAATCAGTTTTCAATGTACGCGTCTGGAAGGTGAACTGGAATGTTCAGCGTATCAACATTGTGATTGAATGTGAATAACAATTTCGGGGCAAAGAAATTGTGTGTGTTGCAACGATTTGTGAAATTCAAGGTAGTATTTCTGAAGAAAGTTTTTTGTACGAAATGTCAAGCCAAAAAGACTTACGTTTGTCAGTAAAAATTAAAGTTTTTTACCGATGAAGTTTCCGCTTAAATTTCCGTAAATTTTTCGCTTGTTTTTTAGTGGTTTTGATCGCGTAAGTGATTGGGCATTTCTTGTTAATTTATCGCGTTTTGAATTTTTTGCCAAAAATTTTGAAAAAAATTCGTGTGTGAGCCTCCTTAGAAATACGGGTTTTCTACGTTATTTGGATCGAATTTTATGTTTTTTAGGGCCTAATTAAAAGTCTCTTGAATTTTATTGAAGGAATGAGTTTAGGAAACTCAGTTATAGAATGGCTACGCGATTTTTATGACGGTGATCCGGGATTGCAACACCAGTTGGCATATGCAGTCCCGAACTTTAGTATTTGGGGGTCTGTAGTTAAAGAAACATAGCAAGAGTCTGAAGCACTTTATACAGAGGAATCCCCAAACACCGTATTTAAACCGAATCTTCTTTCGCGGATGTCTTCGGATCTCTTAGCTGTTGGCTATCTATCCCGAGATCGCTACTAAACGCCTAGGAGATCCCATTTTCGTGCTATTTGAGGATCTTCTTTAAATTTCTCGATGTTCTAGAAAATTCAGACTTGAACCTGAAGCAGATAAGGCGAAAAACGTCTCTTATTCCGATCCAGACTTGCCCAGACATTTATTTTTCGGAAAAAAACGGGATTCGTTATGAAAATATTGTTTTTTTCCAAAAAAAATCAGTGTAAATCTTCACAACTGATGATTTCTTTCTTCAAAACTGCTGGATTTCGTGATTTTCTTGAATTTCTGTTGCAAGCACGTGCATACAAAGAGGCAACTGCTTACTGGCTGCTTTTGCACTGAAAACAGCACTTTTTATAGTTTCTGGGAACCTTCTTGTTGAGGGTCAAACTTCATTAAATAGACCAGTCAGATTCTTTCTGATTGACCCATGTGTTTCCAATGCTACTATATAAGAAATTTCTTTTGGGACTTACAGAATTTCTATTTGACCGATCGCCATCTGTGGATCTTTTTTCTGAGCATCCAATAGCAACATTGGAAATATTTATCTATTTGGATATTTACAATACAAGTATCGGGTCAGGCTTAATCAAAGCCAACGGCGGTTTAGACCCTTGTCTTCCGGGCATATAACTAACGAACTCTTTAGACCACCGTCAAAATGTTAGGACGTTTCGTCCCGGCATCGGTGTCATCAGTGGGATCCACCCACGCCTTTCCCAGACATCTTTGTCATGCTTTTCATAACTTGGAACTTACGCCAAATTTGTCGGAGAACAACGGTGCGATGTTCTGACCACAACAATATTTGAGGTAGTGTATTCGAAAAATTGGGTTTTTGGCTATTCTTGATGTTATGTGCATTTGTACATAACCTAATTTTTTACCCTTTTTTTTTCTAGTTGCATCATTTAATAACTATTCCTTCTCTTGAAATAAGCTATTGAGCGATCATCTACGAATTTTTCTTGTACAATTACGGTCTTTTAAGTATAGGTTAGTTAGTACGTTACACTAATATCGTTTTTTGCAAATTTCGATCCGCGATTTTAATTACACCATCTTCAAAATAAAAATGTCTATTTTCTGACATTAAGATTCGTAATCAGCAATTTAGCAAACCTTCAAGTTTTTAGATACCAATATCATTTTTTTTATGAATTTTGATGCGCCATTTTGAATTCGCCATCTTGAAAAGGAAAGTTTCAATTTTCTGACTTCATATTCGTATCAACGACCCCAAAAATCCTCGAGTGCAAATTTTAGAGAGAAATGTATATAGTAGAAAAGTGTATGTCTCAAACATTGTGGGGACATATTTCATATCTTAAAATTGTAGTAACTTGGCAAGACGGTTTCTATTGTAATCTGACACAGATATCAATTTAGGGCTTTAGATCGTAATGATTGAAGTGTCAAATTATCGTTGTCAAAAAATTTAGCTTCTTAATAAAATCTTCTAAAAATCATTTTTAAATTGAAACAGAAAATATTGGAAAAATATTAATCAGGACTGTTTTATCTATTATTTTTGAGTTGTACATCCGAGGGTTTTTCAAAAAAAATATTTTTAATTTTCACACATATAAGTCGTATTTTCCTATACCTACCTTTAAATGTTGCCACTTTTAATTAAATTCATATACACAACAGAATATTTAATTAATTTATTAACAAAATTTACATACATCACTGGGGAATATTTTAATTTTCCATAAAATCTAAGAAAAACTGTCGGCTTACCATTTGTATTTTTTATGTATGTAGATCGATTACTCCGGAAGGACGCTACCGATTTGAATAAAATTTTTACGTTGTGGTCAGGAAGTTGCTGCTGTGGTCCCATATCACTTCGGAGGAAAATCCAAGATAGCAGCCCAAAAAATTAATTTTGACCGATTTGCTCCAGAATTGGTATGGGGAGTTTTTGGGGTTGTACACAACAAATCTAAAATTATTAAAAAAAAATATCGTTCAATTTTTTTCAAAATTGGTATGGTGGTGTTTTCGGAGTCACATATAACGAATCTGAAATCATTTTTTAAAAATTCAATATGGAGGACAAAAGATTAATTTTTTCCAAAATTGGTATAAAGTTTTAAAATTTGATTAAATTATACAAGTCGGTTCAAAAATTAAAACCGATAAGGTAAACCGCTGGGTAACCTTTTAGGGCTGTGTATCTCCGTTAAGCGACTCTTTAGGTTTTTTTTTGTATAACAAAGTAGGGTTACTTTCCTCCTTATTTCATATATATATATATATATATATATATATATATATATATATATATATATATATATATATGAAGTAAAAAGTGAACAGTAAATGCAAACTTCTCTCCATAATATCCTTTCTGTGTTAGAGGTTGCACAGTTAGAACAAATTGTTATAAAACGCAATTTATCCTATTCCACCACCATCGAGATGATGGCCTAGGTACCTGTACCACCTTTTAGGGCTGTATATCTCCGTTAAGCGACTCTTTAGGTTTTTTTTTTTGTATAACAAAGTAGGGTTACTTTCCTCCTTATTTCACATATATATATATATATATATATATATATATATATATATATATATATATATATATATGAAGTAAAAAGCGAACAGTAAATGCAAACTTCTCTCCATAATATCCTTTCTGTGTTAGAGGTTGCACAGTTAGAACAAATTGTTATAAAACGCAATTTATCCTATTCCACCACCATCGAGATGATGGCCTACCTGTACCACCATACCGAGGAATCCGTGAAATCTGCATAAACATATATATATATATATATATATATATATATATATATATATATATATATATATATATATATATATATGTATATATATATGAAATAAAATGCGAACAGTAAATGCAAACTTCATTCCATCATATCCTTTCCGTGTTAGAGGTTGCACAGTTTGAATAAATTGCTATAGAACACAATTTATCCTATTTCACCACCATCGAGATGATGGCTTACCTGTACCACCATATCGAGAAAAAAGTCAAAACTTACCCTCCCTGCTACAGTGATACGGCAGAAGTACATGTTTCGTCACTACTAGACTCATCAGGGTACTGACGTGCACCTGTTTGTGCAAAGGACAGATTGGAAAGAAGTATGCAACTCTGAACGCGGCATCGCCGACCTTCCGCCGGATGGCGTATATATGTTTATCTGGCGTGGATTCGTGTACTATGACCTGAAAATAAAAGGTTTTGAAAAATTTGGCTTTTCTACCATTCCTTATAATTACCTAACTGTAAAAGAACGACAGCTTCTAGTGACTATATGCTTTTGTTTATTTCATTTAGCAAGTATCACGTGATATAGTAAAATAATTAACTTTTGAAGTCATCTGATATTACATCAGACCATCAACATCATAAAACTGTTGTCATTTATCGAGAAACAAACCCTTAAAAAATATGGATTATTCTGAGGGTTAGTAGAGACTTTCTTTATCCATCTGTCTAAGAATAATTAACATTTTAACTCAAATTTTTTTCATTTAATTTTTGAAGTCGGAGGAGAGAGCAAATATGTATTTTAACCCGTTATTTAGTTTTCTGGTTGCTGCGAAAACTACTTATTGATAACACGGCTTGACGCCTGACCGTAAAACGCGTATTTTAACCGTTAATCAGTTCAAAACCTTTGTTATTTCTAAAATAAACCAACAAGTAGGCAGACTGGCAAAAGAACCCGTTATTGACGTATTATCAGTTCAACAATTGAATCTAAAAGTTGTATCGACGACTTTTTAAAATATAAATTTTGTCAATAAACATTGGGGTTATTGAATAAATTGTTTAAATTACGCAGTGTAACTACAATTTCATATAAACCTTTTATACTGATAAAAGTAAGCCAAACAATTTGTAATTTTTTAATGCTATAAAATTAAAATCAATATTGCCTTTTGATTATTGCTCTGGCAGTTCTATACGTAGATGTATTCTGTAAACAAACATATTGTACAATGGTAGCAGCAGAAACCTCTATTGTCTGATAGAAAAGCTGTGGGGTTATAGTTCTCCATTTGAAATAAAAGCGTCTAATAGCCTTTAAGTTCGTATTGGTCTTAGTAGATGGCGTTAGGATGACTAAAATGGTTGTATTTTACTTCGGCTTATAAAGTTAATAAAGCATTTCGGTAAGAGGTGGCACTATCAGCAGCAAGATTATTTATTTTATTTATCTGGTTAATTACATTTGGCTGTGTGTATATTTACAGGGCGGCATTGAGACGTCTATTTTTAGATATAAATTTTTTTTTTCAATAGTTCAAAAAAATTATTTCTATTTTTAACTAGATTTAGAGCTTGGAAAAATAATTATACTTGAAATTTAATCTTAAAAATGTTTCTTAATTTTGTCTGATATCAGAATTAAATCCCAATTTTTAATTTTTTAATCTTTGTTATGTTTTCTGTACGTGTATATGACGCGTGAAATAAATTTATTATTTCTTAATTTTAACAACTGTTTTTTTTATTGTTAATAATTTTTAAAACACATAAAAATCAGAACAATAATTTCATTTGGAATTTGTATTTCAGAAAAATGCTAAATGAGCGTGGGACACGCATCACGTTAAGGATCTGTAGCAGTTGTTTCTTTTCTTTTTAGGCGATTTCATATCAGTATATAGTTATTAGGATACGTGGAATGCGAGTGTGTTTTATTTTTTATATTTTAACAATGGACCAAAAAAAAACGAATTTCTATCATTTCCTTTATCTGCAATTTTTGATAATTTATGTCTTTGTTTTTGATTATGGTAGTGTTATAATCGAAGGTATGTTTTTCATCCTGCGTGCGTTTGCTTAACGCTGTTGAGGCGTTTTTCGTATATTTATGGCCATTTAATCTGTTCTTCAGCAATTGGCTTGTCATGCCTATATATTTTTTGGGATAATCTGAGCAAGGGATCGAATATACTACATTTGACTTATTCATGAGAGGAGTTTTACTTTTTAAATTATTAAATAGTGTATTTAATTTATTATGGGACCTGCGACATACGATAATATCATTTTGATGGGAGTGAAATTTCAATATATTTTATTGGGTTTTCAGTGGTGGTCCCATAAAATTTTTAACAAACTTCATTCATATATAACTTTAGGTCGGAGTCACATACAGTAGCGTTCAAAAGTATTTTGACAAATATGATTTTGAAATGAGCTAAAAATAAATAAAAAATACTTTAATCAACAGTATTATTTACTTTAAGAAATATGTTTACTAGAATATGCAGAAATTATAATAGCGAAGGATACAAAGTATTTTGACATTACAAATAATTTTAAGATTATGTATTAAAAGATGAGATTTGCTTCTGTCAATATCAATGTTTTGTTAAATATCCATTGGCCTCGATGACAGTTTCACAGCGCGCCGGCATCAAATCCACCAACTTTTATAAAGGATTTAAAAGGATTCAGTTCCACTCGTTTTACAGAGCTTCGTATAAAGCTTTCTTATTGGAATAATTTCGGCATCTTACTCGACTATTTAACTCTTCCCACAAATGCTCTATAGGGTTTAAATCGGAACTTTGACTTGGTCAGTCTAGAACTTTGACAACCGCTACATTGCTGCATTGTTGAATGTCGACTTTTTTATAATACGCTATCACTCCACTTTTTATCTTCAAATTAATGATTTTTATTATTATATCTATATCGAGTGTTATTTGTCCCACATGCTCACTTGCGCTTGTACTTTTTTTACGTACTTGTTAATCTATAGGGGTAAAGTTGAAAGCATGCTACATTCGGCCTAGCTATAGATGCAGTGGCGCCCTGGATAACCCACCCTTGCTCTCCGGTATAGGGGTTAGCGCGGCATTTTTACTCGCTGGTACTGCTTTATTATTATTAATTAACTTTTCTTGTAACTTAATCGTGAGGTGTTGCGCCCTTAAATACCAGTATAGCACTATGTTTGATGGAGGGTACTTGGTACCGAACATCACATCTTTTGTCTCTAAAACGTCGAACATACTTTATATCATCAGATGATATTAAATTAAACTCATTGAGACATGAATGTTTATGTTATAATTTTCTTTTTTGCAGACATTACTAGTAGATAATTTTTTTATTAAGCGATCTTCTTTAAAACTTCTTTTAAGGCATTTATAACAGCTTCCTTAAAGTAACTTGAATATAAGCATAAAGTGCTTAGACATGTTAAATAAATGTCAGTGAAATGATAAAACACAAAAGTCACGCTGTGATGCAACCGTGTCTTTGACAGATCGTAATCGATTATTAAAATGCTTATAAACCGTCATTACTATACATACTTTTTGGAATACCTATCAAGTAAACAAATATGTTAAAACTCGATCCACAGATAGTTATGTGAGACCAAGATAATGAAAAGTTTTTTTATGTCAAATACATTTGAGTGTTATTGCATTTTGACAAAAGTTTCAGCATATTGGATGGAGTTCTCCGGGGAGATTTCATAAATAGGTTTATTGGTTGAAACTCACAAAAATTTAAAAAAAAATGTTAGTTTAACATTTTTCATAGCAAAGAGAGATTTTGACGAAATTTTCAGTATGTTCTGGAGGGCTTTTCCGAGTTGTCCCCTAAAAATATTTCGAAGATATTATCGCACGGGGATGGAAAATTGAAAAGATTTGTTGGTTAGTAAATTTTTTAATCGACCTCATTTGCATCTAATTTTTAAACGATGAAAGTGGTTTTGCTAATGTGGTTTTTCAGTTTGTTGTAAAGAGTGTAAGAAGGGCATTGTTTAGTATCAGAACAAGAGAGGAAATAGGTGGTTAAAAGAAATATTCATTAAAAGTAAATTATTTGTTCCTCCGCATTCTCATTAAAAGAGGGGGATAAAGCTGTTCCATGTACTTAAAAAATCATAGTACATGTTCTTGTGGTCGGAATATTTTCTCTGAAACAAACGTAAGTAGCCGTGGAAGTGTTTTTCGCGCCGACCAAATTTGTTTCCGCGTTCTCTTTATTTAGAAAGAAAAGGATACGTGTATTTCACAGAAATCGTATTTATGTTATGCCAATAGCACAAATTATTCTTCTCTCGACATAAATGGTGTCGCAGACGGATGTAATCGGCGATTTTCTTTTAAAAGAGTGTTGGTCGTGTTTCCGATTAAAAAAGTAGACATTTATGAAATTTTATTTAATGTAGAAGCGTGAAATTTGTGGATGTAACAAAATTTTAACGATTAGTACATAAAATGAACCTAAAGGGAAAAATAATTTTCTGTTTATCCATATATTGAAAAAAAAAATGTGGAAAAGCAAGATTAGAATCGTACTCTACGACCTCGAAATAGAGGTATGTGAAGAATAAAAAAAAATATCGTTTTCTTAGATTTCTTTTTTTTTTGCGACTTTTCCATACTGAATACTGACCTGATTATTTTTCCAAATGCTCGCGTATTTCGCCTCATCTGAACAAGCTCTTAGGTTGTTTGACAGCATAATACATTTAACTCTAATAGTGGATTTTATTGGTTATATTCTGAACTTTTTCTTCACATAGTAAGATAGCGGAATTAAATTACTAATAACAATATATATATATATATATATATATATATATATATATATATATATATATATATATATATATATATAAAGGGTGTTTTTAATAGAGGTATAAAACTTTAAGTTGGCAACACTTTTTTAACTGGCGGCCAATTTGTCAGCTGTCAAGTGATTTATGTTTAGTTTGGTTTGGCATTTCAACATGAATAGACTAACGCCTGAACAACGCTTCCAAATTGTGCAAATTTATTTTGAAAATCATGGTTCTGTTCGAAATACGTATCGCGCACTACGTCCATTTTACGGTCAATATAATCGTCCATCAGAGCAATTAATTCGATTAACTATGGAACGTTTTCGCACCACGTTTACTCTAAATGATAATACGCATCCACAGAGACGTCGTACAGTGCATACAGAAGAACTTATTGCTGCTGTAGAGCGTAGCGTAGAGGAAGCCCCGAATCAATCTATCCGCCATCGTGCACAGGAATTGGATATGTGTCCATTCACTTTATGGAAGATTTTGCGGAAAGATCTTGGTTTGCGTGTTTACAAAATCCAACTCATGCAAGAATTGAAGCCACACGATCACCTAGCAAGGCGTAGATTCGGTGAATGGGCCCAAAACAAGATTGCCGTTGATCCCGATTTTCATAAGCGAATTTTGTTTAGCGATGAAGCTCACTTTTGTTTGAATGGATACGTCAATAAACAAAACTGCCGTATTGGGAGTGATGATAATCCTCAAGTGTATGTTGAGACACTATTACATCCAGAAAAACTGACTGTTTGGTGTGCTTTATGGGCTGGTGAAATCATTGGTCCTTACTTCTTTAAAAACGATGCTGGTCAGAACGTTACAGTCAATGGTGACTGCTATAGAGCCATGATTACTGACTTTTTCGTTCATCAATTGAACAACCATGATGTGCAGGAGCTGTGGTTTCAACAAGATGACGCCACATGTCACACAGCTCGTGCCACAATTGATTTATTGAAGGAAACGTTTGGTAACCGCATAGTTTCACGTTTCGGACCCGTGAATTGGCCTCCAAAATCGTGTGACTTAACGCCGCTAGACTATTTTCTGTGGGGATATGTGAAGTCGCTAGTCTACGCCGATAAGCCCGAAACAATTGATTACTTGGAGGACAACATTCGCCGCGTTATTGCCGATATACGGCCACAAATGTTGGAAAAAGTCATCGAAAATTGGACCTCCAGATTAGACTACGTCCGAGCCAGCCGTGGCGGTCATATGCCAGAAGTCATATTTAAATTATAGTGCCAGAAGGTTATCTTTCGAATAAAGTAAATTTCATGTCAATTTAAAAAATTCATCTTTGTTTTATTCCATTTAAAAGTTCTATACCTCTATAAAAAACACCCTTTATATATATATATATATATATATATATATATATATATATATATATATATATATATATAATACATATTACAAAACTTCTTTGTGATTAGAAATCTTTTAGTTCACAGTGCTGGTAGCTTTACCTATGATGTCACGCTTTAATTTATACCAAAAAAATTATCTATGAATTATATGTGTCATAAGGCATATATTTTACTCGATAATAATATCTGATTAAGTAGTAAAACGAAAGTTGAAAGAAAAAAATGGCAACCCTCGTCCCGACAAACGGACTGGTCTTTATTGTAATTATTAATTTTAATACATTTTCAATTCAAAATCCTGCCTGTGCACTTTTTTTAAAATCTCTCAGGTGAATTGAAAGAAATATCCAACAATTTTATGGTCTAATTGGTAAGCAACCGCCGCGTATCTTCAAGTGGTCTAGCCGAGCAAATCTCTTCAGAAACTGACCGGTTCACCTCCGACCTCAGCATATTTATGAGATGGCCGTCGCATTATCCCGAAGCCATTTGTGGTCATATTCGGACGCACTTAAATCATACCGGTCCATTGTCTCACCTGATTTATAGCCCATGTACGATAATTACCCTAACCGTGTCCATTTTGTTCATTTTGTATCTTTTTCTTTGATAAAGACCGAGAAAAAAACGGTCGTGTTATACGGTTCTGGTACGGTGGAAATTGATTATTTTCGGATGCAGTTTGCAATTTTATCATGCAAATTTTTGCATATGTTCGTTTATTGGTTAAATAGATGCTTATATATGTGGGTACTAAAGTTAAAACAGTGGAACACTTGCGCATATTTATATTGCAACAATGTATGATAAAAGCGAATTGAAAAGTAAATTAATATTTTAAAACTGAAATAGCAAAGCCAGATTTAAATTTTGTGATGGAAATTAATTAGCAGTGGGCTAAATAAAACGTAATTCACAAAAATTTTCTTTATTCGGAACAGTAGAAACACTGGATTTTCCGAATTTTCTATGATTTTTTACATACCTCGTATTTTCATAGAACAATAATGTGCGATCTTGGATTATCACGGTTAGTTCTGGTTAGTTTCTTTAAAATTTTATTTGTTATTTTTTTGTGTTTTTTTTGTTTTACTTTCTATAAGGTATTCTACATTTTTCTTACTGTTCACAAGCTATTCTACATTTTATATGCCCTAGAAGTAGATTAATTACTTGCCTCAAACTCAATATTATTCGATGGAGGATAGACTTGTGCCATGGATTTTAAAAATACATGGTACAGATCTTTGTGGTTCGGATTTTTCCTCCTGAATAAATATTTCGCTAAATAGCCGGGAAAATGAAATTCATGACGACCAAATTTCGGTATATTTCTATGTATTTCCTTCATGTTCTCTCAATATTTTGACTTTGAGCTCCAGTCTCTGAATCGACAAAAAATCTTTTTTAATTGCGTTCTAAGCCTCCAAAAATCTACTGATTATCGATTACGCTACCCCTGTTGTATTTGCGTTTACCAGTTTTACACTCATCAATTTCTACTATGACTTCTTCGCCACCTACTTTTTCAGAACTGAATTAGACTAACCGCATGCTTCCCTGCAATAATTAATCCGATTTATCAGAGTTTCTGAGCCTAAACTCATACATAAGTCATCCTTGTTTGGGTTTCAGGACGATTCAATAAAAAACAAACCTGCAAATTGTTGTTAAGTGGTACATGAGCTTTTTCAAAAAAGGTTCTGCGTTTTGCTCCAATTTTGAAAGAACACTTTTCCCGTTTTAGGCCCACTTACTTCTGTTTTCCCCTTGATTTTACACTGTACGTACAGGGTGAGTCAACGATTGGATGAAGTAGGTTTGTGCCTTTTCGGTGAAATTAACAAAGAAACTATATTTATTGTTTGATACAGTTTATTTTTACGCAGATTTTAAAAATATTTAGGACTCTGTAGGGTGAGCCAAATAACTAGGACAGCATAAAGTTTTATTTTTTTCAATAGAACACCCTATATACGAATCGTATTTTCGATTTAGCTTATAATTTTAAATCTTTTTTATTAAGGGTTTCCTATAACAAAACTTTATAGTTTCTGAGATAATTAAGTTTAAAGAAAAAAAGTCACATTTTCAAGCATCAATTCAATCCTAAATGACGTTTTCAATTTTGTGACAAATATATTCAAATTTGGAATTTAGCAAGGCCAAGGACAAGTTAACATAATTTTTACCTAATATTTGCAATAAAAGCTACAGGGTGTTGAACACATCGGCTCAAATTTGAACAAGTTTAAATGAATAAATATCTTTTTTTTTAAATGGTACATCCTGTATATTTTCATGTTATTTAATAGAGTAATAAAAACCCTAAAAGTTTTGTTCAATATATCCTATACCTATTTATGATAGTTTTTGAGATATTTCAGTTTTTCTTATTTTCCATACTTTTTTACAGAAATAGTCTTCATTATCATAGTAGCCATGGCAAAAACAATGTAAAAGAACATTTTTCTGTGTGTCAAATTTATAACCGCAATCGCTTCTTTTGGTTTTTATGTAGTGTAGTTTGGTTTTTTTGCATTCATCTTATATTGTAAAATGAATTTTCCAAAGAATGAGTTAATAGATATGATTTATACAATAGGAGAGGCTCAAAAAAATTGCCTTCTTGCTCAAAGAATTTACAAAATGAAGTATCCTGATCGACGCCAGCCTAATACCCATACTTTTCAAAACTTAATGCAAAGATTTGATTATTCTGGTACTGTTGATTATCCAAAACGTAAAGTGGTCAACAAACCAGTAACTAATGAAGAAAAAGAACTACAAGTATTGTTAAATGTTCAGGAAAATCCTTATATTGGTAGCCGTCAGTTAGCAGCATTATGTGAAACATCACAATCCACCGCTAATCGTACTACCAAGAAATATAGGATCATCCATATCACATAGAATTACACCAAGAATTGCATGGACAGGATTTTGAAAGTCGTGTAAACTTTTGTCGTACAATAAATGCGGAGATTCAATTAAATCCAAATTTATTATGCAAGGTAATGTTTAGTGATGAAGCTACTTTTAGAAGTAACGGTGCCGTAAATAGACGCAACATGCATTATTATGCCACAGAAAACCCATTTTGGATTAGAGAGGTGCAACATCAAAACCACTGGTCATTAAATGTTTGGTGTGGTATTCATCATAATCGAATTATTGGACCCCACTTTTTTAATGAACCACTAAATGGCCATAGGTACCTGAACTTTCTACAAGAAGAACTACCCCAACTGCTTCAAGGTCTCGATAGGGATGAGCTCGACAGTATGTGGTTCCAGCACGATGGTGCGCCTCCGCATTACCATCGTGAAGTTCGTGCGTTTTTGGACCAACGATATCCGCAAAAATGGATTGGACGTGGGGGTTTCATTGAGTGGCCACCAAGGTCTTGCGACATCACCCCATTAGATTTCTTTCTATGGGGTTATATTAAAAATATGTGTATGTTAATCCACCAACAACAGTGGAAGATATGCGAAACAGGATTAGGGATACTTGTAGAACAATAACGCCACTAATTTTGTCCAGGGTCCGAGAAAATCTGCAAAAAAGACTAAATTTGTGCATTGCACAAGAAGGTCGTTTATTCGAATACTTATTAAAAAGAAATAATTAATCTCAGTATTTAATAGGTAATTTTTTTGTTTCAATTTAGTATAAAAGTAAATATGTATTTGCCTTGTCGTTATTGTTGTGTTAATTTTTTCACATTATGTTTAATTAAACTATTGCCGTTGTAATATAACGAATAATGTATTTCATCATATTTAACCACATTCTGTTTGTTTCTGTAGTTTCTTTTTATTATTTTACATGGCTACTATGATAATGAAGACTATTTCTGTAAAAAGTATGGAAAATAAGAAAAACTGAAATATCTCAAAAACTATTATAAATAGGTATAGGATATATTGAACAAAACCTTTAGGGTTTTTATTACTCTATTAAATACCATGAAAATATACAGGGTGTACCATTTAAAAAAAATATATTTATTCATTTAAACTTGTTCAAATTTGAGCCGATGTGTTCAACACCCTGTAGCTTTTATTGCAAATATTAGGTAAAAATTATGTTAACTTGTCCTTGGCCTTGCTAAAGTCTAAATTTGAATATATTTGTCACAAAATTGAAAACGTTATTTAGGATTGAATTGATGCTTGAGAATGTGACTTTTTTTCTTTAAACTTAATTATCTCAGAAACTATAAAGTTTTGTTATAGTAAACCCTTAATAAAAAAGATTTAAAATTATAAGCTAAATCGAAAATACGATTCGTATAGGGTGTTCTATTTAAAAAAATACAACTTTATGCTGTCCTACTTTTTGGCTCACCCTGTAGAGTCCTAAATATTTTTAAAATCTGCGTAAAAATAAACTGTATCAAACAATAAATATAGTTTCTTTGTAAATTTCACCGAAAAGGCACAAACTTACTTCATCCAATCGTTGACTCACCCTGTACAGTAGTACGTACGTATTATCTGAACACACTACAGACATGGCATTAAGTCATACACATGTAAAAACTTTAATAACTTATCTTGATGACAAAATTGCATGCATTTCCATGAAGTCTGAAAAACAATCGTCTTAAAATTCTCGTCTATCCGTAGCCATTTTTTCCAAAGGAAGACAACGTAATAGCTGGAACACTAAAGCAACACTAAGCTTAATGCTGCAAGTTGTAGGGGAGGGAAATTTACAAATTCTGCAGGATGTACCCCTTTGTGACGTCAAAAATATTTTGTCTCTATCTATATCTATACCTTTCAAATAAATCATTCTAAGTAATTATCTAAGAAAGAATTTTTGAATACAAAAAGTAGGAAGAATTAAAAGAGTCTCTAAATAAAACCTGTGAAGTTTTATAGGAAAACATTGGACAACTATGCACGGTGTTTGGCTCATAACCTAAGTTTGTTAGCGTCTCATTTTTCATATTTTCTGCTATATTTTAGCAAAATATTGTTATACAACTTTAAGGAAAATGTCATATAGTTTAGGAGGTTTATGGGTGTTTTGGCGAAAGTGACAAATTGTAACGGAATAGGTTGAAAAATACTCAAAAGTGACGGGGGAAAATGAAAAATATTTTTTTCGGAAAAACCAGATCTTTGAAAAAAACTTCATATTTCTTCTACGACCTGAAAATAGAAGATATATAAAAAATCATCGGAAGATTCGGTGTTTTCACTATTTCGCATAATTACCCAAATATAGAACTGTCTATTGCTTACTTTTTTGAGCTTTTCTCTTTCATGCAAGTTCGATGTGATGCTTTATATCATCTACCTACCTACCTCATCCGCTTCTGCCGGGTCTCATTCCTAGCCAAGGGCGCTGCTCTAGGAACTGTGTATTTCATCATGAGTATGTAACTCAGTTTACCGAATTTCGATTTCTTCGTTGTCCTTATTCAGTGTAATTCTTTGACCTAAATATGTAAACTCTTCTGCCTGCTCTAAGACTTTTCCTTCTATTTCAATATTTGTTATCTTTTCTGTGTTTATCAAGGCTATTTTCTTCTCCACATTAATTTGTAGTTGTAGTCCGATACGTCTTGAATTTTAGTTTAGTTCTTGATTGGTTTCAGCTGTTCTTTTTCTGGGGCTGTTAACACTACGTCATCTGCGTATTTTAAGTTGTTTAAATTATTTCTATTTATATTTATTCTTTTACTTTCCCATTTTATGTATATGAAAACCTTCGAGAGTCATAATGAATTGGGGGGATAGTGTATCATCTTGGTGTACTCCTTTCTGTATTGGGACTTGATCTGTTGTCATTTCCAACAGTGACTTCCTGATAAATGACTTAGGGTATATAGCTATGGTCAATTCTACACTTCCATAAAGACTGTTGTATCGCCCACGTCTCAACAAAGTCAAATGCATTTTCGTAATATATTAGGGCTATGATATTCGTTTACTTTTTCTACAAGGATATTCATAATCATTAGGTGATCCAGGATGCTGAACCCATTACGTAATCCATCTTGTTCATTTGATATGTACATTTCTATATTATTGTTAATTCTTTTGACTATTATTCCTGATAGAAATTTTTATACTTGAAAGAAAAGTGTAATGAGTCTTCAGGTTATATTTATCACCTTTTTTGTAAAATAGGCTTGTGATAGCTTCTTTCCATTTTTCTACTAATTTTCCTGTTTCTAAGCATTTGTAGAATAAAGTTTTTAGACTTCGTATGATTTCTTTTCCTCCCTCTTCTAATAGCTTTTAGTAATGTTGTCTTCCCCAGGTGCTTTTAGGTTTTTCACTTCCTTTATTGCATTTCTAATCTACCATAATGTTTTTTTTTTCAATTTTGGGTTGTATACTGTCATATTTTTATTTTTCTCGATCGCTTCTTTAATTTTTTCTTGTTTTTTTTTGTTGACTTTATTGTACCATTTCTCTTGTGTTCCTAAAAATTTATTTTATTAATTGAGAGGGTTTCTTTGTTAAGATCTTGCTTTGAAGTGACTTTTTGGGCTCATTCCTATATTTCTGATTATGTTTATGACTAACAATTGTTCATTTCTAAGCTCTAAATAAGATAAGGTGAAAAGTACGAAAATATAAAATTTTCTTTTTTCTTCAGAATTTGACTGAATTGGTGAAACATGGTTATATTGATTGATACTGAAATTATAACCATTTAAAACAATAAATGTGGCCTTATTTTATAACTAATCTACAAATGTCTCAAGAAGAAATATAATTTTTCCTGTCGATTCCTTTTCTTGTATATGCTCCCAGTCTTATTGGTCAATGTAGTGTAAACGTTAACTATAACATTTTATCTACCTACGTTCTGAATAGTCAATAATCATAAATGTCCAGGAGTCATAAAAATTGATGATGTTTTAATATAATTTAATGATGTAGAACACGCTGAAATAGTGATGCGACTGAATGAGAACAAAAAGCTGCCAAAATTTATTGCATATTAAAGGACCAGCAAAGCAAACATATGAATATGAACTTTTAAAGAGAACAGATGATACTCGGGGAACGACTATTCCTTTAAGTTTTTAGAGACGTGCTTGTCACCCCTATTCAGAATAAGAGTTGGTTTTGTGAATTTCACTAGGATATGTAGATAAATTTAAATTGGGACACTGAAAATTTAATTTAGTTAAGGTCTTAATGAAAGAAAAAATTTACTATTTCTACGCCTTTTGTATTTATGACGTAATTTTCCTCAATTTGTTTCTAAAGAAAGTTTCGAATGACCTGGTTATCTTGTCTGCCAAATTGGTCTCTAAAAAACATTTTTTGGTCATGGTAATTTCTGCATTTTTATTTATAGACTTATAATGGAATCTATATTGAAAATAAATTTAACTTTTATATCGGTACAAACAACGGCCTGCGGTCTAAGGATACTTAAAAACATGTAATTTAGGTCCAATTATATTTTTTAATTAAGAGTGTATTGTGCAATTTCGTAGGCTTAAGGGTCGCGCAGACGATATTCTTTGGTTGGAAGCAACAGGAGGTATTATAAAAGCCTTTCAAAATATAGGCCGGAGACAATTTTATATAATCTGTAATAAACGAAAAATAAAATTTATGTAGATCAGCTGTCAAATACAACTCCATCAACATGAATCTGCCAAATAAAGATATTTTGGTAGTTTTATATTTAACATAATAAAATTTAGAGTAATAAAGTGTTTGAGTTTTGAAAAGCAACCTTAAAAATATTCTTCTGAATATTTAGTTAGAGTTATTTGCTTAAAACGTCTTTTTTTTCCAAAACCCTTCTGTATTTATTTGGCAGTGTTTATATTGGCTCCTTCGTAGTATTCCTCGGTACACATGTGCCAACGTTTGTTCCAGTCGTCAAACGCCCCCGTGTACTCGTAATGTATGTAGCCGCAACTTCATTCGTCGAATTTATTGTTACGGCTTCAATGGTCACAAAACGAAGCCTTCGTAGTGATAGCATGACTCTCAGGTACCAAAAAATGTGCTCGTTTTGTTTTTAATCTTCAGCCCATTTCGATGATTGCGATGTTGCCAAGTCAAATTCGAATGCCCACGTCTTAGGGCCTGTTCTCATTCATTGCGACTAAGATCTCATGTTGATGTTCCCAATTCTTGTTCTTTCAAGTACCATAACCTTGCGAAGTAGTAGATATCTGTTGGACTTCCATTGTCTTTATTTTCGTTGAATATCACGACGTTTCGGCTAGTAGTTATCTCTAGCCTGCTATGGCAAAATCATATTTTTTTTTATGCTGCATTTAGTTTTAGTTTACAATTACTAAGAAGTGGTTTCCACACTTCTCTTATATCTAAAGATGGTTTACTAAAACAACTCGGGTTCTGATGTATAACCGCGGCTTCTTTGAATTTTCGTTTTCTCCAATGTTGTTCTCGGTGTAGTATTTTAGCTTCAGACCATTTTTAATGGTTCGATCAAGATGAAAATTAACCAAAAAAAACAGTAGTCACGTGATTAACATTAGGTTTCAAAGTTTAATATATATATATATATATATATATATATATATATATATATATATATATATATATATATATGTAATCGAAGGTTTTCGGGCATCCCATGTATGTGCTGAGTCCCTCTCAGGACTGCAAGGCAGCTGACGCTTTGGTGAATTCTCATTTGCACAAACAGGTGCATGTCGGTACACTGATGAGTCTGGTAAGAGACGAAACATGTGCCTCTGCTGTATCATTGTAGCAGACAGGATAAATTGTGTTTTGTAGCAATTTATTCAAACTGTGCAATTTCTAACACGGAAAGGATATGATGGAGTGAAGTTTGCATTTACTGTTCGCATTTTGCTTTATATATATATATATATATATATATATATATATATATATATATATATATATATATATATATATTGTAAACAATATTAAAACCCACTTGAATAATTTCATATCAAAAGTATATTAGAAAAGAGCTTATAATATAAACATAATATGGTCTCTCGACAAACGCTATTTTACGACTCCCTGACTTTTTTAAAAACAAATCCCTGCATAGTGGTTCCATTCATTCCTTCTTTTTGATGACCGTAGAGTCATCATTTTTCAGCCTGCATTGCGTCATGGGCGGGCGTATATTCTTGGGATTACAGTCGGCTAACCTGACGAATCTTCGCGACCTCGTGAAGCGCCACCTGTAACACATACACAGAAAATTAGTGGTTAGCAATGTTTAAATATTATTCGTCTGCAGAACTATCCTCATTCGAGGAAACTTCTGTGACGAATAATTTCATTCGTTCCGAAAGACATTTTCGTCGATATGCCTTTCTTGAACGTCTTGTGCCTGGCAATTTCGTAACAACGTAACGATCGTTATCCAGGACTTTCGTAACGACAAAGGGTCCCTTATATCTTAGCTCGAGCTTTCTACTCTGACCATCGTTACTACCCTTTGCCTTGCGGATCAGTACAAACTGTCCGTCTTTAAACGTTTTTGAGCATGCATGCTTTTTATCGTAACGTTCTTTTTGATACTCTTGTCTTAACCTAATAACTTCAGAGATATCATATCGTAACTTTTCCAGATCTGGACGTTCATCTGTACAGACTTCAAACGTTAAAAAGGGATCGTTAACACCTCGAGGACGGTAACCGAAAAATATCTCGTAAAGACTTTTTCCGATTGTAGAATTAATCGTAGAATTAATTCCCCATTTTACCCGTCCTATAGCCTCATCTCATCGTCTTTTGTCATCGACTGAGGCCATTAGCGCAGAAAGAATTGAACGATTCATTCTCTCCACTTAGCCGTTAGCCCTTGGAGTAGATGTTGTGCATAAAACACTTAATATTTAAAGTTGATCAGCATTCCGTAAACTGCTGGCATCAGCATTCCGTAAACTGCTAGCATCAGCATTCCGTAAACTGCTGGCATCAGCATTCCGTAAACTGCTGGCATCAGCATTCCGTAAACTACTGGCATCAGCATCTCGTAAACTGCTGGTAAATGCGGTCCCTAGATCGCATATTACTGTTCTTGGTACTCCAAATAACTCAATACCGTCTAGAAAATGGATAACAGGCGCAGTTTTCGTGTTTGGTATTACTTTTAAAAAATACGCATTTTATAAATCACTCTACTGCACCTATTAAATAAGAGTTTCTTTTTATGCTTGTTATGAAGGGTCCAAGATGATCCAAATGTGTAGTGCCCATGAAAGTGTGCTCTTTTTCTATCGGGTTTAGGCTACCAGGAGTTTTCCTTCTCAAACTTTTATTATAAAGGCAACTCAAACAACAATTAATATAATTTCTAATGTAAGTTCTTATTGAAGGGAACCAGTATCGGGCTTGTAAAGAGTCTAGCGTTTTGCCTACTGCAAAATGTCCCGCTTCATGGTGGTAATACATTTGGATTCTCCTGCGAGCTGTCCTAGGGATTACCCATTTCTTGCTCTTTTCCGTCATTCGATGAAGTCGACCGTCTTTTAAACAAGAGTTCTTAAGGATTCGTTGCTCTTCTGGTCTGTTAGGTGTTCGTGACAACGTTTCTATGGCGGCTTTACATTTACTATTCTGAAGCTGTGCTGAGAGTACCCAGTCACCTTCTTCAACGTTTACGATCATAGTATCAAGTGAAGATGTATTGTTTGAAGTATTGACTCTACTCAAAGCATCGACCTTTTTCAAAGGACACACTACGGCAAGTGTTTTTAATTCATAAGAATAAAAATTTTGTTCATCTTTAGTCGTGGATCTGCTAAAGTATTATATAGGTTTGAGTGTATCATCAGATTGTCTCTGTAGCAAAATACCTCCAAGTACAACTTGGGTAGCATCGCAGTGCACTTCCGTAACAGCATATCTGCTATATATTGCTAAAACTGGCCTTTAAATCCTTGAATACATTTTCTAAAGTAGCTCGTAAGTCCTAAAAATCTCCTAACTTCATGTACATCTGTTGGCTTGGGAAACTCTGCGACGGCTTTAATTTTATCGTACCTTAGACGAATTCCTTCACTTGTAATTTCGTAACCTAAATATTCAATTTTGGTTTGAAGAAATCAACATTTGTTAAGTCTGTCATTCCAGCGCCCCTAAAAAGTTTTAACACATCTTTAAGTTTTTCTAAACCTTCATCAACTGTTTTTGATGGCACCAGTACATCGTCAAAATACGTCATTACAGTTTTATAACGTAAAGGTCCTAAGATTTTATTCGTTGTTCTTTGAAATAAGGCAGGGGCACTAACTAAACCAAATGCCCAATGCCATACGATACGGCCTATACGTAACAGGTCAATTATCACTAAGTTTTATCGTCAATTTCGTAACATTTGTTTTACCAACTTCCCCTAAAGAAGTGGCAAAACAATCCCTAAAATCATTAATTATTCGTAACAACCTAGTGAGTTGGTTGTTGTTAAGATCACAATTTATATGACTTTCGATATCTTTTATCGTCAAATCTTTACTGTTCGTAGTTTCTGTTAAAAAAACAATTTTAGGTAGGAACATTATAATCTACATAGCAGGTATAACTTCTAGCGACAACTTGGTGTTTTTCACAACACAAAGGCTTATCTGATATGTTGATAATAGATAGAAGGTTATTATGCTTAAAATTTTAATATACATGGTGGGATAATGTGAAAATGATCAGATGAACTACGTTTTTGCAAATTTATAAAGATATCATCAAAATGATCATCTCTATATAATGCTATATGCCCCACGTGATTTGGTAGAATGGTCGTGTTTCTTTGGCGACTAAGTTCACCTTTTTTTTGATAATAATCTATCAATATCTACCGAGGGCAATAAGTTATTATTATTAAACAGGCAAATTTGATTTCCCCTAACTATAACCGCTACATTTTCATCGTTAATGAAATGTTGTCCTACAATAATAGGTACTTTTGTACATAGTCAGGCACCACAAGAGCCTCTATGGTTGCTGTAGCCATGTCGCCTTTAATACTTACGGTTACTTTTGCCTTAGCGATCACTGATCCACCTGCATCGCCACATAACCTAACCATTGCAGGTTCCAATTTTAGTTTTAAACTTTCCGCTTCTGGTTTTCGGATCGTAACAGCGGCACAACTAGAATCTACATATCCACTTAATGATATATCGTTAATTATGCAATCAATAAAATACCAGGTATCAGATGTTTGATTATCTAAAAGTAATAAAACTGATTTCGACTTACCCTTATTTTGTCCTATACTTTACTTAACCTTGCATTTGGCAGCTTCATGCCCCAATAAATTGCATTTTGTGCAAACAATCCGTGGCTTCGTACATCTAGTTTGTAGATGACCTTTCATCTTGCAGTTGAAACAAGTCACATTTTGTAGATCCGGCTTAACATTTGATCTGAATTGCCTGGAGGTGAATGTACGTAAATCCGCTTTAGGATATCGCCTCAAAAATTCGGTTTTGTTTGACTTTATTGTTGTAGGACTTTCATCACGCACGTTTGTTAAATAATCTTCAAATAATTGTTCAGGCGTTTCGTAACGGCCTGCGTGTGCGGCATTTTGGATCGTTATATCCGGGATTCCATCTATAAGGCAAGATACAGCATTTTTGCCAGGTATTTGGACCGTTCGTATTAATTGCATTTTACTAAAATAATAGGAAGCCATTGATTCTCTTGACAACTTATGCCTATCTAACATTCTACGCAACGTTTTTGCATAATCAACGTGATCAGGAAACGTTTTAATAATTAAAGTTTTCCATTCATTCCATGAATGAGTCAAACAAGTAAGGCTGTGGTACCAAGTTTTTGCCATGCCAGATAAACGTGATTGCATGTGATAAATGGTGGTTACGTCATCCCAACCATTTATATTTTTTAATTGGTCTATTTTTTGTAACCAATTAGCTGTAGTCATATCTTCGTTTTCGGGGCAGAACTCTGGAATACAAGGTTTATCTATTACGTGATTTTGTCTTGACATACCGCAAGAGCATTCTCCAAATATTTAATGCGTGCCTCATAAGCAGCAGCATCATATTGTTGATTGGTATCGTTAGATTGCGAATTTGATGACCCTGCCACATCATTGCGTTTTTCTGATACACTTGGTATATTAGGTGTGGAAACTGAACTATGTACTGGCGTTAGCTGACGACCACGTGAGCTTTCATAGCGTTCTGATATGCTTAATGGACGTGTGTTAGTAATGGCTAATGTTCGTTTTTGCCTACTCTCGTGTGCTGGAGATTCATTTGTACGTCGAATTTTATAACGGTCCCTTTCGGATGTTACTCTCCTATATCTATTATTATTTGAGGAGTCTGAACTAGAACTACTGCTAGTGGATCTATCACGTTTTCTTGTTTTTCCCATATTATAAACACACTCGTAACCTTAATAATAACCTTAAATAAACTGCCACTTCGTTAAAGTGTAGCAAAAATAACACGTAATGTCACTAACTTCCTAAAAGTATGCAAATTTTGAACTTTAAATACACTACTACTTCGTTAAAGTGTAGTAAAAATAACACGTAATATATATTTAATTCTCTACAACTTCCTAACAGTATGCAAATTTTAAACTTTAAATACACTACTACTTCGTTAAAGTGTAGCAAAAATAATACGTAATTTTTATTTGTCAATAACTTCCTAAAAATTTGCAAATTTTTAACTTTAAACACACTACTACTTCGTTAAAGTGTAGCAAACATAACATGTAATGTTTATCTGTCAATAACTTCCTAAAAATATACTAAATTTCAACTTTAAATACACTACTACTTCTTTAAAGTGTAGTAAAAATAACACGTAATATTTATTTGTCAACAACTTCCTAAAAGTGTGTAAAAAAATAAATTTGTCTATCTTAAGTACTTACTTCGTAAAAGCTTCACAAGCACTAAACTTCAAAAGACACTAATTTAGATACACAAAAATGGCAATTCAATTTTATTAGGTTATACGTAACACCTAAATAAAAATTGAAAGAGAATTATCGTTACATACTAAATAAAAATAAGTTTGTATTTTTTTAATTTGTAAATGGCACAAACACTGTAACAAAACTTTTTTTTAAAGGAAACACTTGAGTATACCCCACACCTGAACTGTAAACAATATTAAAACCCACTTGAATAATTTCATATCAAAAGTATATTAGAAAAGAGCTTATAATATAAACATAATATGGTCTCTCGACAAACGCTATTTTACGACTCCCTGACTTTTTTAAAAACAAATCCCTGCATAGTGGTTCCATTCATTCCTTCTTTTTGATGACCGTAGAGTCATCATTTTTCAGCCTGCATTGCGTCATGGGCGGGCGTATATTCTTGGGATTACAATATATATATATATATGTATATGTAGAATTTTTTGCTATTTGTCTTATCACAATGATAAAAATATGAAATATTTCAAAGAATTGGTTGTAATGTCCATTTTGCCGTCCTTAAATTTTCGAGGCCTTGCATCATCAAATCCCAAGAAATCTGACACCAGGTGTGCTCGCATGCCCACAATCGGTGCTCTAATTCACCTGGAGTAATATAAATCGTCCTTACAAATCAGTTTGGTGACTTGGCTCAACTTCTTTTGATTAAAAAAAGGGGGACCGAAATGTTTATTTTTTTTTCAACGAAATTCGATATTTGGAGAAGTTTCGACTCCTGTTGGCACAATTGATTTGAATTTATTTTTTTGCTCGTTTGTTTTTATTATTTCTTGGTATAACATTCTACATGCGACGCAACATGGCACGTAACCTGTTAGAACACAGCTGTTGCACAGACCGCAATTTAGTTACCGCAAGAGCCCTTTTTAATATAAAATTGTTGTAGCATATGCGTTCTGCAGACAATACATTTTGGGAAGAATTCATTAGATTAGACGCACTCTTGAAGCTTGTTATGAAGGAATCAAAGAAAAATAAACAATTTAAATTAATGGTCGATTTATAGAACTTCTATAAGTAGAATCTCTTTAGCTAATCTCAAAATCTGCCTCCTGCGGTGGACATCGTTCTAATTTTCTTTGCAAATATTTGCCCAAGAATTAAATCCTTTTATTTATTATTTGGCGTTTTTTTCTTGTCAGCGACTCGCAAGGAACAGAGCTAATCATTTTATTTGGCCAACTGAAATAATATTCGCGTTATGTTCACATCACTGAGTATATTTTCTAGTTATCAATTAAAATAGATTTATAAATCTTAAAAGGCGACTCAAATCACTGAACTGGGGTATTTGACTATCCTAGGGTGCATTTATTTATTAAACTTATATAAAATCATACATCTGGATCCAGCGTACGAAGGATTCAAGCATTAAGCTTCAATGTTTATCTAAAAGTGCTTTCGTTCTCTAAGCGTCTTTAAATGTTCAAAATTTCGAGTAGTTTGAGCGCATTTTCTAGCAATAAATTCGCGCTACACCAGACTTTGTAGTTTAGGGATTTATGATGAAATTAACATGTTCAGATGTTTTTCCTGCACTTCTACCCTGTCATAGAATAACCAAAATATTCGCTTCCTTAATTACTATAACTAGGCTCAGGTAGGTGTATAGTATATCTACATATATTTCTCTGGATCTTAAAACATCAATCGTGCATTTGTCAGTGTCGAATTTTGTGAAATTCTCTTCAGTTTTCGCATTCCTGTATACGCGAATGTAGGAATTTCTGGTATAATGTAAGTCTGAATTTTTTCAATTCTAACTTCTCCCTTATTCCAAAATTACATTTTTCTGGTTGTTTATATCATATCTCTCTGTTTACAGTCTAATTTAAAATTTACAGTTTACAGAGCACAAATTCTGTCTTGCAACGTAGTTCACTTCCAATTATTCACCATTCATTTGTAATAAGTATAATTTTTCTACTATGAATTCAGAGTTAAAAAAATGTTCATTAAAAACCATTAAATTGTTTCTTCTACTGGCGCCTAAAATTTGATATTTTAGGTAGGTAGGTGCAGGAGGTTCTTTTTGACTTTTACAGGAATCTAGTTGTTTTAGTCATTGAATTTCGTTTTGAATGCACATTAACGACTGAACGTAATTCAATTTCAATTATTCACCATTCATTTGTAATAAGTATAATTTTTCTACTATGAATTCAGAGTTAAAAAATGTTCATTAAAAACCATTAAATTGTTTCTTCTGCTGGCGCCTAAAATTTGATATTTTAGGTAGGTAGGTGCAGGAGGTTCTTTTTGACTTTTACAGGAATCTAGTTGTTTTAGTCATTGAATTTCGCTTTGAATGTACATTAACGACTGAACGTAATTCACTTTCAATTATTCACCATTCATTTGTAATAAGTATAATTTTTCTACTATGAATTCAGAGTTAAAAAATGTTCATTAAAAACCATTAAATTGTTTCTTCTGCTGGCGCCTAAAATTTGATATTTTAGGTAGGTAGGTGCAGGAGGTTCTTTTTGACTTTTACAGGAATCTAGTTGTTTTAGTCATTGAATTTCGTTTTGAATGTACATTAACGACTGAACGTAATTCACTTTCAATTATTCACCATTCATTTGTAATAAGTATAATTTTTCTACTATGAATTCAGAGTTAAAAAATGTTCATTAAAAACCATTAAATTGTTTCTTCTGCTGGCGCCTAAAATTTGATATTTTAGGTAGGTAGGTGCAGGAGGTTCTTTTTGACTTTTACAGGAATCTAGTTGTTTTAGTCATTGAATTTCGCTTTGAATGTACATTAACGACTGAACGTAATTCACTTTCAATTATTCACCATTCATTTGTAATAAGTATAATTTTTCTACTATGAATTCAGAGTTAAAAAATGTTCATTAAAAACCATTAAATTGTTTCTTCTGCTGGCGCCTAAAATTTGATATTTTAGGTAGGTAGGTGCAGGAGGTTCTTTTTGACTTTTACAGGAATCTAGTTGTTTTAGTCATTGAATTTCGCTTTGAATGTACATTAACGACTGAACGTAATTCACTTTCAATTATTCACCATTCATTTGTAATAAGTATAATTTTTCTACTATGAATTCAGAGTTAAAAAATGTTCATTAAAAACCATTAAATTGTTTCTTCTGCTGGCGCCTAAAATTTGATATTTTAGGTAGGTAGGTGCAGGAGGTTCTTTTTGACTTTTACAGGAATCTAGTTGTTTTAGTCATTGAATTTCGCTTTGAATGTACATTAACGACTGAACGTAATTCACTTTCAATTATTCACCATTCATTTGTAATAAGTATAATTTTTCTACTATGAATTCAGAGTTAAAAAAATGTTCATTAAAAACCATTAAATTGTTTCTTCTGCTGGCGCCTAAAATTTGATATTTTAGGTAGGTAGGTGCAGGAGGTTCTTTTTGACTTTTACAGGAATCTAGTTGTTTTAGTCATTGAATTTCGCTTTGAATGTACATTAACGACTGAACGTAATTCACTTTCAATTATTCACCATTCATTTGTAATAAGTATAATTTTTCTACTATGAATTCAGAGTTAAAAAAATGTTCATTAAAAACCATTAAATTGTTTCTTCTGCTGGCGCCTAAAATTTGATATTTTAGGTAGGTAGGTGCAGGAGGTTCTTTTTGACTTTTACAGGAATCTAGTTGTTTTAGTCATTGAATTTCGCTTTGAATGTACATTAACGACTGAACGTAATTCACTTTCAATTATTCACCATTCATTTGTAATAAGTATAATTTTTCTTCTATGAATTCAGAGTTAAAAAAATGTTCATTAAAAACAATTAAATTGTTTCTTCTGCTGGCGCCTAAAATTTGATATTTTAGGTAGGTTGGTGCAGGAGGTTCTTTCTGATTTTTGCACGTATCTAGTTGATTTAGTTACTGAATTTCGTTTGAATGTACGTACATTAACAACAGAAGGTAATTCACTTTCCATTATTCACCATTCATTTGTAATAAGTATAATTAATTTACTCTGAATTCAAAGTGAAGGAAATGTTCATTAAAGACAATTAAATCATTTCACAATGTTATTATAGCTTTGAGTCGAATACGCTGAGGATAAAATGCAAACCAGTGTGTGTGCTAAAGCAAGTTTTCATCGAGATTAAAAGTTCAGAAAAATTCAGCAAAAATACCCTTAATGCGGTAATAAAAGGTCAGCCGTTGCGAATGCATTCATCAGTAAACATGAACTTCTAATATTAGCATTGGACAGAATAGTCTTTTATACGAATGTCGGACACATCGACTGACTTTTTTTTATTTCAACTTTATTCCAGTTGGTGTCGCGTAAGGCGAGCAAACATTTGGCGTGTCATTTTGACAGGTCATGTGCTGTGCTTTTCTTCGATTCCTATTGTAAACGTGATTCTTGAGCGGAAGTAATTGGATTACTTTTTACAGTGTTACAGTTTTTAAACGTAAGGGTGATGGTATCGGAGTAGGCTTGGGCTTTAGGGGTAACTTTTTTTACTTTTTTGCCACAGTCCATATGTTTTGAATGTACTGTTCAAAATCAAATGGTAAAAATGCGATTTTTACTTTAAGTACAAGTTTTAGTGAAATCTTGAATCTTGTGTTAAATAATATGCCTTAAAGTTAACAGAATTCGAAGTAAAAAAGCAATATATGATAAATTTGATTATATGCGTGCTTAAAAAAGTAGGTTAGTAAAAACTAAATTAAAATAACCAAAACATTGTTGTCTTTCCTCTTTTACTATCCATCTCTGTATATGCTGTTGATTCAAAGGTATAGTACACGTATATTCCTAGTACTTGAATCTCAGTAAAAGGGTTATTAGACTATATTATATTAAGGTTCTCTAATTAGGGTGTAGGAGTGGAATAAATTTAGGACGCGTCAATTCCACAACCTGAGTCAGGTCAATCGGTGAGTGAACGTTGAGTACGTCAGGAATTGGTTATTTACCGCACTGTGTATTCTAAGCACATAAAAATAGATTAGTTGTCGCCTTAACCTGATTATTAAAGTTGTTACATATTTCTAACAGGATCCTTAATCAAAAAGGGTTATTCACAAATCTTTTATGAAAGTATTATGACACAAGGTCCCCTGTCCATATAAATTTGGATAAAACATATTTGATTGTTGGAAACTGTCAAGTTACTAAATATAATTTGAAATAAGTGCGATTGGTGTGGCCAGATTTTTTGTAAAAAATTTAATATCCTCATATATTTTGCGCCCGTTCTAATTTCTCTGAAATCATATTCACTCTTTGTTAAACACAGGAAAATACACTGTCCGAAATAATTGCATTTCCAAAGAACAAAGAAACATTACTTTGAATTTGATCTATTCGCAATCCAAAGAATAAAATACTAGACAAGTCCGAACTCTTACTTTTTTAGGGAAATTTTTAGGAAAATATCAACCAGAGGTTTGTACAGGGTGAGTCAACGATTGGATGAAGTAGGTTTGTGCCTTTTCGGTGAAATTAACAAAGAAACTATATTTATTGCTTGATACAGTTTATTTTTACGCAGATTTTAAAAATATTTAGGACTCTACAGGGTGAGCCAAAAAACTAGGACAGCATAAAGTTGTATTTTTTTAAATAGAACACCCTATATACGAATCGTATTTTCGATTTAGCTTATAATTTTAAATCTTTTTTATTAAGGATTTACTATAACAAAACTTTATAGTTTCTGAGATAATTAAGTTTAAAGAAAAAAAGTCACATTTTCAAGCATCAATTCAATCCTAAATAACGTTTTCAATTTTGTGACAAATATATTCAAATTTGGAATTTAGCAAGGCCAAGGACAAGTTAACACAATTTTTACCTAATATTTGCAATAAAAGCTACAGGGTGTTGAACACATCGGCTCAAATTTGAACAAGTTTAAATGAATAAATATCTTTTTTTTTTAAATGGTACACCCTGTATATTTTCATGTTATTTAATAGAGTAATAAAAACCCTAAAAGTTTTGTTCAATATATATTATACCTATTTATAATAGTTTTTGAGATATTTCAGTTTATCTTATTTTCCATACTTTTTTACAGAAATGGTCTTCATTATCATAGTAGCCATGTAAAATAATAAAATGAAACTACAGAAACAAACAGAATGTGGTTAAATATGAGGAAATACATTATTCGTTATATTACAACGGCAATAGTTTAATTATACATAATGTAAAAAAATTAACACAACAATAACGACAAGGCAAATACATATTTACTTTTATACTAAATTGAAACAAAAAAATTACCTATTAAATACTGAGATTAATTATTTCTTTTTAATAAGTGTTCGAATAAACGACCCTCTTGTGCAATGCACAAATTTAGTCTTTTTTGCAGATTTTCTCGGACCCTGGACAAAATTAGTGGCGTTATTGTTCTACAGGTATCCCTAATCCTGTTTCGCATATCTTCCACTGTTGTTGGTGGATTAACATACACCTTATTTTTAATATAACCCCATAGGAAGAAATCTAATGGGGTGATGTCGCAAGACCTTGGTGGCCATTCAATGAAACCCCCACGTCCAATCCATTTTTGCGGATATCGTTAGTCCAAAAACGCACGAACTTCACGATGGTAATGCGGAGGCGCACCAGCATGCTGGAACCACATACTGTCGAGCTCATCCCTATCGAGACCTTGAAGCAGTTGGGGTAGTTCTTCTTGTAGAAAGTTCAGGTAACTATGGCCATTTAGTGGTTCATTAAAAAAGTGGGGTCCAATAATTCGATTATGATGAATACCACACCAAACATTTAATGACCAGTGGTTTTGATGTTGCACCTCTCTAATCCAAAATGGGTTTTCTGTGGCATAATATGCATGTTGCGTCTATTTACGGCACCGTTACTTCTAAAAGTAGCTTCATCCCTAAACATTACCTTGCATAATAAATTTGGATTTAATTGAATCTCCGCATTTATTGTACGACAAAAGTTTACACGACTTTCAAAATCCTGTCCATGCAATTCTTGGTGTAATTCCATGTGATGATACCTATATTTCTTGGTAGTACGATTAGCGGTGGATTGTGATGTTTCACATAATGCTGCTAACTGACGGCTACCAATATAAGGATTTTCCTGAACATTTAACAATAATTGTAGTTCTTTTTCTTCATTAGTTACTGGTTTGTTGACCACTTTACGTTTTGGATAATCAACAGTACCAGAAGAATCAAATCTTTGCATTAAGTTTTGAAAAGTATGGGTATTAGGCTGGCGTCGATCAGGATACTTCATTTTGTAAATTCTTTGAGCAAGAAGGCAATTTTTTTCAGCCTCTCCTATTGTATAAATCATATCTATTAACTCATTCTTTGGAAAATTTTACAATATAAGATGAATGCAAAAAAAAACCAAACTACACTACATAAAAACCAAAAGAAGCGATTGCGGTTATAAATTTGATACACAGAAAAATGTTCTTTTATATTGTTTTTGCCATGGCTACGATGATAATGAAGACTATTTCTGTAAAAAAGTATGGAAAATAAGAAAAACTGAAATATCTCAAAAACTATTATAAATAGGTATAGGATATATTGAACAAAACTTTTAGGGTTTTTATTACTCTATTAAATAACATGAAAATATACAGGGTGTACCATTTAAAAAAATATATATTTATTCATTTAAACTTGTTCAAATTTGAGCGGATGTGTTCAACACCCTGTAGCTTTTATTGCAAATATTAGGTAAAAATTATGTTAACTTGTCCCTGGCCTTGCTAAATTCCAAATTTGAATATGTTTGTCACAAAATTGAAAACGTTATTTAGGATTGAATTGATGCTTGAAAATGTGACTTTTTTTCTTTAAACTTAATTATCTCAGAAACTATAAAGTTTTGTTATAGTAAACCCTTAATAAAAAAGATTTAAAATTATAAGCTAAATCGAAAATACGATTCGTATATAGGGTGTTCTATTTAAAAAAATACAACTTTATGCTGTCCTAGTTTTTTGGCTCACCCTGTAGAGTCCTAAATATTTTTAAAATCTGCGTAAAAATAAACTGTATCAAACAATAAATATAGTTTCTTTGTTAATTTCACCCAAAAGGCACAAACCTACTTCATCCAATCGTTGACTCACCCTGTACAGGTGGGGAAGTAAACTTATAGGTCGGCAATTATCAATTTTTAATATGTCACTCTCTTTGTACCATAAAATTACCTGGGAAATCGTCCATGTTTGGGGTATTATGCCTTCTATGAAACATTTATCAAGAATAATTGTCACTGATTCCCTAGTGGTTTTTCCGCCATGTTTTATCATCTCGGCTGCAATTCCGTCGTCCCCAGGCGCTTTATCGTTTTCTATTTGAGATAATGCTAGTTCTACCTCGGGTATGTTGATATCTGGCAGATTCTCGGAACTTACATTGAGAATCGTTTCATCAGCTGCAATGATTTGTTGCGGAAAGTTTTCTGTGTATAAAGTACTGTAGAATTTATCAACAGTATCCCCCAAGTCCCCTTTATCTTCCTTAATGTTTCCGTTTGTATCTTTTAGTTGTGTGTGTAGAATCTTCATATTTTTGTTGTTTTCAATGATTGCTGTTACCATTTTTGTGTTATACTGTCTTAAATCATCTCTTGTTTTCTTTTTTGTGGTTTTATTAATTTCATTCTACTCTAGAGTCATGAGCTCTTTAGTCTCCTTTCTTATTTTTGAATCATTCTTTGTGGCAATGATACATATATTTTTGGCAACCGTTTTGATATCATTACTTATTTTATTTTCTAGGGTATTTACATTCAGGTTATTCAATGCTTCTTTATTCGTTTCAAAGTTAGTAAATATTAAATCGATAAGTGAGATTGAAAGTCCATATGAGTGGCTTCTTTAATAATTTGTGAAATATTGAAAGAAGAAAAGACAGATTCTAGTTGCAAACAAGGGGTTGAACTTGTATTTAGCATATTAATATTAAAGTTTCTCAAGCAGACAATGTTGTCATACTCTGAGTAAAGATTTGAAAATATCTCTTCTAAATAACTTAAAAATTGTACATAATCTGAGTTTGGAGGTGTATATATTTCCTACAATAACATTATCTTGAAGCTTAAGCCTCATAAACATTGAATATAATTCAAAGAAGAACTTGTTGGCTATAAAATTTATATGAGGCAATTCTTACGGTATCATCTCCCGTGCTCGGCCGTAGCCACGTCTCCGTCACTCTAACAGCATCGTAATTTTGTGATCTCACATCCAACTTTTGGAAGAAATAAAAATTTTCTAATAACGATCATGTATGTACATGGATAACGACCTGGTTCATTCTATATTAGCAACAGAAATGATTAGGAATAGAAAGAGGAAACCAAGATTTGTTTGTTATGAGAGAGAAAAAGAAAAACATAAAATCAAACAGAAAAACATATTCCTGCTGTACCAGTATATAAATTATATGCAAAATAAATAAACAGCTAATCCTGCATCTTTAAAATTACATTCAGAAGTGCATGAATATTTATTATCGACCATATTTAGACAAAAACTATTATCAGTAGTCGTAAAATATACAATGAAATTTTGATTTTACCCTAAAATTAGAAGTATTGATGATTTCACTTAATAGGAAACAACTTCTAATGAAAGACGTAAGATCGAAAGTTCACCGATATTAAACAACATAAAAAGTTCATTGGCCTAATCTGAACAAAAGTATTTGAAAATATAACTGTATTAATCCCTCGTTTTGGCATCAATAGATCTTTAAACAAATAAGGGTTACACCTTCGAAAGGGTTAACGTAAAACATCACGGGAGGGTGGATATTATGCTCATTATTTTATCAATGAATGAAGTTGTGTGTCCAAGCATATTTTTATAGCACAATCGCGGGTCCAGTTATATTGTAATAGCTAATGTGTTTTTTTAAGTAACGTAAGGGCCAGTAGGTGTCCTACTGGGGTATAAAAATCGCAGGTTGCTAATGATGGTCCAGCCAGCAGCGTGGCAATGACAGCATGATGGATTATCGTAATTTGTGCCCGGTACTTAAATAATGAAGTGACCAAAGTGTGTGACGGTTTCTGTGTATCGTTATTAATAGTTTTGGCGACAGTTACATCTGTATTAGATGGGCGATTAATGTCTTTATTTAAAAATACACATTTTCATGTCGGTTGTTGTTATGTTGAAGTTCACTTTTTATTTTAGTGGTGAAAGAGATGCCAAAATCATATGCGTACATAGTGACAATGTCGTAATTTAGTGAAATTAGTATACATAATTGCCGGAAAATGAGCCAGTCTGCGTGACAGTTACAGAAGTCACAGGATTACTCTTAGACATATTATTTAATATTACCATTAGTTGTTAAGCAAAAACTAAGGGCAATTAAAACAAATAAATAAATATATATTCGAATTTTTTATTTTGATGATGATGTTATTCCCAAGAGTTTATTTGTTAGCTTTGCAAAACATTGTTTTTAATAATATCTATGAATTATAATTACGAGACTTTTTTTTATAATCTGATTCACTTTTGCACCACTTGTGTAGTTGTGTTGATAAATAGTATAACTTGTGAATGGAAATCGTGGTTCTTGGGTCTGGACCGTGTCAAATTGGAATTAGTATCTGACTTTTCGCCTTTGATTGCACGAGACATCTTCGGGGATCTTTAATCCACCAGGTTAGAACACTGAACATTCAGTGTTCTAACCTCGTGAGTAAATGTCCCCGAAGATGCCTCTTGCAATCATAGGCGAAACGTCGGATAATAATTCCAATTTGACACGGTCTAAACCCAAGAACCATGATTTTTAGCTTAACCAAAGCCGTGAAAGCTTTCGTTCAAAATCAGAACATCGGTAAGTCTTCAGAAACTCTACAAGATATATTGCTCAGAAATTACATATTAGATAATCAACAATGCAAAGAATATGTTGATGGTCGGAAAAAATTATCGAATCAAGGTGTTAGTAAAGTTATTTGAATTTAGCTTCTGGTGAAGCATCTTCAGCGTATGAGGCGACTAGACTTTTACGACGAGATGTTGGTAACTAAGTGGACAAATTGCCGAATATTACATTCCGCGAAATTTCGAGCTCTTGAGAGAAAGAAAAAACACTTCTAAAAAAAATTAAAGCTAGGAAATTATTTGTGAAACAAAATATAAAATGTAAAAATGATGATGATGAATGTAATTTGGTCAGATGAAACTAAAATTAATCGATATAATATAGAGGTCGCCGGTGGAATTGGAAATGAAGTGAAGAAACAAATAGCGTATACAGAACTAATCCATAGGATTGATGGTAATTTGAACAAAGAAATGTACTGTAGTCTTAACATTCAACAGAAACAGTAGAAAATATATGGCAATCACAAAGTCCAGATATCAGTCCTGTTGAAAATTTATGGTTATATCTGAAAAGTAAACTTTTAAATGAATATGATTCACCTCCGTCGAATTTGACGATTTTATGGGAACATGTACGAGAACAATAGTATTACCTGATTACTGCGAAAAACTTTTCAGTAATATATGTTTTTTAAGTTTAATAATATATTTATAATGCACTAATTCCCAAATTTAGTTTCGAGAAAGCTTCCAGAATATGGGACAAAAGTAAATCTTGAATAAAATTGGATAACGCCTTGAAGAAAATCGATTAAAGCTGGCCCCTAAAATAAACAAAAAAAAAACTTACAAATCTTGTGGGTTATGGAGAGAATAGTTTAATTTATAGGACTCGACGATTATAACGAAAAATGTAGGATATAGTTACCTGATTTTGGTGTTTATCAATCAAATCAACACATAACTGCTAGTTCGACCAGTTACAGATGAAATGTTAAAACTAGACTTGTCAACAAGCAGCTTTCAAGAGATTTTTGAAATCACGGTCCTGATTATTGGAAAAATATTCGACACGACGTATTTGCAAAATTCAATATTATCGACCTAAAAACTGCAACAGAAACAGTTAATCAATTTACCGACACCAAAAACAATAAGGATGCTCATAAAATTGCGATTCCAGGAAAGAATGATGCCGATAGATGGCGAGAGGCAAACAATCTCTTGTGATATTCCAAATTGAAATAAAGCAGACGTAAAAGTAAAAAAAAAAGACTGTTACAAATTAAATCCCGAAAGGTAAGTTACTGGGCAGACCTTTTGGGCCCCACATCTCCATTATATGGCACCTTAGGAAAAAAAATATTTGAAACATTCGGATTACTTTGGAACGTCATCTGTATGTACACTGTCGAGAGTTTGCCATATATGTTCCGAACACTCTATACATATATATATATATATATATATATATATATATATATATATATAATATTTCGAAAACAAAGAAATATTTTTAAAATGTAAATTGAAAGTATAAAAGTAGGATGTCTTTCTTTTCTTTTAATATTTTTTTATTTTTAAAAATATGATAAATTTTCGGATATAAAAAGATATTATATTTCGTCCTGGAATCCATTTTTTTATTGTATATTCTGTTAATAATTTATACCAGACCGATACTACGGCGTACTGACTATAAGTTAATGATTTTCCCAGGGTATTTGGATCATTAGGTACCTAATTTAACTAGGAAATAGAACCCGTATCAAAACAGTTAATTTTAGGGTAAAAGTTGAAACTTATAGAAAAGAACCGTTTGCCGAAGATATATTTTAATTTTTTTATTGTAAAATGTAACAAAGGTCTTCTTTTGACATTAGAATGTAAACCAACCCCATGCAATGAAACCAGTTAAAATTGAATGGTATTGTTTATCCGATGCTTGCTGCACTTGAAGAATGGTAATTCTATATGCAGGTATTGAAATTGTAATATAATGTATGTATAATACACTGAATATAATCATGCTTATACATTACGTAAACAAATTCATATATGAACAGAATGAATGTTTAAGTAGCCATTAAAATGTTCCCAAAACATATAATGTTATTTTTTCTTCTTGCGAAGAAATTTCGCATTCATCTAAATAACATATTTTCATTACATTATATCGATTTTAATTGTCGATTGATATGGTGAAATAATTACCAAAATTTTGATTATTATTATGATTATTTGACCACATGAACCAAAAATCGGTATTGTGATTTAAATAAGACTCCTCCGGATAAAGAATGCTAATCGATACTTCAACTAGAGAATAAAGTAACTGGTCAATAAAGTATGGGTTTCCGGCTGTCTAAATTTTTATGCTGTCTAAATTATTATTCTATTTTCGATATGTAAATAATATCTTACGATGTTTACCGATAAAAATAACATTCAAATTTTTTTGTTGAAATTAATTATAAACTTCCCATTTGAAGTAATTTTTAACAGCTAAAAATATTCAAAGGAGTCTCGACTATCAAAAACAGATTAAAGCAAAATTAAATAAAAATAGGTGTTTGTCAAACATCAAAAAAAGCTCCTCCTCAATCGAACCATAAATAACGGTCAAACAAACCTGTTGTTTAAATCTAGTGGTGTAATTGAAGTTAAAGATAAATAAATGTTTATAAACACAGTTGCAATAATACAATAAAAACAGCAGTAAAAGTTTATTGTTAAAAGAAAGGCGGGTGTGCCATTAAAGAAATGTAGTTAATACTTTTTTACTTTATCAGCTTTGTTTGTTTTCTATTTATCTTGTGATGTGTTAGTTTTAAATATTTTTTAAAGTTTTTCCCATTTTTTTTTTAATTTTCGCCAGTGTGCAACCGTTAACATATTCAATTTTCCATCTCTCTCTAAGAATTTAATTCGGTATTATGAATATTTTTACAAACATTGTTTTAGTTTTTCGTAAAACATCGTTTTGGGAAACAAATAAGTACCGGGTGGTCAAACAAGATAAATCTTCGGCTGTATCTCTAAAACCGTTAGTCGCAGAGCTTCCGGAAAAAAATATTTATAGTAAAAGCGGCCTTCAAAAATCGCTGGAAATTGTTTTCAAGTTCCTACGACGATCGCTAGGGCGCAAAACAACTATGGTCAATTAGAAAAAAATATTTTTCCCGTAATTTGCTTGATGAATTGAAAATGTCTGCGTTTTAATCTTAAGGGAATGTGTTCTATAGTTGTTACTTTATTCTTTAAAATAAAGTGGAGAGGAAAAGTCAAACTTTTTGTTCATTAAAATGCTGATAACTCCAATTTGGCCTAACGGAATAAACAAACTTAGGCTCGATAAACAAGGCTTTTCTTGTTTTATCTTTCTCACTATAAATTCTGTGTATGAATGTTTAACAGTGGCCGGTAGGAAGCGCTGTTTGATACCTGAATTTGTTCCTGCATTGATATAAACGAACCTCATTTATCTAAAACTACAGAAACTATTGATTTTAGGTTTTTCTTACAACTTTGTTTTTTTAATGCGCATGCGCATCGTATCCAAAAAATATAAATATGTTTTTTCTCTCTGCTTTTTATTGTGGTAATTTGTCTTGTATTAATCGTACTGTAGTTCGTTCCATCACAATTATTGATTTTTGTGTTAAACACAAACCAAGGGGTTTGTGGTGAGGTCCCACGAAACCTGCTGACCATTTTGAAATTCATGGCCGTTTCATCTGTTTCTTTTCTCACCTAGAAAGTATGGAATAAATTTAGGAATTATTTTATGGTTTTAAAATATTAGGGAATTTTTTATAACGCGTCTTGGAGGTGACCTGTTCTTTAATTTTTAAAGATGTTACCAGTATAACACTTATCAAAAGTTTCAGGGATTTTATTTCGTATGGATATGTAAAACAATGTTTCGCTTTATCTTAAATAAATTACACAATTTTTTATTTATCGTAACTATTTATTTTAACACACTATTAACTAACCTAATAGTAACTAACATCTATTACTAATTAGCTCCTATTTACTATAATTAACAATTTAACCGACTATTCTAATTGTTTACATCTCCGAATTTCTAACAAGTTTTTGATCGTTTTTCCGTACAAGTCTGAGATTATTTCTATCTTCTGCGTCACATTCGGTAAATTATTATTTTTCAAAATTTTCAAGAAATGCTATTTTTGCAGAATTTTAGCTAGGATTTCACGTTCGGATTTATATTTCCTCTAAAGTTGCTAGGACTGACGTTCATTTTACGTAATTTACAAGAAATGAAGGCAATGACTGACGATAATACGATTAAGAATAGAGCCGATTGTTATGTTCATGATAGGTTCGCGTCGCGGCGCTGATTGTACTAATGAACGCGTATTACCGACGGAAACAGGATCAAGGTATCATCAGTATTTTGAGAATCGTTAAAATTAGGACACATTTGGGATTATTAAAATCTACAGATTTTCCGAAATTTTTTTATTTTAACTTTCCAGAATAAAGTTTACTTTTTTTCTGAATAAAGCTGATTAGGTATTAAACAGCAGCCGCGTTAAATAATTTTTTGATTTTCCGATTCCTGAAAATTTTATTTCCCTGGAATAATGCCGATTCGATGCGTTGCAAATTTTATTTAGCCCATATTTCCCCCATATTATGATTCGTGATCTTTACTGTTGTATTGGTGGTAAAAACAGCTATTGGTGAGGACCCCTAATTGCCTTAAGAAAAGTAACTAAGAAGGTCCTGATGTCCTTAGTGTACGAGAATGGTTCGATGCGCGATGGGTGCCGTGTTTGTTAACGCTCGACCAAAAACGCCTTGGAATGAACAGTTCGCAAGAGTGTTTAGACTTATTCAGACGCAATCCTGCTGTGTTTCTTCGACGTAGATGAAACATGGATTCAGCATTACACGCCAGAGATAAAGCAGCGGTCTAAACAGTGAGTGGGGGCAGGTGAAAGTGCGCCAAAAAAAGCAAAAACGATTCCGTCTGCAGGAAAAGTCATGGCAACAGTTTTTTGGAATTCACATGACGTGGTGCTTATAGATTATTTAGAACAAGGTCAGACCATCATCGGGGAGTATTGCGCTTCACTACTGGACCGTTTGCAGCATATGATTAAGGCTAATGGTCCACATCTTGCCAAAAAAAGTGCTCTTTCATCATGATAACGCGCCTGCACACAAATTTATAGTTGTTGCTGCAAAACTCCATGACTTATGTTTCGAAGTGCTTCCACATGCACCATATTCGCCGGATCTGACTCCCAGCGATTACTTTCTCTTCCCAAACTTGAAAAAATGGCTCGCTGGACGAAAGTTCCCTTCAAATAACGAGGTCAGAGCAGCGACAACAGCTTATTTTGCAGAGTTGGACAAATCGCATTATGCTACGGGTATTAAAATGTTAGAACATCATTGGTCTAAATCTATTGAAGTACAAGGGGACTGTTGAAAATAAATAAAAACATTTTCAAATATCTTTTGTTTTCTTTATCAGGCCGAGAACTTATCGAACCATCCCCGTCTGCTGCTTTTTTTTATAATATTCTGAAACCACGCCATAAAATTAGGCGATGTCTCTAATTATATTTTTCCGCGTAGTGTTCCAGTCATGTAGTGAGCCAGAGTAATATTAAATAATTATTTATTATTTTTCATAAATATAAACGAATAAAGCAAAATTTCATTTGATCTTCAATCAGCAGGCACTGAAGGTGACAAATGAGATCTTGGCGAAACATCTACAAGTTTCTACAAGAAACCAAACTAACTAAATGATGTACTTTCAGATTAATACATTCTGTTAGACCAACCCGAAATTATCAGCATATTGGTGAAAAAAGTTTGATTTTCTCTATCACCTTTATTTTAAAGGATGGAGTAACAATTGGGTTCAAATTTCCTCTAGATTAAGATTCACATATTTTCAGTACAACTCTATCGGGCATATAACTAGAAAAAATCAATTTTCCTTATTGGCCAGAGTTAGTACGCCCTCTAGTGATCGTCGTAGGAACTTGAAAATAATTTTCAGTTTTTTAGGGCCGCTTTGTTCATAAATAATTTTTTCAGAAGCTGTGCGAGTAACAGTTGCTGAGATATGGGTGTTATCTTTTATTTGCCCACCCGGTACAGTCGAGGAAAAACGGTCAAGATCGTAAGGGACGTGCGCATTTCGTTAGGGTTCCGTGACAGTTGTTGACGTTGTTAGTTTTCGTGTAATTTTGCTTTCCGTCTGTTAGGTGATATAGTCAAGTGGGAGCGATAACTAAAAGTCAAAACGTAATTGATATCTGCTAAAATGGCGTTGTGTGTTCTCTGGGACATCATTTGTTAAATTAATGCTTTATTATCTCTATATTCCATCATAATATTTTCAAATAACTCCCAGATAATTTGTTAATATATTTTAGGTCCCTTACCTTTGATCTAAATAAGTCATTTAAAAAATATTTCAAAGGCAACAAATGGGACAAAAATTTCTTTGATTGCGTCCACTTTCATTTGTGCCCCTCCCAACAAAAACCGTTACACATTGACCTCAAATATGCCAGAAATTTTCTAGTTCATCTAAAATTTTAAAATTATTGCTGAGAAGTCCCTCTTTTAGCGGAGGCACTCCCAGAAAACATTGTGAAACGGATGGCCGTAAGTTAAATTACAAACTCAATAAATAAAAAGAAAAGTACTGATGTCGATAATGGAACACGGAAGAAAGTGATGGCAAACAATTGGCACAATTACGGAAGTCGAGTGTATAATGCCGGGCCTTACTTTTCAATAAAAGAAATTTCAACCTTTGCGATCTGCTATAGTAAGGTATAAAGGTGGGATAGGTGCAATTTGCTGTAATTTACGAGACGTTTTTCGGTAGTTTCAAATTGAAGATATATGAAGCGCCCTTCGGTACATCAGCATTGTATTTTTTTGCACAGCTCTATAATCTCAATGTTGTTTTTATATGAAATTATATTGAACATGTGAACTTTTTTTTTCAAGAAATTTAAGAGTTTCAAAAACTGTTTTTGGACAGGAAAGTATTAACCTAAAAAAGAATTATATATATATATATATATATATATATATATATATATATATATATATATATATATATATATATATATATATATATATATATATATAATTTAATTTCACCATTGGATGTCCCCCTAGAAATATAACAACTTTTATTCGGATTATTTATATCAAAACGCTTCGATAAACAAATATTCAGCTATAACTTTTAAAATGTGACACCTTATATATACAGGATGTCCATGTAGTATTCCGGTATTTGATTGCAATTATATCGTTATATCAGTAAAAAATTTATGTTCATGAGGTAAAAAAGAGTACATTTTAAAAATAATTTTGCCTATACAGAGAGCCTAAAAAAAAGCGTAACGCATGTTTTCTATTTGTTTTTAATGTAGCTGTCTAAATTTTTATCGAAATTGGATATATATATATATATATATATATATATATATATATATATATATATATATATATATATATATATATATTGTCGTAGTAATGCCGCTGATGTTAAGGGCATATAACTAACGAACTATTTGCGACCACCTAGAATGTACGGATGTTTCGTCCCGATACCGGTGGTGGACTCGGTGGGATCTACCGGTATCTTTCCCAGACATCCGGTACAAGCGGTAATAAGATGTTGGTTCCACAACAATATATATACCGGGTGTCAACGAATCTATTAGACAAGTCATAATTTCTAGAGTATTATGTGTATCAAAATGAGAATTGGTACGGGTAAATGTTATGTGAAGAGGAGAGTTTTCGCATATTTTCTACTTTCCGGTCACTTCCGGTTTCACCGGAAATGGCCCCGGTTTTGAATTCTTAAATAGAACACCCTGTATATTTTAACATCTTTGGATTTCTGAGACAATTCTAGATCAGAATGTGACATTTTAAAAACTTTTTACGTCTACTTTATTTTTTTAGAGCCACTTTTAAAATTGCATCTGGGTGGCCATGATCGGACGCAAACTAATCAAACGACCTTAGGTGATGTCAAAAAAATACAATCGCAAAGTTTTAATGACTAGTATGAAAGACAGGAATTGGATTAAAAATTTAACAAAATTAACAAAAAACTAACAAAATAAACTAATAACTTAGACGACGCACTTAAAATATTTGAAAGTACAGTAGCTGAATTTGTTAAAAAGTTTAGTGTAGTAAATGTTCAAAGTTCATTCCTTCTTTTTCACGACACATTTCAGCTCGTTCAATTGTTTCTCTCAACACGTTTTGTAGCATTTGGGGCGTTATACTTTTAAATGCTCGTAAAATTCTTTCTTCTAACATTTCAAGAGTAGCTGGGGCTGCTCCATAGTAAACCCTTTCTTTAGCATATCCCCATATAAAGAAATCGAGCACTCTCTTCATTTATGATAAACCTCTGTTCCGCCTCTTGATTTTCTATTTGCCTAAAACGAGTCTCGACATACGGAAAATACTGATGGGCTGGATGTTGCCGATTCGGATATCTATGAGCATACAACTCGGCAGCATTCCTTGAATTTCTATGACACTCTCCAAATATTAATAACATATCCACTTTTTCACTTTAAGTATACATTATTTTAACGAAAATTTAAACTAAACTTAACGAAAATTAAGAAACTTTTACGTCTGTTCTTAGAGCGTATATCACTGCCATTATCTACTTAAGTGAGTGCTTTGTTTTCCAAAGAAGACTTGATAAAAACAGTTGCAAATTATTATGCATCATGGCTGTCCATGGCGCATTTGTCATAAGTAAATAAATTATCCAGTATTTTGCTTAATAATATTTCATTTCTATTCTTATGTCTAATCCAATCGCAAATAAATTAGTACCGTTAGATTCGTCAAAGAATGCTTTTTTCGAAAAGTAGTTGTCAAAAAGGGGTCGCCATTTGAAAATTAATAGTTAGAAATGAAAACGTACTTTTGTCAACTTGTCTTATTCCTGTCTTTCATACTAGTAACTAAAACTTTGCGATTGTATTTTTTTGACATCACCTAAGGCCCTTAGATTAGTTTGCGTCCGATCATGGCCACCCAGATGCAATTTTAAAAGTGGCTCTAAAAAAATGAAGTAGACGTAAAAAGTTTTTAAAATTTCACATTCTGATCTAGAATTGTCTCAGAAATCCAAAAATGTTAAAATATACAGGGTGTTCCGTTTAAAAATTCAAAATCGGGACCATTTCCGGTGAAACCCGAAGTGGCCGGAAAGTGGAAAATATGCGAAACCTCTCCCCTTCACATATCATTTACCTGTACCAATTCTCATTTTGATACACATAATACTCTAGAAATTATGACTTGTCTAATAGATTCGTTGACACCCGGTATATATATATATATATATATATATATATATATATATATATATATATATATGTTTAATAGTGAAATTTTATTCACCATTTTCAAAGCTCACTCTATGATGTCTGTGGGCAAACTGAGTATAGTGAGCTTTGAAAATGTTCAATGATATTTCACCGAAATGTCAGCTGCCTTGAAGTCCTGATAAGGACTCAGCACATACACGGGATGTCCGAAAACCTCCGAGTACATATATATATATATATATATATATATATATATATATATATATATATATATATCAATAGAACTATTGATAAGATCCATCAGAAACCAATTTTCGTAAGTTTATTCGGTTTTTCTTTTTTGTTTTTTAGCTTTTTAAATCATTTGTCCATATTCTGTTACGATCGTTTTCGAAGATGGCGTATATAACAAGAACAACCGATTAAATTTGCCTACCTCTAACTAAGATCAAGCAGCCCATGTCTAATAACCTTTTTTACACCGTTGCCAACAATGCGAAGTGTGGTTGCAAGAATCGAAAGGGTGATTTTTATCCTAGTTTTTATCTATAATCAACAGATCATAAATAATCTCTATAAATACGGGCATATAATAGCCCTGTCCTTTTCTATTTACTAACCTACAACAAAGAGGGAGGTATTGTGAACGAAGAGTGATCTGATTGAGTTTTTTTTCAAAGCCATTTTTATTGCTTGAATACAAGGCGACGATAAAAAAAAGGGTTGGGATTTATTTTATGATCACTAATATTCATGTATTGTTCGAGTCATTAGTGCTTGAAATGTTTATTGATATTTTAACCGTAGGATTCACAAATATACCAAGGTATTTTTATGTTTTCAATTTGAAGAAGAATTGGAAACTGACAGACTCGAATATCTAACTATAATTTTGCAGAAGCCTGTGATATGCAGTATAATAACTTAGAAGTCTATGTTTAAGTTTCTTCTTTCTGATTTAGACTATTAACGGATAGGTAGACAGTTTTATTTCCTTCGAATTATTGTCTGGTTCTCTCTCCAAACGCATTTCGACTACCTAATAGTCTCATAAGTAGAGTTGTATCAAACCAAGAGTAAAATTCGCAGGAAACAACTGCCTATTTAAAATTCCCATTTTGCAGAAAATCAGCGGAATTTTACATTTACAAATATTTCTGATAATATTAACAAAATAGTTCTGTTAGCCGTTTCCAATTGGCCATATAAATTATTATGTCTATCAATATTTTTTCTCATATTTAAATGTCACTTTGTCTTACGAAAATATTAGATGGATAGACAAAATCTCTTGACGTTATAACGGACAACAATGAAGAAAAATAGAGAAAAACTGGTATGCCAACCTGTACAACAATGTACGTTGAAGTAAGCTGAAAAGAAAATAGCACATTTTCTACGTAGGGAAAGGTATCCTAATTTTTTTTGGGGCTTAATAGAACATATTTGCAAAATACCAGATTATGAAGTTATAATGCTGTGATCAGGGACGGATCCAGTCTTTCTCTATTTCTTCATTTTTGTAGGAAGAGTACGAAATTCTTAGCTTTTAGATAGAAAACTATAAACCATCCGCTTGTATTAGATTAATTTTTCGAAATTCATTTTATAGGGTAATACGGACATATATCTAAGATTATTTTGTATAATGATTTGAAAATGCTACATTTTCGATGCTTTTCTTTCAACTTATCTGCGAAAATAAGGAAATGATTGCATTAAATCGAAATAATCATTGACAACACTGTCGTACACAAGACAGTACAGTATGATTAGCGAAATGTGTTTTCGCCGTATATGTAAAAAAAAGCCTTTACTCTTATTTCACATACATAGATAGTCATAGGCCGAAAGGGACACTTTTTGACACAAAAATCATTCTCATAAAATGTTAAAATAAAATACGCAAAATGAATATAAAATGAACATATGTTGCCCGCTTTAGAGCAAGAAATTGTATAGTGTATTTCTATACAATGTTATGAAAGAAATCACAGAAATAACTAGATGACACTATGTGCCATTCTGCTTTGAAATCGTGAATAAATTCAGTCTGAAATGTAAAGAGAACATTTTCACTCTTTATTTTAGCGTATATAAAAGTTTTGTAAAGATTTTTTTTTTGCTTAAAATTACTCAAATAATTCGACCTAGTATTTTGTTTTGCGAAAATAATATTTTTAAAAGTTAGTAACAATCTTATGTACACTCTGGCGGACTTCTACCTAAAAAATTCTTGTTCGGGGGCTTAAAATACATAAAAAAACTTGGGCATATAAATTAAAGGGGCGGCTGGGACCTCCTTGGCCTTTACACTATTATTAGATATCTTACACTTATAGTATGTAATTTTGTGAGCTGGGGTTTATTAAAAAGAGGTAAAATATGAACTCTTTGTCCCGTTCTATATGTGTACGAGGGCGGTCCGATAAGTAATTAGCCTACATAAGAAAAACGAAAATTTTGGCTTTTTAGCTCGATACACTTGACCCAGCGATACTCCAACTTCTTTAACCCGTCTGAAAAATACGTTTTCTTGAGGTCTGCAAAGTAGGCCTCCGTGGCGGCGATAACCTCGTCATTCGACTCAAATTTCTGCCCGGCGAGTGACTTTTTCAAGTTTGGAAACAGAAAGAAGTCGCACGGGACCAAATCTGGAGAATACGGTGGATGGGGCAGCAGTTCGTAGCCCAATTCGACCAATTTGGCCGTGGCGACGGCGGAGGTGTGAGCCGGTGCGTTGTCATGGTGGAAGAGCACTTTTTTCTTCGCCAAATGGGGCCGTTTTTCTGCAATTCGGCATCGAATCGGCCCAATAATTCGGCATTGTAGAGCCCTGTGATCGTTTTGCCCTTCTCCAGGTAGTCGATGTAGCTCGCACCGTGTGAATCCTAGAAAACGGTGGCCATCACCTTTCCGGCCGATAGGACAGTCTTCGCCTTCTTCGGAGTACGTTGGCCGGGTGAAGTCCACTGTTTCGACTGTTCCTTGGTCTCTGGTGTGTACCAGTGGATCCATGTTTCGTCGACGGTCACGAAACCACGTAGAAACTCCTCCGGATTGCGCTTAAACAGCGTCAAACACTGCTCTGAAGTGGTCTCATGGTTGCGCTTGTTGTCCGGAGTCAGCAAACACGGTACCCATCGCGCAGACAGCTTTCTCATGCCCAAAATTTCATGCAAGATATGACCCACGCGCTCTTTTGAGGTGCTTACTATTTCAGCTATCTCGCGCACCTTCAATCGGCGGTCTGCCAATACGAGATTGTGGATTTTTGTCACGGTATCCTCCGTGATAGCCATTTTCGGAGCACCTGGGCGTGGCTCATCAAAAACCGACGTTCGACCACGTTAAGACTCGTTAAACCAATTTTTGACGGTCGCCATCGAAGGAGAATAGTCACCGTACACCGCATCCAAGCGCTCTTTGATTTCGCTACGCGATTTTCCTTCCAAAAAGAAGAATCGAATCACCGACCAATATTGCTCTTTTTCCATTTTTCTAAAATACGCGGTCAAAACAAAACTGCGAGTCCAATTCGGCTGAAATTTTGACAGTAGCCGTCTACGAGAATGTACTACACGATAGTAAATTTCTCTTGCGATGGTGGCGCTATCGGGCGTTGAGGCTAAGTACTTATCGGACCGCCCTCGTATGTGGATTTAAAAGTTTGCGCTTATGGCTATTCAGTGTATTGGAAACGTGGGTCTTGCTGTCATATGTGAGTTTGAAAGCTTGAGTCTATAATATTTTGAGCCCCTCCCCTGGCTGTGACATACAGACGTATGAACGGATATGACGATATTCTTAATGGACTAGGAACTCTCATAATTTAAATAAGAAAAACAACTAGTCACAGTAGATTAAGTCTATTTGTTGCGGTAAAACGATAGGTTCAAAAATACACTCCCTCATTTGAAATTTTACGATTTTGATACGTCAATACTATAAAAGGTTACTAGTAACATAAAATTCCAAAAGGACCTAAGATCGGCACCCCTCCGCCTATAAAAGTCTCTAGAGTTCGACCTTTTCTTTTTCCTTATCCCCTACAAAGCTTGTCAGTTCATCCCTCCGCCTTTCTACTATTTTTCTATAACAAGAAGGGCATCTTCCTATACATAAAAAATACAATTCCAATATTCAAAGGCAAAAATACGATGACATGTCTCATTGACGTCGCTTTTGTTATGTGATTGGGACGTTATTTAAACGTTGTTTATGCGCGGGTTCGTACGTAAGTTAGGTTTAAATTGGAAGGAGAACGTATTTTATTGGGATTTTTTTATTGGGGTTATAGGGCAGTCTTACATGGGAGATATAATAAAATAAGATATTTAATTGAGTATTAGACACGGGAGAATGCAAGAGAAGAGTAACACACTGATAGATAGTTATTGTGATAAAATGAGCGTCATCACTACATAGTATAAAACAAAGTCGCTTTCTCTGTCCCTATGTCCCTTTGTATGCTTAAATCTTTAAAACTACGCACCGGATTTTGATGCGGTTTTTTTCAATAGATAGAGTGATTCAAGAGGAAGGTTTATATGTATAATAACATCCATTAAATAGTGGAGAAATACTGTTATTTTTGAGGTTTCTAATGTGATGTCGTTAATTATCATAATTTTTTCCGCTTACATTGCAAACGCAGGCTGTAATGTACTAATTATTTGTACACATTGAAAAGGTCTACAGAAAACTCCGCGATGGTATATGTCTATCTCTCATGGATATCCCACAATAACATTTTTTTGTCATTTACTTTTTACGACAAATAATGGCAAACTTTGAAGCGATTTTAACCAATACAGCATTAATCCTTATCCAATTAAATAGCTTAAATACATTGTTGATTTAATATAGATCTATATGGTCCTTTACAGCACAAGATTTAAATGAATATTTTCGAAGATATTACAGATTTAAAATTGCGGGAAGTAGCGCTTGCGGCGGTACTGGCCGACCGGGGCGGCGGCAGCGTGCCTATAAATAGCGCGTCGGAGGCCGATGTAATAATTGTTGTAAAAATAAAATAGTCACAGTTTTTCTATAGTGTATTTAGTATCAGCATTGCACCCGTGCGAAGCCGGGGCGGGTCGCTAGTGAAAAATAAATTAAAAATATTAAGGTTTTTTCATCATCTTCTGTCACAGTGTTGGAAGTAGTTTATTTTTTTGATTCAAATAGATTGTTCCTGTTGTTTTTAGTCCTTCATATTATCAGTTAGGTACCTGAATATCTGTAATCTACGCCTTGAAACTTCCTAATACTAGTTTTGAAAGAATTTAGGAAAAGTAAATTTTTAGGTCTGTCATATTGAATTTTAACCAAAATAATTTTAAATTCGTAGTCTATGCCCTCAAAACTCTCCATATCAACTTTGAACAAACCTGCTATAATATAAAATGTTTTAGTTCTCCCCATTTTCGAAAGAAATTGGATAAACCAACAATTTAATCCGTTAGCCATATTAAGTTTTAGGAAATGAACTTTAGAATTGTAATTTTCAACCCGGAAGCCTCTCTAATACCAATTTTGGAAAAATGTTTATTACGTCATATTGGATCTGCCACGTTTAATTTAAAAAAAATAGATTCGTAATCTGCCACTCCGAAAACTCTCCCGTATAAATCTTGAAGGAAATCGGACAATATTTTTTTTGTCCGCCATATCATCTTGAAATTTACGGAACTAGCTTTGGCTATTATTTAAGGGTGGTAATAGACTGGAGGTGTCTATCGTTCAGTTTCCCTGATAATTGGATCTACCAGAATTTTTGAGGGAATATTGAAAACAAAAATCAATAATTTATTACAAAAACATAATATTTTCCTGGACTGGCGGTTTGGTTTCGGGAAGGAAAGATTAACGTAGGATGTTTCTTTAACAACAAATGTGAGTAATGTAGTATTAACTATGGCGGATTTTGTCGATCTTGCCAAAGCGTTTGACATCGTCAATCATGTACACTTGCTATATTTTCTTGAGAACGTGGGTGTCAGGGGTAGTTCATATAATCTATAGAAATCATACCTTTCAAACAGAATAGAAAAAATTAGTATTCAAAATATTTACAGTGACACAAGGGTAATTGAATACGGAGTACCCCAAAATACATTTGTGGGACCTTTACTGTTTAATTAGCTATAGATGCAAAGGTGGTGAGTTTAGCTGAAGATATAGCAATATTTTTTAAATATATAAACTGGAATAAGCCAAAATTAAAAGTCGAAAAAGAAATGGCAAAAATTATTCACTATTTTAACAGCAAACTTACGACAATACTCGGTTCTTGATATTAAAAATTAATGTATGGATGTAAATGTGAGCAGCTTCTCGAGTATAAAGTATTTGGGAGTGTATATTGCTTCATTTTTATGTGGGAAAGTGCATATAGATATATTGTCAACAAACTAAAGTTTCTACTACATAACTTTAAATTTCTTAATCAGATCTTTCGCGTCAGGGAACTGATGACACTTTATTCCATTTTACTTAAGCTGCACGAAATCTCTCTGTTTCAGTCTGTTGAGTGATGTTGACTCTTTGAGGACATGGTCAACAGTTTCATTTTCTTCCAGACACCTTCCGTATATCGGGTCATCTACGACACCAATGTTGTGAAGATGGCCCCTCAGGTGACAATATCCCGTCGAGTCTCAATATGATCATTCCAGTTCAGTCGTGAGTCCAGAATTACTCCCAAGTATTTATCTGTTCCCTTTTATTGAAGAGTTCTTTCCGACGACAATGTAATTGTGGGAAATCTCCCCATTTTTCTCTTTTTGTAAAGAGTACTACCTCAGCATTATCCGGATTTATTCCGAGGCCTTCCTTGTATAACCATCGTTCCACAATCTGGAGGGCCCGCAACATTGGTCTCCCAGATCCCGGATATCGCGACCTGAACACAAAATTATCAGGTCGTCGGCGCAGGCCTGTGTATATTAACTAGCTCCTTTTAGTTCACTCAGCAGGCTGTCTACCACAAGGCTCCACACCAGAGGCGATAGAACTTCTCCCTGTGGACTGCCCCTGGTTGACAGCACTTCCTTGTAGCATCATCTTTCCGCGATCCAGAGTGTCCGCAAAATTGATCCCCCAGGTCCTGGATATCGCGACCAGAGCACAAAATTACCAGGTCGTCGACGCAGGCTTATATATATATATATATATATATATATATATATATATATATATATATATATATATATATATATATATATATAAACCAGCCTTATTTAGTTCACTCAGCAGGCTGTCTACCACAAGGCTCCAATACAAAGGCGACAGATCTCCTGTCTGTGGACAGCCCCTGTTTGACAGTTCTTTAACAGTTTCATTGTTAAGCTCAGCATTACATTTGTTCTGTTATCAGTTACTGGTGCGGCAATATTTAAATAAACACGAACTTGTAAGAACTGATTATGTACAAGATACAAGACTACGGGAGTTTTTCCAAATGAGTATAAGGTGTTGAATTCTATTTATATATATTGAGGTAGGCAAAAAATCAAATGCTAAAAAAGGTAGTAAACTCTGTCTGATATTATACTTATAATAGTTTATTCTTTTATATTTATATTAGTTTACTAAATATTTTAAAAATATATGCAATCAATTAATTATTTGTTTTTTTTTCGAAGATATACTGTTATTTTGTCTAAATTGTTGAAAATAAATAATTTTTCAATTTTAATTTGAATTTGAATACACTACGTACTTAAAAAAATTCTCTCATAAATTAAGTAAGCCCATCTTGTGTCCCTTAATCTATTATATTTTATTGTATATTGAAAAACTTAAACATTCACTTTCTAATGAGTTATATTCCCATCAGAAACGAAACAAACTGGTCCAGTGTCGCAAAAGGGGCAAGTCAAATAAAATGTCACAGGCCAAGGAATCCGGAAATCGGAACGTTTTGTATAAGAAAGATTTCCGTTTCGAAGGGGTGTCAAAGGTTGCTTAACGCTTATACTCGATCTTTGACTGACGGCTATTTGTTTCGGTTTGTTCCGGTTTTCAACTGACGGACGTATACTGGAAAAATAATCTATCGACTTCGAGCTTTCGATATTTAGAAAAGAAACAGGCTTTGGGGTAAAAGTAACCCTTTTATAGGCCCTTAACAGTTTGTACTGGAAACATAAAACGATCCTTTAGTAAACTTTAGGGGCATTTTTCAAAATATGATTACACATATATGAACGAGCCGAATTTATTTTATAAATATATAGTTGTGGTCAACATCTGTACAATCTTCCACGATATATATTTGATATATATCTGTAGAATTATAAGGTTTATTTGGAGAATGTAGACAGTGTTGAAAATTAACTAAAATGTGGTTGTCGGACTTGCATTGTCTTTATTTTTGTTTGTTTTTACAACATTTCTATCAGTTTGTGTCTCTTAGCGTTATCAAGTATAAACTGAATGTTTTTTGTCTTAAATCTGTGAGCTTATTTAAGGACTGTGTTCATTGAAGCGCTTAGTTTCGCTTTAGTGTACACACTTCAATGATTGGATGTTACAAAGTAACTATTACTTTGTAAGATCTCCACGTTTCTCCTTTTTGTGTATGAGTTTTATGTTGCTTAATTCTAACTGTAGATTTATAGTTCACAATTAATATAATTTGTTAAATGCCAAAAAGGGGAGATTTTAGAGTTGAGATATGTCAAGACAATTTTTTTTGTTTGAAAAAAGTTTTATTTGCAATTTTTGCAACTATCTTCATCATTGCTAATAAAAACACGCATGACTAAAAAAGTCACAACCGAAACATCTCATGCTAATCAATTTTCATTTGTTTCTTGTAATGCTCGATAATCTTTGACGACATAATGATGTGTTTCCTAAACATAACTAACGAACCGAATCCCAATCTTAAAAACTTGCATGCATGCGATCATGTGTATGTAATAGGGATTATTATTGTATGTAAAAGAAAAGAAAGAAATTTGGGCATATAGTCTAGTTTTTGCGTCAGTTTCAATAGAGATTTAGGCGCTTTCAGAATAAAAATAAGATAGAAAATAACATCTGTCATATTTGGGTGGATTATATCCGGGATCTTCTTTTCAATCATTATTACGAAATTCGTTTCTATTTGTTGACCGTACAGTTATTAATTAAAATTTAACTTTTTTGGATGTCGGTCATAATATTACTTTATAAGAAAATTAACAGATGTTTTTTCGTACGTTTCAGTTTATTTTATTAATTAAACCATCTTCAGTGAATTACTGTAAATATGAAAAGGAATATGTAATTTGTTGTTATATAAATTGAAAATTTAATTTCTTGCCTAATGTTAACAGGTGGTTCACTTAATTAACTTACATTTAACCTTTTTATTATTTTAATATAAATATAAACAAAAACTTTTTTTTATTGTTATAAATATAAATGTAGACAAAAACTGATATTATTATTTTTTATATATATTTTTTCACATCTGTTTTGTTTGGATTTTGACAGTATACTACTAAAGAGTTAGAAAGTTTCTGGACCATCTGCAATTTTATTGCCCAATTAGGTTGGTATACACATTGTACAGGGTGTTCTTTATAACGAATGCATCTCCTGTAGTTCTATCATTGTCATTTACATTCTGTTAATGTATAGTACAAACAATGTCGGTAACGGTTTTTTTTTGTTAAGTAGGTACCAATTTTTGATCCATTTCTAGTGTCGGGTACTGACAAATTTTAATTATTTTCAGGGCAAATTTGTTTGAAAGGTTTCTCTGTTGCTGTTATTAAAATATTTAGTGTTAACCCTTTTTTTGGGCTTATTTAGAGTTTATAATCAACTTTTACAAACCTAGCGATTTCTTTCAAATCTCGTGATTATTTTCATCGGTTTATGATGATTTTTATTTTGTTTACCTGGCAATACAGGCTCGCATTGTCCCGAATAGTCGCAAGGGCTGAAAAAGTCAAATAAAAATGAGAAAAAAAAAGTAAATTTCTGTGTTTTGAAATTGCATACCGACGTGAAGAATTAAAGTTTTAATTAAAATAACACTTTGGGAAAATTGGCATGCACCTCAAGTTGGATCAACGGTGAAAAATATCCGAAAATCGTATAAGCTGTTCAAAATTTTTCAGAAATTTTCACTTTACTGTTTCGCAATAAATCATATGAGAAAATACCCTTCTAAATAATGATATATTGACGCATTTCTTCGACTACCCTCTCATGTTAGAAAAAATGAAGCCCCAAATTAAAAAGGTTCCGCTATTTTCTTCAATGAACTTTTTAGCTGTGACCTTGTGTTATTGTTTTACTCTACAACATAGTTATGTTGTTAATTTATTATTCTGTACATCGAAGTTAGAATAAAAATATTTTTTGCATAATACCCCCTTCCAATTATCCCTTGCGCGGTCATTTTCGCACGCGACCATATAATTCGATCATTTTTATAGCCATAGAAATGACCATAGGGTGTCACATGACAAAACATAAACCGTTAGGCACATAGTAAAAAGATTTTTGCAAATCCGCCACCCTTTACACCACATCACGCCTCAAATAAAAAAGTTGTTAGTGTTTTACGATATTTGACACGTGTCTAGAAAGTAAAATTACACGGGATAATTTTTCAACTATTGTGTTGTGAGATGGACATTGGACGGTAAAGGTGGTCGAATTAGGGGGATTAAAGTTTTTGAATGTTGTTAGAGGGTAGTTAATACAATTACGTAAATTAGGTTCCTATATGTGTCAAATTTAATTTAACTGCAAATGAAACACATTTTTTCGGGCTGTTATGGTATACTCTTTAATGCCAAAAATATACCTCTGGTATTGATGAAGTTTGAAGAAATTTTAATTTAAAAAAATGTATTCATTCGTACCAAAGATTAAAACTTTGGAGACATGTTGCAACTAGATTAATTAAAAAGATTTAATTTTCTGGTTGCCATAAAATTCCTATGTTCAGTTTCGCTACTTTCGTTTTATCTATTGTTATAATTGGTATTACATATGTAAAAATGGCTACATAGGAAAATATAACCTTGAAATAGTTAAGAAGTAATTGTCTCCCGAAATAGATAAAGAAGAAATGTTACCATTTATAACTTTTTTGACAGTATTTAAAAAAATAATAATTCTGAGGATTAATTTTCTTATAAAACTGACTAATATTTCTGTTAATTTTATAATAAGGAAGAAAAGTGGAAAAAACTGTAAAATTATTGTATCTCTCGTAGATAAAAATATAAGAATACCATTGAGTAGGAGTAAAAAAATTTTATTCCTCAAAATAATCAGCTGTAGATTTAAATATCAATACTCATCTCGTAATTGTTTATCTCTCGTGTTCTAAGTGATTCATATAATATTTTTAAAACAAAAAGAATTTTTTTTTCATCCAGAGCAGGGACAAACCAAAGGCGCAAGCAAAGTGATGATATTATGTTTTTTTGGTTAAGTAAATAACCACACGATCGTCCAATGTTAGAGTAATCCATAGTTACCTTCCGGTAAAATTTAAACCACCAATTATAAAACAGTTTTTGTGTGAAACTGGGCCTAAGAAAGTCAGACATGAATTTACTACGGCAATCTTTAGTCGATTAATTACAAGGGCTCCTGAGATGACGTTTTGATTATGGTCGATAATGATTATTTCAAGATGATTTTTAACGAATTCACAGTGACTCTCAATAAATTTATGAAATTGACCATTAATTGTTAGACAGTTTTAAAATTGATTGTAAATTTTCTATCAAAAATTCGCTACAATCGCGTCTTATTTTCCTAACTGTCACTTTACATACATCGAAATCATCTAAAAGCCCACCCTGGAAAGACATACTTGTAAAACCAGCAATGTGGAGGACCTATGAACTATAAATCATTAGAGTATAGTGGAAAACTGAGAGCAGCGAGCAAAAATGCCGAGCTAACCCCTATGCCAGAGAGTAGAGGTGGGTTATTCAGGACGCCACTGTATCGGAGCTAGGCTGAATACAGAAGCCTTCCATGATGCGGTTTGGAACTAGCTTTCAACTTTACTCTTGAAAATTAACTATCAACAATAAACAAAAGATTGAAACGCATGTATGTCAAATCAAACTAGATGAAGATAGTTAAATAAAAATTATAGATCATCGATTTATACTTGTTGCGCAACGACTAATATTAATTAAGAATAAGATTCTTAAATAAATATATAAAGTAATTCAAGGTCTGTCTGAGAGATGGCGAATCTACCAGTTGTTTAATCTCTTGGCTACGGTATAGACTCTGACATAATCACAGGACAGGAACATGCATGTAGGGTGGATAGCCGTTATGTTTTAACGGTGGACAGCAGTTATCAGTTCAAACCCGTACGGTGGACTACATAATGAGATAACCAATAAGGTTGACCCCGATGTCTGAGGGGTCTAACAGAATTCCTTCGTTGATACATGCAAACTGTCCAAAATCCCTGTCTCCAGGCTCATGCCGGTAACAAAAAAAACATACAAGTTTGATAATTTGGTTGACGACGTAGCTCTAAAAATAAACAAGTTGGCAATGTTGTCGACATCTAATTTGAAACACGCTGTTTTATTAATGTTATGCTCATTTGTATAATTTCCTTTAAAATTTTATTTTCCAGAATTCGATCTAAAAAAAAATATTATTGGTTGTTTTTTTGGCAAATTTCTTTTACTTAATATTTATTTTTTTATTTAAAAAAAAGTTATAAACCTCAATTTTGTGATCATGTGTTTTTCTACTCAGCTCTTTTTTATCCAAAAATAAAGAGATCACGGAAAAAAAATTAATGTTTTATACATGTTTCGGGATCAACATTCTTACCAAAGAAACAAATTTCAGGTCTCATTTTGTTGTCTTGTCCAATTTAACACTAATTTTTTTAAATAATAAATACAAATTCTACTCAAAGTTAAGACCCGAAAAATTGTTCCTAAAAAAATAGATTTTTCTACATTTTTACGGATTGAAACTTGTATTGCATTTAGGGCAGTAAGGAAAGTAATTAGATTTCTTACTCTTTTAGTGCCTTAATTAGGAAATTATTTAGTACTAGCGACCCGCCCCTGCTTCGCACGGGTGCAATGCTGATACTAAATACACTACAGAAAAACTGTGACTATTTATTTTATTTTTACAACAATTATTACATCGGCCTCCGACGCGCTATTTATAGGCACGTTGCCGCCGCCCCGGTCGGCCAGTACCGCCGCAAGCGCTACTTCCCGCAATTTTAAATCTGTAATATCTTCGAAAATATTCATTTAAATCTTGTGCTGTAAAGGACCATATAGATCTATATTAAATCAACAATGTATTTAAGCTATTTAATTGGATAAGGATTAATGCTGTATTGGTTAAAATCGCTTCAAAATTTGCCATTATTTGTCGTAAAAAGTAAATGACAAAAAAATGTTATTGTGGGATATCCATGAGAGATAGACATATACCATCGCGGAGTTTTCTGTAGACCTTTTCAATGTGTACAAATAATTAGTACATTATTTTGATAAATCTCGTAGGGTTCAGCCTGCGTTTGCAATGTAAGCGGAAAAAAATATGATAATTAACGACATCACATTAGAAACCTCAAAAATAACAGTATTTCTCCACTATTTAATGGATGTTATTATACATATAAACCTTCCTCTTGAATCACTCTATCTATTGAAAAAAACCGCATCAAAATCCGGTGCGTAGTTTTAAAGATTTAAGCATACAAAGGGACATAGGGACAGAGAAAGCGACTTTGTTTTATACTATGTAGTGATAGTTTAGTAGTATTTAGGATACTTATCATAACAAGTCGATATGCGGCGGGCGACACTAGCTGATGTATTGTTGGATTGGTGGTTGATGAGGCGCGAAAATGGCGTTTTTTTTTATATTATTACAAAATATTCCATACTTATGAAATAAAAATTGTAAAGACTATTTGAACAAAAATATTAGATACGATGATTATAAAATGTTGATCGGTCAACATTTCATTTTTCTTTTTATTTTCATCATTAGCCACTACCGCTAGGACAAAACGTATTTTTGCGTAATTAGAAAGCGCAGGTGCTATGGAAAATATCGGAATTGTAGCGTGCTCGACGATCCAACTAAATTCGCATAATTATTTGGAACAATGTAATTGGGAACTCTAAATTTGTCCCGCTCCCACATATTAATTAAGGATCCTGAATATCATGTAGTTTCCTTTTTCTTCAAGTGCCATTTTCGCTGCGGACTTTGACAATTATCATTGCTATACGTATTTTTGAAGCCGCTGCTCTAAACAACTGAATAAATATATATTTAAACCACTTTTATTGCCCTGAATTTTCTTTTGAATAATCAACTGCAATAGGAGGACTTTTTGCCCTCTCAACACGTGACCTAAATATTCAATTTTTCGTCGTTAGCATTTAGCACTCAATCTTTCTATATTTCCACATTTTACGTAGTCTAAAAACACTTTTTAAGAAAGAAAACTTTTGTGTAATTTTTCATGTCCAAGTGAAGAAATATTTTCAATTGTAAAAAAATACTTGTTTGTTACAATTCCATTTACTTAAATACGTATCTTAAAATTACAAAAATGTATCTGCCTTTATCTAGATGACATGTGACTTTTATTAGAAGTCATTAAAATTTTTTTTATGGTTTTTTCTATGATATTTATGATAAATATACCTACTCATTAATTAAGACCAAAACTACTGCCTACCTATTTATTTTTTACATAACAAATAAGTCCTAATTAGTGGGAAATAAATTAAAATTGTCCACTAATAAAAGTTGACCGACATGACAGACGCCGCAACAAACAGATGGACTTAACGGGTACGCATTTAATTTTTATTATTTTCTAGAGAGATCGTATCGGATATTTTTAAGTGCCTGCAGCACGTGCAGAATAACACACCGTGTATTGTATATGTTTGAGCGTTACCAAGATAAAGGAATTATAACAATTAAATCGAAGAAAAATTTGAGATTTTTCTTTGAATGGGATAAACGCGTAAGTGATTCGTTATTTGCTATCATTTTTTTTTTATTCAGAGTCCAGCGAGTATAATCAAAAATGTTTTTAAAAAGTTGTCAAAATTTAGTCAAATTTATGGATAATGTTAACTCAGAAGGAACCTTCTGGTACATTTGAAGGCTGGCAGCGGATTTTTATAAAACCGAAACCTCCCTGTTTTACATTATGGCTTTCCAAGCTAGGTAAGGTATTTGCGAAAATTACTTGGTACAATGTGTTCTTTTAATCTTGGTATATTTAATTTTATAGTAACAATCGCAGCCCTTTTGGAGCTCTGTTGGAATCTCTGCCAAATAAAGTCCTCTTTACTTATTACACTCCTAACAAGAAAGTTAGATTAAACTCATAAATTCTGCTATTATCAGTGAGCACAATACTTTTACGGTGAATCACTTTCTGCTATTTTAACTGGCTCGTATCGTCCGACTATTTGAGTAGTTTCCCTTACAACCGAATACATTACATCTATTCTTCATAAAAATTTGTATTTCAGTAAGAAATAACTATTTACTTCCATGTTTAAATGGTTACCTACATTTATCCTTCTTTCAATCAGTTAAACTTTATTGACTTGAAAAGAGAATAAATATCGGTAACTATCTATTCTTCATCTTAAAATCACTATTTAATTTTGTAAAGTACGAATAATCACAAGAAAAAATCAATAATTTCAAGCTGCGGTCGACAAACGTAACGTCAGCGTGAAAACCAAAAAGTACTGCAGATCAAATGTTGATAAAATATCGATATTTCGAACTATCGATATTATTTTTTGAAAATGTCGATATTTATGACTAATAGTTTATAGGACGATATATCGATAGTAAAATGTAGGTATCGACGTCGACATTTTTTAAAATAAGTTATTATTCTGTGTTTTCTGATATATCGAATACCAATATTGATAGATTTAAAAATACGAAAATTCGATATATTTATTAAAAGACCTAACTGCAGATTGTTATAGAAGCCGTTCCAAGCCTGAGTTGTTGTTTACATCCGAACTTCCGTATATCGTCCTTACCTATTAATCTCAATAAGGTGCATTCAGGTGTTCATGACGGATTGGAAACTTTGATGACGTTGAGTCCAGGAAAATAGACCCGATTCTGCTTCTTATACTAGGAATGTGTATGTTGCTGACATCTCCCCCCCTCCATCAACAACTTGTTTTTTTTTGCGATTGCTCTTCACCTTCCAAGAGCTTTGAGTTCAGGAAAATAGACCCGATTCTGCCTCTTATACTTGGAATGTGTATACTGCTAGCATCTCTAGCCCCCCCCCCCCCGTCGACAACTTGTTTTTTTTCTTGCGACCCCCCCCCCTAAGAGCTTCGAATTCAGAAAAATAGACCCGACCTGTCCTTTTACACTAGAAATGGGAATGTTGCTGACATCCCCCCCCCCCCTGTCGACAACTTAATTTCGGTTACCATACTTTGCTTTTGTGATATCCCCCCCCCCCCCAAAGAGAGAGATTGGATCCGCCCCTGCATGGTACAATACACGATTCAGTTGTGACTATGAAAAAGCAACTAGTGCAGAAATAAACAAGAAATTATAAAATACATAACATAATTAATTCTGCTCACATACAATACCCAAAAAAATATCGGAGTAATATGCTAAAAATAGTTATGTAATTATGTTAATATTATCGAATAAGGGCTGTCAAAGAACACAGGCCCACCATGTATTAGTAATTTTCGTTGAAATTGATTTATCAAAACGCCCATCGAGATCACAGAAAACTTGACGACTTTATAAATACATTTTTTGCGGAGCTTTCTTACTCGCTACTTTAGTTGTTCTCTCCCTACATTATGAATTTGTGAATTAGAGTTTAAAAGTAAAAATAAAAGTTTTACTTAAACATTTACCTCAACGTAATTCAACATGTACGCTTCCCTGTTTTACAAATGGCAAAGCTAACATTCTAGGGTTATTAATATATCAACGTTACATCACATTTGAAATTACAACCATGTCAACCGTACATCGAAGATTAATAGATAACAACGTATGATGGCAATCTTAATTATATATTAATTGTATACGGTTATATAACCACGACGTATATGTCAACGGGTTGTGTCGAAAAAGGCATATTATAGTTATGCTTCAATGGTTACCCTGTATATACAATATTGGGCTTGTTTTGTCAATAGTCCATTATGTTTTTCTAGTTATGATTATGATAAAAGTCGATAGTAAGAGATCGCTCATTTAAATTAGGGAAAACCACTGGCAACAACAATTTATTTTCGTTAATTGTAGAAAAATTTAGAAAATGTAAGATAACTTTAATAAAAAGTTATAATAAGTATACAATAGTATGAAATTCTTCCATAAAATCATATTATCTTGCAGCTGCGTCATTCCAGCGGAATACTATCTCACATTAGGTCAAATTAAGATGTTATGACCCAGCATTACGTGATCTATCCCAGTGGTCTATCATAAGTAATGAAAGGAAATAATCGTAAAAGTTTTTATGGCTCTCCACAATAGTAATGCAACGTGTAACATATATATTAATGATTTTTCGTAGTATATTGTGTGGAAATGTGTCGAAATTTTACCAAGATTAATGATCCTTTTTTGTTGCGTCGTTACTGATATATTTATTTTGATCCTAAAATTTTTTAAGGCAATTCTAAAAGTATTACGTGTATTTTTAATAGTAGGGTGTAAAATACGTGGAAAACTGAGCAATTACACTAAGCAATAAATTAAAAACAATTTTTCCACTGGGTTAACAGTAAGTAATTAATAATGATAACTTACCTCAAACTCGATTAAAGCTTATGAATGAAACAGTCCCATTATGTCAGGCTACATTATGAAAAGCATTTATTGATTTTTTCAATTATTCTAAATTAACCGTACAAATCCCTTTTCATTAAAAAAAATTAAGTTTTTTTGAACGGTTGTCCTTCCTCTTGTAATCATTCCTTTCAGTATCCCTCTGAAGGCACCAACAGAAGTCTACAAGCATAGCTTTTTCCTTGTTCCTATCACTGACGCGTCAGAATAGCTCCGATAAAATAACCCCGCCAAAATAGCCCGTTTCAAAAAATTAAAATCTAACGAATAAAAAATACACTTTTATTGTGAATTATATATTGAGCTGCAATTTACAACATGAGATTATGACAAATACCCCTTAAATAATCTAATGTAGAATCACATTGTATTCTTCAACTAACATCTGCAGTCCAACGGAACAAGACTATTTTTTGAAGATCGCTTATATCTAAAACCTCTCCTATATCACTCTATATTCTTCTTTTCTAAAATGATCTACAAGTTTGAAAAATGAGGGAATGAAATAAACATCTTTGAACTTAAACTTGAACTTCAATAAAACCAAGCGAAATTGTAGTATGTATACTTGTTCTATAGTCGGATAAACAGCTCGCTAGTTTCGGGGTAGATCTCAGTTCTTTGAGTCTCTCAAAGACTTGAACAGGTATCTTCTGTCTTGTTCAGGACAAGTACCTACACCATTGAAAATGTTTTCTTCTTCACTAATAAATGAATGGTAAACACTTGGTAAAACAGTTCTGGAGTCACCTTAAATTTTCTGTTGATGAGCCGATTCTTCTGTTACTGTAAAACTGTAGATTTAATTTTGATCCATCAATAAATAATTTTCACTCTTTTGGTAAATGATGGTGGCCTAGTTCCGACATTAAACTATTAATATTGTTACAGAAAATTAAACTATCCTATTTTGAATGAAAGGTAAATAAGTGTGACGCTTTCGATATGTTGTAGTTTTAACATCAGGCTGTAATAGATTTCACGTACGACTTGCAGATACTCTCTGCATATTCTATTATCGAAATACATGTATCTAGAGCTACAACACCTAAAAAAGATGGACAGTAAAATGCATGAAGTGTTTTGTGGGAGCAAAAGCGTGTAAAATATTTCAGATTTTCTGGGACAAAGTTGTTTAGTTCTAATTGACTAATCAAATGTAGTGATATAAAATTTGAATCTTTAATTACCTCTTTACTTTAAGGGCCTAGTTCGTCGCTATCTTCTTCCAAAGAATTCAATGTACTTGATGCACTTCAGATCGTTTTGGTACTGAAATATCTGGGGAATGGAGTAGCGGCATTCAGACTGAAGATACATAGATATATTTCACTTATTTAGTTTGGTTATTTGGTTCATGCCACTGCACTGATACACAAGAGGCATTTCTATTATATAGTATCGTTTTACCAACCGTCAATATTTACATTTTATAAAATACAGCTGTACCAGTCATGATGCGATTTTTGATTCCAGTTTAAAATAAGCTTGATAATATTTTTTAGTGTTACTATAGTGTAGCTACAAGTGTTAGAATTTTGTTCTTTCAATAACCCTAATAATGTGTATTTAAAAAGTTAGATGTTTTTTTAAGACCATGTCAGACAAAGAGCAAAACAATTACATGCTTAATATTGCAAGTATTTAAAGGGACTTTTTCTTAATGCATATTTTATGAACTCTTTAAAAAATTTACTAACAGACAAGATGACTTTGCACGTGCCAACACAGCTCAAAATCTACCCGAGATGACCATACAGTAATTTTTTAAAAGGCCAGCTGCTTCCTTTGAAATTTATTTGACTTGGTAATGTACATACTAAATTTATTATGGAACACATATAGCGTAACATATAAAATGCTGTATGTAATTAGGTTAGTTGAATTATGTTTATCTAACCCCGCGGGAAATATAACTCTAATATTTTAGAGCTGAACGTCAAACAATAAAAATTCTAAGGCAATAGAAAATTGGAAAATATAATGGAAGAATTAAGTTAATGTTATGTGGAATGTTTTTATTTTGTGAAGGGATGGAAGATTAAATTCGGATCAACTAGTCAAAATAGGTTTATTTGTCTAGTTACTTGTCCAGTAAATAAGGATTACTAAATAATAGTTCATTCGTAGGGTCATCCACCATCCCCTGTGAAATTCGGCCCGGGGGTGTCCTGTATTCTGTACTCTTGCTCATTTTTATTTATTTCAAAGGATTGTAGCCAGTTTAGTTTAGAATCAATATTGTATTTAAAAAGTTCTTTTATTATTTTAGAAAAACTTCTTCCAGATTGGCCGATATAGACTTTAGGGCAGTCTTAACATGTTTTCACTGATTTTGACAATAAATTATTAGTGATGAGTAGCCATTGTTAACAGCAACTTGTTTAATAAAATTAAATTTCTTTTTATAGTTTGTTTTAATTAATGGAACTGTGATTAATCTATGTAACATAATGTGGAATGCTGCTAGTTTATGTTGTATTGGGTTACATGATGATGATGATGATGTATTGTAGTGTCTGTATGTGTTGGTTTGTGAAATATGGAGAAGACATGTATGTTGTTTTCCCATGATACTGTTAAATCTAAGAAATTTATTGAGTTTTCCGTTTCCATTTCTATTGTGAATTTGATGTTTGGATGTATTTTATTTATGAAACTTAGAAATTGTGATAGTTGTTTCTTAGTACCGGTGAAGCAAGCTAAAACATCGTCAACGAATGTGGAAACGGCTAAAGAGTACTACTAGTTGAAACGTCGTGATATTCAACAAAAAATAAAGACAATGGAAGTCCAGCAAACATGTATATCTACTACTCTATTAAAGAATACAAATCAAGTAGACGTAATAGTTTCATAAAGAATTATTAATAGGTTTGATTACTGTAATATTATAAATAAGGTACAGTAAAATTACACTTTTTTTTTCTTCTTCTAGGTAGAACCAAGTTCTGTTATCTACACAATGCCTCATCGATCCTCGTTTGAGGTCGAAATCCAGCTGTCTCTCCATATTTTGGGGGGCCGTCCAGGCGGCCGTTTGGTGTTTGGTTTCTCTCTCATCACGGTTTTTGCTAGTCTGTCATCGTCCATTCGTTCCACGTGATCTCTCCACTGCCTACGACGGTTTCGAACCCACTTCACAACATCCTCCACTCCGCTGTCCTCGCGTATTTTTGCGTTTCTTATTCTATATCTTAAACTTGTTCCCGTGGTCATTCTCAGCGTTTTCATTTCTGTGGTTCTCATAATTTGTTTTGTCTTTGTTGTTTCATTTCTTGTTTCTGCGCCGTAGGTCAGTATCGGTCTTACACAGACCTTGTAAATTCTGGCTTTGCTCTCAACCGTCATATCTTTATTGTTCCAGATTATGTCTTTTAGTTGGCCTGATATCATGGCCGCTTTGTTGGCTTGTGTGCGTACTTCTTCCGTTACTGCCCTGTTACTTGTTATACGTGCTCCCAGGTATTTAAACTTCTCAACCTGTTCGATATGTTTGTCATCAACCATTAGTTTGCATCTTACCAGTTCTTTTGCTATTACCATTGCTTTGGTTTTCTCGATAGATATATTCATATTATACTGTTTGGCTGTTGGATTGAGATGGAAAAGCATTCTTTGTAAGTTGTCCTCGCTATCTGCTGTCAAGGCAACATCGTCTGCAAAGCATATAATCTGAACGGTGTTGTGTCCCATTGGGTACCCAATATTTGTGCTTTTTACCTCATCAATGATTTCGTCCATGATTACATTGGTGTTGGACTTAGGCTATCACCCTGTCTTATTGTTATGGATAGTGGGATTTCCTCTGTTAGAGTGTTATTTGTTTTAATTACCTTGGTGTTTTTGGAATTCAGTTCGTATATTGTGTGTATGATTACTTCGTCTACTTAATTTTTTCGCAATAGTTCTGTTATGTGTTCCAGTTTGACTCGATCGAACGCTTGTGTAAAGTCCACAAACAAATGAACACTTTTTGTTTAATCTAAATAATTTAAATGTAATTTTGCATCATGCTCGCAAAAAATAAAGAGTAATATTATCACTACTTTAAGTTAAGTTTTTGCACTATATTGTACAAATCCTAAGTATTATCCAGTATTACGAATTATTCTAAATATTTGTTAGTTTTTTGTATTTAATATCATCTTCAGAAGGTTGGTCTTTTAATAGTCATACCATGACATATTGCATAAAGTCATTCATAATTAATAAAAAAACTAACATTAGCAACCAAATGATTTATGTGAGTCACACCCTTTCCTTTAATAAACGAATTAGGGAAATGTACGCCTACAGTACTTACTAGTATATATTTTTACAAGCCTAATTTAAAATAATAATGTCCAAAGTGCGAGGCATTTGTGTATTAAGCCTAAAATGGAAGAAGTAGTTGGTTATTACAGGACGCAACCATCCGTGCATTATTAATTATTTTTTTGTTCATAACGGCCGCCGCTTAGCAAGGCAAATGTTTTTATTAATTTGCTATAGAATTAGCGTCAATATTTTTATTGATACTTCCTTTTTATTATTAATAGGTTTCAGTAAATCTGTTTTTTTTTCGTTCCGCCCCCATTTGAATTATTACACTTAACCTCCGGTCTAACGCTTTATTTCATAAATAATAAGGTATGTTTACAGTTTAAGCCATTAATACAAATATATATGGTATGATATTATTTTTAGGGCTCCGTGGCCAGTGAGGAACCGTTACATTTTCTCACGTCCGTCCATCTGTATGACACAATCTTATAACATTAGCGGTTCTTCACCTCTAGCAATGAAATTATACAGAAACATTTTCAGCGACTTATACAAAAGTTGGATGATCTATCAAGAGCAATCTAGAGGTACTTTTCCGTTTGACCTTCAGTATCATTTTTAACTCAAAAATCTCACGTTAATCTTGGAAATGTAATGATGTGAAGGTGTTACGAAAGATTGACTCGCGAATCGATTGAAATTGAAACGCATACTCTGAGCAAAAGAGACGACGATGTACTTAACATATGTTATATATATATATATATATATATATATATATATATATATATATATATATATATATATATATATATAACTCACAACATTTCTGAGAAATAATCAAAAATATACGCCTACAAAGATTTTCTCGTTAGTTTCGACGTAACATCACTTTTCACGCAAATACCAGTCAAAGAAGCTCTTTCTGTAATAGAAAACAAATACAATCTACAAAAATATATCGAACTAGCTAAACATTGTCTCGACAACACTCATTTTACTTTGAATTAAAAGCCTTAAAGACTTCCTCATAACAAACCACGATTATGACACGCTCGTTATCTGGAAACATGAAGAAGAAAATCAATTTTCTAAACCTTATAGACAGTATACATCCAAATTCACCGTGGATATAGAAGAGGAGAGAAAACCACCTTTTCTAAATATCTTACTAACAATAAAAGAAGTTGGCTTACTTTCACACACTGTCTATAGAAAACCCACTCACCCCAATAGATACCTCAACGCCGATTCACATCACCATCTTGCCCAATTATTTGCCGTAGTGAAATCACTGATGTTTCGATCTCACTTCCTTACAGACCAAGAAAATCACCACAATGAACAATGAAACGAACCTACTGCAAGACGCTGAATCAAAAAAATAGTCGCAAAAAAGAACACATCAATAAAGCTCTAAAAAACAAACGCTTCACCCCAAAAAATCACGAAAATCAATAGAAGAGCCCCAATGCTTTTATTCCTTATGTCAAAGGTACTACAGACAAAATCGCAAAAATCCTTAAGAGGCACAAAATTGACACCATTTTCACCAGAGACCGTAAAGTAACGGATCTCCTGCCACTAATTAAGGAAAAAATCCCTCTAGAAAACCAGGAAGTATACGAAATTCCATGAGGAGAATGCAACCGCAAAATAGGCGCCAGAGGAAATAACATAGCGGCCAATAACTTAAGTAGCAGAGATGCCTGTCAGCGATAGTAGGTAGTAAAGAAATAGACCATAACTCGGAGACACGACTTCAAACACTGACAGCAGGGCCAATAATAAACAGCAAAACTGGTAACCTGATTGGACACAAACATTCAACCAGTGACTACGCTCCACCAACATACAAAACCGGCCGCACCCGAGTGGCGGCATAAGTTCGCCAACAGACGCCTCATAGTGAGCTTTGAAAATGGTGAATGAGATTTAACTGAAATCTCAGCTGCTCTAAGAAAGGCTCGGCATATTAGCGCGTAGTGTTTTTCGAGGTTCTAATATTACACCAACATTTCATTATGAAGCACGAGAGAGTACTAGAAAAAATATCTTGAAAGAAACGTGTTCATGTATTGAACTGGAAGACCTTCAACATTCACTAATCCTGATATTTGCAGGAAAATGGATTCCAAGACTATTGGTTCCCGAACTTAAACTACTTCAACACAACATTTTTCAAAATTATTTTTGAATACAGATCCCGAGTTTTTCTCGAAAATAATAATATGGGATGAAACTTGAATAGATAATTACTGGGGTCTAGAAAGAAATTTAAGTATATGCAATTAGTTCATAAGGGTTCCCTGCCTCTAAAAAGGCCTGCTTACAATCTTCAGCTGGAAATCTCAAGGGTTCCTTCTGTTGAGACGTTTGTTAAATATTTGTCGAAGGGCGTCTCGATGACAGCAGTTACGTACTGTATGTAACACACACAAGTATATGTTTCATTCTTCACGAAGTGTACGACTTCACTAAGCAGCCAAAGTTCAACCCATCCTCCGCAAATGAAACTTCTTTGAACTTGACCACCTTACTTGTTCTTTTAAGGATTTTGACAAAACACTTTAGATAACGTCATATTGTAGACTTTATCCAAGTGAAGGAGGAGAAGGATGTCGTCAACGGGAGTCATTTTTGTGTGATAAAATTAAGTAATTGCAGGATGGATGGTGCGAGTGTATTGGAGAATAAAATTACCGAAAAAATTTTTTGTTTCATTGTCTTTTGTATAGTTTTGATTTGAAGTCTTTATTTTAGTGGAATCAAGAAGATTATACATTAAAACCTGCATTTGAAAAATTTTTTGTTTGGAAGAAGTAGATATTGTTAATTTTTTGTTCAATTATTTCCAAGATTTGAATATACTCATATAATTTATTTCTAAATAAAAAAATCTTAATATCGTTTTGTTTAAGGTAATTTTTGGTATTAATTTTTTATTTTCCGCCATACTGTTAAAGAGGAAGCTACTGTTTAGATATTTTTGAGGTTTTTCATTATGCAGAGACGATTGCAAAATAGGTTTGTAATATCATTAGAGAAGATGTTTTGAAATGAAAAAAAAAAACATGATATTTTTTCCATCTTTAAACCACCGTTTTAGAAATAAGACTTTATGGCGCTTCTTAGAAATACTGTTGCTTGAAAAATTGAGTTTTTCATAAGCATCCCTGACTACCAAAGTATCGCTCTAGACTTTCGGACTTTTGGTAGACGAGGCACAAAAAGTTCCTGCAAAAGAAGATAAATTTCATTATAACATTTTTTAAAATTAATTACATTTTGCATAATTACTAAAAGTAAACATAATAATTGATACATTTCAAATTATTCGAAATTAAATTTTGTGGGACGCTGTTATAATGAAAATAAAATAAACGAGCAACTTGTTTACGACCTTGTTCGCAGGCAATTTATTTATATGGCTATTTTATGTTTATTTTCCTCTATATCGCTTATCCGCCGCCAACACAATTTACCCATTTTTCACCCCTATTAGGATGCGGCTTTAGTGGATTTCCTTATCCTTCGACAGAATGAATAACTCTCCTTTTTTACGCTCTTAAGGGTCGAATTTGCAAAAATCCCTTCTTATCTAGCAGCTACATTAGGAAAAGAATATATTTTCCTACTTTTTTCATGAATTTAAACGATAACTTGATGAAAATATATACAGCGTGATCAGTTAAAGCTGGCGAGTAGCGATATCTTAAAACCTATACATGCTACGACTTTAAGGTAATTAAATTATTAATAAATGTGACAAAAAAGTTATATTAAACTCCTAATTTTGCCGCTGGGCGGTCTATTTACTGTGCTGTGTTAATTTCTGTAAATATCTTTATATATATTTTTTTATGTATAATTTCCAAGTGGATAGTGAGCCATCACACCGAAATTATATATATATATATATATATATATATATATATATATATATATATATATATATATATATTTAAGAAAGGTACAGAAAAAATACAAGGTCATAGAAAGTACTATTTTTGAAAACATTTCTGATGATGGATTTTTGGAGACTAAAACACAGAAAAACATATTTGTGTGATATATGGCCGAGCAGCAAATTAAATTTCCTTTCCAAGTATAAAACAAAAAGTAAAAGGTCCGTCTTTAAGAAAGGAATAATATTAAATGGTTAATATCCCGTCGACAATTTGCTTTCACTTGCCATATTGTAGTATTTTTGTGATATCGCTTCCCCCTTCCCCAAAGAGATGGATCCGCTACTGTATATCAGAGAAAAATATTAGAAATTGAAATTGTAAGACTAATGGTGTTATTGTTTTTCAACCTTAAAAATATTTTTTTGTAAAAAGGTTTTCAATAAGTTATAATATTAGATTTGGGTTTATTATATTAAAACTCTATAATAAAATTCCTGTAGGCATTAAGTTTTATAAAAGCTTTTAGTTGATCGAGTTATAAAATTATCTTCACCCGAATTTCGCCCAAAAATACTAAAAAAAGTAGAAGAAACCCAAATAATGAACCATTTTCTCAAAGTCCTTATAAAAAATATAATTAAACAAAGAATCTTGTTACATTATAACACAAACAAAAAAAAATAATAATACCACAACACAAAACACTTTCATTGCATTACCGTACATAAACCAACTATCACAAAAAATAAAAGTTATTTTAGGTAAGCATAACATAACGGTATGCCACAGGGCTGGGATCACTTTGTACTAAAAAGCCAAGTTCCCACCAAAAAAAGATCTAACGTACGTAATATATGCAATTCCATGCCTAAACTGTCCTAAAAAATACATTGGCATGACGACATTGACGATATTGAAAATAGAATTAATGAACACAAGTATACTAAAATGCATCGTCGTCTTTACATAAACATGAACAAACAATTAAGCATGAATTCGATTTTAAAAACACCCACATTTTAGATACAGAGACAAACCACAAACTTGTCATCAAAGAAATGATACATATAAAAAGAGATAAAAATGCTGTAAATGACAAACAAGATGTCAAAATCCTAAGTCAAATTTACTATAATTTGATTTTTTAATATGACATACTTGAAGCGACACTATAATAAATATTGGAAATAATGTAATGATGCTTGGCATGATTTCGTATAAACCCATGTAAATCAAAGAATGTTATTAAAAAAATAATCTTTTTTCCTATTTTTTGCTGTTATAAGAAGTAATCTACACATAATGTTTGTAATAATTGAATTTACTTTTAACATGCGCATAAAGCTACTTTCAGTGTATGTACTAATTTTATAGTTTTCACTGTTTTAACATTTGTATCGTTTTGTTTTAATTTTAAGACTGTTTATTTTTATTAATTTTAAATATTAATTTAAAAATATAATAGGTCTGTAAAACAATTACTGATTATATATATATATATATATATATATATATATATATATATATATATATATATATATAAATTGTAGATGAAAGAAAATATACCATGACTTTGAAAAAGCTCACTATGTAGAGCGAAACGTCAGAAACATGGTCGTCTTTTGATTTTCAAATGAAAAACCTATACCCAAGAAAATTTATATATATATATATATATATATATATATATATATATATATATATATATATATATATATATATAGAGAGAGAGAGAGAGAGAGAGAGAAATAATTTTAAATTCGATAATTTTACTTGATTTAGCAGCGGGAAACTATTTTGTTGAACCCTAATAAATTTTATCACTCAATAATCAATCCGTCAGACGTATAATTGAAAATTAAACGATTACATACAACCTGTACCTGCCGATTGCTCGTCCCAAAAAATTTAAATACTTTTCTATAATACGATTATGTTACTGGATACGACACAACAAATATTATAACGATAAATATATGGCATTTAAATTGATCCTTAGACCATGTCATAAAAATATGGTAATGTACCCGACGTACACTTAAGGGTGAGAGTAGCCCTGCCTGAGAATACTCCCTAATCACCAGTGACAGGCCAGTATACTAAAGTACAACTCACAAAAAATCTTGTTTGTCATTAGCGTAGGATAAAAAAGGGTTAAATCCATGATAAATTTTTAATTTTTGTTTTACTATTATAGTTGTAGATTTTGAGTGGATTGTTCCGGCTTTCTTTGCCCCTTTATAGCACCGAAACTTGTAACGTCTTTTGTATGTTACTTTAATCTAATATAAGCTCGGGATATTTAAACTTTCCACGAAGTCTATTATTTTTCTAGGAGTAAGTGATGTATTTCATTAGGCAAAACAACGCCATGTATTCGCATAGCAGGTGTTCCGCTATTTCGACTGCACATTCGCAGAAACGTTAAATTTTGTTCTCAGCTTTGAGCCCATTTTTTTTGAGATAGGGTCTCAAAGGACAGTGTTTTGTGGAAAGCTTAGTGATTGCGCGGATATCTCTTTTTGGGAGCAATTTTGCATTCTGTGACGAAGGATTTATAAACTTATTCGCTTGTCAGAGTGAGACCAGGCATATTGATAAGGAATAATAAAATTAATCGTTAGTATCAATTTATTATTTATCGTGGGATTTTAAAAATATTCCTTAAAAAATGGCTGTCTGTACGCCACTGGTTAAATGCCATAACCTATCATAATCCAGTCGGTACACCGAAATATGAACTAAAGGCGGACGAAAAAAATTAGGGAATAAGAAACTGGTAACAATAAGCCTTAAAATAAGCAAAATAACAAAAGGGCGTATTTGTAGCGTTTAGAAAAAGCACGGTCTCTATCCCAGCTGTCAAAATCAAGAGTTTTTGGTTAGTTGATGAACTTGAACTTGAATATTATACTTTCCCTATTACGAATGTAAATGACATCAACCAAAAAGACGTAGACGCAGATATTATAGGTAATTTCACACTGGCAACATATGAAATATTTGTTTATGAAACAAAAATTACAAATACCACTGTTTTTTTAAATAATGTTGCAGTATCAGTTTCAAAATTATGAATTAGAAACTTGCTTTGTTATTTTTCTAAACCAATGATATTTTAAATTAATTCCTCAAGATTTAGTTGAAAAATAAAAATTAACAACAAAAACTATTGTAATAATAATTAAATAAAATGCAACACTGGGTAAAGAGTTTCTCAAAATGTTTTTCGTTGTTGTTTTGACTGTTATATACCAAATACCGATAGCGGAGGAAGGGGAGTGGTGTCAAACGTTTGATTGGCTTTTCAAGTTTAGTATCGATAAAACGTTTCACCAGACCACAATGCACATTTTGCTTACTAGCCTTTTATAAAAACACCATTCCTACACTATTGCTCGACAAACAAACAATTTTTAGGAGCTTCAATAACATATGGTGTCCTGATGAATCGAATTTCCACATCAACAGCCACGCGAACCAACAAAATTGCAGATATGGGCTCCTGATAATCCGCTGAAACTACATCAGAAACCCCTACACTCGCCCAAGGTTGTCGTTTGGCGCCGCCATATCAAGACAAGGAATAATCGGCCTCTATTTTTTTGAGGATAACAGTGGCCGCACTGAAACAATATTGTCATATGATTCGGATTTTTTGGGCTTCCGAAATGCAAAACCAGATTGGCTATAACCGGAATACATTTCCCAACAAGATGGAACAACTTCTCATATCATAAATGATTCTTTGACAGCTCTTCATGATTTATTCACTGAAAGAGTGATAAGGGGCCGAGGAGACATCAATTGGCCACCGCGGAGTCCAGATTTAACACTTGCTGGTTTTTTTCTATGGGGCTGATTAAAAAGTAAGGTTTTCCACCCATTACCACCCAACTTAAATGGTCTACAGCAAAGAATCACAGACGCAATCCACGCGATTCCAAGAGCGATGTCCAGCTAGTAATTGAAAATTTCACTTTGGAGTTAAATGATTGTGAAGAAGCTGATAGTGCGCATTTAAAGCTGGTTGTTTTTCCTAAATAAAAATTCAAAAATTACTCTATAACCTTAACAGCAATTAAACAAGTCTGGATTAATTCTGATGTTTTATTTTTTTAGAATCGAAAACGAAAAACCTGACACTCCCGTTAATTTTAATAATAAAAAAACAGTTAAATTTTGTTTTTATTGATGCAATTTTTTGAAAATTATGAATCATGAGTAAAAGGACACCGATGCGGTTTAACATTATTTTGTTTGGATGAATACGGGCTCTTGGGTTAGAAACAGGATTATAGCTAAAACAAGGTTTTAAAATTACTTTCACGGTAGTATACCCTTGCAAAAAGGAAATCTAACGACTTCGTAGTTTTTCTCTCATTAAGAACTTTCAAGTTTTGGTGTTTTCTACTTTAGGGGAGTCTGCCTGCACCTTCATATACAACTGTAAAAACATGAATTGAGGACTTTGAAACTGTTTATAGAAGCATTATGAATCATCGTCGAGTAAAATTGAGGGAGAAAGTTGAGATTGCTGGCATATTGAAAGAAAATGTATATATTAAATGGTGTGAGGGATAATGTTAAACCGTAAGGTACCCCAGCTCTTAATAATCTGATCGCCTCTACAAAATTTCACATGTTTAGTTTTTTTTTAAAGACGCTATTATTTTAATAATATGATTTGGGATGCAATGTCGAATTACACGAAAAATTTAGGAAATATATCACAAAATGGGAACCAATTAATGAAAATATAATAAAGATTAATATGACAATAAAGGGTGGGAGTATATTTGTTGGACTATACGCTCCATAGAATGATGAACCCGTAACAATAAAAGACACTTCCTTTTATTATTACAGAGAGATTAGATGAATTCTTGGATCAGTCTAAACAATCACTCTCAGAAGTATACCAAAATATTATTGAAATTATACACAAAACAACAAAAGAAGCATTAGTACGCAAAGAAAAACACAAGCAGCAAGCCTTGGTTTACGAAGGAGATCGAAGGTCTAGTAAGAATAAAGAAATGGTTAAGTTCAAAAAATCCAAAAGAAAAAAAGGCGCACGAGAAAATCAGAAGAGAAGTAATGAGAACTGTCAACTTTAGAAAAAACTAAATGTGAAATAATAAATATAAAAATAGGCACATACATTAGCGGAAGAAAATACTCTGAAGCTTGGAAATTCATAAAAAGCATAAAGAATACAGGACAGGAAACAAACAACATATCTCGAAATAATATCTGAAAACCAATAGATTATATATTATCAGGAATTGCTAATTGAACATACAAAGAGAACACGTCGAAATAGATAGTAATGATGTCATTAAAGCTATAAAAAAAATAAAAAAAGGAAAATCATGTGGACCTGAGGGCATCTATACAAAATTATTAAAAAGTGGAACAACAAAGCTTTTTAACATTCTTACATGGATATTTAATAAATGTCTCAATGGTCAAGGACCCCTACACAATGGAAAAATAGCCACATTATCTCAGTCCCAAAAAAGGAAGCAAGGAAAATTTCCAAAATTATAGAGCTATAACGATAACTAGCTCAACGGGTCGACTCTACGGAAAAATACTCAGAGGTCGCATTGAAAAAGAATACAATGAGGAAGAAGAACAGGGCAGATTTCGTGGTGATAGATCTTGTAAACAAATAACAGAAAAAAAGAGCCGCTACAAATAAAGATACTCATATATTATTTATAGATTTAACAAAGGCCTACGATCACATCCCTATAACTAAACTCTGGGAAACGATGATGAACACGGATATAAACCATATACTTATTAGAAATGTACAAAATATATATACTGATTCTATTTCAAAAATCAAAATGCGAAACAAGCCATTGAAATTCTTTAAAATCATCAAAGGTTTAAGAAAGGAATGCTGCATCTCACCCACATTATTCAAGATATATATGAAGAAAGCTTTATCAAAATGGAAGCATAGATATATCATAGAATGGGAATACAGCTAACCGACACAGCCATAGATACATTACCATTTGCCGATGATCAAGCAGTACTAGTAGGCGACAAAGAGGATCTTGAATAGGTGGCAAAAAAACTATAACAAACGTATGAGGAATGGAGTCTGTCAATACACATTGAAAAACCAAATACTTATACATAGGAGATAATAAGAATAACCTCCAGAATTTATGATAATACAGAATTAGAGGGATGTAATGTTTACAAATATTTAGGAGTCATGAGACAATAAAGACCTTTTAACTCTCAGTTTTTCAATAATTTTACTAAAAACCGGGTATATATATATATATATATATATATATATATATATATATATATATATATATATATATATATATATATATGAAGTTAAATGCGAACAGTAAGGAGGAATCCGTGAAAGCCTCATAAACATATATATATATATATATATATATATATATATATATATATATATATATATATATTTTCTTTTAGACTTTATGTCAAAACGTATAGTCCCATATTCGGTTAGGTAAATATTTACCGTTCTAATTACAATTTAATTATTATGCAAACACGGAAAAAACTAGTTTCATTGACCGGATTACACAACCAAGGACCCACCGAAGCATTCCCTTTTAATTTTCTTAATCCCCCTGTCTCATTTAAGAGTATTTCCTATACGAAAAAAGAACGATTCTTCCTCTTCCTGATTCTGTAACCTTTCAGGGTGCTCTCTCAAGTGTGCACTGCCTTACTATTGCGGTTCCAGCTTTTCTAGCCAATCGTCTTTGAGGGATCGTCATTTAAAATAGGGTGAAGTCCACCCTAAATTTCCTCTAACCGGTGCCGAATTATCTACCTGAAGGTTATCTTTTAGAATGGGCTTTATTTATAAAATATTTCAAGCCTAAAAGTTACAGTCACATAAAAATAATGAAAAATAGACCTTCCGTAACTATGATTGACATGTCTGCTGGGGAGAGGCCGTGCGAAACGTTATGACTTTGGCGGTTTTTTTAAAAAAAACTGTATTTTTTTGGATTTAGTCGGATTTTGCACGGATCTTTAACTTAGATTTAGGGATTTTTTAATTTAAGATTTAACTCTCTGCGATTAGATATGGGTAGTTAAATCGTATTTTGAGATGTCTTGATTATAAAATTTATAGGTGTTTTAGTACGACCAGAACAAATTTTGTTTTTTTTTTCCACATAGCATGGATTTTTTACAGTTCAATAACTCTGTCTATTTGTTAAAGTCACAATTTTGGAAATTGTTTATACTGATTTTAAAATTCTCTCTTGATGAAATCTTCCTCGTTTTAAGACTTTTGGACACAGCTACAGAAAAAGTCATTCTTGTATTATTAATATGTTAATGTTATTTGTTTTGTTTATTTTATTTTGTTTCATTTTGAGTTAATGATGTCCCAGTTGAATTTTCATTTTTTTTGTGTAAAATTGAATAAAAGCCCATCAGCAGAACTGTAAAACTGTAACTTTAATTTATGTAGACAGGGGATAAATGTCAAAAATATCTTAAAACTGCCCCCCTCCCCCTTGCCACTTTATTACTTCATTAGTCATTTACTAAAATATCCCCAACCATTTTCGCGATATCGTCTGGTAACATTTTAAAATCACCCTGTATAAAATAGAATTTATAAAAAATAAAAGTCTAACACATTCCGTAGGATCTTGAAGAAGTACCCTATTCCGGTTATAGAAGTAGGAACAGTAGAACGTTCATTCAAGAAGAAATTTTTTAAGTAATTTTAAGAAAAACAATTTAGTAAATAAAATAAACTATCCTGAAGTAAATTACACACACATTTTTTTGGAAAATTAAACAAATTTTAATGGGCTTTTTTTCTTATATGATCCATATGTTCACTATTATGAGCTCTCTAAATTTATACACAAAGATTCATCAAACAATGTGAAAATATTAATCATCTAATCTTAACAAAATCATTTTAAAAATATTAATACACCAACAATTGTGGGGGAAAATGTGGGAAATCTCTCGGATATGAAAAAAACACGTGAAAGGAATACTATAAGTTCATATAAACTTTTTTCGTATAGGCCTCGTCTTCGGAGATATGGGCTCCCATAGAGCTGCAATGGAATCAAGTTTTTTACACATAATTATTGAACCACCAGGTGTATTTCATTTTTTTTAATATGATATATACTAGGTAAGACCCTTCAAATTACTATCCAAGAAAGTATGACTCCATTTTTTTTATCCCCTGTATGATAAGAACTTTGGACAACGTTTTCTACATTTCTTTATCTATTAACTAAAAATTAAATACTCTTTATTCATGTCGCTAATCCTAACCGTTTTCGAAAAAACGTCATTTTATTTACATCATGTATTTAGCGTGTTTCCGTAAAAGATACATCTATGTTCCTATCAAATATTCATCCTTTAACCTTATGATAAAAAAAAATTCGATCCAAAATTAAAGTTTACCTCTTTAGTTAAAAACGTCTAATTCTGTGAATTGCAGTTCGACCTAGATTCGCGTTTTATTTTATCCGCATCAAAAACAAAGTATTGTTATGGCACACATTGCTAAGCACGATAGAAATAAATATCCTACATTTGAAAAATGTTATACCCATATCATTTGAAAAAAGTGTTTGAACTGATTCTTGAAGATTTCCCCCGTAGAATACAGGTTGCAAACGGGCTATTGGATCAGCAACAAAATAATGTAAACTTCATTAGCACTATTCTCTTCACGGATGAAGCAGGGTTTGCCAAAAATGGTATCATAAATTTACACAACTCACATGTATGGGCTGATGAAAATCCTCATGCAACTATTGTTTCGCATCATCAACATCAGTTCCAATTAATGTCTGGACAGGAATTATTAGCAATTTTTTGATTGGACTATTCGTATTGCCGACACTACTGAATGGAGAACTTTATTTGGAGTTCTTCCAGAACGCTTTTCACGATTTAGTAGAGCACTTACCACTTGAAAACCATCGAAATATGTACTACATGCACGATGGGGCATCACCTCATTTCAGCATTACTGTGCGGAAGCACCTGAGTAACGTCTATTCAAACCGTTGGATAAGTAGAGAAGGACCTATTGCCTTGCCTCCTCGATCTCCCGACCCAAGACCGTTGGATATTGACCTGTGGGGACACCTCAAAACCTTAGTGTATTCTACTCAGATCGATAGTAGGGAGGAACTTCTATGGAGAATCACGTTTCATTGTCATCAAATAAGGAACAATGCTGAGTTAATGCGGCGGGTACAGCAGTCCTCAATTCGTCGTGCCCGCGACTCTATCAGACTTCATGGAGCCTATGTTGAACCTTCTTACAAAGTTTTTAACTAAGCAGTTAGTTTAACTTTTTATTGAAACTATGTGACAGGGGAAAAATCCTCTTTTTCATGTCCAACCCGACAGAAGTTAAGGGACTCACACTGTAAATAAAATTTACATGAACTTGTAGTATTCCTTTCACGTGTTTTTTTTTTCATATCCGGGAGATTTCCCACATTTTCCTGGACACCCCTGGATAAGTGGAATTGAGTACAAACTATTCAGCCTCCGTAGGTCATTTTAAATGATGTTTTGATTTTCCCTGAAGATGCTCAGACATGTTAAAATCAGCTTTCACATGAATCTGTTCCTTTTTATTATCATATAAAAAAATGTAATATTTAAACAATTTACGTAATAAGTGAAATTTCATTAGATAATTAAGTATTATTAAATTCTTAAAATTTTTGAAATATTAGAATCCTTGGTTTTTGTAATAAAATACAATCGTAATTTAATATTGGATATTATTGAGCTGGCTTTTTTAATATCATATTACTCTTAGCAATGTCTAATTCACCAGAAAATTAATATGTCTCTCATGTAATGATTTTTCAGTACATTTAGAGTTACTTCAATGGCGTAATTATAAGCAAAATTTGAATCTAAAAATAAGCTAAGAAGCGAAAAATAATAATATAAATTTTTATATGAAATGGAAGGTTTTGAAGTTGCTGCCAAATTGATACCTGATAAAATGTGATTCACATGAGAAATACTTTATTTGTAATTGTCGTAATTTTTATGCATCTCTTGTCAGTAATTATTTATTTCATTTAGTAAAAATTTGACGCCAACTTTAAAAATTTCAATTTCATATAAAAATATCCATTTTTTTTTTCACTTTTTAGCGCACTTTGGTTCAATTTTTTTAATATTTTTAGTTTTGAACTCTTCATGATATCCATAAATTATTTGAACTATTCTAAGCGTTTCCAAAGTCGCAAAGAATTATCGATTTTGTCCAGAATTGTAAACCACCTTAAATTGAACAACAAAAAATTATTTGACTCTGAAAATTCTCTAAATACCAGTTTTGAGTGAAATTGGACCAAACAAATATTTAGTCTGCTATAGTAGGCCGAGAAAGGAAGGTTTCACCAATTTTTCAATTCATATCCGTAATTTTCTTGCTTGAATTTTTTTTAAACAATTAGGCCGAAAAATCGATTTTTTCGATATTATTGAGAAACTACAGAATATAGGGAACAATGATATTCAAAGAAAATCGCTTCATAAAGTTATTGCAAAAAAAATGTCGAAAATGGTATTTTAAAATTATTTCATTTTTTTTAACTTTTGGTATATTTTTGTGACAGGAAAAATGTTTTCTGTTTATTAGACGAATATAAAAGTATTTTAATAATTATATTTATAATTTGTTTCATTTCAAATACTGGTATACATTTTTTGGTGGATGGAATGGTCCGAGGGGGTTGAAAATAAGCTAAAAGTTATTTTTTCGATGAACCACCCCAAATAAAAAATAAAGGCTCTATGTTACTTGGAACCCAAGATATTGCAAATTTTTTAAGCTCGCTCCGATTTTAAGGTGTATTTTCGGTTTTACTGGACCAGAATTACTTCCCCCACCATGACTCCCCATCGTACTCCTTCTGCGTACCCTTACTTTGGCCAGCTCGTGAAATGTCAATTTTGACGTTCTTTTTGAAATAACTTTTGTGTTTATGAAGCGAATTCAACATTTTGGAGATCTTTTCAAGGTGCACAAACTGTCTATACACCATTTTCCTCTATAATCCGTAGTTTCTCCACAATATCGAAAAATCGATTTTTCGGTCTAATTGTTTAAAAGAGGAAAATGCATAGTTTTTTTTGAACCACCAGATGAGAAGCTTTTTCTGTCACTTTATCCATGACAGTCATGCAAGATAATAACGGATATCTTGAATTTTAAGAAATTAATTTTTGGTTCTTAATTTAGGTCCCCAAAACCCCCCAAATTAAATTTAAAGAACTTGAGATATGTAAATTTTTTTGTCTGACATATTCTATTCTGCATATTGAGTTTGAGGAAATTAATTTAAAATCCGTAATATCCGCCACAAGAACACCCCAATATCAATTTTGGACAAAATCAGAAAAATATAAAATTTTTAGTCCCCCAAATTGTATCTGCCGTACTAAATTCTAAAAAATTAACTTCAAATTCGTAACCTAAGACCCCCAAAACCCATACTGAATTTTTTTATATAATTTTAAATCTGTAATATACACCCTCAAAACCTACCTGTACTAATTTTAAACTAGATCGAGAGATGTAAAATTTTTATTTTGCTATATTGAATTTTCAAAAATAGTTTTAAATTCGTAATTTACACCTTCAGAAACCTCCCAATACCCATTTTGGACAAAATCCAGAGATATAAAATTCTTAATCCACCATATGGAAACTGCCAAATTGAATTTTTTAAAAATAATTTTAAATTTCTTTATATGTTACCCCAGAAACTTCTCCATACTAATTAAAAAAAATGGTACAAAATTAATTTTTTTGTCTTCCATATTATAAGCGTCATCTCAAAAGTCAGTTAAAAATTTTTCTTAAATCATCAGAATAACATTCAAACGTTTAAGATCGATAGAGAACGATCTAAACTTACCATTTGAAAATAAAACATTCTAATTATGAGTATTATTATACAGATTGAGATTTTTCTGCTCTCTGGGCACAAATTTATATGTATCAAGTAGTATGAGGATTTTTCTGCAATAACAGTTTCATGAAAATTTAAGAGGACTAAAAAATCACTCGTACTTGATCCAGTTTTAAAAATAATTAAGTCAATCCGTTAAATTAATGTACAATCATGCACTGAGATTACATCAAAGCTGGACCAAACTGGACCAAGCGAAAGGGTGAACAAAATCTAAAACACGTGTCTTCCGCCCACTTTAACCCCTTTTCACAATGAGAGGGTCCAAATCAGCTGTCACTGGACACTACCCTATATCACCCTATTTAGCTAATAACTGTAAAAAATACTTGTGTTAATATAAATAAGGATAAATAGCTGGAATAAAAGATGTTTAGAATATATAGGTGTTGGCTGTGACGGATAGTTGAAGTTGGGGTGACTATTTTTAAAGACTATCTAATGAGGTTTCTAAATATTCTTAAAAACAATAAAAATAAAGTAATAACAACACATATAATCTACTATATCTCGAGTAACATACGTTTATATCAGATTTTCAATGTTTCTGGTTTCAAAAACTTAAGTTCGTTACTTAGTTTATTGTGCGAGTGTGCAACCTAGTATACCGAAACACTTATTGAACACATCCGTTGAATGCTTAGGGATACTGAAGTGGTATTCCTTAGGTGTGTTACACTCCTAGGATTCAGCCTGTCTCTGAGAAAATAGGGAGATGATGAAAGCACAATTTTATGAATCAAAGATGTGATCAAATTTTCGCAGCGAGAAGACAAAGGGACAGAAGATATTCTGTACTCTTAGGAATTTTTTCCTGATCGTTAAGAAATGGATCATAAACAAATGAACAATTAATAAAATGGAACAACAAACATTTAGGCTTTTTTTATTTACATATGCCTATTCGTGCATAACATTCTTAGACCTGATCCACAAACCTCAACTTTTCGTCAACTAAAATACCCAAAGACTTTTTTACTATTTTCACCGGTAAACATACTTCGCCAATCCGCAGCTGTACAGCACTCATAATATTGAGTACCTTGTGTCCACAAAAAAAACACTGATTTAGTGAGGCTTACAACTAAATTATATCATATATATGCTCTAGTTCCTTGTTAAGAATAAATTCACTCACATGTTGTTATGTTAGAAAAAAACTAAAACTTGACTAGGTACCAATCGGATAAAGCTGGTAAGCGCAACTCTTTATATTCCTGAGTATATCAGCTCTGTATATTATAAATAGGAGAGGTTCCAAAACTGAACCCTGAGGCATGCCTGATATAATAAGTCTCAATAATGAAGTCTCCCCATCCAATACAACTGGTGGAAACTTTAATATCGGAGCCTTGAGCACAGTAAATCCAGGTTTATAGTATCAAAAGCCTTCAAGAAGTCCATCGGTACCAATGCAAACACTTTACCATTATCCAAGTCTCTGCCAGTGGTGTTCAAAGCTACCGAAAGAGCAGCAATGGTACTGTAGTTTTTTCTGAAACCAGACTGTGCTTCAGGAATAATTTTATTATCACTGACATATTTGTTATTTTGAGGGCACACAATTTTTTCAAGAATCTTGGATACAACTGGGGGTAAACTTATTGGACGTGGATGTCCTTTAGAGTGGGCTGAATAATGAAGATTTTTCAGACATTATTATTTTAAAGAATTAATGAGAGATATTTATGGAAAATGATTTTATGATGCTTATATAGTGAGTCTTTGCAAAAATGAGGTAAAATTGAAATTTGAACTATGACATTGTATAGCGAGCTACTTCAAAAATATGATCTTTATAACATAACCTTATAAATATCCATTAATAATTACACATTTATGTATGTATGTACTTTTTTTTCCTTTCCTCTTTAAAACGGTTTTTTTGCTGAGTCTCTTCAAAATCCTCTTAAGAGGTAGTTGATTGAAAATTGCGACTCTTTAGTTACTTCTTAATATAGGGCAACATGCTGAGCAATTGACACCAATAGTGTTAGACACGAGTAAGAAAAGCTTCAGAGAAATTAAAGATTTAATCCAAGACAAACCAAGACGGAGAGCTATCTTAGGATAAAAAACCCCAGGAAGGAAGGGAGTAGAAATAACTCATCTGTCAGTATTTAATCAAATCGCTCAATATAGAAATACGAAATTTGAGGAGTATAATTCTTTCTTAAGCTAGGTGCCAGATAAACTGTTGAAAAGGTAAAGCAAGGATTGGTTACTTTTTAAAAGAAAAATACATCTACCGATTTTTAGTAATCCGGACCTGTGAAAGTATTTTTTAACCGCCAAACGTTCCACTGATTTGACCGATAAAAAAAACTTTGATTTTACGTCGAAATTATGGTAAAATATTCCAAAAAAGTGACGGATTTTTTTATAGGGTGGACTTGATTTCCATTTATTATTGTGAGCCGAAAAATTGTTCATGCACGATTCCCAACGGCCTGACGATTTCGAAATTGTTTCATTATATGCTCTAGTAATTTTGATAAATCATTGTTGTGGAAATCGTTCGAGGTTGCGGTAATAAATAAATAGTCGGTAATAGAAGGAAAGAAGGAAAAGAAAAAAGTTTACTTTACATAGAAATTTAACACTCGTTAATGGTTAAAGTTACGCAAGAGGTGCGGTAAAAAGGATGAGATAACAGTACAAATTATGGAGTATTACGACAAGAAAATGATAGGTTAACGGTCGGTGGTAGAAATCCATTAAGAAATGGGAACTTATTGTCGGAAGATATCAAACCAGTTGCGGAAGGAGAATAAAATTATCATAATAAAGTCAATTAGGTAACAATTTGATTGTATTACAAGACAAGATAATATTGAAAAATTAAAATTTCAGTAAGATATAAAGAAATCTTTACGGTCGTAGGATGAGTTTACCGTTTTCCCTCTTCAGACCGTTAAAGGAAAAGATAGACAGTTGATTAGCTGCAAATTCAACTATAGTTCTCTCTTCATACGCGTTTCAACCACTTAATGGATAAAATCTAAGTTTCCAGATATCGTTGACCTTTGTTATTTTTCTCATTCCTTACATGATTCCTTAAGCCCATTCCTGACATCATCTTTTTGATTGTGCGTAATCTATTTGCACTGTTGACTAAAAGTGTTGAGATTTCCATGCCGTTCGTCATGGCTGGCCATATAGACCAGGAGTAATCTGTAAAAATCCATCATGATTTGGCTGTTGAGATGGGGCGAGCTAATTTTTGCTATAAACCCTCCAAAAAACCAATTTTTTCTTCTTTTATTCCTTATAACTTTGAACATATTCAGTTTAGAGAAAAGTTGGAAAGAGAAAAAAGTTTTGTAATTATATTTTCTACAAGATAGGGTTGGTTAGAAATCTCAAAATGTATTACCCTTGTTGCAAAATAGTGTTACGGACACTAGGAAAAACTTATTGATACTCCCTCGTATACAAATATTCCGATGTGATGGGCCATCTTTATTATAAGGTGCCGAAAGTGATATTATATCGATGATTCATGTTTCTAGGTACATCTCAACTTTTATGTTCTAGATTTTTATAGGAGGTATATAAATAGGGATAGGATGGAAACTAAAAGAGAGCGAAAAACGGTCTACACGATCGGATTTGTCATTTAGAAAGTAGCCTAGAATTGAATTTTCGACAAAGTTCTAGAAAATTCTCTTTGGAAACTAAAAGAGATAGCGAAAAATGGACTTCACCATCGAATTTGTCATTAAGAAAGAAGCCTAAAACCGAATTTTCGGCAACATTCTAGAAGATTATATGGTAAATACTTGACGGCAAACAGCCGAAATGGAACAAACAAATAAAACCTTGACTGATTTTATAGAACTTATAGAACAACGTCGCTTTAAAGGCAAACAAGAAGAAGGAGATAGGCGCCAAAAAGAAAAGCAAGAAGAAGTTCGCCGCCAAAAGGAAAAGCAAGAAGAAGACCGCAACCAAAAAAAAGCAGAAAGAAGCACGTCGCCAAAAAAAAACAAGAAGAAGAACAACGTCATTGAAAAGAAAAACAGGAAGAAACATGTCGCCAAAAAGGAAAAACGAAAAGAAAAACGTCGTGTTAAAAATGAAAATGAATATTACAAATGGATATGAGAAGTCATTGTATAAGAACAGGAAAAATTCATTAAATTGTAGAACGACAAACACAAAAGTTTAAGAAAGAGGTATACGAAGTGCGACAAGACATAGGAGAAGTGCGACAAGAAGTGAAAGAAATCGTAGACGAGATAGAAGTAAAAGTACGTCAAGAAGTAAATAGTATTGAATATGTTGTGCGACAAGACATAGGAGATGTATACTAAGAAATGCAACAAGATATAGGAGAAATGCGACAAGACGTAGGGGAAGTGCGACAAGAAATAAAAAAAGTCAGAGACGGGATAGAATCTACAATGAAGAGCCTGCTGATAAAAGTCAATAACATCAAACCCCCAACTTACGATGATCAAACATCTTGGATAATGTACAAACGTCAACTTGAAGCTGCCTTTAATGCAAATAACTGAAATTACGAAGAAATGGCTACGGTATTATTAACTGCACTTCGTGGACCAGCACTGGAATATTACAAACCATTCCCATAACCCAACAAAAGGACTATGAGATCCTTAGTGCTGCGTTGGAAAGAAGATTTGGAGATCAATATCGACGCCAGTTATATCAATCACAGCTCAAGTCAAGACATCAAAGAAACGAAGACAGTTTGCAAGAATATGAAACGGATGTCCGGCGCCTTGTTCATCAGGAAATTCAGCGTATAATGCAGTGAAGCGTTGGATAGAGCCATCTGCGATTGGCCGGCTTCTTGAACTACCTACAAATACTGGCGAATGGAGGAGTTTTATTTTGACTGACTGTACTAATTTTCACAGCAGTTAATTACAAGATTTTTCCAGGATAATATCAACAAAAACAATAGATTAAAATTCAAGTTAAATAAGTAATTTACATAAATAATTTTTTTCTCCAATCATTTATCATTCTGACAAAGATTCCTTTCTCAAAAAACTCCCTTATTTTCATGCAAGGCTGAACTTTCTCTAAACATTTAAAAATATTTAAATTTAAACATTATGCTCCTTTTTTTCCGTTACTTAAGCAGTTCTTTATTGGGCCAACTTTTTAAGAACGTTAATAAAAAATGATCTAGATTTGAAAATACGTCAAACGTTTAAATTAGATGAGAAAAAGGTTTATAAGGGCGTAAAATAACACCGTTTTAAGATCTCGATTGTAATAGATATTTTTTTGCCTTGTTATACTGATAAACATCTTTTTCATGTACTTATACTTATTAGTGATATGTTATTCACGAACGAGGCATTTAAAATCAATGACTTGCTTAATTGCTGGAAATCGCAAATTTGAGTGCATTTTTTAATATGTGACACCATAATGTATATATATATATATATATATACATACATATATATATATATATATATATATATATATATATATATATATATATATATATATTTAATATATAATCAGTTAGCACAAAAGATGTCAAATGAGATTTTGGCGAAACATCTGTAAATTTCTACAATAAACCAAACGAACGAACTTATGTATTCCCGGATTAATACCTGCTGAATCAATATATATATATATATATATATATATATATATATATATATATATATATATATATATGTAATCGAAGGTTCTCGGGCATCCCGTGTATGTGCTGAGTCCCTCTCAGGACTGTAAGGCAGCTGACGTTTCGGTGAAATCTCATTCACCATTTTCAAAGCTCACTGTATGGCGTCTACGAGCGAACTGACGCCTGCGACTCCGGTGTTGTCGTCGGTATCGTGTGCGCGTCGGACGTGTTCGTTTTCCGAATGGTTCCGAACCAGGTGGCGTGACCTGCTGCGCGTCATCGGCCCTGTTGCCGAGTTGTATTCTCTTTCGTTACTAAGTGGTACTGGTTGATGTTTTGTAAGCAGATTTTTCCAAGTATTACGCACACGTTGGCTATCATCTCTGCTATTTAAGTTGTTGGGCCTCTTTGCAATTTCAATAGCCTCCCTTATAACCCTTGTGGACAGGTTTTCACATCTCGATAGCATTTTTGTTCCCGAGAAATTTATCTTATGTCCTGTGTTTAACCAGTGTTGGGCCAGAGCAGAAGAAGTTGTTTTTTGCTTGACAGCGTTTATATGTTCGTCTCTTCTGGCGCTTATTTTACGGTTGGTTTGGCCTACGTAAGATGAGCTGCACTCTCCGCATGGAATTTCGTACACTCCCTGGTGTTCTAGAGGGATTCTTTCTTTAGGTGTTGGCAAGAGATCTTTTACTTTACGGCCTGTGGTGTGTCTCCTGAGAATTCTTGCGATCTTATCTGTGGTGCCTTTTACATAAGGAACAAAAGCCTTGGAGCTATTCTCTTGGTTTTCGCGATTTTTTGGGGCCAAGTGTTTGTTTTTTAGAACCTTGTCTATATGTTCTTTTTTATAACTGTTCTTTGTTAGGGCTTCCTGCAGTATGTTCATCTCTTTGTGATAATTTTCTAGATCTGTAAGGGACTGCGATCGAAACGCAAGTGATTTCACTACTGCAAATAATTAGGCGGGGTGGTGATGTGAATCGGCGAGGGACTCAGCACATACACGGAATGCCCGAAAACCTTCGATTACACATCACACCCGTGAGAATATCCGACATAACATATATATATATATATATATATATATATATATATATATATATATATATATATATATATATATATATATATATATATGTTGGAGTTACAGCTTAGGTTAAATTAGAAAAAAGTTGCGTACTTTGAAGCGTATTTACATGCCGTTGAGAAACTTTAAAAATTTTCATGGCCAGCTGAGATATTGGGGAAAAACGAAAATTTGACGAAATAGATTTTATTTTTTTGTGACTTTATTTTAAAAGATATTAAAAAACTAATAAAACTTTTTCATTGGCACTTTTTAGATAATACGTGATGGCGTTTTTAAATTTTATATCCGACGTTTTGTTTTCGAGAAACCATCATCAACTTTATTTCTTTATATGGTCCAAAAAAAAAGTATACCCTGTATCTGATTCCATTTTTTATTACAAATTCAACGATGTATCACATGTCATATTTTTTTTGTTAGACAAAAAAAAATGCGATTTTTCTATTTTTTTACAGTTGGCGCGAAATTTAAAACAATATGGATCATTTAAAAAGCCAGTTTCATCCCGAAAAAAGGATTCTTCCGAAGAAACCCAAAATAACGTATTACAAGCAGTTGTTGAGAACCCTGACATCTCTTGCAGGCAAATTGAAAAAAATATAGGAGTAGCCAAATCCACTGCTCAATTTATTTTGCGTAAAAATAGATATCACCCCTATAAATTTAGGATTTGCCAAGCACTTAAACCAAGGGATCTTGAACGACGCCGGCATTTCTGTGAGTGGTATACACGCGCATGTGAAGATGATATCAATTTCCCTGCAAAAATAATATGGTCTGACGAAAGTCTAGTCACTAATAATGGTGTCTTTAACCGCCGGAATACTCATTACTGGGCGCAACAGAATCCGCGTGTTCAAAAAATTTCAAGACATCAGGAGCGTTTTGGGTTTAATATGTGGTGTGGAATTTTCGGTACCAAAATACTAGGTCCATTTATCTACCATAGTTCGTTAACTCGAGAACGATACCTTCAATTATTACAAAATAATTTAGAAGACTGCTTGGAGGATTTACCTCTGGCACAGGTTAATACCTGTTGGTTTCAACAAGACGGTGCTCCTGCACATAATTCTAGGCAGGTTCGCGAGTATCTTACGCAGCGATTTCCTGGAAAGTGGATTGGAACCTCCAGTGAAGTGCCTTGGCCAGCGCGTTCTCCGGACTTAACCCCTATGGACTTCTTTCTTTGGGGGTTTCTTAAAAGCCAAATATACCATCATTCTTTTGAGACTGAGCAGCAGTTACGAGAATGTGTAACTAATGCATTCAACAGTATTACACCTGACATGTTGCGTGATGTTTTAAATTCTACCATAAGAAGATCATATTTATGTCTGGAAAATAACGGAAATCTGTTTGAACACCTGCTTTAAATTGAATAAAAAAAATTGTTAATTTATTTGTTGTTTTAGTTATTTTTAAATAATTTATCATTCTTTGTATATCATTAAAATAATGATTATCTTATGGTTAAATTTATGGTAGATTAAATTTTCTTGTTTCTAAGTAGTACTATGCTCCATTCAGCTTCATTGCTCTGTAAATAGATATTAACTAATATGTGAGATCAATAACTCATAACAGGTATTTACGTCAAAGTGTCAAAGCATTATTTGTTTGCAAAGCCTACTTAAAAATATGTTTAAAAAAATAGAAAAATCGCATTTATTCTTTTATCTAACAAAAAAAATGTGACATGTGATACATCGTTGAATTTGTAATAAAAAAGGGAATCAGATACAGGGTATACTTTTTTTTTTGGCCCTTATAAAAAAATAAAGTTGATGATGGTTTCTCGAAAACGAAACGTCGGATATAAAATTTAAAAACTCCATCACGTAGTACCTAAAAACTGCTAATGAAAAAGTTTTATTAGTTTTTTAATATCTTTTAAAATAAAGTCACAAAAAAATAAAATCTATTTCATCAAATTTTCGTTTTTCCCCAATATCTCAGCTGGCCATGAAAATTTTTAAAGTTTCTCAACGGCATGTAAATACGCTTCAAAGTACGCAACTTTTTTCTAATTTAACCTAAGCTGTAACTCCAACAGGTACTGAGATCCCCATGCTTAGGATCCTTATCTTGGACACTCTGTATATATATATATATATATATATATATATATATATATATATATATATATATATATATATAGCGGTCGAATTTAGAACTTTTTCTTTAAGAAATCATTTAAAAAATACGTTTCCTGCTCTAGTCACGATAATCATTACACTACCACCGCCATGTTGGAAATAGATTTTCGGTTTTTATCACCTAATATTTATCTTTTTGTCATAAGCACAAATATTATTTTCCTCTTATTTAGAGATTCGGAATGTAGCAAATATGTGATAAAAAATTATTTATGTCGATTATTTCAACTTTAGGAGCCCCTTCTAAATCGTTCTGGGCCCCATATGCAAAAACTTTAATGAGTTTTCAATACCATCGACAATACCAAGAATTTACAGTATATTCATGTTTTGCACATCAATAATAACTGTTCTCGAACCCATGCTTTACCTTTTTATTTTCCGATTCACTTAATTTAGTACTTATTCGTTCGACCGAAACAAAACTGTGACTAATTTAAAAAAAAAAACACGATAACAAATTTACTAATTTGAAAACCGAACCTTAAATATCCGCAAAAATTACAGTGTATTACCTTATATTACACCTTATTTCTAGGTTAATAATCTTTTACCCACCTTAAAAATCTCGCCTTATAAAAACCAGTATTTTTTCCTTATTAACCAAACGAGCCTTCAACCCACTTGGCTTGACACTAAAAAGGACAGATGCTCGACCGAAATGAGACTTTTCGATTTACAAATGGGACTTGTATACAAAATACCTACACGATGATGATGCTTATCAGCATATCAAAAGGTAATATGTAAAAAGTACTTAGGAACATATCAGTTACCATCTTGATATTAAAGAGGTATTGGTTTACGCCTTTATGTTACACCGAAAGATATGATTGTAATCCGCTCATAACTTGAAAGCTATTACAGCCATTTCTGTGTCTATTTAGAGCTTCATATTTGAATTCAATGATCTTAAAAGCTTCCTGCGTTGATAATTCATTATCTATGATTTTGGAGGTTCCTAACTGAGAAAAACTAATTTTTAAGGTATAGAGATTTATACATTGGCAAGAATTTCTATACATCTTGAAGGCAAAAAATAAACCTATAACAAAAATTTTCTTCTTTTTTCTTAACTTATTACAATTAGAAATAAGAAAGTTAATATTAAAAGTATATTATTATTTTTTAAAAAATCTAAATTTCATTATGACATAAAGAAATCTACCTGCCGTATTGAAATAGTTGTTATATATGTATTGTCCTTCAGGCAGAGAAAACTTTATTTCCTGAAAATATCACTCTGGTCCTCTCTCCATACGCGTTTCGACCACATTATAGTCTCGTCGGTGGAGCTGTATCTCCAGCTCCACTGACGAGATCATAAGGTGGTCAAAACGCGTATGGAGAGAGGACCAGAATGGTATTTGCAGGAAATGAACTGTTTTATATACCAAGCAGCTTAGCAGATTCTTCTTCTTCTTCTTCTTCTACGTTGACTAGGGATATCCCTGTTTGTCATTCTATCTACACCCGCCTTATTCTGCTGATGAAGAGAACCAGCTCTGGGCCCATCTCTTTGGTGGTCGTCCTGGTAATATTCTTCCTCTTGGTCGTCCATACATACAAACTTTGGCTAGTCTCTCTTCAGTCATTCTCTCAACGTGTTCTTTCCATCCTCTTTTTCTTTCTTTTGTCCATTTGACCACGTCCTGCACATTACATTTTTCTCTGATTAAGGTATTTGTCAGCCTGTCTCTGATTGACACGTTCAGCATTGATCTCAGTACTTTCATTTCGGTGGTTCTCATTTTCTGCTTTGTCTTCTTAGTGTCTGCTCTTGTTTCCGTGGCATAAGTTAGAATTGGTCGTATCATGGTCTTATATTTTTTGTTTTTCCCTCTATTCTCATGTATCTGTTTCGAAATATAACATCTCTTAAGCATCCTGCCACTTGTAGGGCTCTTGCATTTTGTGACAGTACTTCTCCAGTAAGGTTACGACAGCTTGTTGTGTCAATGCCTAGGTATTTAAAGTTCATGACTTGTTCAATTATGGCATTTTCTATCTGTAGCTTACATCTTCTTGGTTCATTGGAAATTACCATACACTTTGTTTTATTCGTTGATATCTGCATATTGTACTTCTTAGTTGATACGTTAAATAGGTGTGTCAATCTCTGGAGGTCGTCTTCGTTATCTGCGAATAGGACCGCATCATCCGCATAGCATATTATATTGATATTGTGTCCGCCCATCTGGTATCCGCGTTTCGGTCTGATGTCCTCTATTATGCGGTCCATTATCAAATTGAATAAGAAGGGGCTTGGCGAGTCTCCCTGCCTTATCCCTTCGTTTATCTTGATGTCTTCGGTTAGACCTTCGGATGTTATTATTTTTGTGCTGGAATTTGTGTACAAGTCATCAATTATGTTTATGATCTCCGCTGAAACATTTTTCTGTTTTAGGATGTCCGTTATGTGCTGCTTCTTGATGCGATCAAATGCTTTTGTTAGGTCAACAAAGCATAAGTATGCAGGGTGGTTAAATTCTATTAATTTTTCGATTATTTGTCTCACTATAAATAAGGCATCTGTGGTTCCCCTGTTTTTTCGAAAACCCTGTTGTTCCTCCGAGATCTCTATTTTCCCTTCAAGTTTGTCACGAATAATTGCTGTAAATAGTTTGGTGACAGAGTTAAGAAGTGTAATTCCTCTGTAGTTGTCCGGGTTTTTGTGGTCACCTTTTTTGTGTACGGGAATTGTATAGCTGGTTTTCCATTTTTGCGGTACTTGCTCTTCTTTAATAATTTTATTAAAAAGCTTTTGTAACTCCTCGGTAAGCATTTGGCCTCCGTATTTCAATAATTCGTTGGTAATTAGATTTGGTCCAGGAAATTTTCCATTCTTTAAATTACGTATTTTATATTCTATTTCTTCCGATGTTACCTGCATTTTTGTAGTGCTCAGATTTATGGATTTTGCTGTTATGCCCGTGTGAATCGTATTTGTATTACCAAATTGTCTTTCAAAGTATGATGTCCATTCTTCCTTTTTGATGTGAGCTGTACTGATGTATTCATTAACATTTTTTTTCTGTTTCTGAATCATTCTCCATATTCTCTTTTGCGCACCGTATAAGTCATGCTCCATGTCCTTTGTGTATCACTCCCAGTTTCTTCCTTGCATCTTCTAATCCTCTCGTTTATGTTGTTTCTCGTTTGCTTGTATTTTTGATATTCTTCAGCCGAAGGATTACTTTTGTACTTCAAGAAAGCAGTTTATATAACAATATTATAAAATAATTACTAAAAACATAATTTTAAAATAAAAAACGCATTGCACTTTCGAACTGGAACCCTGGAACCCTCAATATCCAAAACAATCTTTATTACCTTACAAAAAAATCCCATTTGATTCTTTCAGTAATACTGTAACTTCAAGACGACACACGTGGTCATCTTTATCAATACAACATAAAATTAAATTAATGTGTACACAATTGTCAGTTACTTAGTCCAATGATAATTTCGAAAATGATATTATCAATTACTTTCTTAATTGATAATTTTATTTTGTGAATTCATGATTATTCATTAATTGATATTCCGATTTTTGAAATTCATTACAAAATTGATTGATAATATTACCTGATAATATTACTTAAAAAATATTATTGCCGATCTCTGTTGCTTCCGTGGTCCCATATCATTTTGACCTAAATCCAAGATGGCGTTTATGATATGGCGGATAAAAAATTTAATTTTATTCGATGTTCTCCAAAATTGGTATGGAGGAGTTGTTGGGATGACACATGACAGGTTTAAAATTATTTCTTAAAAAATTCAATATCGCGGATCCAATATGGCAGAAAATTTTACATCTCTCGATTTTTTAAAAATTGGTGGTGGGGTCTCCCGAGGGTGTAAATAACGAATATAAAGTTATTTTTTAAAAAACCAAGATGCCAGATGCAATATGGCTTTTTAAAAATGTTATATTTCCTGATTATGTCTAAAATTTATAGTGGGGGTTTTTGGGAGAGTAGATTAAAATTTAATTAAGACTTTAAAATTTCATCAATATGGCAAATCCAATATGGTGGATTGAAAATTTTACGTTATTCGCATTTTTTCAAAATTGGTATTAGAGAGTTTTTAAGGTCATAGGTTACGAATCTGAATTTCTTAACATTAAATGAGAGAATATGGAGACTCAAAATTTTACATTTTTTCGACTTGGTCCAAAACTGATATTGGGACATTTTTGGAGCTTAAATTACGGATTTTAGATTACATTCTTCAGACTCAATATGCTGAATAAAATATGTCGGACAAAAAATATACATATCTGAAGTTCTTTCAATATCGATATTGGGGAATTTTTGGGGCATAAATTATGAATGTAAAATTAATCTCTTAAAGCTCAAGGTGGATCTACTCCGACAAGCTAACTATATGTTTGGTATTAGAGAGTTCAAAACTAGTGTTTGTAGAATTCAAAGAATTTTTTGTTGGTCTATTTGATGTGGTTTACAACTTTTTTAAGGTGGATAAAAAGGGGTACTGTTTTGCGACCCTAGAAACATTGCCAGGTTTTGACAACTCTGCATGAATAAAGTTTCAGCAAGGTGGATCTCAGGAATTGGAATTTTTCAATGCTAAACTTCTTCTCTAAAATAGTGATTTTACTTTATTTTCAACTTAATATTACTAAAAATTTTCTAATTAAAAAAAATAATTTAATTTTTTCTTTTTAGGTAAGTCTTCGGTGTACAAGTGAGTATCTTTGTAGTCATCATTACATGTGTATAACAAGGTAAGCAAGTCTCAAATTTACACTTTAAATTTACTATTTCTTAAATCCCCACCACCTTTCTGTGTGGCGCTACTAATTTTCCATTGGGCCCCTTCCTATGTGTCTAATGATCCAATAATGTCTCTCAGATATGAGTGGTATCGGGATAGATTAAAACTTGCAAACTCAGTGGAGGCAGCAGTCTCCATTAATACTTTGTTAGGGCGAAAAGGAAAATCTTCGCTACGACCTAAAAAAGGAATTTGATATGGATTATAGGAAGACCTGGACAACTTACTGCAAGTAGAAAGGCCATTGGGAAAAGTGATTATTATTTTCTTTAATTATATCATTATGGTTAATAGCCTTAAGTCTTATTGTTAGTCCCCGGCACACCTTAGATTGTCAAAGGATATGAAGAATCCTCGGGGGTTCATTTAGAATACAAATGTGAGATGTTCATATTAAGAAGGTAAAATATATAAAGTAATAACAGAAATACAACGAATGGAAATGGAAGTATTGGGTGTCGCTGTAGGATGTGGATGTGTTATAGATAAAGTATCGTCCCGTACTGAAGATTTCATTACTAATCACGTTACCAACGCACAGGTCATGAGGAGGATGCGAGAATTAGTATTGCCCAGTAAACGGCAACATGTCAACTATTTCAGCGATATTACACGAAGCGAAAGGTATAGAACTTATTGCAAGGAAAAGTCCGCGGCCGGAGAACATCTTGATTGAAAAACCTTCGAGAATGTACATGGGCGAAATGATTTAGAGCTGCTGTGTCGAAAATACATATTGTTATAATGATTGCTAACTTCCGAACGGAGACCGTACCTTAAGAACAACTATATGAATGGTACAATATTTTCATTAATTTTTTTTATTGCACATATTTTTTACAGCAGTGTTTCTAGAAAAAATGCTTCTTGACAATGAGACTTCAATTCAGGAAAATTCTAGGTCAGATAAATTCACTACTTTTTTTGATAAATATAAAAAATTGTAATTTTCCAGACTTTTTCCTCACTCTTAACTCCTCGCACACACTATTCAAGTATTGCAAAATAAAGTAGAAGAGAAAGTAATAATTTCTCGTCTCGAGAAGAAACGGAACCTGCGAGACGAGAATTTCACGTAAATTCTCACGAGAGTTTGTTTGTTATTTCATTCAGTACCTAACTCATGATATATATATATATATATATATATATATATATATATATATATATATATATATATATATATATACTTATTCAAAGTTCCCTACCACAAATATCTAGCATATTAAGTACTGACTAGATCAATTTTCTACTTTCTATGTAAACATGCTTTTGACATCCGATACACCGTTTAATTCAATTTGACAGCTGTGACGTCGCGTGCAGCAGGCAACCTATGCTAATAACACAGATTAGTCACGTGCCCCTGCCAGATTTTTTGGCGGTAGCCAGTTATTACCCAATTACGTATGTAAAAATTGCGTGAGTCAAATTAGAGTTGGCCCAGTGGGGTATTTACAGGAATGGATTGGATACTTTTTTACCAAATTTGAAACAATGTAACGATATATATATATATATATATATATATATATATATATATATATATATATATATATATATAAAGATTTTAAGTTATTACGGATTTCCAATTTTTTGTAAAAATAAAGCGTTTTTAAAATTAGTTTCTATAAAGAAGCAAGTAACTAAGTGGATTTTTTAAAACATTGACTCCTGTTAAGGCAAAGTAATGTATTTTTGAAAAAATTTAACAGCCAGATTCACTGAAAAGATTTAAGATTTAAACCCGATCTAGTTAGTATGAAGTTTAAATCTTCTAGTTCGCCAGTTTGGTTTTGCTCTTGATGTTGTCATAATTTATATTACATATGTCAACAAATAAACGCTTATATAGGAATATTAAGGATAAGAACCTTGCGATAAAGCCTTGAAATATGTAAGAGAAATAGTTGTATGCCGAAAATAAATAAAATTTTCCATTTTTCCCGCTCAGTAATAAACCAAAATATATTTTTAGGTTTTAAAACTTGCTTGATTTATTTGTTGTTTTTGTTAGTTTAACTCCTCATGTTATTGAATTCGGCGTAAATGTTTAAATATCGTCTTTTTAAATATCTGACTAGATACAGGGCGACAGTGTGGACAGAGAAACTATGGAAATTGAAATTTTGACGTATTCATTAATACGCTGTATTCACAACGTATCGATATCACAACTATCTTGAATCATTGCAATAGGACAACTATTCGAAATATAGCATCGAGTCTATGTATGGTCTACCTTGGTAATACTAAGTCTATTAAATTAGTGTAATTTTGAGTGAGATGCTTAATTAAATGTACTTGGGAAATTTATAAAACTCCGACTCCGACTACTTCCGTAAAAACCGAAAATAGGCTATTTCGTTTTTACTTTTTTCTGACTGAGATTTTACACACTATCATCAACTTCACTGTTTTAAAAGGGGAACTTGGTGTAATAAGTGATGTTACTGGGCTGTGACAATGTACCCTTTACTTCAAAATGTCGCTTCAAAAAAGTTGAAAAAAAAAATAAAAAACGAAATAGTTGCTTTCGTTTTTTTTTCGAATACCTTCGGAAGTAGGAATTTTTCAGCTGCATTTTTAAGCATCAAATCTTTGAGCTAAATATTATAATAAATTGCCGATAGACCAATATATATATATATATATATATATATATATATATATATATATATATATATATATATCGGTTTAAGCTAAAAATTCGATCGATCACTAATACTAATAATTAGCGAATACTTTATTCATCCAAAGCTGTTCACCTGGAAGAAAAACTAATATACTGTTTTAACAGTTATATGTATTAAAATCATAAACCATTTTTTAATACATAAACACTTTTAAATTAGTTTAGCTTTTTTCGTCAATATTTTTATATAACTACATATCGATGATGTATACGAAAACAATGACATATAAGTTGTATGCGGTGAAAAAATTACGTCTCAAAATGTGCGGCGAAAACTAAGATTTTACAAAATTATCATTGTAAAAAATTACATTTTTGTAATTTCGAAGAAAATAATCACGCTTCCAAAAGTGCGCTAAAAATTATTACAATTCCAAAAATGTAGCGAAAAAAATTACGCATCCAAAAGTACGACAAAAACTATTATAATTTTGAAAATACGGTGAAGATAATTCTTCGTACATTTTAAAGATATAATTCTCTTCGTCGCACATTTTTAAGATATAATTTTTTTCGCCGCATTTATCAAGGATGTAATTTTTTCGCCGCTATGCCGTTTGGGATTCTAATTTTCGCCGCATATATAAAGAAGCAAAGGAAGAAGTGATGATTTTCGCCGTGGTTTTATAAATGTATTTTCTTCACCACAAATCTTTAGATGCTATTTTTTTCTCCGCAGATTTCAGAGGCATTGTCTTCGTGGACACAACGACGTAGTATTAAAAAAATCGCCCTTTTTGATGTATAATTCATATTATTAATTAAAAATATTTTTTTTTTCAACGCAACTTTAAATGGTTGAAAATGTTGAAAAATTGGTGAAAAAAGAATTAAATGGTGGAAAATAGTTTTCGTCGCACTTTTTGAAGAATCATTTTTTTCGTCGCAGAGTTTTGAAATGTAATTTTTTTTCACCGCTCATTTATAACTGTAATGGTTTTCGTCGCACTCTTTCAAGTATCTTTCTGTTCATCGCAATATTTTTACTGTCATTTTTTTCACCGCTTTTTTATTGTTGTAATAGTTTTCGCCGCAATTTTTGGAGCGTTATTCTCTTCGTTGCAGTATTCTGAAGTAACGGCACTTTTCAGTGAGAGATGTTTTTCGCCGCATATTTTATACATGTAATTTTTTTCGTCGTATTTTTAAAAATATAATAGTTTTCGCCGCACATTTTAAAGATGTAATTTTTCGTCACCCATTTTAAAGATATAATTTATTAATGATGCAATTTTTTTTCGCCGCATTTGTTAAAGATATAATTTTTTCGCCATTATGCCATTTGGAAATCTAGTTTTCGCCACATATGCGAAGAAATGATGATTTCCACCGTAGCTTTACAAGTGTATGTTTTTTCACAAACAACAAATCTTTAGTCGCTATTTTTTTCTTCGCATATTTCATCGTTATTGTCTTATTTATTATTGTAGAGCTAAAGGGTGAACCTAGCCCTATAATTTGTATGAAAAAGTGGGAGTGCAGATTCAAATTTTAGAATAGAGAACAATCATTAAAATTTGGCAATTGCATCGGGGCCAAATGGCACTAGAAAAAACAATCGAAACGCATTCAAATACAAACGGACTAATAAGCATACGTTTCTGTAATAGAACAAAAAGTGAAAATGCAAATGAAAGGGCACGCTTTATTTTAGAGATTTGAATTGTCGTTAGTTATTAGCTACTTGAGTTTCGCCCCCTCAGTTTAAAAGTGGGCTGTTCTGTGAGTGAAAGTATTTTGTTAATACGGTTGGAGTATATAGTATATTTACTTAAAATACGAACGATTTCTTTTTTTTTCAGTTTTATTGACTATAGGACACGCATTATGTCAGTATTCCATAGCAGTTGTTGACGATGTTATTTATTTGGTTTGCTATGAGGTGATCACAAATACCTGCTTGTCCACACTAGAGTTTGAGTTTCAGATAGGATTCTTGAAAAGCTTTGATCTCAAAATAGACCGTGAAAAGATTTGCAACAGCTTAAGATAGTGATGAGCCTATAGCGGTGCTATCAGTCCACCTGTATATCCTTTTATGGAATAAGAAATAAGCATTTTTAAGGGAATATCTGGTGAGGTTCGTATCGTGAGCTGGGAAATCTTCGCTTTCAGCGTTCTGGTTGAATGCATCTTTTTCAGTTGAGATAGTTATAAAATGTTCCGAATTTTTTACATAAGATTTGGCGTGCTCCACACGTGGTTGCATGAGGCTATCAAGGTATTTTTCCAATTTTTGGGTGGGAGAATTGTAAGCGCTGACGTTGGGTCTTAAAGGGGATTTTTCCTTATGTGTTTTTGAAAGTCCGTAGAGTTTTGAGAACCTGCTGGATTTTTCTCGTGATTTTTGTTTGGCGTCGGATTCTAAAGGTGAATCCATGATTTTGGTCTTAGCCATTTTTAATAAAACTTAAGAAACACGGGTCTTGTCAATTTCACAATTAAATCCCGATAGGGCTGAAAACCGAACGAATCTTGTGTAGATAAAAATCAATAATCTCTTTGTTCGTATAAGAACCAAAAAAGAATTGTCCGATTTTGTCTACAAGTGCTTTTATTTATTAATATTTCGAAAAGTTTTAGTATTAGCTAGCAGTTATGGAACACCCTGTCTAGTAGTTTATATATAACTTTTTTCTTGATGTTTTCAAATTATTATTTACAATATCGAGGCAAAACAAAAACTCATACGTCCATTGTACATATCACACTCTAATTTTGCATCAAAAGTGATGAAAAGAAAGAAAATACAGGTTGGTTGAAAAGTTTGGAAGCGAAAAAGAAAGAGTGTCTATTTTTTAATGAAATTAGTTTTTTTTTATTCAATATAATCTCCCTCAACTTCAACACAGTTATTCCAACGATCCTCCAATAATTTTATAGCATCTTTGTAATGATTTTCCGAAAACTCTGCAAAATAATGTTTTACGGCTGCAATAGCTTCTTTATTCGACGAAGAACGCTTTCCACGTAGAAATTGTTTCAAATTCCTGAAGAGGTAGTAGTCGAAGGGAGCCAAATCCGGTGAATACGTTGGGTGTTCAAACATTTCGTTCTTTAATTCTTTCAATTTAGCCATCGTCAAATCACTTGTGTGAGAACGTGCATTGTCTTGATGAAAAATGATTTTTTTTTCTTCTGTAAGCCGGTCTTTTTTCACGATTTTTTTTCCAACTAATCCAAAAGGTTGCAAAATCCCTTTTGAATCCCAAAAAACTGATGCCATAACCTTTTTTGCCGATCATCTGACTTGACCTGTTTTGAAGCTGAACAACCAGCTTCAGTCCACTATAAACGTTCTTGTTTCAGTTTAGGATCATGATAGTAAATCCAGGTCTCATCCACACTTACAAAACGACGCACAAAATGTGTTTTATTCTGCTTAAAACGCTCCAAATTACGCTTACAAATTTGTTTTCGATTCCGTTTTTGGTGAATTGTTAACGAATGCGACACTATCTTTCCGAATAGCTTTTTCATACGTAATTCTTCGTGTAAAATATAGAGTACTCGTTCGTCCGAGATGCCTATCGCATCAGCAATTTCACTTGGATCTTTACAAATAATATCATAGACTTGCTCAATGATTTCTGGTGATGTTTCACTTTTTGGACGTCCACTACGTGGTTCATCTTCAACGCTTGTTTGATCACGTTTAAACTCTAGAACCCATCGATGCACAGTTGGAAATGAAGGAGCAGATTCCTTTAACATTTTCACCATTTTTATATGAATTTCTGTTGCTGATAAACCTTCCAAAACAAAGAATTTAACACTGCGCGATATTTGGCTTTATCCATTGTATAAAAGTTCACTTACACGTCAACTTCAAATGGCTTGTGAACAAAGAATGAATTGACAGATAGAAATGAACTTTTGTGTGTGTTCATATAGAAGATGAAATATTAAAATGGCGTATAAATTTTAATTCCTGTACTGGTTAATAGGTGTCGCTTTCAAAACTTTTCAACCAACCTGTATTAATAACCATCTTTGCTCTATGGCCTGTACTTTGTGATAACTTAGTTTTTGCTACTGTACAAATAAAGACATTGATATGCAAATTTTTCTGTGGGATTTTACTAACTAAACAGACATATTAATTAAATAAAAAAAAATACTACACCAAATTCAAGGTTTTTAAAAGTAGCAATTATATTAAAGAAACCATTTAAAATGTAGGTAGCGAATCGGAACCATACGGTTTTGTTTATGTTTAGGTGAGCTAACCTTGAGATAGAAAAAAGTAGTTTGCGATTCAGAACAGTTACAACTAATTTGATGAAATTACCCAGAAACATAAAATTGTTGTTTGATAAATCGGCGATTATTTCCGTTACTTGCTCTAGGTCAGTGTTCAAAGCTGTTGATAAGCTTTTTTTTTAGTATTTAACTGTAAATAATTGATAGGTTTGTTTTACTAGTGCTTACTTTGTGAAGCCTACAAAGAATATAAGTTTATTGTATTTATTCCTCTTCCGGTTATCGAGATAGTAATATTATTAAACTTTAGAATAATATTCTAATTTTTTATTAAAAATCGTATTAAATAGGGTATTTTATTAAATTGGGGAAATCATTTCAAAGGGGTAATTTTAAAATTTGTACGTAACTGCAATAAAATGATCGTTCTACTTTAAACTAAAAAAAAATCCTGTAAAAACGAACCAAAAACGACTCATAGCGACTTTGGGATGTTGTAAACAAACAGTGATTTGAATAAAAAGGATTATAAATGGTGTAGAGAGTCACGGTGTACTAATACTACTTAGATATCCAAAAAAGCTTCAGATCTTTCGTCGAATGAAAAAACTATCACAACCTATTTATCATGCATGAATGCAGCAGTACGGCGTTATTACCGCTGAAATTATAATGTCGTAATTTTTGTATAAGGATTCCATGGTCCACACAGTCGACGGCCTTGCTCAAGTCACAAAACAACACCACATTAAATTCTAATCTATGAAACGATTCTAGTATACTCGTATTGGATACGAGATCTAAAATTCACAATACGGTATTTTCATCCTTCTGAAAATGACAATCTGAGAAATAATGATTTCTTTCGAGTTGAAACGTCATATATTTTTCAATAACTTTGGATATTATTAGAAGCAAGGATAGTCGCCTATAATTTTGGGATAGCTGTGCATCTTCATATTTAAAAATTGGCGTTACTATAGCCTTTTCAAGAACTGATGGGAATAGGTTTTCCTTTAAACAAAGATTGATCAATTTAGTTCAGGGAAACTATGATTTGATTAGTCTTGCATCGAGTCCAAACACATCCCGGATATTCTTATTTCTTAGATTATCTATAATGTCCCTAACTTGACCCAAGAGCCTCTCAGAGAAGTTAGAAATTGTTGAATCCTTAATAAGATTTACTTTTGCTATGGGGTTGAAGTTTAACTTTGGTCGTTTGTTTACTTAGTTGGAAATAATTTGAGAAAAAAAAATTATTAAAACCATTAGGAGATTCATCAGGTTTTAGTGGATTCTTAGAAATACCTTATTATGTTTATTAATAATATTTTTAGATGTGCATATTTCAGCATCATTTGCCCTAATCGTAGATTATGTATTGATTTTTCAAAAGCCTAACTAACTGTGGTAAATCTGGGTGTCTATATTACCCTTTTATATCCTCTAAACAAGGTAGATATTTTCGCATCTCTCGTATTTCCTCGATAAATCAACTTAATTTTTGTCACTGATCAAACCTAACCATGTATGTTTTTTTCTGGAAATGCTTCCTTGTATGCTTCTTCCAAAAATACTTAGAAATCGTTGAAATTTTTCGACATGGAACGTGTTCATACCCTTTTGTGTTATCGGGCGGCATCATATTTGACTTTGTGCACCACCTACCTTACTTCCAATTTCAGGGAAACTCTCAATTTGTCCTTTATGATCCAGTCCGAGAAGACATTATCCAGAATATTACTTCTCCGTGTTGGTTCATGTTGGGACCCTCTACAATGTCAGAATATTTTAAAACATTAGACTCATATGTATTTAAGTTTATGTTGAAATCACCTGCTAATATAGTTTGTTTATCATTGCATATCTGATTAAGAATAGTTTCCAGGTGTCTCAAGAATGTGTCAAACTGACCTGCGGAATCTCTATACAATGCTAAAATGTTTAGATTAAAATCGCTTAAATAACTACTACAACATTCACAACATGCTTCGACAATACAATTTAAAATCATAAAATTAATATGTTCTGTTAAAAGTATCACAGTACCTCCTCCAGTAAATTGTTTTCTTGTTACAAAAACATACTAATTTGGATCCACGCAAAAAGAAAAACTTTTCATTTCATCTTCAGAGAGCCAATGCTCTGTTAGGCATATTTCATCAATATTTGTATCTGCAATAAATGCTTGTAATTCACCACTTTTTGTTCTCAGTGACCATACATTAACATGTAGAATCCTTATTGTGATCTTATTGCTCTGTAGGGAGAGCCTTGGACAGCATTTTTGGAGTAGTTTGTAGGATTATTCATAAAAACTTCATCCAGATTGTACAAATCTTATGCTGTGTCAGTTTTTTTTTCAAAAATATGAAAAACGGAAAGCTTTGAGCAAATTCTGAAAAAATATTTGAAATACACATCAAATTTTATAAAATTTTCTTAATTTAACCTTAATAATAACAACCGAGATCCCAATGGTGAGCATTGAATTCGGAATACACTGTACAGGCTGTTGCGTTGGCGGGACAAATCAACATATAAGACGGCGCCTCGTCAGGTTTCATATTATGTAATATCACAGTCAGATGCCGCAACTTTCATTCTTCCTAACGTAGTTATACGGCACAAACTTTCCTATCAAGGACTACAATATACACAACCTTTTTTGGAAGTATTAAAGTGAGTTTTAGCATAACAAAACACACTCGTACGAAGAACTTAATAACAAAAAAAAATCTTTAGTAGAGTTTAATTGTGTTATCAAAATTAGTTCAGTTATTATAAATTTATTTTAAACATTTTCTTATAACTAGAGCAAATAATTTATAACGTTCAAAAATGTTCTCTATGACTAAGGCTATAAAAATAAAATCCAACTTAATTCACATATATACTTCAGTAAAATCGTTACATATATATCTTAGTTAATATTTTTTTAAAAACACGTAGGTGCAAGACGTTTTCTATTCATCGTTGTTATCGCGCTCACATATAAATTCAACCATTTTAATCTGATTTTCTAACCCAAATTATTGAAAGCTAAATACAAGGTTTTGCGTTAATAAAATTTTACTGAAGGTTTTACATAAAACACAATGTCGTAATTTTTCAGTTGCAATAATAATATTAATAAAAGTACAGGTTGGTTGAAAGTTTTGAAAGCGACACCTATTAACCAGTATAGAAATCAAAATTTATACGCCATTTTAATATTTCATCTTCTATATGAACACACACAGAAGTTTATTTCTGTCTGTCAATTAATTTTTTGTTTACAAGCCATTTGAAGTTGACGTGTCAATGAATTTTTATACAATGAATAAAACCGAATATCGTGCAGTGATAAAATTCTTTGTTGTGGAAGGTTTATCAGCAACAGAAATTCATATAAAAATTGTAAAAGTCTTTAAGGAATCTGCTTCTTCATTTTGAACTGTGCGTCGATGGGTTTTTGAGTTTAAACGTGGTCGTACAAGTGTTGAAGATGAACCACGTAGTGGACGTCCAAAAAGTGCAACAACACCAGAAATCATTGAGGAAGTCTATGATATTGTTTGTAAAGATCCAAGTGCAACTAAGCGTAAAATTGCTGATACCATAGGCATCTCGGATGAACGAGTACTCTATATTTTACACGAAGAATTACGTATGAAAAGGTATTCGGAAGGATAGTGCCGCATTCGTTAACAATTCAACAAAAACTGAATCGACAACAAACTTGTAAGCGTAATTTGAAGCGTTTTAAGCAGAATAAAACCAATTTTGTGCGTCGTTTTGTAACTGTGGATGAGACTTGCATTTACCATCATGATCCTAAACTGAAACAAGAACGTTTACAGTGGACTGAAGCTGGTTGTTCAGCTTCAAAACAGGTCAAGTCAGAACGATCGGCAAAAAAGGTTATGGCATCGGTTTTTGGGGATTCAAAAGGGATTTTGTTGATTGATTATCTTGAAAAAGGTAAAACAATTAACTCCGAGTATTATTGCAACCTTTTGGACCTGTTGGATAAAAAAGTTCGTGAAAAAAGACCCGGCTTACAGAAGAAAAAAATCATTTTTCTTCAAGACAATGCACGTCCTCACACAAGTGGTTTGACGAGGGCTAAATTGAAAGAATTAAAGTACGTATTCACCAGATTTGGCTCCTTCCGACTACTACCTCTTCAGGAATGTGGAACAGTTTCTTCGTGGAAAGCGTTTTTCATCGAATGAAAAAGCTATTGTAGCCGCGAAACATTATTTTGCAGAGCTTCTGGAAAATCATTACAAAGATGGTATAAAATTATTGGAGGATCGTTGAAATAAGTGTGTTGAAGTTGAGGGAGATTATATTGAATGAAAAAAATAATTTCATTGAAAAATACACATTCTTTCATTTTCAAAACTTTTCAACCAACCTGTATATATGTTCGACTGACATGTAAAAATAAATTTGTCAGTATTCGTTATTGGGCGTTTTTTATTGAATTCACCCACATATATATTAACCTCTCTAAAAATGTCAATAGGCCTATTCGTAGAGGAATCCAAAACCAGTCAATGCCAATCAGAATTTACAAAAACAGTTAGTTGACACTTTGCAAATGTTTTTGAACGATCTGATTGAAACTGACGTCACAATTCCAAGAAACTAGGCTTGGGTAGCTTTTTAAATTTTGATTTTTAAACAAAATATGTTGCGTTTGAAATTCACGTAACCCATAATGTCAGCTTACATTACCAAATGGCTCCATAATTATGTTTGTCAATGTTTAACATTACCTGAAAACTTTAATAACAGGTATCTCAAAAACTCTCCAATGCCTTTTTTGGCTTCTTTATTGATTCACAAAAAACTTTGTACGCGACCCACGAAGGAGGAGAACGAGTGACTCATAGCGGATTATCTTTTCTAGTAGATTGAGGGGTTGGACTGAAGGTTTTGTGATTCAATCGAGGGGGTGAAATAAGTGAGACGCGACAAATGTGTGTAATTGTGTTTAGCTCGGCGCAAGGGATAAATTGGGATTGGAAAGAACAAGTGAAAAATTAACTTCATTTGAACGCCAAAATTAAGAAAGTTTGGCAAGTAAAGATCTCTTACTTAAACAATATGCGAATAATAAAATTCTAGTTACATGACGATTTTTTTAATATTTTTTTTTCCATTTGAAGAACAGTTATGGGTTATGCAAATTTTCCAGTATAAAAAATTATAATACAGTTTTCTGTATCTCAAACGTAAAGAACAAAGGTAAAAAATGTTTAGCAGTGTGAACAAATTTGGAAAAACTATACTGTTAGTGAGCAAAACCTTGAAATTTTATTTGTAATTATCGAATTTTAGAAGGTATTTTATAACCCATGAAAACTTAGTAGCATAACACGAATGAGTCAGAGACCCATTTCAAAATACACTGGAAGGTCTCACAATTGGAAAACAAGACTGACAGTGTGGATCATAACTTGCTTTTGACAAAACTTGACGTATACGGGGTCAGGAGGGTTGCTGCCAATTTGCTGCAATCCTACCTATCGGATAAGCAGCAAACAGTCTGCTTTACTAAAAGTAATCATCATTACTTTTCAGATAGAACTAAATTGTTGCAGGAAGTACCTCAGGCCTCTATTCTAGGACCCATATTATTCTTAATATATGTAAATAATGTGGGAGATGGATTGGCTGCGGATAGCGTTTGCCAGATTGCTGATTGTGGCGAACACTTCTGTGGCGGGACTGTCTCAAAAGTGCACAAAATCTGCATTGAAAATACAGCAGTGGTGTTCTAATAACAATCTCACTCTGAACGTAGATAAAACTGGCCTCATTCTTATTTCAAAGCATGCAACAAAATATGAGTCACTACTTGTATGGCGTGGGGGTGGATCTATACCTACTTTGAAACACATTAGGTTCTTGGGTATCCACTTGGACCCCTCTTTAAGCTGGGAACATCATATCTCAGCTCTTGGACCTAGACTTAGCAGTTTGTGTGGTGTAGTTTGAAGGCTTCGTGACGTCATCACTGCAGAGACTGTTAGGCTTTTCTGCCTTGGGCATCCGAGAGCTTCATGTCGACTATTTGTACTCAGTTTAAATTGCTTACTGTTCCCTCATTATACTTTAGATCTTTAGTCATGTTTTTCAGAAGGAATACGGAATTATTTCCGCTAAAAAAAAACTTTATGGGGAAAACATGGTTATGATTACCAGAGGGGCGAATGACCTAAAGGTCCTGACGTTGCTTTGTCATGTGATCATAATTTTGTTGGCAAATAAAAGATATTATTATTATTATTAAGAACTACGAGTATTGATGCAAAAAAAATTCTGTTTGAATTTGGGCCGGACGTGATCACCAATCTCCTTTATTGAAGGCAAAAGTTTTTAGCATACTTCCACCATTTCCCACGTTTTACCTATGTAAAACATGATTGGCTGCAGTATACACAAAATATAGTTTTTAGTTAAACATAGAACAATTTTCTAACACCTCGTTGTGAAATGAAAGGTTTAACCTACCAGACAGACTCAAGGATCCTCTTTAGTAAAAAGTTGTTTTAAAATTGATAAAACCATCTACCATATACCAACTTACTAAAAGAAGAAACCTTATATTTACTAATAAATGGTTTAGAAACTGTTTTAAAAATCTTTAATAAAATTCTTACAACTCAACTATTATCAACTAACATTTTGTCTTATATTTTACAAAAAAAATGTAAACCTTACAAGTACTGTTTCCCCATTAACATAAGAACTATAATATCTTATTTGCAAATTATTATGTGAATAAATTTAAGTACTTGTCGAAATTTTTAAAATATTTTAATGCTTAAACTCTTAAGGAACAATGAAAATCCAATCAGTTTTAAACCCCAATTACTCTTATACATTCATTTCATGCCCTTAAAACTATCAAAGCTTTCTGAAGAACCTGAACCTGAAAATTGAAAACGTCAGATCTAATAGAATTTTTAAATTCGATTCTTATTTCTCGAAAACTAAACTAGATTATAAAATTAGCTATTTTTACTTATGGCAAAAAGCTTTTTTAGTACAAACAAAATATAATTTAAAGTGTGCTAATTTTTTTGGCACGATTAGATGTGCCAAACCATTTTTCTCTGAAGTTTTACACAAATACGTATAGATGAAAGAAAGACAAATAAAATATTACAGCAATTTATCAATAATTTAATTATAAAAATAAAACTCTCAACATTTTTATATACAAATTATAGGTCAAAACGCCCAAAAAAACCCAGTTACAGTAAACAATATAACTTACAAATAGCATATTTAAGAAAAAAACATATGCTATAAAAATATAAAGAGTACTCATTATCCTTTTTATTATCAAGGTCAGGTCTGGGTAAAAGTCCCCCTAAATTTTCTTTATTGCCTCCTATTTAAGCCTTTTTCAAGTCAGTATGTCGCTTGAAATCGTCACCCTATCGCATTAATGATCTTCCTATATCCCTTTGCCCATCATAGGACCTCCATTTTTGTATTTCGTGGGGCCTGCCCATTTCCATTTTAGTTTGGTGTATGTTTCACAGCATCAATGACCCTTCTTCTGCTACTAATTCATTCATTTCTATTTTGATCTCCAAGAGATGCTGTTTGGTTCTTCCGATTCGATTTTATTATTTGTCCCAAATAGGTTTACTCTCCAACTGTTTCCAATGTCATGTTGTCAACCATTATAGGACGTATGTTTGTTTTTGTTTTATTTATATTAATGTACTTTTTAGATATTAAAACTTCGGGCAGATCATTTAACCTCCAATTTAGGTGATCGCAATTTTCAGATATGAATAAAACATCGTCAGAAAATCGAATATTGTCAAGCTTTCGGTCGTTGATGGTGACACCGAAGTTCTCCTTGTGTAATTGTTTGATTAGACATGGTTCCATCGTTTCAGAGTCGACTCTTGACAAGCTCCAGGATACTATAGCGTTGGGGTGTGGGAAATCTATTATTTCTTCCTCTTGGTACCCAATAAATTTCTCTACTCTTTTGTTGCGAGTTTCATATAAAAGTTTCTTCCGCTTTATTGTATCAAATTGCAGAAGAACGTACACATTGGAAATCTGTAGTTATTGTAATTTATAACAATTTGCATGCAGTTTTCTTAAATCCTTCATTTTGTTATTAACCAAAGAAAACCTTCTCATTTTATAAAAACTTTTATAAAAATGTATTTTTAATTCCTGTTTATACTAGTATTCTACTCTCATCAAAGTTATCTAACGAAAATAATATTTTTTGCCATTTTCGTCGCCTTATTTTTCCCTCGGGGTCTTTTCTTAATCTCGGCCCCGTCGTTCTCTCATCCCTTCATAATTATACACTTCACTTATTTCGCCCCCTCAATAGAAAAACCCTTAGGTCACCCACCCTATCATTTGAAGACAGTGTTTGCAGTAATGATTTCCTAAAATGACTCAGCCAGGCTTCTAATCACAAAAAGAAAATAATTTGCTTTTGTATTTCAGCTCGTATTTATTTTTAAAAAGTTGGTATAGTCCGGAGTTGCAAATAGTTCCAGAAAAACGTTTTGGGCAAATATAATTACCTAAAAAATTAAATTAAAAATGTTTTACTTTTTTGGAGACACTAGTTTTTAGCCTAAGGCGCAATCACCTCAATATGGGGTTCATAATTCACTCCCATCGCCGAGTCATGCTGCTAATCAACTTCCTCGCATAATCCAGTGATAAATTATTCTATATTCTATGCATTTCTACACTTAGTTGCTTGATAGTCCATATATATTTTTTACCAAGTTAAAGTTCCCTGTTCCAGTCATGACTTCTTGTAGTATCCATAAGTCATAATCAAGTTCAAACCAGTGTGCAGCAGACTTTATTAAACCTTTTTCATAAATTTTTTTCATTCTTTTGCGTTCAGGTTTTCAGTAAAAAGACATAATGACACAAATCTATGGAGAAAGAAACCAGATGTGTACCTTAATTTATAATTCTGTATTGCGCGTAAACCGACTTAGTCAAATATTTTGACATTACTCGTAAGGAGTAAGAAGCTGTGTTTATCTTATTACATACCTCTGATATATGTTTTGTTCAATCTAGATTACGATTAACATGAATTCCAAGGGATTTTTTATCTTCTTTTAGTATGATGCTCTGGCACATTTTTTTATTAAATTATTTGAAATCTCATCATACCCACGCCTTTTTTTGTTTTTTAAAGATTTTATAATTTTAAAAATTTGTTGTATATGAGAGAAATATAGAATTACCTGTTATTTCTCCCACTATCTGCCAAATCCATTTAGACTGCCTTTTTGACTAATTTTTTCGAAGTATTGATCTTTCCTGTCTGAAGCTAACATTTTGTTATATGTTTGTTTGATATCTCTGTATATTTCTCTGTATCTAGGGTCTTTTTCACACATGACAAGTAGAGCATCCAGTTGACGTTTGCATTCTAAAGTGTTGAATTCTTGTCTTTTGCTTGTTTCTTGTTACTTTTTACATTGGACATATTCTAAATTTGATGTCAAAATTAGCATTTGCAACCCTAAATGTCGGTAGGATATTGCAAAGACTGAAAAATATCGCCAGTCGAACGATATGTTCCACTGCATCCGAGGTCGATAGGTGGCAGATTTGCAAAATTCTACCGACATACCCTGGAATTTATATTTCATGTATCAGTTATTTCCTGCGAATATATATATATATATATATATATATATATATATATATATATATATATATATATATATATATATATGCCCCTGATGTTAAGGACATATAACTAACGAACTATTTGCGACAACCTAAACTGTACGGATGTTTCGTCCCGAAACCGGTGGTGGGTTCATCAGTGGGATCCTCCGGCATTTTTCCCAGACATCCTTGTACTTTCCACAAACTTGAACCTCAATTTAAGTCCAGTTTTGCCGGAAAGCGGTGGTAAGATGTTAAGTTCCACAACAATATATATATATATATATATATATATATATATATATATATATATATATATATATATATATATGTTTATGCGGATTTCACGGATTCCTCCGTGTGAGATGCAATAGCAGTGGATATATCCACATTATGCCGTTGTAGTGCTGAAATCACATTCAGCAAACGTACAACTATATGCAGCTCCGCGTATGAATGAAGTAAAATGCGAACAGTAAATGCAAACTTCTCTCCATCATATCCTTTCTGTGTTAGAGGTTGCACAGTTAGAATAAATTGTTATAAAAAGCAATTCATCCTATTCCACCATCATCGAGATGATGGCCTACCTGTACCACCATACCGAGAAGAAAGTCAAAACTTACCCTCCCCGCCACAGTGATACGGCAGAGGTACATGTTTCGTCTCTACTAGACTCATCAGGGTACCGACATGCACCAGGCTGTGCAAAGGACAGATTGGAAGAAAGCATGCAAATACTGAACGCGGCTTCTCCGACCTCCCGCCGGATGGCGTATATATGTTTATGCGGATTTCACGGATTCCTCCTCTCACACGGAGGAATCCGTGAAATCCGCATAAACATATATACGCCATCCGGCGGGAGGTCGGAGAAGCCGCGTTCAGTATTTGCATGCTTTCTTCCAATCTGTCCTTTGCACAGCCTGGTGCATGTCGGTACCCTGATGAGTCTAGTAGAGACGAAACATGTACCTCTGCCGTATCACTGTGGCGGGGAGGGTAAGTTTTGACTTTCTTCTCGGTATGGTGGTACAGGTAGGCCATCATCTCGATGATGGTGGAATAGGATGAATTGCTTTTTATAACAATTTATTCTAACTGTGCAACCTCTAACACAGAAAGGATATGATGGAGAGAAGTTTGCATTTACTGTTCGCATTTTACTTCATATATATATATATATATATATATATATATATATATATATATATATATATATATATATATATATTCCTTTTCTCTGTTTGAAAGGAGAATACATATATAACAACCATTTAAATATGGCAGATATGGAGATTTCTTTATTTCTTACTGTAATTTAGATTTTTTAAAAAATATATTTATTCCCTCGTTGAGCGCCATTAGTAATAATTATCATCAAAGTGACGGTGACGAAATTTTGTTCTTAATTTATTATACAATTTTTTTATTTACATCTAATTGTCATCTAAATCAGCCCAAAATTTAATAACTACTCTGCATATTGCATGGTAACATGGTTCAATGATAATGAATGCATACATGGAAACTATACTAGTAAGCCCCCTTTTGCGCACGCATCGACCATCCACGCGGTTTCTTCAGAAACCTGCCGAGCGAATGAACAGCTTTTGAAACGCCGCATACGGTCGCGCGGCGCCAAAAGATACACATTCGAATTTTGTTGTACGGGTTGTCGCGAAATATCGGAAAAAAGATCGCGCGCGACAAAAAAAAAATCTCAGTTTGAAAAAAAAACTGCTTTGGTGTTCCAAAACTTGTATAAAAGGATTATTTTTGTGAACATACGAAACACCAATTGGATTTGTGAACTTTGAAGAAAACTTTAGAGTTAAAAACACAGTTTAAGTGCAGGATGGGTTTTTGCTGTGAATTTTGTGATGAATCGTAAATCAAAAAAATGTACGAAATGGGATCTTTGATAATAGAAAAACAAGGTTGTAAAAAGTAGCAATAAAATAAAAATTATTATATTATAGAAGAGTACTACCCAAAAATCTCACAAACCACAACACATACAAAGTTCTAGAAATGGTTCTTCTAGGAAATACAGATTTCGACAAATTTGGATATCAACACATCTTTGATAACTAAGAAGTTACTTGACACTTTTTCTTCGTCTTTCCTGTTTCTTACAAAGACTTTTCAGAAACTTATTTCATCATGGTGGACATCAAAAACGAACCTCCAGCTACGCCCACTCCAAAAAAATCCAGGGGCATATCGATGACTACGGTAAAAAACTGGCTGATGTTGTCTGATACTAAGAAAAATGAGGCAATGGAGCCGCCGAAATTTCACAAAATGCCGGAAAGTTTTTTGAGAAGTTTGAGAAGGAGGTCGTTGAGGGTAAAGAGAAGTAAAAGTTTCGTGTTGCCTGAGAAAAGAAAGAGTGGTAAGATCTTTAATAATTTTAATATTTAAAAAAAAACCATGAAAAAATATTTTTATCCTAAAATGTTGTTTGACAAAAAAAATCAGTTCCAAATAAATTTTGGCATGCTGTGAGAAGCCGCTGTAAAATTACTTTATTTTCTACTGACTGCTAGTGATATTATTTTTGACTTCATGTTAATAAAATAAATGTTTGTTTGCTTGCATATTGTCAATGCTTGTGCACAGTATTTCAGTTCGGTGTCTGAGTTGTCTCAGTGTCCAACGGCGACCTTATAGATATTAATAGCTGGGGAAATTTGGAATTTTCTCTAATATCAGAGGAGACTATAAGATATAAAGCAACTAAAACGTAAAAAAAGGTACAGGAGAGGATAATATTCCCTCATATATCTATAAAGGGTGCTCGGATTTTTGGCAGCCCTATCGCTCATAATTTTCAAGTTGCCCTAAAAACAAAAATTTTTCTCAGTAGACTAAAAACAGCATTTCATTTCTCCCATATTTAAAGATGGTAAACAAACAAATGTTGAAAATTATAGACCAGTTAGTATACCTAATTCACTTGCTAAGACATTTGAGATGATCCATTCAGATGACATTGTAACCAACATCACTCATAAAATAGTAGAACAGCAACATGGATTTGTAGGTGGAAAGTCCACAGTAACAAATTCATGTGTGTTTACAAATCATGCCTCGGAGGTTATTGATGGCGGGAAGCAGTTGGATACAGTGTATATTGATTGTGCAAAGGCATTTAATAAGGTGGATCATCGGGTGTTGCTGGCTAAGCTTGTTGCGTTTGGCTTTTCTAGAAATGCTTACCTCTTTATGAAAAGTTATCTTTCGTGTAGGCCGCACTTGGTAAGGATGGGAGGGTCATTTTCTCAGACTTTCATGACAACATCTGGTGTACCGCAGGGTAGCAACCTGGGCCCTCTGTTGTTTTTAATGTTTATAAGTAATTTACTTAATAATGTTAAACATTCCGATGGTCTCTTATTTGCGAATGATTTTAAAATATTTAAGAAAGTAATAAACAGTAATGATTGTAGTGCACTGCAACAAAACCTAAATTCAGTAACGGAATGGTTTCGATTAAATAAAATGTTTTTAAATACTAATAAATGCTCCTTTATGTCTTATACAAATAAATTAAATCCTATTAATTTTAATTACTTTATTGATGGAACAAAATTACAAAAAAAGACTGAATGCAGGGATTTGGGGATGCCCTTCCAGTCTAATTTGAAATTTATTGCCCACTATCGCAATATTATTAGTCTTTAGGATGCTTGGTTTTCTGATTAGGAATATAAGTCAATTTAATAATCATAATATAACAATAAAATTGTATAATGCACTTGTTCGTCCTCATCTAGAATATGCGTGTAATATACGGTCTCCTAGTACAAATGTACATTGTGAAGCTATTGAGCGTTTTCAAACAAGGTTTTTGAGATATTTATATGTTAGGAAAAATAATTTACATCCATATCTGATCTTTTATAGCAGTATGTTAGAAGGCATTAATTAAATTTAAGACCCTTCAGAAAATAAGGCAAATTCAATTTGTGATATGTGTTTGTTGTATTATCAATAATATGAAGTTTGACAACTGTTCTTTGATTAATTATATACCTCTTCATGTACCTAAAATAAGATTAAGGATACAAAAGAAAAAATTCTTTCATGTCTCCATTGGTAGTCGTCCTACAATGAATTTAGTGTTAACTGAGTGCAATATACTATATAAGGATAATGAAATAGACTTTTTAATTATACTAAGGAACTGCTATTGTAGCTTATGCAGTGACCTTTAGGTTTATTCAGGTTCTTGTCTGTGTTAGTTATCTGTTAAAATTGCTCTTACTTATAATTACATTGTTGCAAGTTATGTTTAGGTGTTTGTAAGAGTATTAATAAGTAAATAAAAAAATAATGGAATATTTTTCCACAATTTCATTACTAAACGTCGTCATTGTACCTTACCTTGGATTAAAATTAGAAATAAATGAAAAATTTCTAACTGCATGTGATAATAATGACGTACTTCTAAACTTGAAAATTACGTATTTTTAAACTTTACTATTCTACTATCAAGGTGATGTGATGGTGTTTAAAGCTTCATTCGCATTGTATTTAAGTGGATTCCAGTTTTCCCGTAGTTGCTATAGTATATTCCTTGCGGAGTGATGTAAAACTCTCTAAAATTTGAATTTGATCTCTTTAATCGAGAAGACCTGTCAGTTTTAGTAGCCGATGAAGTCATACGACTCCACCAAAGGTTTTTATATGTATTTTGACCCCCTGATTACGAAGATCGAGGGTGGATTCACGAAAAATAGTCGAGTAATTTGTTCTAAACAAAAAAATTGTTAATAATTGAAATTTTTTTTTCTATAAAATAAAAATTATTTTCGTGTTCCTCTACCGATTCTAACCAAAAAGTGTCTCTTATGATTTTTCCGTCACATTTTGTATCTAGAATAGATACATAGATATATTTTTCTGTCACATTTTGTATTTAGAATAATTCAAAAACGTCTAGCTTACCATTTAAATTTTCTTGATACAAATTTGGTGCCACGACGTCATCATTTCTTATTGCACAATAAACATTAAACTGCCAGGATTCTTGAAAATTTTGCTCTCTAAACACATGTAGATTTAAACCAGTCTAATAATGGGAACTATGTCGATTTAAGATAGTTTTTTTTGTAAATTTAGGTCCGTCTGTCCAGATGATATTGTCTAGAAAAAAATTGTCTTCTTGCGTCCAAGTTGTGATAAATTCACAGAATGCCACTCGTGTTTTAAAATCCGTTTCTTTTAGATGTGTATAAATTAAATTTATGTTTGCGAAATATTCTATGAACTGTTAATTTGGATAAACGTGACTCTACAGCAGCTTGTCTTGCCGACGTTGTTGGATATGTAGCGAAATGTCCCAAAAGAGCAATTTCAATATTGTCATTATTAAGAGGTTCATTTCTATGCATTATTGTCTTAACGGATCCAAGGTTTAAATAATCTTCGTTTGTATAATTTAAGGGCCCCGGCATTATTATTAATAACTTTCAAATGACGACAGCTTCATACATTTATTTAGTATTTGATGGTTTTTCCATGCCGTCATAGCCAACTATGAGTAAAAGGTCATAATCAACTAAGATTATAACTCAACTAAAAATCCACAACAAAATCGCCATATAAAAATTTTCAGCATAGATAATCTTACACAAACTTCCCTTATTTTTGATGCTAAATAAGATAAAATTAGAAAATTTGGGGTTTTCTATTTGAAAAAGTGCCTTTTGACGATTCCTTCAATTTAATTTTTAATCTTATTTTTTGAACACCCTCACCTCAAAATATTATATAAAATTTTTATTAAAATATTTGAACCGACTTCTAAAAGTGCGCTAAAAATTGAAAATGACCAAAAATTTTTATATGTTATTGAAATTTTTGAAGTCGGCTCCAAACTAATACCTGATAAAATGTGATTCGCATAAACAGAAAAATAATTTATTTGTAATTGCTTTCTTCCATAATTTGTACATATTAGTATTTATTTATTTCATTTAGAAATAATTTGGCGTCGACTTCAAAAATTTCAATTTCATATAAAAATTTAGCGTTATTTTTCACTTTTTAGCGCACTTTTAGAAGTCGGTTCAATTTTTTTTTATAAAAATTTAATTATATTTATATATATATATATATATATATATATATATATATATATATATATAACCTCCTTTTATTCGTCGTATAAACATAGAAAAGAAAACCAACTGCTACGGAACTTTAAAGTAAAGCGGATTTGACACGTGCTTGGCCGGATGTTTTCATTAAAATCCGGAGTTTTTCATCCTCCTGTACAAAATATTTATGATTTTGTTGTCTGTTGTACAGAACTGGAAAGCAGCTTCGCTCACTCTACCATAAACTTTAATAAACATTATTACTTATAAATTAATTACTTTTTAAAATAGCTTGCAGATATGTATTATCAGCTACAGTCGTATAAAAAAAAATATGATTTATGATTGTTTTCTTCCGATCAATACCGGCGCTAGTATTCTTTTTTATGTAGAAAAATTATCAATGTCTGTAAGTAACCATAAAGTCTTCTTTATCATGAAAGACGTCATTTAAGTGCAATCGTGAATTATTGATAATATTGATTAACAGAACATAAATAGCACATTGTATTTAATTTAAAAGGTGAAAATTTATTGAATCAATACTATTTATACTTTTAGTACGTTTCAATGCAAGGTTTCACGAATCGTTAAATATTTGCACAGATTTTGATGAAATTTGCAAGTATCTTTTACACTTGAATAAATAATTCGGCTTGCGTGCTATGCAAATATAAATATTGAGATATTTAAGGTTCCTATTTATTTAATAAACTTTATAAATATTGTTGACAAGGTTGATATAAATGCTTAAGCCATGTCCACAGCATAAAAATTTGCTTTTTGTGCAGCATTCACTGCAAATATTTTCACAGCAAATTTCAAATTTTTTCCACTTAACTTTTTGTTCTGTTAGCTTGCTTACTTTATTGTAGTAACGAAACTTGTATATCAACGTTTGTGCGTCGACATTTAAGGCGGCTTTACGCGTGTACAATAGCTCAAGCAAGTTACTAAATCAAGTCTGCATAGTAGATACTAATACACTTTACTAAACTGAATTGTCTACACACGTTTATTTAGCGTTCAGTTGCTATGAAATAGGAGTGAGGAGACTACTTGCTTAAGTAAATAGCAATTGATGCTATTCACTTGACTAAACGCAGCACTTTCAGAAGAACCAAATCAAATTGTTTACATGATACCCAGTAACTAAATTCATTTACTTTACACGTGTAAAGCTACCTTCAACAAGCGTCTACACTGAAATACAGTCGGACGTATAACGCAAAATTTTTGTTGATGTGAACTTGGCTTTATGCATAGTTGTTATTTATGAAAATATTATTGGCACGTTTTTTTAATGATCTTTTTAATTAATAGAAATGAACATCAGTTAAATAATTATAATAATAACGAAATAGCAATGCTAAAAGTGATGAAGATACATGCAAAATTAACGTCCAAAAGTGTAAAAGATATTTTTGCAACCGATTAGCGGGATTTTTAGATCCTAAAATCATAACACTGTGCAAGAAAATTTTTGTTTGTTGTATTGACAGTTTAATTTATAAAATTACATCTAGTTTGTTATTTAACAATTTTGAACATTTTTAAGAATGATCAATTTTTATCTGGAAACCTATGAAACTTCAAAATTAGTATCTGAACATCATCGGCCGCTTTAAACTTGATTTTTGAGTATAACCCATGTTCAGAAACAGAAAAAAAAGGTAATGATATATTAGAATAGATTTCAAGAATAATTTAATTTAGTTTTGGTACTATATTGAGATTCTACTACAACTGGATACAAATTGGGCAATATTATATTATATTTTGCCGTTTCGGATCTCTTATACATCATTTCTCGAACATTATTTTTAGTAATTTGCTTTTCCATCTGACTCTCGACATAATACGGAGGTTTGATCCGATTCGTTAACGAAGAAGCGAGTTTCGCGAATAAAAAACGCTTTCACACACGTTACGTAGAAAAGTTAAAACTTTAACAAAAATTCAGAAACTAAAGGGTATTTTTTATAGAGGTATAGAACTTTAAGTTGGCAACACTTTTTTAACTGGCGGCCATTTTGTCAGCTATCAAGTGATTTATGTTTAGTTTGGTTTAGCATTTCAACATGAATAGACTGACGCCTGAACAACGCTTCCAAATTGTGCAAATTTATTTTGAACATCATGGTTCTGTATATATACGTATCGCGCACTACGTCCATTTTACGGTCAACATAATCGTCCATCAGAACAATTAATTCGATTAACTATGGAACGTTTTCGCACCACGTTTACTCTAAATGATAACACGCATCCACAGAGACGTCGTACACTGCGTACAGAAGAATGCATTGCTGCTGTAGAGCGTAGCGTAGAGGAAGACCCGAATCAGTCTATCCGCCATCGTGCACAGGAATTGGATATGTGTCCATTCACTTTATGGAAGATTTTGCGGAAAGATCTTGGTTTGCGTGCTTACAAAATCCAACTCGTGCAAGAATTGAAGCCACACGATCACCTAGCAAGACGTAGATTCGGTGAATGGGCCCAAAACAAGATTGCCGTTGATCCCAATTTTCATAAGCGAATTTTGTTTAGCGATGAAGCTCATTTTTGTTTGAATGGATACGTCAATAAACAAAACTGCCGTATTTGGAGTGATGATAATCCTCAAGTGTATGTTGAGACACCGTTACATCCAGAAAAACTGACTATTTAGTGTGTTTTATGGGCTGGTGGAATCATTGGTCAGTACTTCTTTAAAAACGATGCTGGTCAGAACGTTACAGTCAATGGTGACCGTTATAGAGACATGATTACTGACTTTTTCGTTCATCAATTGAACAACCAAGATGTGCAGGACGGCGCAACATGTCACACAGCTCGTGCCACAATTGATTTATTGAAGGAAACGTTTGGTAACCGCATAGTTTCACGTTTCGGACCCCTGAATTGGCCTCCAAGATCGTGCGACTTAACGCCGCTAGACTATTTTCTGTGGGGATATGTGAAGTCGCTAGTCTACGCCGATAAGCCAGAAACGATTGATCACTTGGAGGACAACATTCGCCGCGTTATTGCCGATATACGGCCACAAATGTTGGAAAAAGTCATCGAAAATTGGACCTCCAGATTAGACTACGTCCGAGCCAGCCGTGGCGGTCATATGCCAGAAGTAATATTTAAATTATAATGCCAGAAGGTTATCTTTCGAATAAAGTAAATTTCAAGTCAATTTAAAAAATTCATCTTTGTTTTATTCCATTTACCTCTATAAAAAACACCCTTTACATCAATTGTCCGAAGAAAGCAGTAGATATTTTCGATTCCCCTATTTTAACCATCTAGTCGGGGAAAACTAAAATTATTTAATTTAAAGGGAAAAGAATAGTGACATATTATTTCAAAGATCCTTGTTGATCGGCTCTAACTCAAAATTTTGGAGATGGATTCCCATTCTCTTTAAAGCTTACTATCAAAAAGATTAACTGTGAATGTCCCCATAAATAAGACAGACTCTAGAAGACAAGTCCTCACTGGTTCAAATTTCTAAAAATATCTTTGATCTACAATTCCTAAAATATGCTATTTAACCCACCTAGGGATGTTGATATTTTTAAAAGTATCCATCTATTTCGTATCGATATTTTTCAAATATATCAATACTGGACATCCATATATCGTATTAAACTTTTCGAAAGAAGTCTGTTGTAAATTATTATACTGTAAAGAACGATACTCTACAATCGTTTAAATAATACATCGATGCCGATACTCAGACCTCGTATCGAAATATTGGACCAGAAGAAATATCGAAAAATCGATATTATCGACTTTATTGGTTAAGTCCGCTTCAACTAGAAGAATTATAAAATGTTTAAGTCCCTTCCTGTTGAGGAAAAAATACTTTAAAAAATAAATTTAAATTTTCTAGGAAAAATAGTAATCCATGACGTGGTCAATTTAAACAAACTAGATGAGTAGTCCAGGAAAACTTAAAATACATGGGCTCATAACAATTTTCAGACTTGATTAAAATAAATAAATAAAGAAAACGCGTACTATTCCCGGTACTTAAATCTGCTATTAAAATTAGACGAAAATCCCACACGTTTGCTGTATTTTTTTAAAGGAAAGTGAACATAAACAAGGATGTTATAAACAGTGTGCTTTCCCATAAATAAAAAGCTTTTCTGAATAGTATGAAAATGTACTTATGAGAAAAATAATTAGCATGTATTTTATTTTGCCTCTGACATCATTTTTGCAAACGAATAAGATCATCAGGGAGATCAAAATGCCAGATGTGAATCACAAGTCACGATATTTAAGTTTTTTTAGGTGTTATGTGATACTACAGTGTGGTCCAGATTTAACTGGAGATATTATTTACTTGAATTTGGTTAAAAAATAATTTTTTGGTGTAGTTATTAATAATAATTATTTATTTTTAGATGCAAACAAGATATTATTTAAAATTTTAGTTTTAGGTATATATATATATGTATATATATATATATATATATATATATATATATATATATATATGTATGTATTATGTCGGATGTTCTCATTGATGTGATATGTAATCGAAGGTTTTCGGGTATCTCGTCTGTGTACTGAGTCCTTCTCAGAAGTGTAAGGCAGCTGACGTTTCTGTGCAGAATTAGCTCCAATTTTTTGATAATAGGCCCAGATAGTGGGGTTCCTTTACTCCTGTCTTGGCAAAACCATATCCATAACGCGTTATTGGGCAGTTTCAGCTTTGGGTTTTTTTTAGTATTTTTCCAATTTTTAATGCTTTCTCGCCATCTACTATCACCATAAAAGATTCAATATATTTTCTATTTTTTGTCCAGTCCTTTATTTTAGTAAGTCCCACATTTGATTTATCAGCAATATTTTGGAGTGATTCCCCCTTCTCAAGTCTCTGTAGAATTTTTCACTAAAATAAAATATAGAAAGTACAACGCTACTATTACCTTTTAATCCCATTTTTAACTGCCCACAAGCAAGAAAAATATACAAGTAAATATATATAAATATATATATATATATATATATATATATATATATATATATATATATATATATATATTATTAATTATATTTATTTATTTGTGCAATGTAGTACTTAAACAAGTGACTTGGTGAGCACTCAGAACGTGGAATTGATGGGTTATCTGCCATACAACCCCAATTTGGCACCCAGTAATTTCTTTTTGTTCACGCACTTGAAGAACAAACTGCGTGGGCAACGATTTCCTACGCCAAAAAAGGTGTCCAAAAACCATATTTTAGACATACCACCTTCACGGTAGCAAAAACTCTTTTCAAATTGATTCAAACGCATGCAAAATTGTATTCATTATCGTGGAGAATATTTTGAAAAACAATATTATTTTCAGTGATAAAGGTTTTCTCTTGTTATGTGTTAACTTATTATTTAAATTTGATGTACATTATAAAGGTTGTCCCAAAATGTTATGTTTGGAAGAGCAGATCTGGCAAATGGCCTCCACGACTTTACTGGAACATACGAACTCTTTTGTCGAAATTTTCCATGACCATTTTGCATAAATGTGCCTAAATTTCGTTAATGTAGCGTTGAATTTCCTCCTTCAATGCACGGATGGTTGTGAGCTTGTTCGCATAGAATCTTGATTTCAAATAATCTCATAGAAATAAATCCGGTGGTGTTAAATCACATGATCTATGAGGCCAATGCTGATCACCGAAACGAGAGAGTACCAGGAGAGTTCCAGTGACCAGGAAATATCTCATTATGTGAAAGGCTGTATGGCATGTGGCACAATTTTGTTAAAACCACATGTCGTCCACGTCAATATCATCCAATTTAGGCAATAAGAACTCGGTTATCGTATCGCGATATCGAGCACCAGAACAATCACTGCTTGACCAGCCTCATTTTCGAAGAAATATAGTCCAGTGATTCCTCTAACCCAAAATCCGCACCAAACAGTGACACGTAGTGGATGCATTTGTTTTCCGACAATCACATATGGATTCTCTGCACCCAAAATGCGGCAATTTTGACGATTAATGAAACCATCAAGGTGAAAATGAGCTTCATCACTTTGGATGATTTTGCTCGAAAAATCAGCATCCACTTATTAATGTTCAATAATTCATTTAACGAACTATCTTTACTGTACATGATCATTAGGCTTCAGTTCTTGTAACAATTGAACTTTGTAAGCATGAAGAGATAGTAAGTATACGCTACTTCTTGAAATTTGTCATTCTTGTCCACCACGCCGAATTGATGTTCCTTGACTTTCATCAACTCTCTCACGCACTGCTTCAATATTAACTTTCGAACGGCTTGTTACTGGACGGCTGATATGTTTAGCATCACCAATTGATCTAGTCTCTCTGAATTTTTCATTTACTCTCTTCACAGTTGACAAAGTGAAATCTATCTTCCGACCCTATTCTACGAAATTTGCGTAATGTAACCGCTAAACTATCATTATTTTTGAAATATTGTTCAATAATGAAAACGCGTTGTTCTCTCGTGTAGTGCTCCATTTTTACTATCACTAAACTGTCAGCTGTCAAACTGTTTTTTGATTGTCAACACTTTACCGCACAAATGGCGGCAAATTCAAATCTTGCCTAAATTTTGAGACACCGTTTAGAAAGCATCTACAATATTTTAAAAATGTAGCTTACAAAAACTAAAACATACTTTTGAGAGACCCTGTATACTTTATTTAAAGTTTAATTTCAGTAAAGTAAATTTAGCGATAATATCAAACAATAAAAAAATTCTGATAAATTCATACCGAAAGAATTCCCTTATAGGGCATACTTTCTGGATCTGCCATAGATCAATTTTTTCGTGACATTTCCTATTTAGCGTAAGGGTGTTGCCAAAGATATATAGTGATGTTTTCTATATTATTATGTTACGCAAAATTTCCGCAGGTTTTTCAGAGTACCTGAATATTTAGAACGGAAAACCGAAATATCCTAATTTTATATTTGCATTCTTAAAACAAAATAAAATTTTACACCTGTTTTCCTGACGAGCTATTTTTGGCATCAAAACAAATATTTTGCCGCAAATTAATGGAAATATTTGCACAATTTAAGTCGTATTATTAGTGTATCTACTTATTTTATATGAAATTGTAGGAATTGGTACTCTTCACACAGGGGGCAGAATAATTAAACTAGAATATATACAACCTAGTTCCCTGAAGAGTTTTAAACTAAACTAAGTAATCAGCTTTGTTTTGCTTGAGTTACAATTATGTTCGTATTGCATATACTACAAGAAAACACACAAGTAAAAAACTAGAGTATCCTCAGTAAGAAATAAATCAATATATTTTCTACCTTATTTAAATAGTTGTCTATATGTATTTACCTTTTAAGCAGAAAAAAATGAAAGAATATATATATAGTTTATTTCCTGCAAATACAACTATGGTTCTCTTTACTTCCGCGTGTGGAGAGAGAACCAGAGTCGTATTTGTAGAAAATAGACTGTTTGTATATATTCTTTCCTTTTTTCTGCTTGAATAGAGACTACATATAGGCAACAAAGCATGACAATGATGGCTCCCATACATCAGCTCAAAGAATTGACCTTTTGAGCAATCAAAACATGGAATTGATGGGTCATCCGCCATATAGTCCAGATTTGGCACCAAATTGTTTCTTTTTGTTCCCGTACACGACGAATTAAGTATGTGGTGAATGATTTTCTACGCCAGAAGCTGCGACTGATGCGTTCAAAAACCATGTTTTGGAGATATCATCTCCACAGTGGCAAAAATGCTTTAGGGATTAGTTCAAACGCATGCAAAAATGTATCGATTATTGAGGAGAATATTTTGAAAAACACTAAAACTTTCAATAATAAGTATTTGTTTTTGTTTGTTATTCCCTAAGTATAAGCAGCTACCCTGCATTGTTTAATTAAATCAATTAGAACGTTCTTTCAAAAATAGGAGTGTTATTTTTATATCTTTATAGAAAAATTTAAAAAAAAGGTTTAACAGGCTTGTAATTTACGACATTTCATACCTTCTTAATGAGCTAAATATTATAAATTACCTCGTGTGATATAAATTACCTTTTATTGTTATCCGAAAAAGGCAAGAATCCAATAAATATCAAACACCAGCTGAGGCTACATGATTCTTCGCGTCACTTTACGGTACCTAGATTATCTTAAATAACAGAAGATCCAACATCTGTCCCGCTGTGGAAGGAAATAAAATACCTGAACATTTTAACAATAGAAACTAGTACATCTTTTTTCAAATCGACAGATTCCAGAGCAAACATTTTTGACAGTTATTCATTGGATATGATCAGTTTGAATTTTGTAATATGGGGTGAATTTTCCAAGAAAATTATTTTTATACAAATCGGAAGGGAACTGTACTTCTAAAAACAAACAAACAGGTTAATAATACGTAAATAATATATATATATATATATATATATATATATATATATATATATATATATATATATATACAGGGGCGGATTCAGCCTCTCTCTTTGGGGGGGCGGGGCGGTGATATCACAAAAGTACAGTATGGCAAGAAAAACAAGTTGTCAACGGGGGGAGGGGGAGTGCAGGCAGCATACTCATTCCTAATATAAAAGGCAGAATGAGTTCTATTTTCCTGAACTCAAAGCTCTTGGGAGGGGGGGGGGGGGGCGATTGCAAGTATACACATTCCTATACTTTATTCAATAACTAGAGAGAGTAATAAAACTGTTACCGAAACCTCCAACGTACCTACTCCAGTGCCGCAGGTAACGTTGAACTGCTGTAAATCTACTTATATTTCATTATATTTTATAAATTTACTGCAACATAAAAATTCTGATAGTTTAATTTAATTTCTGTCAGTGAACAAGGTACACCTTACAGTTTGTTCTTAGTGATTTATCTTGTTTACGCTTGTTTTTATATATTATTTGAGATTAGTGAGATACCCAAAAGATATGGCTTTCACCTCTATATTTATTCCAAAATCGTTAAACCAGGGCATTTTTTCCTCAACGAAAAACTTATTACGATGAATGTTTATCGTGCCTTAAGATATCAATATCTAGATAATAATGTTAAAAGCTCTGTTGAGATGAGTTCCAACATGACAGGAGTTGGAAAATCTACTATGTACCGAATACTGAAGGAGAAAAAACGACTGGAATTGTTAGTACTCCCAAGTCCCATTCGATCACAGGCAGATGAAAAACCTCGTTGGAAGAAGAGATGAAAACTGCAATTAAAGGGGTTGTATATACATTTTATTATGAGAAGCAGATCCCACCGTCTACAAAATTCTAACTAAAATCAACGAAGATCGCGATTTAGCTGAAATTAAAAGAACTGATTTCTGGAAATTGCTCAGAGAACTTAATTTTTGCTGGGAAAAACCAGATAGAAAATTTGTTCCTATCGTCCGGAAACTGTCCGTTGGAGAAATAAATATATCTCTCAAGTAAAAGGTAAAGTTGCTAGAAATAACACAATTAACAAAATTAGTAATTTAACTAAACTTTTGAAAGTTTTTTTTGAATAAAGTTACTGCGGAAAATTGGGAAAAATCCATATAATAAAAGAATAAAACAGAATGTGAGAACTCGATCTCAAGATCGGTGAGATAGAGGAACCAATTATAATTAATTTGAGCGAAGATAGTTTCACTGTCTTTGATTAGGAATTAATACGTAATGTTTACTAGTGTAAACACAATTTATTACTTAATTTTTTTTTGTTGTATTTTATTGTTTAATGTTGTTTATATATTTTTTATTTTTTTATATATTTTTATTTTAGTGTGTCTCACTCTTTAATTTTATATATATTTAATTCTAATTAGCTGTAAGTTTTTTATTATTTTATTATTGTATTTGTTTCTTTTTCTTAAGTGTTAGAATTAACATGTTTATCTTTTTGGGGCTATCGTATTTCCATATAATAAAGTAAATTAAATTAAAATATCAGTACAATAGAAATAAAAATAAGTAGGTCTAATTTTAATTACAACATAAAAAAGTAATTACATTTGAATCCCTTTTTAGTGTTTAATTGTAATTCTGCAGATGGTTTAACTGAAACGTCAAATACCCTATAAATGTTTTTTTATTAATAATAAAATGACCGATAGCCCCAAAAATATTTTAATTTTATATGGACTAATTTATTTTTTTATATATGTTTTACCTTTTTGTATTTTTGACAATGGATATTTTGTAAGTATTTAAATTATAACTGCGAATTTTTTTAAAGAGAATAAGGCTACGTTTTAGTCCATTATTATAGACCGGTATTTTTGATTATAAAATTTCTAACCCATTCCTATGAAAAATATATGTGTCTAACAGCTTTTGCTAAAGACACCGGACTAAAGAACACAGGTAGTTTGCGAAGAGAAAAAGGGCAAAAAATGATTTATAACTCTCTCTAGTTCTTAAATAAACTGTAGTATAAGAGGAAAAATCGGGTCCATTTTCCTAAACTCAAAGCTCTCTCTCTCTCTCTCTCTCTCTCTCTCTCTCTCTCTCTCTCTCTATATATATATATATATATATATATATATATATATATATATATATATATATATATATATATATATATATATATATATATATATATGTATATATAGTAAAAAGAAATAAGTTATCGTCCGTGATATTTTAAATAAAATAGAAAATTTTCGGCTGAGTGGACATAGATTATTAGCAGACATTACTTTCGTATTAAAAAGTGCAGAGTACTCCAAAACATCATTTTTCGGACCCGGGGGTGTCTCCATTGTGTTAAAAATTTAAAATAAGTTTTCATATAACAGAATATACCACACCTCGGATACTGTTTTATAATTTTTTATGTTATTTTTTGCTTGCATGTTGCCCTCTTTTTTGTAACTACCCTAAATTAGAGTAAACATATCATTATATAGGTAGCAATTTGTTGATATCATCGATAAAAAGAACCCTCTAGGATTAATAGCATCAATAAATAATCGAAAATTCCTAACTCAAGCCCTTTTAAATTTATTGGGGATTACAGATCTTTTAGAAAAAAGGCTTCCTCAAACACCAGACGACATAAGAGTGTTTGAACAGGATGACAAGAGTTATGACTGAAAATATTTGAGTAGTTGTTCAAACTTTCCGACAGATGTCTATGGTAAAAGCTGGTTTTAGAAAAAAAAGCTTATACGAGATCTTTATTCATCTGCATGCGGTTTATATCAATACCGGGGTGCTCAAAATTTTAAGTTTTTTTTTTATTTATGAGAATATTTAATACGGAAGAAAAAAGAATCTAGAATTCTTGACACGTGTAGGGTATTAAAATTTATTTGAGCTTTCTATTTCTTCTATTCTTTCTATTTAAAGCTTAAATGTGTAACACTCTGTAAAAGATTTAATATCGTAACTTTTGAAATTTTCGCATAATAGCATCATAAAAACATAAAAATTTGATATGATAAAACCGAATAGTCCTACGCTATACGACACCAAATATTGTGTTTTATTGTCATACCTTTTGTGAAATAATGGCCACATCGATTATACAAATAATTAAATTTTCAATAAAAATGTTGAAAAAATCATTTTTCATATAAAAAGTTAAGTTGTTTGGCAGGTGCTACACCCCACTGTTTGGCAATAAAATGTGCGCAACAGGCGCTAACTTTCAGCTGGTTTCTAACCACAAGTTCCTGCTATTATACGGGCTATATAAAAAATGAGTGGGTTTACATTTCCTAACGTTATTCAAAAACCGCCGCGCAAATTTTAATTTTTTATATGTATAAATTTAGTTCATACAAAGCCTATTTAGAAGATATGTTGATGCGATTTTCATTATCCGACAGACTATTGAAAAATCGATAGAATACAATAAACCTCTTTTCATCTGCCTAGTGGATCTTAAAATAGCGTTTGATAGAGTTCGACTTAAAGACGTTTTGCAAATACTTCAGGAAAATGGCGTTAACCACAACTATATTACGGTAATTGAAGAGCTATATAAAAACAATAAGACACACATAAAGACACAACAAGGAGTAACAGAGAAAATACCTATCATGACGGGAATACGACAAGGCGACAGTATGAATCCATTTCTCTTTAATTTAATTATGGACAATATAATTCAAAATGTAAAAGAAGTCAATGGAGGATACAAAATGGGACGAAAATCCTTAAAAATCTCATGTTTTGCCGACGACGCTTTACTGTTAGCAGAAAATGAAGACGATCTGCAACGACTACTATACTGATTCAAGACCACATCAAAAAATTTAAATAGGGAAATATCTACAGAAAAGACCGAAACGATGGTAATTTCAAAAGATCCTGTCAGATGCAAATTGGTGGTGAAGAACCATCCTATCAGACAAAGCATGTCTTGCAGATACTTGGGAGTTGATGTATCAAGCAATAAAAATCTATACCAGGAAGTCAGAGCACAGGCTAATAAGGCCTCAAGGATATCAGGATGCTTGAGGGACATAATCTGGAAAAATAAGTATATGTCCACAGAGAGCACAGTACGCATCTACAGAATTGTGATAAGACCAGTAATAACTTATGCATCGGAAACTCGAGCCGAAACTAAAAGTATGCTACGAACGGCTGAAATGAAAACGTTAAGAACAATCAAAGGAGTAACCCTAAGAGATCAAATAAGAAGTTCCGAAATAAGGGAAGAGCTCAAGGTGCCTGATGTGGTACGGTTTATAAGGTCAAAGCGCAGATATTGGAGGGACCATGTAGACATAATGGGCGACGATCGATGGGCAAAATGGGCTAAGAACGAGATACCAAACATTAGAAGACCCACTGGTTGACCTCCAAAATGATGGCACTAATGTTGGACATCAACATCACAGGAGGCTTAATATAGCAGAAAAACAAGACGTCGTCTTAAATAAAAGAGGAAGAAGAAGAAGAAGTTTTTTTATGATAAGTAAATGAATATTTACTTTAAATTTGACACCATTTTGGGAAATTTGGTAATTTCCAAGATTTTAACAAAAAAAATTTTTTGATAAAGTTTTAGTAACTTTTCGTTTCTTTTTGTTTCTCTTAAACCACGAGCAAATATTCTTCTGTCTGATAAATTTCGATTTGGAAATTTCTGGGCATGAATTCTTCTTGTTTCTAGAGCAGGGGTTTCCAAACATTTTCAGTTAGTGGCGCACTTACAGGTTTAGTATTTTGTCACGGCGCCCTAGTCAAAATATAATACAGTCGTGTTCAACAAAGTACCGTGCCACAACACTTCATTGAACACGACTGTACATTGACACTAATGACCAAGCACAAAAATGAAAACAACGACAATCTGAGGCTCATATACAGGTATATATCGAACTGATAGAAAAATATGGAAAAAAGTCAATGAGACGGGTGATCTTGGTGATTATACATTTTTTCAAAGCGAGGGATAAGGCTTGACACTGCCACTCACATTTCTTGCTCCACGTAGATCTTAGAGCGATATTTGCTCTTTATTACAGCTACAGCTAAAAATCGGGTTTCGCATAAATAGTATGTTGCAAAAGGAATGAGAATCCTTATAGATTTTTAAACTTAGAGTTGGATATTCATTTTTGACGGTTATCCAAAACTCCACCAAATCGGAAGAAGCGAATTTTGTTTTAAGGCAAGAGAGTTCAATGAGACCCTCTTCTTCTTGCGAAGTGAATTCTGGTGGAGCTTAAGCATGGAAAGGGTCTTGGATCCACGAAAATCTCTTCCTCAAAGTATTTTGCAAACCGTTCAGAGAGCTTTGAAAGGTGCAGCAAGTCTTGAGAAACGAGCTCATTAGAGATCGCCTAGTTTTTATATAGTTTACTGCGTTTGTGATACCTTCCAATACCAAATTCAATTCACAGCTCATCGACTTCGATTCAAGTACTTCCCTATGGATGATGCAATGGGTCCACATTGCATGCTGTGATTTACTGCGAATAAGCACTTGCCAATCCTCTATAGCGGCTAGACAATGATTGAGCGCCATCAATACATTCACCGATACACTTTTCCCAATCTAAATTATTTTTTATTATAAAATTTCAACCAAGTCTTGAGTCTTTGTGACTTCAGTGATGCTTTTGCAGAAAAGAAGATCTTCAACAATAATATTATCATCCTGAAAGCGTACGTAACAAAAAGATGTGCATCTTCATTACTGTCAGTAGCCTCATCAAGTTGCAGATCAAATTCCTTGCCTTTCATTTTCTATAATTGGTCATTGACATCCTCAGCTGTATGATGGATTCTTCTACTAATAGTGTTATTAGATAAAGGTACCTTTGTAATTAGTTTTCCCGCTGATTATCCTACCATAATATTAACCATGTCGAGGTATGGCAATTAAGTTCCGGGAATTTGTCAATAAAAACAAGCAAATTAAATTTCGGGCAACATTTTATTATCGACCTTCACAATAGTCTCTCTCTAACTCTACACAACGATTCCAACGTTGCTCCTGCGATTGGAAGTACCCTTGGTAATCCTCCGAAGTTAACCCGTTCAGCACCACGATTACAGCTTCTTTGACCTCCTGTACGCCGCTATGATGAATTCTCTTGAGGTGCGACTTCATTTTGGGGAATAAAAAATGCCGCATGGGGGAATCTTGGGCTATAGGGTGGCTGCAGCAACGTTGGAATGCTTTTTTTCGCCAAAAACTCTTGCATAATGAACGAGAAATGGGCCGGCGCGTTGTCGTGGTGCAAGATCCAGCCGTTCTAAGCGAGTTCGGCTCGTACACGGAAAACACGTGCCCGCAGCCGCTCCAGGAAGCCAACATAGAACTGTACATTCACTGTCTGGCCGGCAGGAACATATTTACGATGAATGAGGCCGCGGATATCGAAAAAAACGATCAACATTGCCTTCAGTCACGACTTGGACATTCGCGCTTTCGTTGACCGTTCCCCACCCTTTTCCATCCACTGCTGACTTTGTTTACGGGTCTCGAGGTCATACTCAAATGTCCAGGTCTCATCTCCAGTGACTACGCGATGCATCCAGTGTCTTTCGAAAAATACGCATAAAACACAAACCAAACGTGCCATCGACTTCAATTTTGGACTGAAACTAAAAGGAAGGTCTCCCTTTCTAGAAAGATGTTGACGAACCACGCAGTGTTGCCAGTTCCCAAGTTATAACTAAATTCCCGGAACTTAATTGCCACACCTTGTAATTTCTCTACAGTGGTGTGACGTTTTTTGCCCTTTGTCACCCTGTATGCCACCTTGAAAGATGCTAGCAATGCATTGCTAGTACTGAAGCTTGTCGAGTGAACACGTTTCTTGGTTAAAAAAAGCAATTGCACATCACTATCACTCACTTCTTTCACCACAATTAAATTTTTATGATAAAATGCGAAAGATACAATAATCGCGATTGGTTTAAATTAAACGTTAAGATTTGTGAAACAAATGAGTTTATCAGCCTACTAGCTAAATAACATCAGCACGTAAAATTTACGGCGCTCATTTAAAATTATTCTCAAGCAGTTGTGATAACAAAAAATATTCGAAAATATCTCCTATGTAAACATAGCTTAAAAAATTTACGCATAAAACACATTAAAACATATAAGAAGAGTTACATATTCAGTTACTGTAAATTATTGTAAATCTTAAATATTTTGTTTGGTTTCGCTTTGTTAAGATTAATTTATATATTGGGTGATCTATTAGCGGTAGAAACAGACCCACTCATTAAAATATGTCCTAAGGAAGTAAGAACTACCTCTATAGTAATTTTACTATTACTAAAACCGCATCACGTTTTTCGATTTCCGTTTTTGAATTGTGTTTAGTTATGGTTTTGACCTATTCGATTAGTCCCGTTTTCCTGTATGCTTGTTTTCTGCTTTAAGTCAATTTTCTCTGCAATTATTCTACACGCAATTTTTGAACCTTTTGGAGTTGTTTTTTTTTATCAGGCGCGTTTTAAAATAATGTATTACATGCACGAAATGTTTTTCTTAATTAACGTTTAATCTTTGAACTAAAGTATAATAAGAAAAAAACAGAAAATTAAAATAATGGACTTGAATAAAAAGAAATGTACGGTCAAGTTATGGCACCAGACTTCCTTGTGGAAAAATAGATATGCCTGCTTAATATAAAAGCATGTAAATAAATACTGCCGTAGAGTTGAATTTGAAGCGGAAGATGTGAGAAAACTTTTATGTAGGAATTATCGTATTTGTCAAGATGTACTCGTTAAAAATCACTCAAATAGTAATATATAGATAAAATATGAGATTACGTTAAGCATATCATTATGACTTGGCCACAAAAGATGAATGTAATTAATATTTGTTTTTTTACTTTACTGATTTAAACGAAACAGATTTACATAAAATGACGTTCACAGAAAAAATCTTTGACTTGCTCACAATTTTCTATTGTTTGGATTACGCTGAGCCTAAAAATTTTTAATATTCCTGACCTCTCAGAGAGCTGGCCGAGATTAGGGGCCACAATCTTTCTATTTCTCGCCGTGACAGTATCGTAGAAAAAGTATAGAAGTGTACTTTTTTGTTGCCTTCACTGCTGCACATATTTCACGGACAGAGCATTTTTTTTTGAAAAAATCTCATTGCATTAGTTAAAATGGAATTGGTCATTGGAAGAAAGAAAGAAATTATTGTATCTCCCCCTGCATTTTAGCAGCCATGAAAACAATTGTAATTGAAGAAGCATATACACAAGAAACCCTCGAAAAAAAAATCATCAAAAAAAATTACTGTTTTTGAGAAAATCGCGTTTGTTTTTTTTTCGAAAAACGGCCTCTATTTTGTAAATTCTAAAAGTTCAAATTCAAATTGTTTTTTGAAATTTTATAACTCATGTGATCTTAATCAAAAGAGAAAACTGAATTATATCGATTAGTCATAAAAAAATATAATTTTGTATAAAAATTACTTACATTTTTTTCACTGCAAATGCTCTAAACTCAACTTTAAAAATTCGATAACTTCCTTGAAAATGATTTTTCCGCAAAACGGCAAATACGTGTACACTTTTTTTGGGTTTTAGAATAATATATTTCAGGGAGAACACATTTTATTTTTTTGACTATTTTCACATGACTTTTAATGAAATCGGTTTATGGTTATTTACCATATTTATCTATCCTCACAGAGTTTAACCTGTAACCTGCAAGTCGATACAGTTACCCAGAGTGTGTCACATGGAGCCATTAGTAAGTACTAAGTGTCTTGTAAGAACCAGAGCTCACCTCGCGCCATTGTAATCTCTAACTGAACATGGCTTCTGATGTAAGAAAGAAAGAAATAATAAGAACAGGTCGTCTCAGTCTAATAAAGGGAACAAGCGACAACATACATCATGAAGCGATTTTGATGGTAAAAATCTTAAATGAGTAAAGAGAAAGATGATCATTTGCAAACTTTGCTCCTCTTATTAGAGTGAGACAGGTTGTTCTTATTACTTATATCTCTCTAGCATCGAAAGTTATTGTTACTGGTTCTGCAGTGTATCCTTTTGATGTCTATGATCCCTACGAGCGAGTTATAACCATTTTTTAAAATTTATGAACAGCTTTTCTGGAATTTTAATGCAAGTACTTGTACTTGTCCAATAAATTAAAATAAAGTAACTAAATTTATGAACTTTACCTTAAATCACCACTTATTTACAATATCGTGACGTCGCTTTGATTACGTGGCTGAAAAGGTTCGTTTTTGCGTTTTTTTTTTTGTTTAAATTAAACCGATTATTTTTTTGTAACTACACTGTTATATGTGAAAATTTTTATACGTTTTTATAGGAAATTTAAAGATAAACTGTTAAACTATTTCCTCATTTTAGTTCAACACCTTATATTATGTAATAAAACTAATAGAAATTTTTTTTTTTATTATTTAGGCATAGTAAACTTTAAGAAACCGATTTTCTACACGCAATTTTCATATTTGATGGTAAATGAAATTCAAGCATCAATTTATTTTGTGATTTTTTTCACAAGTGTTGATTTACACCTGTACTTTCGTGCAACGTTTTGTTGTTTTGAAATTTCTTTGTTTAATTTTGAATCTTTGAGATAAATTGCTTTAAAGAACAGAACAGGATTGCATTGCAAAAGAAATGTTTAATATATTGATTTTATAAACAAAATCACCTAATTACTAGTACCTTCTTTGTTTGGCAAAAACGTGATCTGTTGGAATTTATATCAGATTAAAATTGTATTGTTAGGAAGCGATAAATATACTAAAAAGGATTTTGTTCAATGTCAGTAATATAATTTTCTCCTAATCTAATGTATAATAAAAGTTTTAATTGTTTTGAATATACCGAGAGTACCTAGAATCGATTTTACTCTTTAAAAACTTTTTTGTATTCATCAGTTTGAAAGTTAAAAATAAATATCTATATTAATAATTATCGGCGTTAAAATGGCAAAGCTATGGATTTAATAACTTAGGGATTGGCATATATAGATACTTCAAATTTGCAGATTAACTCAAGTTCCAAGTTTTCTTTATAATGAAAGTTTGAAACTTCGACTCATCTTGCGTGTAAATATGTGGAGTACGCTAGATGTTGGCTCCAGTAAAGGTTGTTACCGTGCTCCTAGAAACAAACGATATTAGTATACCTATTAGATAATTAAAAATTCCTAATGTAATTAAATAGTATTAAATATAATTGTTTATAATAATACATAATTTCAAACAAATGTTGCAAAATGCAATAGATCAGCATAAACGACTTTTAAAATTACAAAATTAAAATATAGCGTTTTCAGCGGAAATTCTTATATAAAACGCCGTAATTTTACACCACATTCTGCAATTTGCTAAAATTGCACATCGCTTGCACTATTATAATAATTTATTGCTATAAAAGAACCTACAATTTAACATACTTGTAAGTATATATCATGATAGAAATCAATATACAGGGTATTATGAAAATAACATCCGTTGAAATCCGTAAATCTTTAGGCTGATTATCTGAAAGAAAACAGAGAAACACCAAATGTTATTTTCTTGAAAATTCAAGAATTGATGTGTAGATATGTTGAGATACTGTCATTTTGGATGTAAAAAAAACCGTTATTTTGATAATACTTATTTTTTCGAAAATTCTTAGTTTAAAGCGTAAGCCCAGACCCAGTTAATGTAACGATTTTTAGTCTTCTCTCGATGATTTGTCTGTCTGTTTTGTAGTTATTTGGTATTGATTTTTCTTTTTAAGCAAATTCAGAGAAGAAAAAGAGGGTTTTCAGTTCGAAATGTGTATATTTTTTAAACGTTTATTCACTCAATTTGTTAGGAGTGAAATATTTTGACTCGGTTTCTAGCACGTATGGAGTACTCGCAAGGGGATCTTAAAATATTTCTGCGATAAATTTACTAGAAGAAGGTTGATCAGCTGTCTTTTATCGCGTGTCCGTATTTCTTTTTGATCCATGAACTTTTTCATTAAGATGAAATAGAATTCTTCTCTTTTTCAAAATATTTTCCCATTTTAAAGTAGGGTTTTTCATAAACTATAGAGGTGTCGACATGTCGATATTTTCTTCTCTATATATCGATATTTTGGGCCGATATTTTTCAACCTAATATGTCTATAGTTCAATATCAAAATCTGAGTATCGCCATAGATTCATTTATTTTTTTAATTATAGAGAATCGCCCTTGGATATATAATAATCGGTTATTTATCTGAAATTAGTTGATTTTTAGAGTACTATTTTTTTTGAAAATATCGATATTTTTATTCGATATATCATTGAGCGATTATTAAATACTTAAAAATTGCTCTGAAACGAAAATAATGACTAACAGTAGTTAGATTTTGTAATTAATTGAATATTTTAGTTTATTGATTTATTTTTAGTACTTTTTTGAAGTTAGCGCCTTTAAAAATACTTTCAAACTACATAAAAACACTTAACGGCGCTGACTTCAAAAAAGTCAATAGGTGAATCTATAGTTACTAAATTAATTGCAACATAAAACCATTGTTAATGTTGTTTCTCTTTTTAGTGCAATTTGTTAAAGTCGATTTAATTAAAAAATATTCATTAAAAGGAAGTATTAAGTGAAGTTAAAAGAAAAATTTCGATCGAACCAGGAATTCTTCAAATCTGTAGGTTTCAAGTGTGATTATTTTCTCGATTATTTTATGAAAAATATAGCATCGATGCTATTTTGTAAAGAAAAAAAATGGTTTTTGTTTGTTAAAGATAACCGGAAAACTTACTCGTCCAATCGGAACCAAATTTTAACCCCTGTTTCTAGACATGATTGGAACGGTTTAAAGCTATATTTCATCTCGATAAAACATTACCTTCTATTAAAAATAACGTTAAAAAGATAATGCTTTAAATATAGTTTGTTTGCTCTCCGCTAGATGGCGGATACGATGTGGTGCGCTACACCAGTGATCATGGATCGGAATGACTTCCTTATGGCAAGGTAGGGTTGCCAGATTGGGGGATTTTTACTCAATTTTGAGGAAAAAATAGTTTTGCGAAGTTTTTAGGGGAAACAAATCTAAGGAAAAATATGATGTTGGGAGAATAGCCAAAAACTCCATCTCTTGAGTAAATGAGCAAATCATTCCCTTCTGACGTCATTGGTATGATGATATTTTCACCATTTGTTAGTTGTAACGTTTTATTGAGTAAATTAAATGAGCTTTTAAGATATATTGTTTAATCTTATTGCAAACAAAAACAACCGTCAACCGCATTTATCATGACCAATGGTCTGATTCGAGCATAAATATTTTGTACATTATTTATTTTTAATTTACGATTGGAGAAAAGTTTTCGAGGATAGTATTATTTCGGGGAAAAATCAAATTTAATTTGGGGAAGTTTCGAATTTTTCATATGGCATCCGCTTCCATAGTTGAGTTGACTTTTGTAAACCCTAAATATCAGTCAATCATTTTCGTAAACAAAACTTTTTTAAAGATATTATTTTGAGAAATATAATGCAAGCACAAAAATAGTGCACGATGGGGATGCTGGTTTCATAAACTAAATGCCAAAAAACCGAAAAAGTTTTAAATCAGCCGGTATTTATATTGCAAAATCCTAATAATATACCTTTCAACTCTCTACAATATATGTTGGTAATAAATAAAACAACAAAATAACAATTTTGGTTCGAGTTACTTAGTATGTAAAGAAAGTTATTCTCTGACGTATGGGTACCATCATTCATTGCAACTAGTTTTACGAATGATAAAACTAGCTGATAGTTAATAGGTACTACTTTCTATTTGTAAAATTATTTAACGCATTCTAAGTTTACTAATTTCCCGGTTTTATGAAACTATAACGAGAATTTTAAAATTTATTACAAGAATATATAAACATAAATAAATTAAATTGTTTGGAGTGTTTATACAGTAATTATTAAAAAAAAATAATTACTTATTTACATTCTTTAAATAGTTTAGTATAGTAATTACATTGGTATGACTTAATCGCGTTTTTGCTTTCGCATTAAATATACTATCTGTTTAAAATTATACACAATCTTAGAAAAGACGATGTTAAACTTTGAGAGAGAGAGAAAGAGATGCAAGGGATAGAGACAAACATTTTAATCCTACACACCGTTACACAGAGCTTCTGTGTTTTAGAGATACTAATTTCTCTTAGATAGTAGAACTGGTTGTGAAGAAGGAAGTCCAAACTTTTTATTTCCAACAAGATTTCGGTTGCCTATATTTATTATTTTATTCGTAGCAGTTAAAAGTAATAATATATACAAATAGTTTATTTCCTGCAAATACAACTTTGATTCTCTCTTCATACGCGTTTCGATCTCATAATGGTCTCGCCAGTGGGGCTGTATTGAACTAAAGGCACCATTATATATTGCCTGTCGAATGACATCTGTACATGCACCGAAGTAGTGCGAAATTTAAATATTAAAATTTCAGTCAGAAATAAATCAATCTGTTTGCTGCCGTCGTTATGAAACAAAGTGAATTCAAACTGTAAACAATTGTAAAATACTGCGTGATTTATAACAATAAATAAATGCATGGAATTCAGACATCAGTAAAAAAAAAACAGGCGCGTGACTTTGTTGTTGTGATATATAAAATGGTATCTTTTCATCCATCTTGCCATTTTTCCACACCAGTTGTTTGTGTTCTTGGTAACCTGCTCAGCCCAGTTCTTATTCGTCTTGCTATATCTTTTACTGTAGTTTTGTTTCTTATCTATTCATTGTTTTTATAGTCTTTAAGTGTTATTCCTAGCATGCTTCGTTTTACTGATCTTACAATTTGTTACTGAGAGAATGCATTCCATGTATACTTTGTTTTTAGATTTAAGGTAATGTTGAAATTTAAGACATGTTCCATTTTACCATATGCAGCCCTTCTCAAGCGCATTCTATGGTTTATTTCGAGCTCTTGACTGTTCTTTCCCAACGTTATTAAAGTTCCTTACTTGGTATCCATCTATAATTATCGTTTCTATGTTTGTCTGTGAGTTTGTCAGGCCAAACTTCTTTGGTCTTGGTTGTATTTTTTAGGCATATCTCACAGCCTGTTACCGTTTCCGAATCACAGGTTGTTAAGTCTTTCTTCTTCTTCATTCTTTTGTTCTCCCAGTGCAGATTTTTAAATATATCCTCCAGGGTCCTCATGCAGCCTTATCTTCCTTTTGCATCGTTCGTTTAACTCCTCAGTTATGCCAGTGTATCGCTGATCTATCCCTACGCTTTTCATAGATCCTATATTTGCTCTCAATTCTACCCTGTCAAAAGCCTTTCTGAAGTCTATAAATGCAGTCCATATTTGGATATTGTAATCTGTTGCCTTTTCTATTATTATTCTGACAACATGGAGGTGTTCTATTCTACTATTTGTGAGGCTGGTATGCGTTGAGTTTTGCTTCTAGTCGGTTGGTTAGAGAGTTTATAAATCTGTGATAATAGGCTTATTTGCCTATTGTTTTAGAGTTTATTCAAGTCTCCTTTTTTTATATATCAGCATTGCTATCGCGGTGTTCCTTCTTGAAGACATGAATTAAATAGAGGTTTTTAGTTTTTTATGTGGGCTTTCCTCTTTATCATTTCAGATATGATGGCTGCTGCCGTTGTATATTTTATTTGTGTAAAGGGTCCTTTAATTTCATCCTCTTCGATATCGGACAATCTTTAGAGCCAACGTTGCAGTTTCTATTAATGTAAAATCTCTTTGATTTGAATAAAATTATTTTTTTATATTTGTTTCCTGCCACTTCTTGTGAGAATTACCCAATTAATTCTGATCTACCTGTACATTTCGTATTACCCATTATATTTTATCACGTAAATAAAACTACGTGACAGGATATCTGTGTTATTAAAGTTGAATTAATAGTGGCAACGTAACCTACACAGAAAGCCTTAAATAACACACTTTTACATCACGTGACCCTAAAAAAATCAACCTTTATTTTCGGTCATATTGAAATCATTAAAATTCCATCAAGATAAAACATTTAAATAACGTAACCAACATACATACGTTTATTTTTAAGAACACTTACATACTTCTTCGCCACAACATATGGTAAGTACAGTAAAAAAAAAGTAAACACTAAAGAAAATTTATTCACGATTCTTAAAATTTACGGCCTTAAAAGGAGGCAACTGTAAATACCAAGTTACATTTTTATTTTGCAATTTAAGGTTAAGGTGTTAACTGCATCAATTTCTTTTTTGTTGCATACATTAAATGGGATGTGGTGCTATAATAAAGCTGGTCAAGTATGAACTACCACACCAAGCCTTCTGTTTAATTTTTCAAGATCTTCTTGATATTAGAGTATACTCAGGAGAATAAAGAGGTGCATACGGACCTTTTTAGTTAATGTATTATCGACTAGAGGTGTCAAATAATTAATAAATTACCTTTAATAGCCAAATTGACATCTTAGATTATGTATCGGAAATAAACATGTGGAAGGAAAAATTATAAATATTTTGCGTCCAAACTTTAATAGTGTTTGATGTATTTGAGAAATGATTTATTGTCAATTTTTAGATTTTGTGCTTTATCTTGGAAACTAAAGAAAAATTGACAACACTGTCAACATCTTCTGAACAAACTTGTAAAATGGGCATTTTTTCTAACTTAACCGACGTTATAATTCCTACCATTTCGATAATAGCAATAGTGTCAACATTTGAAGTAAACACCCTGAATAAGTTAACAAGTAAACTTGTAAATCGCAAAATTTGGAATAAAAACCTAAAGGTGATGTCTTGAAGTCAGTGGGAACAATAGTTGTTTTCTAAAAATGGGCAAAATTTTTCATATTAGCAGTCTGGCTATAAAAAAATACGATGTATTCTATCCTAGTATTTTCTAGGTGCAAAATTTGGTTGATTTATTGTTTTACATGTTAGTTTAAACCCTTTCAGTCAAATTCATGAAAAAGTCCGATTTAGTGTTTGTTTGAAGGTCGTAGACAATGATGTTTCTTGCGAAGTAATAGATATCTGTTGGACTTTCATTGTCTTTATTTTTTGTTGAATATCACGACGTTTCGGCTAGTAGTTATCTCTAGCCGTTTTCAAGTGAAACTAAATAAATCTTTAAGCTACATGACTATTTATACTAAAAGTAAATGCAGTAGAGTGTGACTGAGATGGCTGCAGTCATGCCTGCTATGGCAAAATCCTATTTTTTTATGCTGCATTTAGTTTTAGTTTACAATTATTAAAAAGTGGTTTCCACACTTCTCTTATATCTAAAGATGGTTTACTAAAACAACTCGGGTTCTGATGTATAACCGCGGCTTCTTTGAATTTCCGTTTTTTTCAATTTTTTCTCGGTGTAGTATTTTAGCTTCAGACCATTTTATGTGGTATCCATGAGTCCAGGTATGTTTGGCGGCACCAGATTTTTCTGTTTCTCCTCGAGATGTGCATTTTTGGTGTTCTTTGATCCTTACGTCAAGAGGTCTCTTTGTTTCGTCAATGTAGGAATTGCCACATTCACATGGTATCTGATATACACAGTTCTTCATATCTTTTTGAGTTGTTGGTTTGACCCTAGTGAGCCGACTTCTCAGAGAGTTATTTGAATTGAAAACAACGTTGATTTTATATCGTTCCTCCTATCCTATCCTTCTAACTTTTTCTGAAATGCCTTTAACATAGGGGATGTTCAATACTAGTTTTCGTTCTTCATTCGTTGTCGATATTGTCCTATTTCTGCGTTGTTCAAGAAATTTATCCACTAGATATACTGGGTATCCGTTGGCTGTCAGATCATTTTTAATGTAATCTATCTCTTTCATCGAGTTCTCGTTGGAGTTGCAGAGTTAAGGCTCTATCTACGAGATTTCTTTTAATTCCTTGTTTGATGTTGGAGTGATTAGATGAATAATTAAGGTATTGTCCTGTGTGCATGGCTTTTCTGTAACCGAAGTTCGAATTTGTCTGCCATTTCTTTCAACCAAGACATCCAAGAATGGTAATTTATTTTCTACTTCTTTCTCCATGGTGAGTTTAATAGTTGGACTGATATTGTTGAGATGAAAAAGAAAGTTTCGAGGTTCTTCGTCGTTTCCACTCCAAATAATAAAAGTATCGTCTACGTATCTGAGCCATAACTTTGGTTTCTTAGTTGTGGATTCAATTGCAAACGTCTCGAACATTCCATGAAAATATTTGCGTTTGACTAATTCCTATTTTCAAGAAAAGGAAAAATTCTACATCCAGGATGATGGACTACCGATGGGATCTTCACTCTCACCGGTAGTCGCAAATATTTTCATGGAATGGTGGTAGAGAGAGTTTTCATGACTGCTATCGGAATGCGTCTCATGGTTCCTTTAACACACAGGCACGCCAGTTTTTGGAGTTCAGTGAGCTCCAGTGTGGCCCCCCTCTAAGCAATTTTTGTCCACCATAAAACCGACTCGTAGGTTATAAGCCCAAACATGGTTGTTATGAAAATTGTTCACTCCTTTCCTTGTAACTCTGGCTTCGTCAGTAACCAAACTAAGTCTAGTACAATTTTCGTTTAGGTATTAATGTAGAATTCACCTCCCTAGAATAATATTTTCAGTATTTGATAACATTTTTTCTTCAATTTCTGCAATTTTGAGTGAAACAGGTGTTCCAGGTTGACCTCTTACACGTTTGACACGAACTATTACAGATTTATATTTTATAATAAAAACTATAAATATTTATACGAATAATACCTACAATAAAGTTAATATGCACCATAAATTAATCCCTTATTTCCATCAAATAATCTCTTTAATAAACATTAAATTAAAACATAAAAGTTTATTCACCGGTCAGATCAAAACTGGGATTGTTAAAAAAATTCAAGTATGTCTAGAAATGTATCAAACATTCCACTTTTACTATTTTACTCAAGGGTGTAGTTAATCTTTTGTTTTTTTTTTCTTTTATTTTTGGCGCTCTGGAGATTTCTGGAAGATTTCGTAGAGAGAGTCTGGGTCAAGCCTTGATTGTAAAAACTGACAGAAACCTAGGAAGCAGATTTTTTACTAATGTCCTAAGAGTACAATACTACTTTTATTCCTGTTTGCAACTAAAACCATAGTTTAGTGTGTTAAGGCATCATTTTCCAGATATTGAAGATAAACAAAGTTATTATTGTATTCGTTGTTCGTTAAGGAAACCGTAGTGAAAGTAATCCCCCCTAAGAAGTTAACTACACCATCTTTGTGACTTTTAATACTTGGTGGACCCTTAAAAACAAACAAGTACATGCCACAAACAGTTTTAATTATACTTTTTTTGTCAAATGGTTATGAAATCTATACCTTTTAAAATGGCTCGATTGTGAGCACACCCTATATATTTATATAGCTGGTAGCAAGAAAAGATTTTAGGAGAAAATAAATAAGGAATAATTTCTACATATATAAGTTTCAACTCTCTAATACGGGTGGAACTACACTTCATTAAATTTTAATTTCGAAAGGTTTAATAGATCAGAAATAATGCCTCAGTGAGTTGTAAGGAAATCAGTAATCCGATATCAGGAAAATATCATTTTACGCACGACTTGAGGACTCATACGTAAATTATAAAATGCGTAGAAACTGTTAAACTTTTATAATACGGTAAAAGCAAATCCATGACGAGATGCGAAAAGGATTTTTCGTTCAGTGAACAATATTCATTAATGGTACCGGAATTAAATTAAACAAAAAACTTAATTCAAAAAATATAATTTAATTTCCACAATAATTTTTTTTTTTCAGATTCATTTGTTAATTCACAAGAATGGACCCTATCGCGAGCGGTACCCGACCTTCGCCTAGGCATAGTAGGTTCTCTGAGCTCGGGCAAATCGGCCCTAGTTCACCGATACCTAACCGGATCCTACATGCAAGAGGAGTCTCCTGAAGGTGGTCGATTTAAGAAAGAAATCTTGGTTGATAATCAGAGCTATTTGTTGCTTATCCGGGATGAAGGAGGGCAGCCAGAAATACAGGTAACATATTGCAGTAATAGTAAAATTTGTAAGAAGTAGGGTTTTGAAGTGCAATAAAGATGCATTTACTATACTTGTTACATATAGGGTGTCCGGGAATATGTGGGAAATCTCTCGGATATAAAAAAAAACACGTGAAAGATTACTACAAGTTCATATAAACTTTTTTCGTATAGGTCTCCTCTTCGGAGATATAGGCTCCCAAAGAGTTGCAATGGAATAAAATTTTTTACATATAATTATTGAACCACCAAGTATATTTCAATTTTTTTTTAATATGACATATACCAGGTAAGACCTTTCAAATTACTATCCAAGAAAGTGTTGTAAATTACTCACAGCTGCGGAGACGGACTAGCTGTGACACTCATGACGCCATTTGTTTACGCCCTGTATGATAAGAACTTTGGACAAGATTTTTTACATACCTTGAACTATTGACTAAAAATTAAGTGCTCTTTATTCATTTAGCTAATCCAAACTGTTTTCGTAACAATATCATTTTATTTACACTGTTAGTCTCCTAACTTGTGTCAGGTTGAATATGGAAAAGAGGAATATTCCCCTGTCACCATAGTTTCAATAAAAAGTTAAACTAACTGCTTAGTTAAAAACTTCGTAAGAGAGTTCAACATGGGCTCCGTGAAGTCTGGGGGCACGACGAATTGATGATTGCTGTACTCGCCACATTAACCCAGCATTGTTCCTTATTTGATCATAATGAAACGTAATTCTCCGTAATAGTTCCCCCTGCTGTCGGTAGGAGTGGAATACACCAAGATTTTGAGGTGTCCCCACAAGTAAAAATCCAAAGACGTTAAGTTGAGAGATTGAGGAGGCCAGGCAATAGGTCCTACTCTACCTATTCAACGGTTTGGATAAATGTTATTCAGGTGTTCCCGTACAGCAACGCTGAAATGAGGTGGTGCCCCATCGTGCATATAGTACATGTTTCAAGTGGTAAGTGCTGTAATAAATCATGAAAAGCGTTCTGGGGTAACTCCAAATAGAGTTCTCAATTCAGTCGTGCCGGCAATACTAATGGTGCTCAGATATTAATTGATTGGAGCTGATGTTGATGATGCGAAACAATAATTGCATGAGGAATATCATCAGCTCATACATGTGAGTTGTTATTTATAATACCAGTTTTGGTAAACCTGCTTTATCCGTGAAGAGAATAATGCTAATGAAGTTAACATTATTTCGTTGTTGATCCAATAGCCAATTTGCAAACTACGTTCTACGGGGAAAATCTTCAGGAATCAGTTCATGCATTTTTTTCAAGTGATATGGATATAACAGCTATTCTTGAAGAACTTCATGTACTATTATTTTCGACTTATTAAACTGCGCTGATAATTTTCGAGTGCTCGTTGAAGGAGTGTCATCTACAGCATTTAAAATATTTTCCTCTAATTGCGGTATACGTACTGTTCTTCCCCGACCAGCATCAGTACTTCTTTACCAAAATTTCCTAAAATTAGGAAGAAATTTAATAATATTACCTTATTAAATGGAATCGCCTACCATTCTCCCTTATCGTTGGTCAACTCGTTGAAATGTTTTCTGATCTGGAAGAGTACAATTAGTTAGTTTTTGGTGCCGATAAAATAAAACGCACATTTTTTGCGAACCTAGGTCGAACTGCAATTCACAGAATTAGACTACAGAGGTAATCTCCAATTTGGAATCGAATTTTTTTTATATGGTTGAAGGTTGAACATTTGATAGGAACAAGGATGTATCTTGTATCGAAATACGTCAAATACATTATATAAATAGAATGACGTTTATTCGAAAACGGTTAGGATTAGCGACATGAATGAAGAGTAATTAATTTGTAGTCGATAGTTAAAGGTATGTAAAAAACGTTGTCCAAAATTCTTATCATACAAGGCGTAAAAAATATCATCCGAGTTTTTTCTCACAGCTTCCCCTTTTTAAATGCCTTTATAAGGTAGAGAGCGTGATGCCATATTTCTTTGCGGCCGCGTAAACCAAAGTAGTCTTGGATTCTTCCATTGCGATTTGCATTCTCACCTCACTCCAGGATGTCTGTAACGTTTTTCTCTTGTATTTATTCACCATCTAAAAATTACTCAAAAAACTTTGCCGATATTTTTATCTTGTTTCAAAGTTAGATAGTACCAATATGATATGATATTATTAACAATATGATAGATATATAAATTTTTCAGTAATAAAAAGATACACACCTTTAGTTTTTTAACAAAATCACCGAAACTGATCAAAACTCGGGAGTGTTCGGGTACTCCCGGCATACGCACACATTTATACTCACGTTTCATTCGACAATGTACAAGCACTTACCCGCTTTAGGGAGACCACTCGCTTTAGACCACTCTCCCCTAAAACAGGTCTATATCGCTAGTGAGCAACCTTCAATTAATTTTCATTTGATATTTCGGTTCTGCATCGATACATCGATTCTCGGTGTATTTTTATAAATCCCTGTTTGCGCTCAAAATTCTGTATAACTCAATAAGAGAAAATCGGTAGATCCACTGAAAATTCGGTAGAGGTGGTAACGCTGCCATCACTAGAAAAAGCTAGAAGTCTTCCCAATCGCCCAAAAAGGAACATTTGGCTAATAACGAATCTTTTCACGTCTACGGACTCTATTAGTTACCAAGAAATTGACGGATTTAGTATTTCAGTGTATATTTGAAATTATTACAATCGGCCAAGCGCTTTCGGTCTCTCTATCGGACCATCCTCAGGGCTCAGACCCTAGAAACAAGAGAATATGGTTAGCAAATAAGTTTACTCAGTACTCACCACCACACTCACTTGTGAAAGGGCCAACCTAACCCTGCCAGTTTGAGAAAAGTCGCGAGCGTAGCCTCCACACAGAACAAGATGTATACAATTAAAAAAACCTCTAGAAACATATAAAATCAAAACTAAAACTAGAACATTCAATACACTGTGCACATTGACATTAAAACAATAAAACTTTTTTAATAACAACCCAAAAGGGTGAGGTTATGCCACACACAGTCATAGCATGATACAGCAATAAAACTTTCCAAAAATTAAAACTACATACAAGTATGTGAAAGCCTGAGTAGAGATTTTCTGTATGAGTTTTCATTTTTAAATTTCTTGTCAATTGTAAAATCAATAATTCATTGACAATGAGCAAAAAAGGGGAAAAAAGGGCAGAAAGAAAGGGTATTAAAAGTTTATTAATCTATAGCGTTACTGTTATCGGCCATTCTGTGATCTATTTCGAACACTTGAGTTCAGTGGCGTGAAATAATTTCCATTTTTGTAAAAAAGCAACAAATTACACGAACATAGGCGTAGTTAAAATTTGTTGAAATGTGTTAACTATTAATATATTTAGAATGAAGTGTCTGAAACTGAAAAAGATGATCAAAATTATTATAAGATTGCACCTCACGCAATCACAGCTCCCAGACATTTAAATTGTTTAATGATTTAAGGAAAAAGTTTGAAAATGGGGTTGCGGTCATTTACGTTGTTCATTCTTACATTGAGGCAATGATCGGGGTTTCTCTTTATCTCCCTGCATATTTCAAGATCCTCTCTGTAATCCAAGGTTTTAGAGTTATTACCCCTGGAGTGGTATAAGATTTTACTATTATGAGTAGAAGAGAAACTGTGTTTGGTAAAACTAATATGGTGACCAAACACAGAGGCCTGAGGTTTGTTAATATGTTCTTTAATTCGGTCTATATACGTTGAAGGACAATCTGGGCAAGAAAGTTGATAGACCCCACTTTTTTGAATATGAGATATCAATTGTTTGTTATTGACCAGATGGGAACTGAGTTGATTTACACTCTTAAATGAAATCTTCACATTTTGAGTGTGATTTGTTAGAGTCCGTGCTATTTTATTAGAGAGACCGAAAGCGCTTGGCCGATTGTAATAATTTCAAATATACACTGAAATACAAAATCCGTCAATTTCTTGATTTCTTCGGTGTACAACCTGTTAATAACTTATTCTATTAGTTACCACTATCGAGATTTCTCATAGAGAAAAGTGAGGAGTCTCGTCAAAACGAAGCTACTCACAAAGATTCAGCTTGTTACTAATCATTAATAAAAATGGGTCTGGGACTTAGACTGGTATTTTTAGGGTGTGAAAACTATTTCCAAAGTTTATCGCTAAAAACGATTTACTAAGAAAATGACACCTAATTTGGTCTTTTACATTATAATAGAATAAAAAGCGTTTTATTCGGTTAACGGAATTTGATTTTCACAAATTTTATGCAATTATGAACATTTTGAAAATTAATCATTGTGACTGAAGAAAACCGCATATTGCTGCAAAATTAGTTTTCAATTCAAAACTGAAAACCTCAACGAAACAAAAACATTTTGCTAACTCATTGGATTAATCAGATCCTATTTTTTGTGGGGAGTGGCCGACGGCTTTTTTACGGACTAAATTCGGGTTCATTAAATATTATAGCTTTTTTTTTTCTGACATTGGTACTTCCTACTTTCAAAACCATTGTGTACAACCGTACGTACCCATCGTAGTTCGTCAAAGACCATCTTAAATAGAGGGTCGACCTGTGGAATGTGACTATTTGTAATAAACAGTACGTACAAAATGAAACAATTCAAATAACTGCAGTATTTTTTAATGTGGAGAAATAGGATCGGTCGAGTCGCGAAGGTTGAACCGATTAGAGAGAATGCAAATGACTCGGCTCATCAGACTTCAGATGTAAGATAGGTTTATATTATAAACCATTTGCTGATGATCGTCATGGCGTTCAAGAAAAATATGATTTAGTCTGAAAGATAAATTTGTCCAATTTGATTTATCCGTAGCACGATAAGGAAATCATTACTTAAAAATGTCAAAGTTGAATTTTTAGTTTACTTAATAGTTATGTAAGATGATGTAGTAATGATACTGGTGTTAATATTATGGTTATTCAGTGGTGTCATGGGAAAAAAGCATAGAAAGATGATTTTTAGCATCTCAAAGGAACATAAAGTATCCCAAAGAAAGTATAATTTGACTTGTATTATGAGCATAAAAAACGTTTTTGACAGAAATATTATGTTAACAATATTTGAGTTATATACAGGGTGGGCCATTAAGTTAGGTGGATTTAAAAAAACATTGAAAAAAAAACTACAAGTAGTGCGGCAACAAATTTATATTTATACTAAAGTAGACACTGAGATGCGAACCATCTAGACGTTCACACTCTTCGAATTTGGACCTCAAATTTAAGAAAACTCTCTGACATATGGGATATAGGACACTTCCTCGCAAATATTACTCTTGAGCTGGGCAATAGTGGTGGGTTTATTAGCGTAAACGCGACTCTGGAGGTATCCCTAGAAAAAAAAAATGAGCGGAGTGAGGTCTGGGCTCCTGGGACACCACGGAATATCCCCTCGGCGCGATATCACTTTTCCTTCAGACACTTCGTTTACGACTCGTTCGACGTATGACATGTCTCGCCATCTTGTTAAAACCATGTCCTGCTGTTATAGGCTTCGAATTGATGTAATTGTAGGAAGAAAAACTCTCGTATCGTTGTTGTGTAGCGATCATAATTTACTGTTACAGATTGACCTTGCTCTTTCTCAAAAAAATAGGGACCCATAATTCCTTAGGCCGACATGACCGTCCACACTGTAACTTTGAGCGAATGCAGAGGCGTGCGGTTTTCAAAATCGTACGTCTTTCTGGCCCACCCTGTAGTAGCTACTTTTTTCTGATCAGATGTCGGTTATGATCAAGTCTGGAAAGGCTATCAGAAGTTTAAGGGAATATTTTTTACGCGCAATAAGGTAAGGAGAGAATCTACCAAGCTATTCTACAAAACCTAATTCATCATTCCATTAACTTTTTTTCTATTCCTGTACATATGGTACATTAAAAAATCAAGTTTTAAGTGACCGGTGCTTGAAGTTTACGTAAAAGCAATGTTATTGGGGCTACTTTTAAGTTGTTTTTTCGTAAGAACCTTCAATAAAAGGTATTAAAAAAATTCCTAATTTTTTTCACACATTAAATAGTCATATTTCGAAGTGTCATAGGTTTCCATACACAAATATATAACCGTTGAACATCTTTGCTGCAAAAAAGAAAACAGTTTAATACCTTAGAATAAATAGAATGACAAATTAATGACGGATAAAAATTGGCGACGAGGGTTGCAGTGACTTCGTTGAACAATTTTTTTTTATTTTTAGTCCATATTTGATTTCAATTAAAAAGGAAATAAGAAAATTTTATTTGGGTAGTAGAGTATATACAGGATACTACAAATTCTAGTCTATGTATGAGGATCTTTGTAACCGTAAGAGAAATAAAACGGTTAAGTTGACACAAATTTAAGCAGTTCGATGTTCAATTAACTACTCTTTAGAAGTTGAAAAATTCCGATTATTTCCGAAAATATACCAGTTTACTACATATATAAATTTGTGGGACAAACAGTTTTTTAAAACTATAATAAAAATGAAAGGTTCGTTGTTAAGAAAATCAAGTTGATGTCAATGAAAAAGGTGAATTTGAATAATTTTGGCAATTCTTAACCAGTCGGCATCATTTCACGTTTTGTTGTCATGGTTCAATTTTGCGCTTAAGCTCACTATGGCTAATTTATTTAATTTAACCATATTTTGCAAATTCGTTATAGGCAACACAGTATCATTTTCCTTAAGTATTTCCCAGGGATTCTTTGAAGGAAAGCATTTCATTAAGTATAGTTTCAATTAATTTTTTTTACCATTATTTTGTCCTACTTTGGTATTTCACTACACTGTGCTTAAGTATTTTTTTCAGTATCAAACTTATTGCTGCTTTTTTGTATTCAGATAGATCTTGTTTTTTTTCCCGGCCATTTATATTTACATTTGATGGGATTGTATGTATATTGGGTTGCAGATTTTAGGAAATTTCTATTGACGTATTAATATATATTCCTTGAATTTAAAAATAACTACTTGGATACTTATTAGATTTATTATTTTTGTTTTGACTGAAAACTGCTAATGATTAACGAATTGGCTTAACTAACAAATACATTTTAGCCGACTGTTTTTGCCTGGTGTCTTTCTTTTTGAGCTGTAATTTCGTTCATATGTGGTAATCGAACGCACCTAACGGAAGTCGATTAGTGCGCAAGCAGGGCCATGGTTATAAATGGAGGCCGTTTTGCCTTGATTTTTCATTTTTTTCCTGGTTTGATTCAGCCGAAGCAGCTGCAGACTCCATCTCAATTTTTAGTTGCTAAATTTTTGGGATTCTGAGATGGAAAGTCGAAGATTATCCCGGTAAAAAAAACATAACCGCCAATTTGCTACGCAAAAAAGAAAAAAAAAACGGACAAGAAGTTTAGGAAGTCAGTCAATTCAGTACAATTTCAACCATGTACCGATATATACCGAAAGAACGCACCAAAATAGTGGCGTTTTACATTGAAAATAATCCCTCAGTTGTGTTTCCTCAGTATGCATATGAGGGTCGTTCCTCAAATCGCCAACAACCCGCTAGACCGCGTCCACTTCGTTCCAATGAAAATAGCGAAGCTGTTAGGACTAGTATGGCCAAAAATCAAAATATCTCATATGGCTTCCGAGTTCAACAATTAAACCTCAATGGAACCACTTTAAGGAGGATTTTGAAGTAAGATCTGTTCACATACACAGTGCTGTTTACTCAAAGATTAGCTTACGCGAATAGCATCATTCAAATTGTTGAAGTTGAGCGACTATTTTGTGGTGTTTGCCCATAAATCATCATTGGCCCATTCTTCTTTAGAGCTGATAAGACAGTTAATAGCGATCGATATCGATGGTTGTTAAGACACTTTGTATTACCGCAGATGTGTGAAATAGGTCTGAAAGGCTTCTGATTCCGACAAGACAGTGCAACATGTTACACTGCGGGTTCAACAGTGGACTATTTGCGTCGGAAGTTCCCGGGATGTATGGTGTCGAAAAAGGGCGATATTGACTAGCCACCGAGATCTCCAGATTTGACTCTATCGGACTTTTTTGTGGGGATTTTTGAAGAGTATAGTTTATACCAACAAGCCAAAGACCATAGAAGAGCTCGAGGACAACATTCGAGCTGAAATGGCAGCGATATCGTCGGAAACGTACCCTGGCCAATGTAATGGAAAACGCCAGAAAAAGAGCTCGCAATAACGGTGACCATTTAATCAATATTGTTTTTGGAAACTGAGAAAAATTGTAAAAAGAGTAAGCTTAGTGAAAAAGCACAACTTTCCGAAGCTTATTTAGAATTATGGAAGTTGTTCAAAAATTTCATTAACCAGATTCAGATGGCGCACCCTATTTCTCTTTATTTAAAGTCCGGAACAAATAAAGACAAAATAGTTAATTTTATTACGATTGTTTTCGGAAATACTTGAATTTTTTAAAACTTTTTTGTAGCGGCCTGTATACACAATAAAATAGGATTTAGGATATCGCTTTCAACAAAAATTACCGAAATTTAACGTATTGCTTTCATTTTTGTTAAGAACCTAAATTCCACCTTTTACAATAATAGAAATTAACAATAATTTTGAGTAATGTGAATTGGGCGCAGCGCCATCATTAAATGTTAAATAAAGTCATCAAGTGATGTCATTCGAGATTAACAGATTGGTTCCACTTCGGGACATTAGCTACAACATGCATTAAAACGAAAATCGAAGATTTATTGCGTTGTTATACTTTCTTAATTTGTTATAATGTTGTAAAAAGACATTCCACTCGTAGATGACGTACAATCCTTTAAGTTACCTATTGTGAAAGACATAACAGTAATCTCTTTATTATCCGTATCTAGTCGTGCATGAAATGACATCTGCAACAAGCATCAACACGGAGTACGTTTTTTCCTAGAGATAACGACACGAATTTCGTGAGGCGAAGATTTACTGAAGATTTACTTATCGTGGAATCGCGCAATTAGACAAACAAAATGCACATCTTTTTATCTTCATTAAAATAGTCATGTTGTTTTATGGTTAATTGCTGATGGTTTGATTAAAAGGCCTGCTGTACGTATACAGAAAAAAATATTATGTTTAATAATGTTAATATCATCAAGTTGATGCTAAGCTAGGTGTATACCGGGTTTTCCGAATATTTTAACATGGGTCTATAGGTTTTATTTTAAGGAATATTGAAAAAAGATAGATGCAAATATTTAGGGACTTTTTAGAAACTATTTAAACGAAATAATCTTGTATTCCTATAGCCATTTAGCAATAATTTTTATTACTAAGTTATTCGAAATGTAGCCCGGAAAATATTACTGAGAAAAATTGGTTAGAATTCAAATCAATCTATATTTTTTTAAAAGTTTACAATTTCTTTTTCTGGCATACTGTATCAGTTGCCGTGAGAAGATCCAACAATACTCCAAATTTTTTTAATTCTTGTTTAATTAGTTTTTATATATAAAGATTCATATTACAGCTTAAATTGGTTTACTTTCGGCAAATATTTAGGGACTTTTTAGAAACTATTTAAACGAAATAATCTTGTATTCCTATAGCCATTTAGCAATAATTTTTATTACTAAGTTATTCGAAATGTAGCCCGGAAAATATTACTGAGAAAAATTGGTTAGAATTCAAATCAATCTATATTTTTTTAAAAGTTTACAATTTCTTTTTCTGGCATACTGTATCAGTTGCCGTGAGAAGATCCAAAAATACTCCAAATTTTTTTAATTCTTGTTTAATTAGTTTTTATATATAAAGATTCATATTACAGCTTAAATTGGTTTACTTTCTGCAAATATTTAGGGACTTTTTAGAAACTATTTAAACGAAATAATCTTGTATTCCTATAGCCATTTAGCAATAATTTTTATTACTAAGTTATTCGAAATGTAGCGGAAAATATTACTGAGAAAAATTGGTTAGAATTCAAATCAATCTATATTTTTTTAAAAGTTTACAATTTCTTTTTCTGGCATACTGTATCAGTTGCTGTGAGAAGATTCAAAAATACTCCAAATTTTTTTAATTCTTGTTTAATTAGTTTTTATATATAAAGATTCATATTACAGCTTAAATTGGTTTACTTTCTGCAAATATTTAGGGACTTTTTAGAAACTATTTAAACGAAATAATCTTGTATTCCTATAGCCATTTAGCAATAATTTTTATTACTAAGTTATTCAAATCAATCTATATTTTTTTAATTCTTGTTTAATTAGTTTTTATATATAAAGATTCATATTACAGCTTAAATTGGTTTACTTTCTGCAAATATTTAGGGACTTTTTAGAAACTATTTAAACGAAATAATCTTGTATTCCTATAGCCATTTAGCAATAATTTTTATTACTAAGTTATTCGAAATGTAGCCCGGAAAATATTACTGAGAAAAATTGGTTAGAATTCAAATCAATCTATATTTTTTTAAAAGTTTACAATTTCTTTTTCTGGCATACTGTATCAGTTGCTGTGAGAAGATTCAAAAATACTCCAAATTTTTTTAATTCTTGTTTAATTAGTTTTTATATATAAAGATCCATATTACAGCTTAAATTGGTTCACTTTCTGCAAATATTTAGGGATTTTTTAGAAACTATTTAAACGAAATAATCTTGTATTCCTATAGCCATTTAGCAATAATTTTTATTACTAAGTTATTCGAAATGTAGCCCGGAAAATATTACTGAGATAAATTTGTTAGAATTCAAATCAATATATATTTTTTAAAAAGTTTACAATTTCTTTTTCTGGCATACTGTTTCAGTTGTCGTGAGAAGATCCAAAAATACTCCAAATTTTTTTAATTCTTGTTTAATTAGTTTTTATATATAAAGATTCATATTACAGCTTAAATTGGTTTACTTTCTGCAAATATTTAGGGACTTTTTAGAAACTATTTAAACGAAATAATCTTGTATTCCTATAGCCATTTAGCAATAATTTTTATTACTAAGTTATTCGAAATGTAGCCCGGAAAATATTACTGAGATAAATTTGTTAGAATTCAAATCAATATATATTTTTTAAAAAGTTTACAATTTCTTTTTCTGGCATACTGTTTCAGTTGTCGTGAGAAGATCCAAAAATACTCCAAATTTTTTTAATTCTTGTTTAATTAGTTTTTATATATAAAGATTCATATTACAGCTTAAATTGGTTTACTTTCTGCAAATATTTAGGGACTTTTTAGAAACTATTTAAACGAAATAATCTTGTATTCCTATAGCCATTTAGCAATAATTTTTATTACTAAGTTATTCGAAATGTAGCCCGGAAAATATTACTGAGAAAAATTCGTTAGAATTCAAATCAATCTATATTTTTTTAAAAGTTTACAATTTCTTTTTCTGGCATACTGTATCAGTTGCCGTGAGAAGATCCAAAAATACTCCAAATTTTTTTTATTCTTGTTTAATTAGTTTTTATATATAAAGATTCATATCACAGTTTAAGTTGGTTTACTTTCTATTATAAGATATTTAATAGGAAGATTATTACTTTTCAAAGTAGATTTTTTAGTGAAAAAATGTTTGATTAGGCTTTCACCAGTTTCAGTAACCACTTCAAGAGCCAAAATATTATTATATCGGTTAACGTTTCTAATTCTAAAGTTTTTAATAAATCAATATTATGTCCAGCTTTAGTCTCTATATGTAAAGTTAAGTTTATTTATATTTAGTCAATGTTGTTCGAAATAATCCAGAAATTGCGTCGAATTTATTGACGGTGCTCGGTATTTAATCCAATTTTAATGTTGTTTACATCAAAAATACATCGTAGTACCGTTGTTTCAAAAAATTGTTTGTTGATAATCAAGTTTTTAACCGACTGCCACAAAAATAGAACGTTCTCGATTCGGACAATATTATTTTTCATATTTCTCAGGCTTCCAATTTCTTTGCATATTCCAGTGATTAATTTTTTCCATATTCTACGTATTCTAAACTTAATTACTGTAGAATGCATATAGGTTTTTTACGAAGTTGAACCTTTATTCAACCCTACACATTTTCAACACTAGTTGCATCAGGTGAAAAAGGAAACCATTCTCTTTTCCAGTCCTGTCAAAGACGACTATGGTATTTCGGGCCATTATCTTCTTATAGTATTCACGAGTCACAATTAAGTCTAAACCAGCATTCAGCAGACTTCAACACTTTTCTAATTTTTTTCATTGTGTTAGTTTTCAGCAAATAAACGAGACAATGACAGGGTGTTCTCTGAATAATTCTATGTTGCGCGGTTGACCAAGACCGTCATATGAATATATATATATATATATATATATATATATATATATATATATATATATATATATATATATAATCAGGGGCGGATACAAGGGGGGGCGGTGAGGACGGTCGCCCCCCTCCCCCTCCCAAGAGCTTTGAGTTCAGGAAAATAGATCCGATTTTACCTCTTATATTATAGTTTACTCAAGAACTAGAGAGAGTAATCAATCATTTTTTACCCTTTTTTTTCTTCGCAACCGACCTGTGTATAGTCCGGTGTGTTCGACAAAATCTGTTAGACACATATTTTCCATCGGAATGGGTTAAAAATTTTATAATCAAAAATACCGGTCCATAATAATGGACTATTTGGGTTGGATAACAATAGGTATTTGGATGTGTGAAGTGTTAAAAAAAAGTTTTTTAATCCTCGTCATAGGCCTCGGAAGGAGGTTTATTTGATCACTAAGTATTTATGGCATAGAATATTATTTCGGTAATAAACTTAAAATAAAATTTTTTATAATATTATTTTATTTCTTATGATTTCTTAATAATTTACATACATTAGAAAATATAGATAATTTTGAGATATTTAACAAAAATCGCAACTGTATTTTATTATTTTTAATTTTGGCATAGAAACTGTTTTAGGCGCATTCAGACTAAAATGTAGCCTTTTCCGCTCAAAAAATTCTAAGTTATAATTTAAATACTTACAAAATACCCATTGTCAAAAATACAAGAAGTTAAACATATTTAAAAAAATTAATTCGTTCATATAATATTAAAAATTTTTTGGGGCTATCGGTCCTTTTATTATTAATTAAAAACATTTTTAGGACATTTGACGTTTCAATTTATTTATTTCTTAAACCATCTGCAGAATTACAATTAAACACTAAAAAGGGATTCAAATGTAATCAATTTTTATATGTTAAAGAAAAATTAAATAATAAATTGTGTTTACGCTGGTAAACATTAGTTATCTAATTCGTAATCAAAGTCAGTGAAGCTATCTTCGCGCAAGTTAATTATAATTGGTTCCTCTATCTCACCAATCATGAGATCGAGTTTCCACATTTTTTTTAATTCTTTTATTATATGGATTTTTCTCAATTTTCTGCAGAAACTTTATTCAAAAAAAAATCTTTCAAAAGTTCAACTAAATTACTAATTTTGTAAATTGTGTTATTTATAGCAACTCCACCTTTTACTTGAGAGAGATATTTCCTTCTCCAACGGACATTTTCCGGACGATCTATAAAAACAGATTTCATATCTGGTTTTTCCCAGCAAAAATTAAGTTCTCTGAGAAATTTCCAGAGTTCAGTTCTTTTCATTTCAGGTAAATCCCGATCTTCATTGATTTTAGTTAGAATTTTATCGACGGTTGGGATCTGCTTCTCATAATAAAATGTATGTGCAACTCCTTTTATTACAGTTTACATCTCTTCTTCCAACGAGGTTTTTCGTCTGCCTATGATCGAATGTAGCTTGGGAGTATTAACAATTACGGTTATTTTTTTCTCCTATCATGTTGGAACACATTTTATATGGATATTGATATCTTAAGGCATCATAAACATTCATCGTAATAAGTTTTTCGTTGAGGAAAAAATGCCCTGGTTTAACGATTTTGGAATAAACATAGATGTGGATTTTGGGTTTCTCACTAATTTCAAATAATATATAAAAACAAGCACAAACAAGATAAATCACGAAGGACATACTGTAAGGTGTACTTTGCTCACTGACAGAAATTAAATTTAACTATCAGAAATTTTATTGTTGCGGTTAATTTATAAAAGCTTATAATATTTAAATATAATTAGATTTACGGTAGTCCTCAGTTACCTGCGGCACTGTAGCAGGTACGTTGGAGGTTTCGGTATCAATTTTATTACTCTCTCCAGTTCTTGAATAGAGGAGGAGGAATGTGTATGCTTGCGATCTTCCCTCCTCTTCCCAAGAGCTTTGAGTTTAGGAAAATAGATCCGATTCTGCCTTTTATATTCGGAATGTGTATGCTGTTGGCATTCCCCCCCCCCCCCTCCGTTGACAACTTGTTTTTCTTGCGATAGCCCCCGCAAGAGCTTTGAATTCAGGAAAATAGACCCGATTCTGCCTCTTATACTAGGCTGCTCGCATCCTCCACTCCTCTCGGCAACTTGTTTTTTCTTGTGATCCCCCCCCCTCTCCAAGAGCTTTAAATTCTGAACAATAGCCCGACCCTGCCTTTTACATTAGAAATGGGAATGTTGCGGGTGTCTCCCTCCCTTGTCGACAACTTGCTTTCGCTTGCCTTACTGTAATTTTGTGATATCACCCCCCCCCCCCAAAGAGAGAGGCTGTGTGGCCTAAACGGTCGTAAAATAAAAGAAATTTTCAGCTAATATTCCATACTCACGCGCCAATACATACTACACTGTATAACCCTTAAAAGCGTAATTAAAATTTATGGCACTCTACATATTCTTACTATTTATTATCTTTTCTGACATTAGAAATGGTTAACCAAAGCCCTTCACAAATAAATCACCCATTTTTCTATTTTATTCTATTGTATTGTAAAATTTTTGTAGTCTTAACACTTTCACATGGCGCGAACCCGTTCATAGGGTCGGGCGATTTCGGTCATAAAAAATATCCTAAAAAAAATTAGATATAAAAAGGGGGTTGTTACATATTCTAACTACCTGCTTGTCTAAGACTAGGTTTGTAAGTTACCGTTAAGTTATGTGGTACGTGTTTGGACAGGGGGAGGGAAAATGTAATTTTAAATTAGAGGTTTTGAATTACATGCTTAATGTTGTGTACGGAATGTATGCTGATAGTGTTTTATAATCTGCTACGTTTAAAAATATTTCACGTCGTGCTGTGTTATTTTTGTGCCGAAAGCTCTTTCACTATTGTAATTGTTATTAAAAGGGTGCGTCCACATTGAGATTGCATTGCTCCTTAATTTTTTCAATCCTTGTACACAAATTTATTAGAGATTTGCAAAAGCTTAGATAAAATTGTCCCATTTCTCTCTATAAAACAGTCTGTGGGAGCCTAATTTAGAGCTATTACTCAACTTAAGTTTATCCATTAGACAACATCCGGGAAAATGTATTTTTCGGAGAAAACTTGCAAGACAGTTTTTATTGACAGCTTTCTCGTAACTGAAAAATTGATCTAAAGGAAAATGTAAAAGTTTAAATTACTATTACTATTTTCTTAATTCTTTATTTGGTTTGTTATTGTTTATCTACATACAGTGTTTATTTGAAGACAATAGAAGGAAAATAAAGAAACTTGCCCTTTCTGGCCTTTGAAAGGCTTGAAATATTCTCCTAAATTTAGTAAATTTCTAGCCCTTCCAATTATTTATTTTTTTAAATTAAAATTTGTAGATTCTAGTGTAACTATTGTTGAAAACATATGATATAGAATTTACAATTATAGATATTACTGACTTTCTTTTACTAAATTTGCTTTCAGCCTGTTTTATTAACGTCATCATATTGAATAATGTGCCATTCTTTTTATGGCATCTGTGGTATTAAAATATACTGTATATTTATCTCAGGCATGTTCTGCAATACTATGTCGAGACCAGCGAATAAACTAAATGCGACGGTAATCAGGAAAAAGGATAATATAGACTGCTCGCGACCCAACCAAATAAAGTAAAAAATCTACGAACTACCAAAAATTCCCAAAACCAATATACAATTAAAACCAATAACCAGCTCTAGAGGATCTTCAACAAGTGCATTAACAGCATTGCTTCTAAAAATCATACAGCCAGAAGGTCAGACAAACACATATGTCAAAAAATCCACACATTCTGTGAATATTATTATTAGCATTAATCTTGAACCAGACAACAAACCAATAAGTTTTGATGGGGAAAGTCTGTATACTAATGTGCCATTTGGAAAGTCACTAAACATAATTAAAACTAACTAAAACAAACCCAAAGGATGCAACATTATCAGATCTAAACAAGTTACGACTGGACGGGGTGATGGACCTTTTGAAATGTTGCCTTCATAGAGCTTACTTTCAAGTAAAGGACAAGTTCTATGCTCAGGACAACGGACTTCCAACAGGTTCTTTGCTCTTTCCAGCCTTGGTTCGAAACTTATGCCTTAGGAACAGTAAACGTCAAACCAAAAGTTTGGTTGAGATATGTCGATAATGCCTTGATCCTATGATTAAGAACTAAATGATTTCTTGATACATCTGAACTCCATTTGACCTACAATTAAATTTACCGTGGAAAGAGAGGTAAATGTTCATTTGTAATTCCTGGATGTCATGGTGTTGCATTCAAATGAAATTATTAAAACTTCATTATACAGTAAGCGGACACATACTGCTCCATATCCCAACCATTCTGTTGTAACAAAACGAGGAATTATACACAACCTTTACAATCGCTGAGTATCTATATGCAAAAATGCAGATTCGCTTGAAAAAGCAGTAGCATTTACAACAGATTCCTAGACAGACAGACTCTCTTTGGGGGGGGGTGGGGGTTATATCACAAAAGTATAGTACGGCAAGCGAAAGCAAATTTTCGACGGGGGAGGGGGAGACACCGGAGAACACATGTAGTTTGCGAAGAAAAAAGGGTAAAAAAATGCTTTATTACTCTTTTTAGTTCTTGAATAGACTATAGTATAAGAGGCAAAATTGGGTTTATTTTCCTGAACTCAAAGCTCTTGGGGGGGGGGGGGGGCGATCGCCCCCCCTTGGTCCGCGCCTGTTCCTAGACGATGCTATAACTACCCTTGGAACAAGCAAGAAACACATTTCTTCTTGACAATTTCATATACTAAGAGAACTTCATATGAAAAAGAGAAAATTTATAGAAGCGGTTTATATTAAAAATAATAATAAAATGTTTAGTAAACTTAGTGTTGAAATTCCTAATCTATGGCAACCATTACTTTGTAACATTAAATCATTGATGTGTGGTACAGTAAAGCGAAACTTATCTTTTCAATGAGCCCAGTCCTTCTATAAATTCCTAGCCTTAAGACAAAACGTTCAGTTTATACTTTCTACCATATTTTACTTTTTATTGCCTAAAGATATTTTTTCAATAATTTATGTTGCTCATATAATATAAATGTATGCTTTTTTACTCATCTTTTGTACACCCTGTATACTAGCGCAATTATTCCAATCCTTTTCTTATCTTGCCGACGATGCAATCTTAGAGTACACCCTTTTCCAATCCCTTGTTCCAACCCTCAAGTCCTTTGGCCCTTTTTTTTACCCCACAAATGCACTTCCATGCAACAACTATCGATCCCTTAACAACGAGTCGAACCTTATAGCTAATCAAGTGCACAAGACAGAGATAGCAATAGAGATGGATAGATATATCAGGGACATGAAAATTTAATAATAGACGTTTGTGTGGGTGCGAGAGAGAGGGACATATGAGCGAGGGTTAAAAGGAGATGGTTATAAAAGATTCTGGGGCGGAAGAAAGGTGGAATGATATAGGGTTTATTAAAGTTAGAAGAAGATGGGAATTAGGGTGCAAATGCACTCTCGAACGGCCGTTGGCGCCGTCGGTCTTTTTGTGTTTTGTCATCGGGCAGTTTTCTAGTTTTCTCGCATCGTGATAGTTGACTAAATTTTTCGGAATATATTTTCAAGTTACTTTAGTATTTTTGATTAATTTGCATTTGTATGAATTAAAGTATTAGTTAAAAAGATGGTTCTATATAGGTAAGTCTTTGTTCCTTACGAAGATCCCTTTATTCCTCTTTGAATTTTGAAAAATGTTTCTTATTTATTAGATGCAACACATGTATTTTTTGCTTTGGAGGCATGAAGGTTTAAATTATGAATATTAGTTGTTTAATTATTAACACCGGTATATTAATTGTTTAATAATTAAAGATAAAATTAAACAATAATCTTTAAGGATAAAATATGTTCGAAAATAAATTTCTTTCTTTTGACATAAATATAGATATATGCTTCTTAAAAAACAATAATAAACAAACAAGGATCGTCGCAAGGTCATATTCAATGAAGAAAGATTGGTTTTGAAGTTTTCGTTATTAGTTATTAGCATGTGAAAATTTAATACGTACGTATCGTTGCTGAAGATACCTCGTATTTATATTATAACCTAGAAAAATGAAGGTCATTTTAATTGTATTACGCAGTTCAAAAAGATTTTGCGACTTGAAGGAAATGGGTAATTTGCGATAGATTTCAAAGATATTCTAACCTCTAAGTGCAAAAAATTCCCTTATTGGAACTACTCCTAGTCTGACAAAAAAATTTGGAAATTGAAATCGAAGAGAATAAACATTTCCTTTCAAAATGCGGTGTGGAACATTCCGGTTCGATTTTTTTTTTTTTGGCGATATATGAGTATTTCAAGTTCTAACTACTGACGATTCGTATTTTACGTACAAGGAAATAGTCTTTTTTGAGATTAAAGAAAGAAATGTCCTTCTTCATTTTCATGATATTTTTAATGCTTTTTTAAGTTGTACAGATTTTCTTTGAATATTAAATTAGTTGTCAGCCACCCGGAAAACATCATACGATATTCACAAACTTTCCTAAACGTTCTCTTTCATGTATATCACGAATTGAGAGTAGTTATAATTTCAAATACTCATATTCAGCCAAAAGAAAGTCGAGCCGGAATGTTCAACAACGCATTTTGGTAGAGACTGTTTATATATTTTATGTTTTCGAGTCTGAGACTGCAAATTTTCGCAAGAAAGGGATAATTATTTGATGGACTACAATATAGGGCAAAAAAAAACACATTTTCCGCACTTTGGGATTAGAGTATTTCTGAAACCGGACGTGCACTGCAAAAAATAACATTAAATTTAATGATTTTGTCTAAAATCGTGAATAATTTATATTTACGTTAAATCTAAAGCAATTTATTCAAATATCAGTTCATTGTACATAAAATTTGTTAAATGGCACATTGCGTGAGATTCCGGGAGATGGCGCAACTTGTATTGAACTTTTTGTTTAGTATTATATAAGTTGCTTAAAGGATTCAGTTTTCTTATGATGAGGGGTACATGCCTGCTGGTACTAATGGATGTCTACAGATGACGGTACACTACCTATGGGAAAAATGTCCACCTTTTCCTGATGGCAGAATTTTTTAACTTCATATTAATACTGGTGCATTAAATATGTGATAACATATCTTAAATTCAATGAACACTGTCTGTAATTTAAAAAGTTATGATCCAAATTTTAAATTTAATGTATGATTACATTAGATTTAATGGAATTAATTAATTTAGATTAATGTAAATGCATGTCCCCCAAAAGCTGGAGAGACAGCAGGATTTCGACCTCAAACGAGGATCGATGAGACATTGTGTAGATAACAGAACTTGGTTCTACCTAGAAGAAGAAGAAGAAGTAAATGCATTACATTAAACGCATTTAATAAACGTTTTTGAAATTTGCTTCCAGCACATTTACCTTAAATTTAATGCATTAGTTTTTTTACAGTGTGGTGAAGTAATTCTGCTGTCAGATTAGGACTTTATGTCGATCGAAAATGACCTGTTATATTGAAGTTCATGATATTTTGCTATTCTGTGTTAATAATTGTGACAATAAAACTAGGGTTTTTCTGAATTCAAGGCTCAGAAAATTGCAAAATACAATACAAAGTTGATTTTCAGACTGTTCAGAATCACATACAAACACCAAAATTATGTGTTCATAGGTAACTTTATAATTATTCTACTGTATTTGCATTACTTCTTCATACCAGATCACTTTTTTAACTTTAATTTTAGACTATAAAAATTCATGGTGATTTAGGCATCCAGTGAAGTTCTCGAAGAAATACAGGGTTACACTGAGCTTCCGAAAGTTATTTAACTAGTTAAAATTTCATATAATACTTCTCAAAATTCTATAAATTATCGAATTCCTGACAAAATCTTTAGAAGAATTGTACAAAATTTAGAGATATCTTCGAAAATCAATAAAATCTGAAAATCCACGAGAAATCCTGAAAATTTATTGAAAGTCTTAAGAGGGCCAACACATCCAAAAATACGTGTGCGAAATTTCAAATCGAAATTCGAAAATTTTTAAAAGTTATAATAAGTTGAAAATAACATACTTTTCGGACTTTAAACGCGTTTTTCCAAAACCACGTTTCCTAACTGGCGTGCACTATATCGCAAGAACGGCTTGACCGATTTCAAAATTTCCACTTACATAAATTTTTACCAAAGAGTTAAAAAAAAAGTAACCTTTTTACAAAATACATTGTGATGTTTAAAAAAAAAACGTTTGAAAAAAAACGAGACGACGTTCCATGGCGGACATAATAATAAACAAAAAATGTTATACACTTTTTGTTCTAGATAGAATTCACGCCAATTACCTTGAAAAAACAGCGTGATTCACGTTGAGCACCCAGATCTCAGGACTGAGACGGAATTTTGAGACATTTTTTTTTTGTTTTGTTGAGTTAATAAAGAATTACGAATGTTTCAAATTGCATGTTTGTATGCCATATACTTTTTTGTAATCCACACACAAATTTTAGTCAGGAAAAATACCATCTATATGTATTGGCCCCCTTAAAAACCCACAAAGACAAATCCTAAAAATTACGAGTCGTAAAATTCCAGAAAAATCTTAAATAAATATATACAGTTGGAAATATATATATATATATATATATATATATATATATATATATATATATATATACATCCACAAAATTGTTTTTTTTTATAAAAACAGTTAATTTAATTTCTTTTTCTATCTTCAATAATTCGGGGGCATATCGAAAAAAGGGGCCATGATTTGTTTACGCCTTTACGGCATTGAAATTGTCTAAAATTACGCTAGGAAATGGGTCATCATATTTTCGATTTCTCCTGTATTTCCCCAGAATCCCCTATGTACATCAAAAAAGCGTTCTTTGTATTCGTGCAGTGAAATACCCCCGCGCAGCCCTATTTTCTCTCACAATTTTAGTTCTCTTGTAGAAGATATATTAAAAAAATATATTTGCGTAGACATGATAGAAAAAAACTGTCTATGCGTTGCCTAAAAAGTTCATTAGTAACAACTATTTTTCGTCTATATCAAGTTTGATTTCAATTTGCCCAATATTTTGTGTTTTATGGAGTATTTTACAATAAAAAACGGGTCATTTAATTGTTAACAGAAGAACATAATTTTCCAAAAATATTCAGAAACGAACGATTGCCCTATATGATAATGACTTTCCAGTAAAGTAAAATATTTGTTAAAGCAGTTTCTTGTTTCTAATATCATTTTACGCATTCGGCACTGGAAACGAATTTGAGACCCGTTTAGTTTTGTTGGCTGAAGAAATTGGAAGAAGTCAACTCGTCTCATTTTACACATTAATATTAAGGGGGGAGATCTGTTTTGAACATCCAGATAGACGAATAGCCTAAAGTAATAAGTACCGTAAGTACAGTTCAAATAATTTCAGCTTTTTAAGCAAATAAATTTAACTTTCACAACAGATCCGATATTAACAAATCATAAAAACTATTTCAAATAAAAGAGAAACTCCGATCTATTTTGATACTAAATTTAATGTTTTTTTAAGTCTAAAAATTAACGATACTAAAAATATTTAAAATTTCTCGGTACCGATTATGTAACTGAAGAAAGTGGCGTCATTAAAAATAATTTATTTGTTCGTTTACACGCCGATGGAATCACCAACATTAAAAAAATATAAAAGTAAATCTTGAAAATTTATGGAGTCACGCTGGCTGTGATGTTATTTTTTATGTTTAAAAATATAATAGCTTGCGTAAAACAAAAATACGAACTCGTAATATTTAAAAAATCCTGACTAATCATTGTGACCTTTTTTTGGGGCAGGTCAATGGTTCAACACTCAGGTCGGTGGATTTGCAGTTGGGGATAACCCAATTTCTATTTTGGGAACATTTCGGATAAAAGGGATGATTGTGTGCACTTAAATGAAGCGGATTTCGATTTTACATTAATTTTTTTATATTAATATACAGTGTATTCAAATTTTACGCGACATATCAAACACTAACTTTAATTTCTCAGAAAATGCTGGCTCTTAAAAAGAGTTGATATGTTATTAAATTTATTTTGTTGAATTTAATTTTATATCATAGATTGGAAAGATAGAGGATGCCACACTGTGCTAGTGAAGTTGTTACTACTTGTCACATATCCCGAAAGCCCAGTTGCATATCTTACAGGACAAAAGATACAATAATTTGATTCAGAGAAATTTCTCAAGGTTTTTTCAAGACTTTTTTTTTGATTTGAAAAATTGTTATTTATTTAGTTTAAACTAATAAAAGCGTTTTTTGATATTTTAATTTGTTATGTTATGATTTATACCTTAAAAAGGTCATAAGTCGCCGAGGGGATATGAACTGGCCACCGCGGAGTGCAGATTTAACATCTGCTGATTTTTTTTATGGGGCTATTTAAAAAGTAAGGTTTTCAACTTATTCTTCTTATTCTTATTGTGCCGTCTCCATTAATTAAGGTTGGCCGTAATTTGAGCAAATTGTGTTCGGTCTTGTGCAGCTCTGAATAAGGCGTGGGCGTCTGAACTAGTCTATTCTCTGATACCACAAGTGTTTCTTGCTACCTATTCCCCGTTTTCCTTCGATCGTTCCCTGCATTATCAGCTGCAGGAACTGATACTTGGTGTTATGGAAGATGTGTCCAAGATAGGCTGTCTTCCGGCGTTTAACGATCAGCGACATTTCTCTTTCTCTGTTCATGCGTCTTAGAACCTCAGCATTGATTATTCGGTCAGTCCATGGAATTCGCAATAATCTCCTGAAGACCCCCATCTCAAACGCCTCCAATCTGTTCAGCGTGGCGGCCTTCAGTGTCCATGTCTCTACGCCATACATCAGTACCGAATGGACGTAACACTTAACAAAACGATAGCGCAGCTCTAGATTGAGGCTCTGATTGTTTAATAAATTTTTCAAGTCAAGAAATGTTGTTTTAGCCTGTTCTATTCGGCTACGTATCTCCACGTCTGGTTCTCCATCAGCCATTAAAGGAAAAATATAAACAGTTTATTTCTTGCAAATTCTACTCAAGTTCTCTCCCCATCTCTCGACCACATGATTTCATCAGTGGACCTGTATTGAACCAGGAGCAAAACTCAGAAAACAACTGTCTATATTAACTTTAATTTCGAGACACATCGGCAGGATGTTAAATCTGGACAAATTTTCGATGCCAGACTGTAAAATATTAACAAGAAACACAATCGAATGCCTTTGAAGATGTCAAATGAAATACCTCAAAACTTTCCACATGGTTCGCGTTGTTCTCAAAATATGTGACACGCCTGAGTTATTATGTGTGCGGAAGCCAAAGAAATAGTCGTTATTGACGTTAAAGCTTTCTACATCCCTTAAAAAATGTTGTTTAATTACTTTCTCCATAATTTTGCTATTACCGAAACCAATACTTGTAAAATTCCTACACGCCGATTAAATAGATCCTTCTAATTTATAAATTAATCGTTATAAATCTTCCAATGTTCATTTTACGCAAATTTCTCTTTTTAATCAGGACTGAAAAGAGCAAATTCCAATAAAAATCAATTAAGAGATGCAATTTAACATTTAGATCGTCGCCTTTGCGTCGAGCCCAATCAGTAAATCGCATCCTTAACGCTTTACCAACGATTTTTAATAAGAGCTTGCGTTTAGAATGGTTTGGCATATAAGATCATTTTAACCGCGCCTGAACGTTCATTACACACTTTCACCGTTTCGATTTTTTTAAAAATAAATGCCATTTTAGCACGTTTTAAATGTTTAAACACTTATATGGCAAATAAACATTTACTTTCTTTGGATGTGGAACGTCTATAATAATAATTTTTATAGTTTTTATGTCTTTGCAACTTTCAGTTCTTTATACAGTCTATAAAAAATCTTGATTGTTTACTAAATTTTTAACAATCATTTTTTACTACGCCAAAAAGGAAAGGTTTTATTGGTTAGTAATCATTGTGTGTTTCTTTCTAATTACTATAACAATAAATTCAAGGTTTTTTAAGTGCAGTGCAGTTGTGAAGTTATTACCAAAATTAGCGTGATCGCCCAAGGGTTTTTGTGGGCAGTTGAGGTTCATGGAGTTTTTATTGTCGATTATTCTTTATTTTGAGTTGCTGAATCCAAATCTATTACATAATAAGGCGTCATTTGGTCAGATAACTTAATTGTTGATATCCGTAAAATGCTTATAAATGAGGTATCGTTTGCTACGTCCCAAGAAATTCGAGTACAGCTCAGCTTCTAATTAAACTTGTTCATCGTTTAATGGCTCGTTTTAAAGGTAAAAACACCCTAAGATAATATGCCATTAGAAATGATTTTCGAATAATAATAAACAAACTGAGATAATTTCATACTCCATCTTTTTTATGTTTTTTTTTTGCCATCTTAATTGTTTATGAGAGAATAGGAATAGTAGCATAAATCTATCCCTACTAAAAGTTATATCAAAAAATATGGTTTTACTTACGGATTCAGAATTTTTTTTATTTTTTGAAAAATTTTGATTAAAAACTGAGTTATCGTAAATTTAAGTTGCTCCGCATCACTCGTAGCGGACACGTGTGTGGCGCACTCTCGCCTACTGTTGAGTGATCCGTCGAGATATTGCTATTCATGTCGTCTGCTGTTCCAAATGAGAACGAAATAGCACTATTGTCGTTTTTCGGACCCGGAGCTTCTCGATTGTCTTGAGGTCCTCAGCAGTTTTTAATAAAAGAGTAATGTTATCTATCTATCGATCTATATATATATATATATATATATATATATATATATATATATATATATATATATACATATATGTTGTTGCGTAGTGTTTCACGGATGGGAACATGTGATTCAGTATTAATCCGGGAATACATTCGTTCGTTCGTTTGGTTTCCTGTAGAAGTTTGCAGACGTTTCGCCAAAATCTCATTTGACATCTTCTGTGCTTGGTGGTTGTAAATCAATCTTTGCGAAACGTCTGCAAACTTCTACAGGAAACCAAACGAACGAACGGATGTACGGATGTATCCCCGGATTAATACTGAATCATATATATATATATATATATATATATATATATATATATATATATATATATATATATATATATATATATATATATATATATTGTATATTGTATATATGGTGTCCGAATATTCGACCGACTACTTTTGACAGATGATAGCCCTAGCAAATTGACGGGAAAACTTCTGTCTAAAGGCCTCAAATTTTGACGAAAAACACTCTTCTGATTTTTTTTTAGTCAGTGGCGTGGTACAGTGGGAGGCGCTTCCTTAACGTCATCTAATGTGTAGGCCACTGGTTTAAGGACAATTATTTGTTATGTTTTTATTTCTTTATTTATTGTTCTTTAAAACAGAGATAACTTTTGACTATGAAAAATCGACAATTATGTGACACCGAGTAAAAGCGTGTGCAGGCTTTTTTTAAATCATTATTATCCATCTAAAAATAAAAAATTCGGAAAACGAATAAAACACAACGAAAATAAATTTAGTCAAGACAATAAACAGAATTTTCTAAAACCAAAATATTATTTGTTTTCTTATTTTTTGTTTGTTGATTGATGAGTTAAAAAAGCCGGCACAAGCTGTCACTCGAGATCAAATAACTCGACAACTGTTGGTTTTTATATAGTTAAAGATCCCTTTTGTGAAGAACAGTAAATAAAGAATTAAAGACATAACATATAATTGAAATTCAATTAATGACGTACAAATTACATGGAGTTACGAGATCGCCTTCCTGTGTAGCGTATCCAGTACGGAAATCCGCGGATACCAGTATACCGACTTACATTTGCTGTGAACACAGACGCAAACCTTTAGGGATATAGTATTTCTCTCTCTAAAGAGGCGGGGCTAAACATCGCGCAAACATGCCGAAAACCCGTCATGTGAACGAGCAGTCTTCGGCACGCATACGCAACGCTTAGCCCCCACATCTTTAGAGAGGGAAAAACTTTATTCTTAATTGCTTGCGTCTTTCTCACTCCAAGCGCAAGTCAGTACACTGAGTCTTTTTTTAATATATTTACGAACAGAATTTTTGAATTGTATTTTTTTTTCTTTAATATTAATTGAAGTTAAAGGAAACCGATAAAAAATTTTACAATAACTTTTAATAAGTTTATCGATTTTTTATTTCATCTTGCAGTCCGAATTTACTAATATAAAATTTTAAAATCCTTTTTTATTTTGAATTGGTAAGAAAAAAAATGGATTACATCATGATTCAAAAGGCACCATTTTAGAAGAGGATCAATTATGGTGTGGGAAAGCATTAGTTGTAATGTAAGAACCGACCTTATTGTTATTCAGGGTGAAAATTTGACAGGTCGTTGATACATTAGGGATACTGTATAACGCCATGCTCAAAATTATGGCACAGAATTAATTGTTCAAAGATATATTGCCAATGCTCACGTCTCCAAAGAGGTTTTTTAAGGAAATCGTATATCGATTATGGATTGGCCCGCTCACAGCCCTAACTTAAATTCTATAGAACACCTGTGGAGTGAGTTAGAGGGACGCATGAGGCAGAAAGAAATAACAAGCCACCCTACAAAAATAGGAGCAGATATCTCTAGAAAGAATTGACATTTAGACAGCAATATGCCATATCGATGTCGGGAGATAATACGAGCATACGAGTAAGGGCTGTAACTAAACGATGGTTGGGAATTTTAGTGTAAAATATAATTACCACCATGGATATTCTATAATTCGATTGATCTCTAATTCATTTTACGTAATATATAACAGGTTCTCCATTAGATTCGGTTTCTTAAAAATACACTTCGTTGCAAGCCTGACAAAGACCACAAATATAAAAATAAAGATAAATAAATTATCCCTGGCAGTTGTTTCATAATATATTTTTTGTAATTATTTCCTTAAAAGTGTTTTAACATCTTAATTCTTTGTTACAGTTTACCGCATGGGTGGATGCAGTCATTTTTGTCTTCAGTCTCGAAAACGAGTCGTCGTTCAACGCTATCTACAATTATTACACTAAAATGTCTCACTACAGGAACTCTGAGGTCCCATTAATTCTGGTTGGAACACAAGGTACTTTTTATATATGTATATTTTTAATCAAAGTTCGTTTCGAAGTAACAGATCTATTTTCACACATTATGTTGATTTTTTTAAGTAATATAACACAAATTAGATGATATATTGTCCACAGATCAGCATCGAGGAATTAGAATTTTAGTTTAATATTTAATTAATATACACTGGCCCGCAAAAATGTTGCATGATTTTAATTAAGCTTTTTAATAAAGCAAAATATAACATTAAAATAATTTGAAAAATCCTATTGCACGGGTCAGGAGCACAAACAGGAAAATATCCGTATTTTAAAAAATGTTACTGAAAAAATTGTCTACAATTAACTTTTATGTTTAAATATAAAATCTCAATTACCCATGACCAAAAATTTTAAAAATATCTGTTTTTAATGCTTCAGTCTCTAATTAGGATAATAGTCTAGAGTATTTATAATAGAATTTTGATATGATGCTCGTACATAAAAATAATTTTTAAAAAAATAATATTTATAGATATACGGTTATAGTTAAATATGTAAATTTTGTTAAAAATCAGCTAGAAATGTCAATGATGTCCGCCATTCTAAGTACCTCTTATAAAATAAAATGAAACTAGCATATTCTATTAAGAAGGCGTTTATAACCTAGTTTTTACTATCAAAGTCATGCCGTTCCCCGACATAAAATATTTTTTATAATTTGTATTATGCTTTTTAATGATTTTTTAAAAAGCTGAAATAAAAGGATGCAATATTTTTGGCAGTCACTGTATAATAAAAACTAATAATTGACGTAATAAGGAACTTTGAAATTTTAAATAATTATTTCGACATTTACAAAAATTATTTAAAAGTTATAACACAGTATCTTATTTTATAGACGCTATTAGTGAGAACAACCCAAGAGTGATAGACGATTCACGAGCAAGAAAATTAGCAAATGACTTGAAGAGGTGTTCTTACTACGAAACGTGCGCCACCTACGGATTGAACGTCGAACGAGTATTTCAAGATGGTAAGTTTTGCAATTAATGATTCGTATAAAATGGTGGATTTCAGCAGAATTAAATGAAACATTGACCTTATTTTCTCCAAATATAACTGACCTGAAATTTGTCCATTAATTTTATTAAGAAATTAGAATAATTGATATATAATGTTCCGTTAAGGCAGTAGGTGTACGTTAAATTTATTAAAAAGGTGTATATTTAGATCATATCTATTTACGAGGCTAACTACAAAAGTTTTCTTCCTAGCAATGATACAAAAGACTTTTTGTTAATAACCTTAATGCATTCTTAATATCATTTTTCCACTTTCTTGCAAGAATCAGAATTGATGGTCTCTTGCCTTTCACATCTTGGATCAAGCAAAATTTTTTCTTGAGAACATCATTTTTATACCAACTTCAACTCATATTTTCTGACCTACGAGGGCAGTTCCAGAATTAACCGGCCTGACACATAAATGGCAGTAGTTGTTAAAATATAATGACTATGTTAGATAGTACTCACCTTAGAAAGATCAAGTTTTAAGTTTCAAGATGCTACGTTGTTTATTATTTGTTTGACAGCCATCAAATGAGAATGTTCAGTGAATTTGTAAACATGGAAACAGTTGGTCATCGTTATGTGATTTAATACTTTCATTTGAAAGGACTTAGTGCCACCAATATCAAAGACGAGCTAGACTCTACTTTGGGGGAGGCTGCACCGTCGTTTTCAACAATAAAGTATTGGGTAGCAGAGTTTAAAAGAGGCCGTTCGAGCTGCAAAGACGAACATCGCAGTGGTCGACCAAATGAGGTGACTATTCCAGAAATGGTGAAAAAATCCACAAAATGGTATTAGATGACTGGCGACTAAAAGCAGAAATAGTAGGCATTTCAAAAAGTGCTGTACATCGCATATTGACTGAACATTTGGACATGAGAAAGCTGTGTGCAAGATGGGTGCCGCGTTTACTCACAATTGAACAAAAACAGCGTCGTGAGGATGTTTCAATCGAATGTTTGGCCATGTTTCGCCGCAACAAAGCCGAATTTTTGCGTCGATTCATAACTATGGATGGAACATGGGTCCATCACTAGACACCCGAGAGGAAGGAACAGTCAAAACAATGGACTGAAAGGGTAGAATCAGCTCCAAAGGAGACAAAGACGGTTTCATCTGCAGGCAAGGTCATGGCTTCAGTTTTTTGGGATGCGCATGGTATAATTTTTATTGATTATCTTGAAAAAGGAAAAACCATCAATGGCGAGGATTATGCAGGGTTTGAGTGATGAAATTAGGGAAAAAATTCTGCATTTGGCAGGAAAGAAAGTGTTGGTCCATCACGACAATAGACCTGTTCACAAATCAATGATTTAAAGTACAAATTACTTCCTTATGCATCCTGTTCGCCAGATTTAGCACCCTCGGATTATTTTCTCTTTCCAAACTTCAAGAAATGGCTCGGCGATAAAAGATTTGTCAACGATGTCTGCAGTAGATGGCTATTTTGAGGAGCTCAACGTTTCTTATTATAAAAAAGGTATGGAAGCTATTGAACATTGTTGGGAAAAGTGTATCGAGCTAAAAGGAGACTATGTTGAGAAATACATAAAGTTTTGCTAAATATTTTCTGTTTTCTTTGCCAGGCCAATTCATTCTAGGACTGATATTTATTGATAAAATTTAATTCCAACATTGTCGCTATATTTTTGAATTTCGAAAACGCTGTTTTGCCAAATAAGCTATAATATTTTATCATAGGACGAATTTTGCCTTCGATGAACTTCTAAGAATATTCTTTCTGTAGATGTATTAGATTTTAAAGTTGGAACTTGAAAAATGTAAATTTTATTGTTTTATATTCTACTAAATAAATATCTTCTTCTTCTTCTTCTAGGTAGAACCAAGTTCTGTTATCTATACAATGCCTCATCGATCCTCGTTTGAGGTCGAAATCCGGCTGTCTCTCCATCTTTTGGGGGGCCGTCCAGGCGGCCGTTTGGTGTTTGGTTTCTCTCTCATCACGGTTTTTGCTAGTCTGTCATCGTCCATTCGTTCCACGTGATCTCTCCACTGCCTACGATGGTTTCGAACCCACTTCACAACATCCCCCACTCCGCTGTCTTCGTGTATTTTTGCGTTTCTTATCCTATCTCTTAAACTTGTTCCCGTGATCATTCTCAGCGTTTTCATTTCTATGGTTCTCATAATTTGTTTTGTCTTTGTGGTTTCATTTCTTGTTTCTGCGCCGTAAGTCAGTATCGGTCTTACACAGACCTTGTAAATTCTTGCTTTGCTTTCAACCGTCATATGTTTATTGTTCCAGATTATGTCTCTTAGTTGACCTGATATCATGGCCGCTTTGTTGACCTGTGTGCGTACTTCTTCCGTTACTGCCCTGTTACTTGTTATATGTGCTCCTAGGTATTTAAACTTCCCAACCTGTTCGATATGTTTGTCATCAACCATTAGTTTGCATTGGTTTTCTCCACAGATATCTTCATATTATACTGTTTGGCTGTTCGATTGAGATTGTAAGTTGTCCTCGCTATCTGCTGTCAAGGCAACATCGTCTGCAAAGCATATAATCTGAACGGTGTTGTGTCCCATTGGGTACCCAATATTTGTGCTTTTTACTTCATCAATGATTTCGTCCATGATTACATTGAAAAGTGTTGGACTTAGTCTATCACCCTGTCTTATTCCTATGGATAGAGGGATTTCCTCTGTTATAGTGTTATTTGTTTTAATTACCATTACCATAAATATATTTAGTGCAAAGGAAATCGAACATCCAGTAAAATTCAATAAATTCAATACTATTTTGTACATACGTTAGTTATTGTAACATTTTCCACGCTATCGGTCCCATGCATTTTCTATAATACCTGTTTTTTTATATAACTTCCTGCTGATAAGATATAGATACGTCTAAAATATCCATAGACAGTTTATTATACTGTAGTGTAATTTATGGTGTCTATAATGCCGAGTAATTTTAAGCAACTTATGAATTTGATAGAAATCGTATTGGCGGATTACAAAACAAGAATGTCTTTCATCACCTTGCGGAGAGGGTGCACAGAAGCATTACACAGTGGTGAAATGTCGTATATACTTCAATAAATGCCGTGAAAATCGAGCTAGTGGCACTGACTGTGTGAGATTCACCACTGAATATGTCGATCGCAGCGTTAGGCAATTAGCTTTAAAACTACTTCTCCCCTGTGGTAATGTTGAGGAATTTTTTGTTGCTGTTGCTTGTTTCCAAAAATTTTCTATAAAATCGATAAAAGTTTCTGTTTGTTTCGGCAACAAATGTTGTGAGTTTCGATTCAAGCGGTAAGCTTTAAAAGAAAATGGGCAATTCTGAGAAACATGTCAATGCCGCAGTGGAAACTAATGATGCAACTTTTAGTTGTGGGTTTAAAGCTACGTTTCCACTAGAGGAACATTAAGAAACTTTTTATGTTGCGCCGTGATGGCGTATATAGAGAAATTTTCAACAACATATGTAATTTTTTGTTTTCACTCAAGCAACTTAAATTGTCAACGTTTCTGGTAATTTTTGAGCGCAACTGTGTACGGGAATATGGAGGAAAATGAAAAAATAGCTTTATCAACAGTCACGCACATAGATTAACGTTAGTCAAAACTTACCTATAGTATAATAGATATTAATTATGTTAACTTTCTAATTCATATGGTAGGTGTTAAAAAAAATGAACATATACGATAAAACTTGCTCATTTGCTAAAACGCACCATTATATCTAGATTCTTATCTAGATTTTTAATCGTCCCACGGTAATTTGTAAGGTGTAAAAGATAAATGATCTTAAACAAGTTATGTATTTATAGACTTGTGGTTATTATCTTAATATTATGTACAAGAGCAATTTATGGCTTTAGGAACTATAAATCGTAAACCAATTTAGTTATACTACTTATGGTCGATTACAACTTTATAATTGCTAATAATATACTTCATTATAAGCTCTCGCAGTTGGAATTCGCGATGGAAAAGAATTGTTAATTCATATTTGTCTCTAAACAGTGTATGACTTGTAGTCAGACTTATTTATCATTTTTTAGGATTCCTTAGCTAACTAGAAACCATTACAACTTTCCCATGTCTCTCCGTCAATCTGTATGTCACAGCTTTTACCCCAAAAACATTGAATTATTTTCCTTGCCCCAAAATCTTTCACTTTCCAGTTTATGAATTAAAAGAAAAATATCGAAAATAAAGTATAAAAAGAGCATTTATTTTGAAGTAATATAGCTAGTTATTACAATATTTTAGTTTTCGTCTTTGGTATTTACGGGTACTTAGCTTTTCCTTTCCATTAAGTAAAAAAGTAAATAAATATAGCACCATTGTAATACATTTTTTTCTTTAAGCTTGTCAAAAAATTGTCCAACAACGCATAAGCCAATCGACAATTTGTTTAACGCCAACCAATTCTCGTCCATCGACGCCAAATAGTCACTATCACCCTGCAGCTGTGCAGCGCCATCTACAGGTCAATAACGGGTTCGTGCAAATGGAGAGGCAAGCTTCAGTTCATATGTCCCCTGGACATCATACATTGCCACATAATAAGGTAAAAAAAATATTAGATATGGATGACTTTACTATAGATCGTAAACAATATATAATATTTTGTAATGATCGCTTTTGGTCTTCAAGTTGATCAGTTATCAACCTTTGCCGTTATTGCCTAATAAAATAGAATAAAAACAATTTTTTTTCTCATTTTTAGGATGCTCAAGTTTTACAGGAACTTCGTCAACACATCGTCCAGAAACCCTCCCACCAAAATTCACAATCTGATAAAGACAGCAACAGCTACAAATCTTGTGAGGAAGAGAGAAAGTGGAATTCTTCGTCGTCCACTTTAGCAAGCATTAATTCTTCTCAAGGCATTATTGCAGTAACGACGGAAAATAACAATGTTACCAAGTTTGCAGCGCCACATTCACTGGATAATCTCCAGGTATATGTTACACATGATTTTTTAGTCTAAATAATTAAAACTAATACAACATACCAATTGACATTCTTGTTTTGTAGACTGCTCAACAACAAAACAACTCAAAAGATCTCAAAGACTTACCAACGCCAAATTCTACCCCTACCACGTCAAGGAAAAACAGGAGAAGGTCGAATCTCTTTACCCCCTCAAAGAATGACAAACTTAAAAATAATGGTGACTTTGGTAGTGGACGAGCTATACCTCTAAAACAAGTAAGTTTATTAATTTTACTTAGTATTCTTTTATATTACATAATTATTCATTATAATTAATTAGTTTGTTAAAAGGAAAAATCATAAAAAAATTAAGTCTCCATCGATAGCATCTCCACAATATTTCTTTCCTTCCCATAGTTCTCTTTAATTTTATTAATGCAGGAAATTTCAAGAGTTACAGAAGAAGCGAACTAATTTTGTCAAAAGTTTTTGTAGAAAATTTTACATGCTACAATTTTGATATTAATTTCACGAAAAATTCATAGTTTCTGCGATAACTGCCAAAAACTGAATTTTCAACCTCTTTCATCCCTCTCCCGTCCACAAAAAAAATGTGGAGGTGTTATTGATGGAGATTTTTGAAGTTTTGTTTAAACTATAGAAATAATAGTCCATACACAAATCTAGCTTAACAATTTTTTTAAATCAAAATTGTGTATTTTATGCAGGTAAAATAAATTTAAGAAAAGAAAATATATATAATTGTTAATTTTTTTTTTTATTATTTCCAAGTTTCTTACTGTGGATTTTTTTCTAGGGTTATCTTTATAAAAAGTCAAGCAAACCTTTAAACAAAGAATGGAAAAAGAAATACGTAACACTTTGTGATGATGGAAGATTGACATATCACCCTAGTCTTCATGATTACATGGATGACGTTCACGGAAAAGAAATATCCCTGCAGTATGTTACTGTTAAGGTTCCGGGCCAAAAACCTAGAGGTAAGTCACTTATCAAATTGCTTAAGATCATATTACTGTTTTTTCAACAAGATAAAACAGTTCCGCTAAAAACTGACCCAATTTGTTAATATTGAATATATATTGTAGGATCAAAATCTATTGTAACAGTCGCTGGTCAAGGTTATGGAGGCAATGGGGCTGCACTGCATGAAAATTTAGGAGGATTGTCACTTATGGGTAAGATATATCAGTTAAATTTATATACATATCTTGTTTCTATTGTAAAAGATAGTGAAGATCGTTTCAAGGCTTCCGAAATAGGAATCAAATCTAAAGGGAGATATGCCTCTATTTCACTTTACCAATTTTTCAGTAATGTAGTTATCCCTCCATTGAAAAATAATGAAAATAAATAAATATATCGGGTCGAAACTTTAAATGGAATAAAGTCGAGGATGAAACGTCATATCATTTGAAAGAGAAGACCTAGAACATTTCAATTTAGATTTTTATTTGGGTACATTTCTGATAATATTTTTAGCCTTAAACCGTCTATATGACTCGATTTTTTGAAGAAGACCAAATTCCAGCTCTCTGTATTTGCTAGTCAGGTGGAGCCAGACTTGCCTGAAATCGAGCATGTTACTATTTCCATATTCCTTAAAATGGATTTGAAGAAGACATGGCCTTAAGTAGCCGGCAAGATTACCAGATCTTATTCCATCAAATTTTCTGTATGGGATCAATTAAATAAAATAAAAGTTTTGCTCCAAAGCCGATTGATATTGACGTCTTATAACGCATTAGACATAAAATAACAACGGAAGAGATACTTAATTTAAAGCCTGAATTTTATTTTTGCTTAAGGTGTCGTTAAAATTTGAACGTATCCAATATTTTTAAATCAAAAAACAACCAAATGTGTTCTCAAAATTGAAATGTGTATTGGATTTCCTTTTTAATGGCATAAGAGGGTGCAATATTCATAAAAACATATGAGAAATATACCCGAATATCTGTGTTTTTGTCTTTTTTTATAAAATTATTAACCTTTTTGTTTCTGATTTTTCTGCAGCTAAAGTTGTCGTATAAATTATGCAAAATTAAATTTTTATCTGTATTTTTTGATGTATTTAAATATCTAACATATACAGCCTTTTTCCGGAGCTTAAACACTTCTCCTACAAACCATTTATTCTTTGGAAAATAATCTTCTAATTGAGAATTCACCTCATAGAGCCCAATTCTTTAAGCATATTTTTTGACATTTCGTTTCCTAATCCTTTTGTGGACAGTAAAATACTTATGGGCTACTACAGAGTAAGAGATGAAGAAGTCGTATTTTGACATTATATTTATTATGATTCTAGCTCTGAAGATTACAGATTTTATTAAATGATTTCTAATTTACATGTCTAATTTTAGGTAAAGATAAGCGACCCACTGAAAAAGTCCTTCTAAGTGCATTTGAAACAGTAAAAGACCCCAGCTTTAAATACTCTCAGCAAAGTGGCGATGAAGGCATGACACTATCGAGCAGCAATTCATTTTTAAATGGAGAAATTAACAAGACGGAAACTCCGAATGTCAAGAAAAGGCATCGAAGGGTGAAAAGCAGTGGAGTCAAAAATTCTGAATATGATGGTGAGTATGTTAAAATTAGGCAATAACTTATGTAGTTGAATCTACATATAATAAATTTAATTTAATTTTCTTCATAACATCCAAGCGATTTTTTAATTATTATTGTGGGCCACAAACGGTCAAGTATCTATCAGTTAGCTTTTTATTTTTAATAAATGACGTTTAAGATAATAGAGTGACTCCACTTTACACTAGCTGAAGCTTTTACTGACCTCTTAACAGTCTAGCCCCAATTCTAGCTCGAAAAAACTTCAATGCTGTAGAGAACGACCATGAAAGTAGATAAATATAATAGTAAAGAAGGGTAAATAATAAATTAAGCATTGAGAACCTCACCTTCAAAGCCGGTACAGTTTAAAAAAGAATATCTCAAAAACTAAATGTTTCATTTGGCATGGTATAATCATAGATAGTGTAGGGAGACATAGGGCCGCATGTAAGTGGAAGCGTCAATAAAAAAGAGAGAAGATAGAAGACATTTATTTAGAGTCAAAATTTCTGAAATCGGCCAATAAAAATCGACTAGTCGATTTTCATGAATTTTTTTGCAGATTCCTAAAGCCTTGTACGTCAAAGTTAATGTCTTAAAACATTTTCCGAAAATTTAAATTTTTCAAAAAGTTATAAACAAATGAATTTCTAAGCAACTTTTTATTAAAATTGCGATATCTTGGTTAATATTTAATACAAGTTGACGAAATTTTTATGATATATTCATAAATAGTAACGGAATCGAATAAGAGATGATTTAAACTGAAAACTTATAATTTGTTAATAAACAAATAATTTTGCAATAAACAAATAACCGTTTTATCAACTTCTCCTTGTGCTACAAAAATTTTCTTTTCACATTTGCATTCCTTAAACTCTAGCCTCGATAACTGTGAAGTGAAATTTTGGTGATCTCAACTTGGAAAAAAGTTATGAATTTTTAAATATTATCATGAAGACCCTTGAATGCGACCGAGGCGGGCGCGCCGCGTTGCGTCATGCGAGCGATACCTACAGTACAACGTATACTTTTCTCCTCTGGTTTTAATGTTAATGTTTATAATTTTATAAAATGAAAAATACCTCATACACACATGTTTACACTTCTCATTTATTATTTTACAGCTTTATCTACTTTCAATATAGTGCTTTTTGAACATGTTGAAAAAATCTTACATTCTATAGAATTAATATTAAATGGCTTAAAGCAATGAAATTGGTGTATTCCCTTGATGGTTTGAGCTGTAGAGAAACGTTTCTTTAGATATTCTTGGTGCTTTTTATATTCATCTAAAGTACAAAAATCCAAATCAATTTTGTGAAAAATGTTGCGTGCCCATTCGAAAAGTTTTTGTGTTGTAACAATCGTTTTATCTTGTAAGCTAGCATGATATGCATTCCTCTTTAAGCAAACATTTTTTATCTGAATAAAAATTAAAAATATTGAAAATATTAGCTACTACTTACTGTTTCGTGCTGACGTTTGCCATTGATTTTAACCGCTTTACAATCTTTCACTCCTGGCATTACTCGACTAACATCGTCAGAAAAGTACAAATCTTTGACTTTTATCAGGTTGAGCACAGTAGCCTTTATCCTCTTTTAACATTTTAGCTGAAGCAACTATATGTCTGCTTAAATTAAATGTTTTTGCCGTTTTTCTAATAGACCACTGTATAGTTATCGTTGTCAATAAAAATATTTTTTGCTGTCATGTTGATGTTCGCGATAATACAAGTTTGAAATCGCTGATCCCACTATTACAATCCACATCATTAAAAATATTTGAACTATTATTATTAAAAGATTTTCGTTGAAGCTCGTGGTCTGTATCTGATAGATTTAAGCTTAGTTTTTCGGTAGGAGGAGCGATTAATACTTCTTGTAACGCAGTTGCAAGTTTTAGTCTTTTATTCTTATTATCCATAGATTTAATACAAACACAATCTTCATCTTTTTCTGAGAAATCTAATTCTATTTCATCTTCAGTCTGCGAATTAGCTTTTGTTTGCAAGCTGCTCTATTTGATTTGTTGTTGATCTATTTATTTTTTGGAACTGCACAGAATCTTTTTTTTGATATAACTGTCTTTTACATGAAATACAAACGAATAAACCAAAGAAATCACTAAACTTTTCATCGCATTTTTCAGACAAGAAACATAGTTTATTTTTTACACTATTGTGACCTTTTTTTTGAAAAGGATTACAACACTTTAGCGGTGGTGTCATGATAATAATTAACAGATCACTGCTAGCGAAGTAGCGAATGCACATTAATTAATTAGATTGTAACATTATTCGCAACATATATATTTAAAAACGGTTATAATGAAAGTAGATAAAGCTGTAAAATAATAAATGATAAGTGTAAACATGTATGAATAAGGTATTTTTTTATTTTATAAAGTTATAAATATTAACATTAAAACCAGGGGAGAAAAGTATACGTTGTACTGTAGGTATCGCTTGCGTGACGCGGTCCGGAGCGGTCGCATTCAAGCATCTACATAATAATATTTAAAAATTCATAACTTTTTTCCAAGTTGAGATCACCAAAATTTCACTTCCCAGTTATCGAGGCTAGAGTTTAAGGAATGCAAATGTGAAAAGAAAATTTTTGTAGCACAAGGAGAAGTTGGTAAAACGGTTATTTGTTTATTGCAAAATTATTTGTTTATTAACAAATTATAACTTTTCAGTTTAAATCATCTCTTATTCGATTCCGTTACTATTTATGAATATACCATAAAAATTTCGTCAACTTGTATTAAATATTAACCAAGATATCGCAATTTTAATAAAAAGTTGCTTAGAAATTCATTTGTTTATAACTTTTTGAAAAATTTAAATTTTCGGAAAATGTTTTAAGACATTAACTTTAACGTGCAAGGCTTTAGGAATCTGCAAAAAAATTCATGAAAATCGACTAGTCGATTTTTAGTGGCCGGTTTCAGAAATTTTGACTCTTATCATCTCTCTTCAAGATCAATCAGAGCTCTCTTTCTTACAGCGCATGGTACAAGCCATAAGAAGTTATACAGTGAATATGCACAGAAAAATAAAAAATAATACAAGAGTTCCCTGCAAGAAAATGATTTGCTTCTTTTGATAAATGTTCATAAACACAAACAATATTTTACGATCTGCCCTTGACTATTCATCGCACGTTCAGACTAGACAGCCAATCGGCGTTTTGCCTGAGGGTGAAAAAGAGAAATAGAGGAAGTTCTTCTATCTTAGCTCTCTTTTTATTTGCGTAATTCAACCCAAAAGTTACGAAAAGTATTGTTTCAAATAAATAAAAACAGTCACATAATTTTGAGGTGAGGCCTGATAAACAATACACGTCTATGACGTTATAGTAATGGCGTAATAGTAATTCTCATCCAAATTTATTTACTTCAGTGTTGGACAAGATCACACAAAGCCTAGCGACTTCGTGAACGAATTTTTCTAGATATAACTTACACGTTATTTTGATTCCGCTCTGTCTTAACCATGATCAAAAATGCTTGGAATTGCTACTAATAACCCCTTAAATAATAGTTTATTATTAATAACTTAAGAATAGAAAGGAAGATACAAATAATTATTTTCTTCATAGACGCAGATGGATACGAATTTTACATTGTATCTCTCGAAGGCAAGCAATGGCATTTCGACGCTTCTTCTGTGGAAGAAAGAGACGAATGGGTCTCTGCCATCGAGCAGCAGATCCTCAACTCTTTACAACTGAACGAATCATCGAAAGCGAAAAACAATCCTAATGAAGCTGCGTCAATTTTAGCAATTAAAAACAGGGTACCCGGAAATGGATTTTGTGTGGATTGTGATGCACCAAGTAAGTAAACTAAAAAAGAATATTAATGTTGTAACATTCTGTATGACATATTTTTTTCTTTACAGATCCAGACTGGGCTAGTTTAAATTTAGGTGTACTAATGTGTATAGAATGTTCGGGAATACACAGAAACCTAGGTTCCCATATCTCTAGAGTTAGGTCTTTGGACCTAGATGAATGGCCGTAAGTATTTTTATATTGAATGCTTATGTTCAGGTAATCTTACCGAAAAATTCTATGCTAATTTAGTTAAACTGTATCTATCACCTCACATAAAGTCGAAAATTATATTTCAAATATTTTTTGTGATAATAGCATTCATACCAGTTGTTCACTTCAAATTAGCAATTACAGATATATTTTTTTCTTTTTTAGTCCTGGGAATCAAAGTGTAATGTTAGCAATTGGAAATGCGCTGGCTAATTCGGTTTGGGAATGTAATACTCAAAACCGAACGAAACCAACGCCCACATCTAGTCGAGAAGAAAAGGTAGGTTTTATAATTCTTTAAACCCATGTTGCCGTTATCAGAGCTATAAGACACTAAGACTAACTAACACTTATACTATATACTATACACACATAGTAAAATTATGAAGTCCGTTTTTATTAACAGTTTTGATTACTTTCTAGGAGAGGTGGATGCGAGCCAAATATGAACACAAAGAATTCCTCCCACCTCCTAACAACACAATGCCTCTGGGGCAGCAGCTGATAGACGCAGTATGTAGCTCGAATATAAAGGCCATAATACACGTTTTAGCTTTAGCAAATGCTCAACAAGTCAATACCACGGTTGGACCTAGAGATTTACGGACACCATTGCATTTGGCTTGTGCTATGGGAAATTTGGCGGTAGCTCAATTGCTCATTTGGGTAAGTCAGCTGTGAAGATTTGTAATAAGGTCAAAAAAATTTCCAGTCTAGTAACTTGAGTGTAATGAACGATGCGAAATTTTAATATTATTTAGGTAATTATTCATTACTTACCGACAAAAAGAAAATTATTTACTTTCATTTCGTTGTTGAAATATCATTTAATAAGCAGGGGTTTTTGATTAAAGAAAGAAAGATCTGTTTAGACTTTGAGATTTCTTCGGTTTCATATTCCATTAAAAAAAAATGGGCAAATCAGTTCCGTTTAGGAAGAAAATCTGTTGAAGACCAATTGCCTTCAGATCTGCCTTTTTGAGACGATTAGGAATAAAAACTTCAAATTAGTTATCTTTTCAAAATAAATATATTTCTAATGCAACCTGTTCATTTAGGTATAAGACCCCTGCAAGATGGGTCTCGAAACTTTTTCTGGCTCTACAAAAGAAGGTGTGAAATGTATTTCTAAAACTGCGATTCGAAGATGTAGCTTCACTGAAGTCAATTATCCACCATATAGTGCTAATCTGGCCCTTAATGATTGATATTTATTCCTAAAATTAAAATGTGGATCTTACTACTGATATCACTTATAATTAGTCACAAAACCTTAAATCAGGTTGTCCAGACCACATATATAACTTTTTTTTTTAATTATAAGTACATAATGTAAAAATGATAAAGCAGTAAAATTTTTGGCCAAATTATCTGCAGTATGAGGTAATGATGCTTGCACAAATAATGTTAAAAGAAGAAGATTCGTCATACAACGTGAGAAAGTAATCTGAAATCAAGGGCTGTAAAGTAAAGGCCCCAAAATGACTTTTTCGAAGTTGCTGTTTACGAATGTACAATTAGATTTTTAAAATTTTGGATGGTGGCTACATCAAATTTTTTTTCGCCCTGAATAGTTTCTTTCTATAAGCTTTCCGGGGTCATAGATTACAACACTGAAATCAAAATATCGATTCAAATAGCGCCTGAAAATGGCAGGAATTTCTCAATAATCCTGTGTTTGAAATTTTTATGATCGAGTAGTTATCAAAGTGAACTATTTGGGCACTTTCAGGCGTCATATTGTATCAAACATTTGAATATTGATTGTAATTATTGAACTCAAGAACCTTAAATTGAGAATTCTTGAGAAAAGTTTGTAGAAAGGAATTTCCACATTTTATATTTGACACATTCAAGTATAATGGTGTTAACCAACAATGTTTAAGATACTCAAATACTGATGCGCTATAACGCGAAAACCACATTGAATCTCCAGAATACTCTACATGAAATTGAAAACATTTTAAAACAATAAAAAATCGACGTATTGACCCCCGATTACATAACTTTACCCCTTTAAATAAATATTTATGAGTAAGAAGCGATTTAAGTAATTTTAGATGCCATTTTAGATTTACCATCTGAAATTTTCAAAACCTGATCCAGGTTCATAAAGATTTTTCTGGGATTCATGCAATTGTTAGTAATCCGGAGTCATCTTAACTTTTTTTCAGAGGGCCACATGGGTTCAGTACTTAAAAGATGATTTTTTTTTACTTGTTAGACTTCCTCATGTGTTGTGCTAAATTTTAGACAGACGGGCGTTCTTGTTGACGTGAAACTTCAATTTACTTTAATTTATAGACAACATCTGCTAACCACACCAAGACACTCTTAGCTAAGCTTATAAAAAATCGAACTCAAACTAAAAACTACGTAAAGATATGGAAATCACTCATGATTAATGTAAAATGACCCCTACTGCATAATTAAAAGAAGCGAAGCAAATGATTAATAACTAAATTAATTGCAGTGTAAAACAGTTGTTAATTAATTTTTATGTTTTAGTGCAAGTTAGTGTAATTAAAAAAAAATTACCGATTTTTTAAAATAAATCTTATCGTTTTCTTTTCTTTCGCAGCATCATGCTGACGTTAAAGCAGTAGACCAAGATGGCAGGACCTGTTTAGCGTATGCTAAGGCAGCTGCTAGTATAGCAGTGGCCAAGTGCTCGGCAGCTAAAAGTCTCAATCTAGATGTTTCTGCGGCTGCGAGTAAAAGTTTGGTGGAATTGTTACTCAGCTACGGATGTCCAGAGGTAAGACTATAAAATGTACTAGTTATATTTTTCCGTTGTGCGTGTTAAATAAAAGAAGACCAAAACGGTTTAAGAAATTCTAGAAAAAGAGGTAGGATAGTTCCGTTTCTATGGTGTGTTATATTTTCTCTTCTTATTGTACCGGCTCCATAGGATGTTTGGCGACTCAAATGGAAAACATGGTTTTCAACATCGCTGCTCGAAATATGTCAAAAGCTGATCATCCAAAACATTTACGTAAATTATTCAGTTAAGTATTTCGATGTCTTCCAATAGATTATTTCCTTGAATGTTTCTTGCCATTGCTTTGTGACCAAAAGCAGTGTTTTCTGTTTTCCTATACGCTATATTGCTTACTCTTTGTATTCAGGATATGGGTAAGATGCGACGATAGCAAAGCATTTTTTATAGTAGGAAATTTGTTTTTCTTTAGTAAGATCCAAGTTCCAATTCACGCAACAGTATAGACGTATCGAAGACATGTAGCATCTTAACATACATGTTCTTAATTCTAAACTTAGTTCTGATCTTATAAAGAATTTTTTCATGTTCGTGAAAGTTTCTCGAGCTTGTTCAATTCTTAAAATTATTTTCCTTCTTACAATTACATTGATCATACACTGTAGTGCCCGAATTCAGAGGAAACTTGTTCGACAATACTATTGTTAACAAATAATTGCACGTCCCCTTTTTGAGAATTGGATTAAGAGACATTCCTAAGCATGCCTAATATCTCACTGGATAACTGGAACCATCATCACTTGTAATTCATTATGCTGCTTGCTATAATGGTGTCATCTTATTTAACCTTCCATTGATGCAACAATAGACGGAATCTATTGTTGCATCAAGGTCTTCTCTGAATATTACTTGTGAATCGATGTTACAAAAAAGGGGAGACATCCTTACCGCACATTTTTTTTTTAACGGTAATATCTTCTGATATTCAGTGATTTATATTAATGTTACCAACTTGATGCCAATATAATTCTGCTAATTTCAGTTGATTTTAACATTCCAATCAATTTTTCTTGCTTTACACAGTTGAATGTTTTACAGTAATCTATAAAACACGTTTAAGGAAAAAATTATTTTCGTGTTCTCACTCCATTGCAGGATCTGAACTAAGTCTGGTCTATTTGACCATTGCATTTCTTGTATATTTTTCTGGTGTGAATCAATTGCAGGAACACCTTTAATACATGTGACATGAGCAGTAAAAGTTTCCCTCTTTCACCTAAAATGTATCTTATTTGGCAATGATTCTGAGAATCTAGACATAGGTTCCATCTTTTCTGTTCTGTAGTTCTATTGCATCTACTTCCCTTTTAGTTATTCTACCCCTGTTATTTATTATTTCGTTCTTGTTATTTTTTAGGTGAATTGTTTGTTGTTTTTCACTACTATTTGAAAATTCTTAAACTTTTTTACTATGTTTGGTTTGGACTATATATGTTCCTTCGCAGCCCGAGTTCTCTAGCTTTTTTGCGTATGTCTCGTATCATTTTGTTAAGTTCTCTACTTTCCATCTTTTGATGCTCTATATTTCCCTCTTTCATTTGTCATTTTTAAGATTTCTAATGTCATCCATTCTTATTTCTTGTTAGTTTCTATTGGTAGTCCCGTTTGTGTTTTTTGGATGTGGATTATTGTTCCCTCTATAAAACTTCATATAAAGGTCTTATATAGAGTGAGAAAATTAAAAAAAAAACCAATCAAGTTCGTGTCTTTTCTTGGTTATTTTGGTATCGTTTCATCCCAGATCTAAGAAAGTTCACCGTGTGGTACCTTGATTTTTTTTATTCACATTTGTATGCTAGAGCTTTTGAATACAATTTTTAATGTTAAATGAAAGAGATTTTAGATTAAAATAGAGATCGTCAAGCCAATTCCAAACCATACAATTGTTTACAGTCAAAATTACTATGAATACGTGAAGAAGAAACTGCCTTTTTATGCGTCATAACAAAATCTGCTACTCCATCATGTACTTCTTTTTTTAAAATATGCATGTACTCTACATATTTATGTATTTATTCTTGCAAATTGTCCAGTATTTTACCATTATTCACAAATAATTCACATTGATTCATAAAGATAAACCAATATCGTACTTAAATTTGTACTAAAGTCGATTAAAATCGAAATGAAATCACGAGTGAAAGAAAAGACGTACTTATTGTTACAAATTACAGCACATTGACTAATGATAAGCAACATTGCCGAGTTGTGCAATTAATGTGCAGAAGTTATAATGTAAAGAATTCTAGCTATTTGTTAGAGAAACATTATAAGTAGAAACAAAGGACTTTTAGGTAAAAGCAATTGTTTATAGGTCAAAAATTTATTATATATATATATATATATATATATATATATATATATATATATATATATATATATATATATATATATATATATATATATATATATCCGAAATTGCCATTATTTCATATCTTGCGATATTTTAATAATTAAAAAGTATTAATAAGAACTTCATATTTGATTACAAATATATTTTATTAGCAATAAGGCAGATCATCACTAGGCTATTACCCTGGTTACATGAGTGTGTGTGAGACATTAAATATTTTCATAGGTCAGGAATTTTGGACAGGTTTTTTTCTTGCCTGTGCCTGTTTCTGTTTTAATCTAAAATTTCTTTGTATTAAATAAATAATAAGAAAAAGAGTATTTTTTTTGTTTGATTTCTTTTTTTTAATCCCATTTTTTATTTAAAGATGGCGACAGTGGCAATAAGCGGCACGATCCCGAGACGGAGGGGCAGTCAAACTCAGCAACAGTACGAAAAACTACCATCTAGTGTTATTTAGCAATTAGAACAATTTAATTTTGATCCATTTTAAGTCGGATTATATTCAATTAAAATGGTTGGAACAATTTTTTTTAAACTATCTGTAGTCTATTTATTATTAGCACAAATTTTTCTTGTTCCGCTTAAAAAAAACAATTATCTTTCATTTATGAAAAAGAAAATATTTTTCATTAGTTAAGTATTTTGTTATCATTATCTGTTATTAGCATAAAATTTTCCAGACCTTTATGAAAATAAACCAGAATTTCTTTACCAGAAATCTAATTATAATGTTGATATGATAATATTTTAAGAATTTACATCAAAAATTAATCTCCCCCGCTATTAGAAAATATTAATAATCTCAAAAAAATTCCACATTTTGGCAAACATAAATTCCCAACAAGGTGATATGTCCAACCATTTTATTTTAATATACCTTTTTTTTATAAAGTAACCCTTCACTGACTGAGTAGTTTAACGTACAACGTGTATTTTTGGATGTTTTTGACAGACCATCGTTAATATTTTTGTATATTGTATAAGTACAAAGTTTTATTCTTAACAAATAGCCCATTTATTGGGCAAGGAAACATAGTTCGATTTTTTTCTGAAACATTTATTTGCTCGAAAGTTTTACAGTATTGACAGATATTTTATTTACAAGTACATCTAATTAGTTCCTTAACTTTTAGGTTGCTAAAAATTTGATAACATATTTTTTTAATCCGTCCTTTTAGTTTTATTACACATGGAATACGTTAATAGCCTATTTTACTGCTAAAAAATTGACAATGGTCTCGATGACGAATATGCGTAAGTTAGTGTTAAAATATGCAGCTGTACAATCATTCAAGACTCTTTCCTAATACTCACGAATACTTCTTGTAACGAGGCACTTTTGTACTTAAAAACGGGGGTCAAACATTTCTTTAAACTTTTTTAAATTGACAAATTTTTTGCGGTTCTTTTTTTATACAGGGTAACGACAATATTGAAAGGACTTTATCTAATTTTAATTATTGTGAACTGACTAATAATAGTTTCTTTTCGAATCTGGGTTTAATTGAATTCCGAGTATTTGTATTAATCAAATCGTTGTCTTTATCTAAAATTGATTTTTAAAAAAACCTATTAACCCACATTTAAAAATCCTGATTTTGTTAGCACTAAGTGGAGAACAAGGATTAAAAATAGTGTCCTTGGGTAAAAATTCAAAAAAATCAGTAATGACAGAAATGGAAACGATTACCCATATTTATAAAAATTAAAAAATCAAAATACAATTATTACAAAATAGATGGGAGGTAGCTTAAAATCTAATAAAAAACAAAGGACTCTACGCAAACCTTATGAAAAAATTATTTCTGTGAATTGGCTAAAACTTTGGCATTAAGTAGTAAATGGGGTATAGATCAAAAGTCTCTAAGGACACGGAATTCTAAAATGAATAGTTTTTGAGATATGGGGATCAATGTGGGATAATAAGACCAAAATAGGGTTATCAGGGGATCGTCTTCTGGAGATCTTCCTGGCGAATTGGCTCAAACTTTGGAATTAAGTACTAAATATGATCTAGAATGAAAGTCTCTGTGAGTATGAAGCTCCAAAATGAGCAATTTTCGAGAAATGAGGGACCAAAATAGGGTTATCAGGGGCTCATTCTCGGGTAAACTGAATCTTTAGGGTTGAATTAAAAGTCTCCATGGGCTCAAATTTCAGAAATGAATAGATTTCGAGATGTGTGTGTTTAATGGGTTGAAATGTCCAGAATGGGAGCCTTAATAACTTTAATATTGGCTTTATTTTCGCACATTAAAACCACATATCTCGAAAACTGTTTATTTTTGAATTTTTATCTCATGGTGAGTTTTATTATACATCATATTGTCTACTCAATCACAAGACTCGAGATTGCCCAAGGACAATCCCTTGATAAACCCATTTTGGCTATATTTTCCCTATTTTGATCCTTCATACCTCAAAAACTTCATTGTCGAGCTTCGTGCCCTTAGAGACTTTCGATCTACATCACATTTACTGCTTAGTCCCAAAATTTAATCCAATTTGACAGAGGATGACCCACTAATAACCCTATAATCTCAAGAACTGTTTATTTTTTGGTTTCGTGTCCAGGTGATTTTTCCATAAGGTCTATACAGGGTCCTTTATCATTATTACAGACCTTTTAAAAAATCCAACAGTTACTAGATTCTTATAACTGGTTCGTAGGGCGGGTAGAACATTATTGCAAGTTGCAGTCTCCTTTGCCTTAAGCAACTCTATGTCGAGTACCTGTGAATGCTTTCACTGGAAATGTAATATTTATGCTTCCTTGCTGTTAAATCGTTTTTAAGACATGATATTGTGACCAATCATATTGCAAGGTGCTACAAATTTTAGTCTGTGTAACTCGGTAACCGTTATAGGTAGGAAGTCAAAATCGGAGTAAATTTTCAAACATTGATCCTCAATTAAATGCTGCTGAGAAGTTTATAAAATTTTGTGTTTTTCCAAAGATATCAGTCTAAAACGAGCATTACTATTTCGTTTTTTATGACTTTATTTGCATAAACGTTTTCAAATAAATTGTTCATTATTATTGTCACTATTCCTTCTCTACACGACATTATCAGTTTTTGAACCTGACGTCTTGTATTTCATGGACCATCATCAACCTTATGTATTTTAAGTTAAGACGTGATGTTATTAAATTTTTAAGCGGTTTTTTTCTCTTATTTAATAACAGGTCCCCTAAATTGAATACTTTTGGCCCATTTCATTAAAACCTCGTATGCTGAAGATTCATTAACTTGAAAAACAAAAACTCTTGAAAATGTAATAAAAATTCTAAGTTCATTTTTAAGAAAATGAGCTTGATTATAATCCATGAAATTCAAAATGTCGAATCTAACCACTCATGATGCGATTTTGTAGGAAAGAACAAATCGCAGTAAAAACTAAATAAATGCTATATATATATATATATATATATATATATATATATATATATATATATATATATATATATATATACTAGAATTTTATAATTTTTAGCACCTTGTATAAATATCATTATTATAAAAATACCCTGTATAAAAACCATTCTCGTTGAACAAATATCCTGTATGAAACTTTGTCTAAAACTAAAAATTTATTTAAAAAAATAAATCAATAAATTCAAAAAGCTTTTCTGAAGATAAAATGGTAAAAATAATTAATGTATGTGAACACTACCAAATGTTAATTTAAAAATTTGTCTGAAGTAATCTAAAATTAAAAACTTTAAAGCAAATGTGACCCCAAAACCCTAAGTGTTCAAAGGGATTTTGCACTTTTTCACGAACGTTAGTAATTTTTTTGGTATTGTTAGTAATAACAAAGGATGTGATTAATAGTTGTAACTAAAAAAGTAATAGATGTGGACATAGTGTTTGTACCTTGTACCTTTAATTTATTTTTGTTTTAGCTTATTTTAAATCTAACGATAAATTTTGGTTAGAAGATAAAGATCTGTAGTATTTCAAAATAAAAACAACTTATATCTTCCCATATAGCAAAAACTTAAGAACATGGTTATATAGAGTTGATACCCCCTTTCTACGCCCTTAAAAACAAAGTACTTGTGTACTGACACAGAAAGAAAAATATTTAACCAAAATATATCTAAAATAAAAGCCCATACTTAGGTAATGTAAGTTTTAAAATTTGCTTATAATTGTTTCTACTTTAACACATAATTATTTTCACGCCTAGTTGTTAATTTTCTATACCTAATAACTTTTTATAAAGTTAAAAACCTAAAATGTATAGGCCAGAATCAGGAATTTTTAGTTAACCTTAATATTAGGAAACGAGATTTTCTTACAAAAATAGACGCATCCATGACGTGTAAAGTTACTTGTGTTATGTATTTTTCCTGAATTTAAAATAATAAAGAAAATACATGGAAGAGGAAATTTTTTGTAAAAAAAAAGTTATTTTCTCTTATCATTTGCACATTTGAAAATAACTAAATCTAAATTATCCTAAAAATTCATTGGACACTCCAGTAAATATTAAACACGGTATAAAATTCGTTTGGTGGTTTTCACAATAGCCGCACATACTGCCAGACTTCGTGACATGTATTTTTACTATTAACTTATTATAACAAATATTTAAATATGTTTACTTACATTATCACCTTTTAGAACAGAGAAATCTCGGAAATCACCTTTTTACAGCAAGATTCTATAGAAAAGGTATTTTCCCTCTGGCCTAGTAATCTACTTAAGTTTTTAGGTAAAAAATTATTAAATAGGTAAAAAACTGTGCTTATTGTATATGTATATGTCAGCTGTGGTATATTATTTACGGAGATATTTTTTTTTGTTATGTTTATCGGTTACTTTTATTTTTTGTATATATTTTCGCCAAAGAATTTGTATGTATTATTGTTCTGTATATAAGGCTAAATTTATGTACAGAAATTTATATATGTTGTTCTTCCCTAAAAAATGCAGTGAAAACATTTTGGTGTTTTATTTTTGAATGTTGAAACTCTTCCTTTTCCCACATCCAAAAATTTCAGGCCCAAAATGATAAGGTGATGAAAAATGACGTCATTTTGTGGGCTTTTTACAATAATGCGAAGATGTGGTTATAATACAATGAGACTAATGCTTCTACAGTAGAAGTATGCATGCGCCAAAGGCGAAGTACCGACAGCTGTGTAGCATAAAGCCTTCTGTTTCGAATGCGGCTCTTCTCATGTCTGTAGACAAATCAGTCTGGCCGTGATCTTCTATTGTTAAGTTTTTTTCTTTTTTTCCTAGAAAATGATAAATGTAATAATACAGCAAAGAATTGTCGTGAAACTTGGAAAAACTCCTACTGAAACTTATCTTTTATTAAAAGAAGTTTATGGCAATGAATGGTCGTGCACGAGTTTTTGAGTGGTTTAAGTATTTCGAAGATGGTCAAGAAGACGTTGAAGATGATTCACGCCCGGGTCGCCTTTCCGCGTCAAAAACGGATAAAAATATTGAAAAAGTAATCTGATTTGATCTGACCGTCGATTGCTGACGTAGGAATTGACAAAGAATGCATAAGGAAAATGTTACATAACAATTTTAACCTGCAAAAAGTGTACCTAAAATTTCCACGAATCGAACAAAAAGTAGCTTGCAAAAATGTATATACTGACACTTTGATTGCCATTGAAAATGACCCGAACTTGTTGAAAAGAGTGATAACATGCAATGAATTTTGGTTTTTCATTCATGATCCTGAAACTAGGTGCCAATCCATGCACTGAAAGCACACCACTTCACCGAAAGCTGAAAAAGCTTGAATGGGCCTTCTTTCTATATTCGTGGAATTATGTATCTTCACTGGGTTCCTGAAGGTCAAACAATGGATCAATATTGAAGTTCCTGTTCAACTTCGTGAAAGAATTAGAAAAAAACAACCCGGATTGTAAAAGCACAAATCATGGGTTCTCCATCAAGACAACGCATCAGCTCATCCTGCATTGTGTGTCAAGACGTTTCTAGTACAATATCCCAATGATAGACAATAAGCCTTATTCGCCCGATCTTACACCATGTGACTTTTATCTGTTCCCCAAGGTCAAATATGCATTAAAAGCACGAAAATTTCAGACTGTTGAAGCTGTCAAAGAAAAAGTAGCACGCGTCATGAAGAAGTACAGAAGAAGACTTCCAGCATCGTTTCGAACAATGGAGCATTGTAGGGATAGAGGAGGACTGTATATAGAAAGTGGTAATAACGTAAATATGTATAGTTTAAAATAAAATTAATAGTCCCGATGTTTTATAGCCACATCTTGTATTCTTCGTGCTTGTTGCTGATGGATTTGAGATATAATCAATAAAGTTGGGTTTTTCAGGTAGACATGAGTTTACCCTGACAGCCGATTAATTACGAGGACCCCCGACAAGGAATGATGCCTTGTTTATGGTCGATTATGATTAATTCCTGACAATTTTTAATGAATTATAAGAGATTCTTATTAAATGACTATGATCATAAAACTCTTAAATTGGTAGTAAATTTGGATAGAAAATTCGGTACAATCCCTTCTAATTTTCCAAACTGTCATTCTACACGCAGCTTAGGCCACTATCGTATACGTGTGAAATCAACAACGCAGCGGACCTATCACTACATCCAGCCTTATTGCCTGCAAAATAAGCTGAATTAGGTTAATAATTTCTTAACTGCAAACTTGACACCAGGAGTTGGCATATGGACTCCGAAATATCTTGCCATAGTTGCTTCCAAGTCCGTTTTTCATTTGCATCTATGTTTATGTATTTTTTGTTATATAATAACCCATAAATGCTCTATCAAATTCAGGTCCTGGCTTTACGGTATTTATACCATACAGTTTTTGAAATAAGGATTGCAAGACTTGATCTAGTAAGGCGGTGTAAGTTTTAGAGTTTATTCTGCCGCTGCATACGAATATTTTTTCAACTCCTGTTGAACTTATGCACCCCCAAACCATTATGCTACATTCACCATGTTTGACTGTAGGTACCACACAACCTTCACGATAGGTTTCGGTTTCACCGGGCCTTCGACGAACATAGACGGTACCAAGTGTACCGAAAATCTGGAACAATCATATTTAAAATTAACATATTCTCTTTTTTCTTAACATTTTGATGCAATCATTATATGATGTTTAATAATATATGACTGCCATCATACTTACCTCAATGTCACTTTCATCTGACCAAATAACATTCTCTCTATCGGTTTCTGTCTGAAATTCATACTTTGTTCCTTTTAAACAACTCGGACAGCCATGGTTTTTTACGACTTTTCTAGCCCAGAGACCCACTTCTTTAAGGCGGCTAGTTACAGTTTTCTCCGATATAGATATTGAATGTTCTTGTAACGCAACACACAAATCTTTTGCAGTCCTACGTCTATGTTTTAAAGATTGCCACTTAACTAATTGTCCTCTCTTTTAATTATTTTTCTTTTCAGTCCTCTCAACGACCTTGATATTGTACTTCCTTTTTCATATTAACGGTTTATGGTAGTTTGAACAACACACCGTCAATATTTCATTTTTTTATTAACTTTTCCCAGACACCCTACTTGACATACTTTATTATACTCGGAACTCGTATTAGTAGTTATTTCGCGTTGGAACGTGTCGGTAAGATATTAATATTTTTGTAAGCCTTCTTTGAATATTCTTAGTCCGTGTCCGTTCGTCATCATATTACGACAATCTGTCTTTTTTATAGTTTGACGCTTATACAGATTGTACCTTAGCTCTGCCCGGTTGACTCTTGCTTCCCTAGATCTGGGCCTCCTCTCGGCTCGCTGTTCGACAGCGTTTGGCGCAAAAATTTCAATTTCACATAAAAATTTATATTGGTTTTTGCTTTTTAGCGCTTTTTTAAAATCAGTTCCATTTTTTTATAAATTAAATACTAAACTACGCTTAATGACTTGTATCATTCTATTATAAAAATGTTTCTCTACTTTGCCACCAGAGGTCACTATTCCTGAAATTAAAATGTTATTTTTTAAATATCTTTCTTTATTCTGACAGTTCTTGGAGAGAAGGACATGCCAATTTAAAGATAGAGGAATATCTAGTAAAAAAGTTTTCATTATGTTGTATGAACGACCGCCTATAGGTGCATCATTTTACCTATAGATCCCGTCAAGAAATGACTTTAAATATAAGATCCGAAAATAATTAAATACGTAAACAAGGATGTCTGGGAAAGGCATGGCAGGGACTCGTTGGTCGAAAATTAGCTTGTACTTATGTCGTAACATCGCAGGCATATTTGCAACAATTTACCAGAAGAATCAGTTTTTCAAATGGAAGCAAAAAAATCAAGTTACCATGCTTCAAATTTAGTTAAATATTGCAATAAGATATCTAAAATGTGATCTGACAATTAAAACAACAATAATATAAAAATAACTATTTTTTAAATTTTGTTTAATATGATGTAATAATGTACAATGAAGTATACATTTGAAAAGTGATTTAATTAACGATTTTAATTAATTTCGAACAACGCTAATCAGACTATTTTTACGTAATTGCTTATTAATTTACGATTTTTTTTCTATTATTAAAGCCCATTAATTGATAAAATAATCATAAAATTAGACTATCGCAAACAAGCTGGAATGATCTGATTTTTTCGTCAATTTTTTCAAATATTCACACTATAATGGTTTCCTTGATTTTATTGCATTATACACTTACGTGCAAACAAATCGGCCTACTGTACACTTTTGACTTCAAATATATTCTTTTGAGAAACTAGAGGGTTAATCAAAACAAAACTTATAGTTTGACAGATGATTTAATATGCTTTGACAAGGATATAATTTATCAAGAGATGTGTATTACGTGGCAGTTATCCATGAGTATATACAAACTTTGACAGATTTAAATTATTGTCTGGAGCTAATTCGGTTTTTATAACTTTATTAGTTTTAAAGTGTGTTACCTTAATGCATACTACGCTGGAAAATGCCGCACAAGGAATTATTTTACGTGAAAATGGACAGTGATTTGTTGAGCGACGACTAAAAATGACACGTTCAGCGGTTCGAAGGGTCTGCGAACGTTATGAGGCGACTAGATCCTTTCATCGGCGCCCCGGAACAGACAAAAAGCGATGCACAACGGAACTTGATGACCGCTTTATTGTATCCAAGTCATTAAGAAACCGTCGACTTAATGCAGTTTAAGAGTAACAAGAGCTCCATGAGGTCCGAGGAGTGAATATTACTTAGTGGACAGTAAGACATAGACTGCAGGAAGAAAACCTGACCCCTAAATGTCCCGCAACTGGTCCAAAACTTACTCCAGACCATCGTCAAGTAAGTCTGCACTTCGCACTGGATCATGTCAATTGGACATTGGACTAGTGAGGGTCTGTTTTGTTCTACGATGAGACCAGGATATGTTGCTATGGAAGCGATTGAAGCATAAAGTTTACCGTAGATCAGGAGGGCTATTTTCAGAGTGGTGCATTGGCAAAGAGATTGGCTATGGAGGCAATTCGTGCATGATTTGGGGTGCAATTTCTATGGCAGCATGAATGGAACTTGTTTTTATCTCTAGGTCTGCCCATCGCCGAGAGAGAGGAGGATTAACAAGCGTTCGGTATATTGAAGAGATTCTAGCAGTACCTGTCGTACCTTATATCGATTATATTGGCGACAATTTTACTTTTATGCATTACAATGTAAGGCCGCTGCTAAAATTGTCCAGGACTATATAAGAGAAGTTGATTTTCGGGTTATGAAATGGCCGGCGCAATGTTCCGACCTAAACTCGATTGTATGTTAATGGGATGAGCTGAAACGAAGAATCCGAGCTAGGATTCGTGCCGCAACGTTCTTCCCAGAGCTCATTATTGCAGTAGAAGAAGAGTGGCTTCATATTTCACAAGAAACCATATCGAACTATGTCTAATCGTACGCGAGTTGTAGAGCTGTAATTAGAACAAGAGGAGGTCATATCCATTATTAATTTGTTATTGTAATTAAGTGATAATTTGGTTCATTCATTTCATTTTATAATTTTTAGCCTAACATTAAAGGCATTTCAATAAATTCATACCTCTGTAAATTTATTTTAGTCTAACGTATAGTTTCTAAAAAAAAAAGGTTAAGTCATAAGTGTGAGGTGGGCCAATTTCTATGCACGTAAATATAAATAAATAATAATAATAATAATAATAATAATAAGCTAAAAGAATTGACCATGGCACTATGAAAGCTGAATTGACAACCGAATTTGTCAGGAGGGTAAGGCGGGTATTAAGAACTAATTTAAATAGTAGAAATTTGTTTAAGGCGCTCAACACGTATGCTTGCTCAGCGCTGAGCTACTCCTTTGGAATTGTAAAATGGAGCAGGACGGACATCCAAAACCTGCAAAGAAAAATAAGGACACTCCTAACAAAAGCACAAAAACATCATCCTAGGAGTGCCATTGAACGTACAATGCTTCCAAGACACCAAGGAGGAAGAGGATTGGTGGATATTGGTAAACAGCTCGATCAACAAATAATAAACTTACGTTCATATTTCCACAGGTTAGCGGACTCTTCCACACTACATCGAGCAATATGCGAGGCAGACGACTCAACGCCGCTACAGTTGAGGGAACAAGATATTACTTCTCACCACCAAACAGACCAAGAGAAGTTACAAACCTGGCTGCGGAAGCCACTTCATGGACGGCATCTAAATGAGGTCAATCAGGACAATGTCGACAACTCAGCGTCGAACTACTGGTTGATTTCAGGACAGATGTTTCCGGAAACGGAGGGCTTCTTGTTGGCTATCCAAGACCAGGTTATTCCGACGAAGAACTATCGGAAGTTCATTATTAGAGATCCCTCAATAGAGAATGACCAGTGCAGATATGGCTGTCGAACATCGGAGACAATTCAGCACATAACTGGAGGATGCCAAGCGTTTGCCGCAACCGAGTATAAGGAAAGACACGACTCAGCCGCTAAGATACTCCACCAAGAGTTAGCAGAAAAGTTGAACCTATTACAGGTAGGAAAAGTGCCTTATTACAAATACAATCCAGAGCCTATTCTTGAAAACAACCAGTTCAAGTTATATTGGGATCGAACGGTTCTGACGGATCGAACAGTTGCTCATAATAGACCAGATATTATACTAATAGATAAAATTTCTAAGCGAACTACACTAATCGACAATGCTGTGCCTAACAACAACAACCTAAGGCCAAAATACAACGAGAAGATCGCCAAATACAGAGATCTGGAGGTCCAAATCCGAAGACAATGGGCAATGAACAGCGTCCAAACGATTCCCATAATACTGTCAACAACTGGAGTGATACCGAAGATTCTCCTGCAGAACATCAAGGGACTGGGCCTTAGTGAGCATCTTTATAAGCCTATGCAGAAAGCAATCCGTCCGAAAATTTATGGGAAATGCAGCAGACAACGTCACCTAGGACCCGATAACATGGAAAGAGTTCCCACAGAGCTTCATACTTTTGGTGTCTTTGTATGCCTGGTATGAGTGAATGATCTCCGGAGGGAGTGCGAAACCGTTTGGCTTGTAAATCTGATAATGTCTTTTTATTAGCATCAAAAATATAAACTGAACAAATACAATAATGGACGGCGAGATCTAGCATAGCTACTCATCTAACCGTCTATTTTCTTAAATTAAATCTAAGATAAACTGAAAGTAAATATAATCTAAGATATAAAATTATTTGAGAAAAAATAAAAATGTAAATCCTAAAACATTCATGTTCACACTTTTGGGCTTTTACGTGCAAATGATCCAGAAAATCACCGCACCCGACCACGCGTACCAATAATAAATAATTTAACAGCTCTTTTGAAGCTAGCGACATTCTTAAGGGCTACGACATCCCTAGGAAGTGAGTTATAAATTTTCACTGCATTATATCTGAAAGATCTTTGAAAAAGGGCAGTTCTATGTTTCGGGACAATGAACCTGGAACTATAACGTGTTTGTCTCCTACGAATATCACTGCCACGAATTAATTTATTAGATAGATAAGAAGGTGCTTCTGTCAACCCAATCCTATGAACAAGGGTTGCTAAATGTATAAAGAATCTTTCCTCTAAATTAAACCATCGGGATGCCCGAAATAAAGGTGTCACATGATCGAACTTTCTCATATTGTAGCAAAACCTAAGGCAGGCATTCTGAAGTCCCTGGAGACTATTCCTCTCACGTAACGTAAGTGCTGGCCAATATACAACGTCACAGTATGACACCAAAGACAATATCAAAGAGTCACAGAGTCTCAACTTTATATCAGTTGTTAAGACATCTTTATGCATATAAAGATTTTTTAGCTTATAATAACACCTTTGCAATAAATTCGAGGTGTGTGCCTCAAAACGAAGTTGTGCGTCTAACATTACCCCTAGGTTCTTGGGAGAGTCCGACGGCGTCAACATTTTATCACCAATTTTGATTTTAAAAATATTACTCTCTACAATTTGTTGGTTGTGTGAACCAAAAAGAAGAAGTTTCGACTTTTTACCATTCAGACACAGTCCATGACCTCTGGATATCTCCAAAATGATCTGTAAATCATCATTAATCTGCTGTGCAGCCTGTGCCATACCGACTAAATTAAACGAGCAGTAAACTTGCAAGTCATCAGCGTATTGGTGAGAATGACAAGTTTTTATAAGTTTACAGAAATCAGCTGTATACAGCGAAAATAACAGCGGCCCAAGAATGATGCACTGTGGTACACCCCTATTGAAAGTCACAAATTCAAACCTCTCATTGCCAATGCACACTCTTTGCATTCTATCTCCAAGATAACTCCTAAACCACTCCATTGCACTCCTGCCCAAGCCAAAGTATCCCAGTTTTGCAAAAAACATCGTATGATCTAAAGTGTCGAAGGCCCTACTAAAATCCAGTAATATAAGAGATGTCGTCAAACTGCTATCACTTGCACCAAACACATCATCGCTCACTTTAAGAAGTGCAGTAGTTGTACTATGTAAAGGGCGAAATCCCGACTGTGTAGATGGTAAAATGCCTCTCGAATTCACAAATTTGCTTATCTGATCATAGACAATCCTCTCGAGCACCTTAGACAATGTCGGTAAAATACTAATAGGACGAAACTCATAAATGGTAGTGGGATTAGAAACCTTAGGAACTGGTAATACATTAGCACATTTCCACTGTAGTGGAAAGGAAGAAGTAGAAAGGCACTTATTAATTATGAAAGTTAAATAAGAAGTGAGACAAGGGGTGATCAACAATAGCATCTTACAGTCTATCTCATCAGCTCCCAGAGCATTTGACTTTATCTTAAAGATAACTTCATTCACGCAGTTATCGTCAACTTCGGTAAAAACAAAATCATCGGTTACATCCCCGAAATGCGAATTCCTGTACTCATCCAAAAACCTATTATTAGATGTTATACCTGTCAAAGGAATACTGTTGAGAAAATGATCATTATAATCCGAAGGGGAACCCATATTTGAAGGCAACGATTTAGTTGAAGTGCCAATATTAAGTCTCTTCAAAGTACGCCAAAAAGTTCCCGGATCCACCCTATACTTCTGTTGTAGGTACGCCTTTTTTTCATTTGCATGAAGTAATTAATTATATCTAATTAGAGAAAGGGTATGTCACTGTAATGCATGCACGAAAAGGCACGTGACAATGGGTTTCAATAAAATTTCATTGGCTTTCTTTCTTACAATCCCCGTGGGTCTTGAGTATGGGCGAAGCGCGACGGATAACTGCTGTTGAGAATAAAGGGTAATGGTTGTATTGGATTAATATTAAAAAATTCGAAGAAAATCTGCAGTTTACCTCATTACGTCATATTCTTCAATCGTCACTGTAGTAGAGAAATAAATAATACTGAAAAACTTTCAAGCTACTATGATCTAAGAAATAGTAAACCTAATGACCTAAGAAATATTAAAGGATCATCATAGATAAACAATATTGTTTGCTTAAAATAAAAAAGTATTTTTATTAAACTTTAATCAGTGCTGTACAAAATATTATTTGCGAGAGGTAATCACAAGAACATAAATTTATAAATTCAAAAAAATCTAGGAAAAAAATTTTTTTAAACAAATTTTGAGAATTTAAACAGTACTAGAGAGCAAAATAATATATACGATATTTTCCCCTAAAATATTAGTTTAATACAAACAAATCCGCACACACATCACATTTATACCTACACACAAAATCTGGTTTCGTTTAGTATTAATAAACCTAAAATTTAAACTGACGCCTTTCTTTCACCTTCATCGAGGTGCTTGGCTCTCGTAGAAAATTCAATGTTTTGGACACCTTGAGGAGCTTCTGTTGGTTTCCAGAAAGACTTCTCCAGTAGATGGTTTGAACAGCATTTCTGCTGGCGATGTAGCGGGTTGCTGATCCAATTAAGGCGCTGGAAGCAGGCATTTTCAAGCAGTTTTTCTTACAAAAAAATTTGGTAGAAAACTTGGTAATTTTTCTTATTTTTTCTACAACTGGTACACTTTCTTGACTTATTTTTTATTTTGTTAATTATTTACAAGCTAAAATTTAACTCAAGTATGAATATCACTGCTATCTAAAGACTTGAAATCACAATGATGAATATAAAACTAGGCCTCGGGATTTTATATACATCTACTATCTCGTATGATGACGTCCGTTGTTCATGTTTGTAGACAGTGTTTGAAATATTTTTCAAAATTTAAAAAAACTTTGGACACTAAGTAATTTATCGTATTTAGTATCATAAACTCCGGTCGCATGTAGTGATGATGGAATTTTTTCATTCTGTGGGAAAATGTTTTCAACTATTCTTACACCTGACATTAAAAATGTTTAGTTTTGTGTAAATGTGGTGAGCGAAATTTTTCCAAAATAGTATATTTTTAATTCACAAAAAGTAAAATTCGCAGATCTAAAAATTTAAAAGGTATTTATAGCATAAACTCATGGGCGTACACTTAAATTTTTCCCAGGCGAGGCCAACAGATTTCATTTTTTAATATCTGAAACTGAAATTACGGTTTATTTATAATATTTTCATCTGTATTAAAATACCCTAGCAATTATCATATTACTGGGAAATTGAGTAACCAGAAGGGGAATATGTTGAAGGGCTTCTCATGTCCTGTCCCATTTTAAAGTTTCTACACGGTTACTTCTTCAGGGAATTTTTAAAAATTAATCATCCACAAACAAGTCAAGGGGAACCTCTGAATGTGACCTTATGATCCGTTTAAGCAGTTATTCAAAACCAAATTTAATTTTTAACTGAAAACTTCAGATCGAGCTGATTGTTTTATATGAAAACCTTTATTTTTAAGCAAAGAAATGGAATGAACTGAAAAATTTACTTTTGGAGGGATGATCTGACCAGCTAAGGTAAGAAGATGATCGACCAGTGAAGGCAAGATCACGTAACTGTTTGTCTTTTATTTTAAATCATCAACAAAGATAGTGTTGTATTCGTTGGTCGCAACTACGATATACAAACTGAAAATTTGACCCAAAAGCTTACAGAGCGGTGTTTCGTTCACGATGCCAGCGGTTGGACTGTCAGTGGGTCCGCTAGCATCTTTCCCAGACTCCCTGTGTGTTGACATACTATGTATATTTTGGTACTAATATTTGTAGTTATTTTCGGGCGGAATGTGTCGGTAAGATATTACTGAAATATGTATTTCAGCCATCGACCTTTGCATTATTGTCTTTATTTCGTTATCCCGTATTACTACGACAATAACTTTATTAACTTGTTGGCAATACCACTATTAGAAAAGGCGTGGTCTAACTAACCCATAGAACTTTCGTTAATAATATTTGTTTCTAATAAGTTACCTCAGTACTTTTTCCGGTGGTAACTTGGTCTCTCTCGAAATGAACTCTAAGATTCATTTTGATCCACAACATGTCCACGTAAACATTTCCAACTTCGATGTCAGAAATAGCGGTTTCCAAGTAAAAAAAAATTAACCTTGAATAACAGTTAAAACTAATTCCAAGGTTACCTCAGATGCCCTTTCTGATCCCTACAATTTTACCTGAAATATTTTTTTAAAATGCTTTCCTAAAGAATCCAGTGCAAATTTTAAAATGAGATACGGTACCAGATACCTTAAATATTCAACCAATACAACGGTGTACAGAAAAACTCATATTAAAGGGTCACCAGTATATGTAAATTCAGAAGAGGTTTATTTCATTTTAGTTCAGAAGTATTATTTAATAAAATCGAATAAATTATTTTTTATGCAATAGCTACTTAAAAACAAGCAACAATTACTTTACTGCAGATAAAAAAACAACATAAAACGAAAACACTCAAGTCTTCTACACTTAATAATGTCATAAGAATAGAGTACATTTGTTTATTTTTCGTGATAAAATCTGCTATTTGAATTCCACAATTTTTAGAAGTATTGTCTGTCTACTTGTACAAGGTTTGCCGCAAAAACGCCTGGTCTTTAGATGTAGCCATAGACATAAAAGAATATAGACTACTCTCATTTTATGGGCGGAGCTAAGCACGAAACCGCTCTCGTCCTACCCCCATTGAGAAGAGGGGTACTACAGTCCTATTTCGCTCTGTAGAAACAGAGGTGTACTGTCCTCTTTCACTCTGACTCTTTCTAAGCGAGAACCAATGCGCTTCTACAGGACCCGCAGTCTATATATTTCCGTGTCTATGTAACTAGCATTTTGTTCGTTCTCAATATTTGAAAGGCTTGTGAAAACAATGCTGTTTTCGCATCAGTCACAAAGTACATGCACTGAAAACAACGGTACTACAAATGAATAAATTATAAAAAACTAAACCGACTAAAGAGTACAAAATAAATAGGAAATTATTTTGCGTTGCAATTAATTTAATAATAGTAGATTTACTTATTTATTTAGCACTTTTTTGAAGTCGGTGCCATACCAGTTGAAGTATCCTTAAATTAATTCTAGGTAAATTGATACATTTAACCGACTTCATTTCTATATCATTATAACAGCGTTTCTCAACATCTCATTATTTGCGATCCAAGGTTTCATACCACTTTTAATTTCGCTCACTTTTAACGGTTTTACGGTGTTCTCCTTTTGTCACATAACATCTATTCAATGTTGCGAATCACTGCATTCTAGCATTGTTTACATAACTTTTGATCTGTGCTTTTTCCTTAGTTACCAGGGTATTTGTGTGGCTCGTTGTGTTGTTAACAAATTTGAAATTTGTGAATATGCTGTACATGTCGCATTTTTTATTGAAAATATCAGTAAAATCTTCTTAGATTTTTTAAAAATTGGGGTCAGTTTGAAGGTTGATATGTTGAAAATGATGCACCTAAATAAAAATGTTATATGACATCTCTCTCTAATCAACGATATCGGAACTTTCAACATTCGGCATGTACCCATTTTTTTTTTGTCATCTATTTTTGGGTCAATTAAAAGATGGAAATATTACGAAATTATAGAGCTGTGACATACAGACGTATGGACATGACAAAACTCTAAAGTTTCACAGTTGGTTACGAAATTCTAGAAAAAAACACATGGGGAACCAATAACACCAAAATGTATCTATGACTAGTATTTTATTAACTAAATATATTTCTTTACTCAGCAGAAGAAAAATGTATTGATAATGTCGCTATCCAGAAAACATTTTGAATTTTATTTAAAATTTATAAATATGCTCATGTCTATTTGATAAACTGCAAACAAAAATATTTAGTAAGAGTTATATTTTGAATTTATTAATGTAATCCGGAGGTTTTTTGAATACTTTTAAAAATAAATTTTGCTTTTTACCTATTTCCTGATGCTTTTTAGTACCATTTAAAAACTCAATTTAAAGAATTTTAAAACCATTTACTCTCTCAGAAAGAATATTTAAAACAATTCATTTCAAAATCAGTTTAATCTTGTATATATTTTTTGTAAATTCGAAGGTATATCTCTATAGGGAGACCCACAGGTATAAAATAATTTTAAAACAATTTATCAAAAAGAAAACAACATATATAAATAAGAAAACTTTCAAAAACGTGAAAAAAAAATTGGATAATATTGCGCAATGTTTTTACAAGATATTTCACAAGTAATAACTATGTTGGTCGGGTCGGACAGTCAAATGGAGAAAATGTCCTCTTTTTGTTTGAATGTATATATATATATATATATATATATATATATATATATATATATATATATATATATTTATAGTGCTTTCATAAAATACAAAGTAAATTGGTACTTGTTTAGATAAACACTCCGACCCATCGAATTTTTATTTTTCATTTAAAGTTTTTTGCGTAATATCGAAATATACAGGGTAACTTAAGTCGAAGCTTACATATTAATGATATTTTTTACACCCCATCAGGAAGGGCAATTTTTTTTACATACGACAAGATAATTATCGATGTTAGTTATATAAGGAAATTGTCAAGTAAAATTACTGTCGAACTTTAAAATATAAAAAAGTTTGGCACCATCTAAATTAAATGTTCATACTGGACCCTCATTGGTGGGAAATATTTGGAGTTTCTTCAAAATAATCTCATTCCTGCATTAATAACTGTATCCAAATCCACAAGAACCAGATTTGACTCCCTTGATTATTTTTTTGTGGGGATACTTAAAAACTAAAGTGTACTTGATCTAGCCGGACAATTTAGAAGTCCTAAAAAGTTCGAGTACATCAAGAATTACGAAACATAACCGCAAAAGTCATCGAAAATGTTCAATAAGAATTTATTCATCGACTTGGCTATTATGAAATTATTAATGGGGCTCAGTTTGAACATTTAATTCACACGGTATAAGATTTTCTTTTTATATTTTAAAATTACACTAATTTTTCTTGACAATTTCCTTACATAACCAACATCGATATTTACCTTGTCGTATGCAAAAAATGTGCCCTTTTTGATTCTGAAATAAAAAATTGGGTTTACAATTAAAAGAAAATATCGATGTCATAGCTCCTTTTTAAGTTACCCTGTATATTCGGTATCGCGTAATAAAAACTCAAAATTAAAAATAAAATTCGACGGGTCCGAGCGTTTTTATCCGCTCCTTTACGAAAGCACTGTATATATATATATATATATATATATATATATATATATATATATATATATATATATATATATATATATATATATATATATATGTATGCATGTATGTCGGTCTGTCAGGGCTACTTTTGAATCGATTTTGATGAAACTTTACAGATATGAACAGGAGGTTGTTAGGAGTGATATAGGCTATTTTTTAATAATTAGATATAAATACTTACTATAAAATCAAACTCCCAATTCACCATAGACATAAAAGAAATTAACATTACTTAATATAGACCTGAGGATCCTATTGGCTCGGTACGTGACAGCAGCGCCAATTAATACAAGAACTAAAGGCCAATATTTTCGTATATTGACAGTATAATATAATGAAAGTTCGCAATAAAAAATGTTATTTTTTGATTTTAATAAAAGCATATGGGATTATAAAACAAGTGGAAATATTAATTTATTATTATTATATCTTTTTATTACTTCAGTGAAAAAAAAAGTAAGTATAATCAATAAAGAAATAATCAAAACTCATTGAAATTTAGGTTAGGTAATGTCAAAATAAGAAAAAACTACCACCACATAATAAAATGGAATAAAATTTATTATATATTGCTGTATACTTATCCTGGAAGGCCATTAAATCTAAGATTGATTTATTTTCCATTTTGCTACAAAAAATTTACAAAATTTAAACTGTTTTTTTTACTAGTATTTTACAATTTACAACACAGCAACTCCGCTTGTTAATAATATTGTTTATAACTATTTAAAATAAAAATAAAATTGACACGTGTATCTGATACGTCAAAAGTACAAAACTATCGCCTTGAAGTACTTGAATTATCCGTATCTTATACTAGTATCGCTTATGTTTCCCTTTCCATGACTTTGAATTGAGGGAATAAAAGAAAATTGGCTCACGCTTAAAAAGACATAGAGCGTTTTCGAGAAGCAGGACTTCTCTTCTAAAGTCTTGGATACTCCTGTCATCTGACCGAAATTAGAAAGAAAGGTGCTGCTCCTCTCTTTTTAAGCGTGAAACATTTTTCTTCGATAGGATCCGCAGTATATATTAAGTATTATTAATTTCTCTTACGTCTATACAATTCATTAACATGGTCTAACTTTAAAACCGTTTTAAACTGACAGCAGAGTATTTAAACTGACAAGATAAATGATAAGTCAAGCAAGTTTTAAACTCTAAAAATGCAAGCATAAAAAAAATCGTTTTCTTTTACAACTTAACAGGCAAACATGGAGAATTTTATTTATTTTTTAGATACAACTATTTCTCTTACATATTTCAAGGCTTTATGGCTAGGTTCTTATTCTTCTTATTCTTATATTAGCGTATAATTGTTGACATATATAATATAAATTATATCAATATCGTAAACAAAACAAAACTGGCCGGCTAGAAAATTTATTTTTCACGGCTACTAGATCGGGTTTAGTCTTCTAATGAATCTGGCTGAAACATTTTTCATTAATGTGAAGTGACCTTGGGCCGTAATTTCTAAATTCGCTGTCGTTCAAATCATTCCATTTTTGTCAAGTAGGCTTTCAGTATGACATTAAAACATTTGACGCATAAGGCTTTGACTATGATATTAAAAATCTAACCTTTTTCGTTCAGGATTAAAATATTTGACGCTTAGTTTTTTCTCCAATATTATTAAAACTTTTTAATTGTATAAAGTTATTAGCAAATTTCTCTGAATATTAAATTATCTACCTATCATAGTTTCGTAAAGCGTATAGTTGGATAAAAGCGCAATTCTCTCGCAGTTTTTGAAGTGATCAACGAAAATATTTATGGAACAAAAATATTTATGAACTTGTTTTAATAACATGAAAATAATTGGAAATAAAGGAGTTTAAATAAAGGTAAGTCTTTATTGGTTGGTTCATACTCTTAAAACATCAACTAACACTAAGAATTTACATTTGTAATAATGTCCATCTACAAGTTGAATGATACACTTTACTTTCATTTATTCATAGTCGCCACTAAATTAAATTCTTAATTTCGGCCTTCATGTCTGTTTTCAGATATTTTCGGCTAGACGAAAGGTTGATAGGTACATCAAAATAGAAAAAATAACATTATCTATTCATCTATAACTATACATCTTCTATACATATATTTAATGAAATTAAAGTGCCTGGTTGTCTATCTGTTTGTCCGGGCTAATCTTCGAAACGGCTCAACCGATTTCATGAAACTTGTGGACATCAAGAGGAGGCCAACATGGGACCGCGAGCACCACCAATCAGGCCCGCCATAGTTTATTTTAATTATATCGTGAAATTTACAACGTAAATAAATTATACAAAATAATAATCAGATGTTTTTATTTAAGATTAATTTAGAAGCACAATACCCGACATACATAATGAAATTGGACATTTTAACTGTAATTAATGATATGAGATTTATCCTAAAAACATAGAATAAGTGATATACAGAAGTAATTCACGTAATGAAATTAAACATAATTATTATTAAGATTTATGTAGCTGTAATTACAGACAATTGTTTGCAGTTGTAGATCAGATTTACTAGTAGAAATTATCAGCAGCGACTTTATTAATTTGGATCTGTAAATATTTTTTGTATATTTAATTTTGCAGAATTTTTTCACACAGATAAGTAGTGTTGAAAACGGAAAAAAGCCAGTAGTAAATTTAAAAATTTATGCAACTGATCAAACTGTGTGAGTGGAAGAATTCCAGAAATGGCAACTTTAAATATGTTTCTTTGAAAATAGCACTATCTTGCAAATAATCATTTCCATATGAAGTTCTGGTTCTATATTGGCGTTAAAAGAATTTTGAAAAATCTTGATATCGGTTGCGATGGCACTAAAATCCTGTTCAACAAGACTCAAAATTTATTTTAACAATTGCCCATAAGTACCAGACTAAATTATGAATGGAACCGAGTCCGTCCACCCGCCCTGCGCCGTAAATGATTGATTTTTCGAAAATTTCGGCTTAATTCAAAACTAGAGTATATTTGTACCATAAGCTAGCTAGGTCTTGACCCTTGTGACTTGGAGGAACCGTTAATGAGGCCCTTGGGCTAAAAAATTCGGATACCCCTGATCTATACCTAAGCATATTTTTGAGATACTGAAATCAAAATTAAATCCTCTTAAAATTGTTTAATCCTGTTTGTTAGTTACAATTTTAAAAAATGTGCATTGCGTATGTTAACCTTGAGAATAATAAAATATGTAATTAACATACCTAGCAAATGACTAGAGATAAGTATATTGTTATTTAATAAAAATGAAGGGGGTCCAAGATCACTAAAAATACTTAAGAACTTAAATATTTTTCGAAATGAATAACCTGAATTAGACTTTTGTTAGATAAGAGCTGGCATAGTAAGTAGATAACATAAAATTTATGTTATCTGATTGACAAGTGGTCTATTGTTACTATTTATATAAAACTTTTAGAACATTTAACCCGAAAATCTTGTATTTACTGGTAAAAAAGAGCACAAATGGCTAAAGATGAGCAGGTATTCGAGAAATATTTTCCGACTTCCAAAAGAAGGACGTTCTAAATTAGACTGCTATGCTGCGTAACATTCAAGAAATTACTGTGGTGGTTCCATATCATTTTGGACGAAATTGGTTCAGTATATTCTAGAATGTCGCTTATAATATGACGGAAAAAAATTAATTTTACGCGATTTCCTCCAAAACTGGTATGGAAGAGTTTTTGAGGTCACATCTAACGACTCTAAAATTATTTTTGAAAAATTCAATATAGCGCATAAAATGGGTGCTTTTCTTGAGGTACACTACACGTATCGCTTACTACATCATTGAAATAATTTATGAATATCATTACGAGTTCAAAACTAAAAATCGAAAAATTTCCATAAAACGATTTTTTCATAAAAAAATTGCACCTTCTTTAAAGGATGCTCTAAAAACCGTAAAATAACAATATTAATTTTTATATATTGAAATTTTTGAAGTCGGCACCAGATTATTACTAAATGATACAGATAACTACTAACATGCTAAAAAAAAACTACAAATAAAGTATTTCTCAATATTTTTATGTTTATCACATTTTGAGAGGAATTATTTGGAGCTGACTTCAAAAATTTTAATTTGATATATCAATTTATATTGTTTTTTTACGGTTTTTAACGCATTTTTAGTTCTTTTTTTTATGAAAATTTTGTTAAAATTCTGCCACCTTAGGTTCTTATACAAAGTATTACGGAAAAACTTTCATAAATTTGATCAACGATGTTGGTTAAAACAAATGTAAAAAATGAAAAAATTTCTTGTAAAACTGGTCATGTTAAATTTTTTTAAAAATTGGCAACGTCGTATTCGTTTTGATAACCACGCAGCGCGTGTTAAATGGAATTTCTCATTTTATGTTGAATAACCTATATATTCATTCTATAGTCTTGAGCATAAATTAGTTTATTTGAAAAAGAAGAAAATTTTGCGGTTATTTTCATTAAAATTCTTAGCGCTAATAACACTTTTTAATTGATTCATATCACATAAAAACACATCTTTATTATTTTTATTAAATTGAATGCTCGTTTGAGCAGTAAATTGGCAGCAATTTGATAGAGTTTACCATGGACTATTTAACTAATTTAGTTTCTCATTTCTTGGCTTTCAGAAAAGTATTACGTGTTTTTGGAAATGGATGTATTGAATTGTTTTTTTGTAGGGTCTGTCGGCGTTTGTACTTAATTTCGATTTAAGACCAAAAATGTATTCTATATTACTTTAGATTTTTCTTCTTGGGTTTTAATAAAAATCTGGTTTAATACTCTGAAATACAGAGTGAAAATCAATTGCGACCAGATATTATGGCCGACCACATTGAAAATATGCCAGAAGTTTTCAACGTATTCAAGAAAACTGGTTAAAACGTTGTCAAGCTTGCAGATACTTAAATGGTGGACAGTTTTGTTACTAAATAGAATAAATAACTTACAAGCTATAGTTAAAAATCAATCAGAAATTCAGTTATAAAATATTACGCAGTATCTTTTTGTTCTGTAATAATTTTATAAAAACTTTTTTAAAGCAGGTTCAAAATAAACCATATCGTACCCACATATGCTCATTTTTAAGTTACTAGAACAAATTTAAAAAAAAAATTGGGTAAACATTTTAACAAGGCCAATTTATTTTATTAATAATAAGAAATCCTAAAATTAAATATAAAATAAAATTTTTCTAAAAAATTTGAACCGACTTCTAAAAGTGCGCTGAAAAGTGAAAAATAACTATAAATTTTTATATGAAATTGAAATTTTTGAAGTCGGCGCCAAACTAATACCTGATAAAATGTGATTCGCATAAACAGATTAAAAATACTTTATTTGTATTTACTTTCATATCATAATTTGTATATATTAGTAGTTATTTATTTCATTTAGAAATAATTTGGCGCCGACTTCAAAAATTTCAATTTCATATAAAAATTTCTAGTTATTTTTCACTTTTTAGCGCACTTTTAGAAGTCGGTTCAATTTTTTTAAAAAAATTTTATTTTTCCATTTTTAGTTTTGAATTGATATTCATAAATTATTTGAACTAAGTACTAATCGAGATTAATGTTCCTCACAATGACTCCGAGGTGACAAAAAAGTACCCATTTTATCTAGAATTGTAAATCACTTTAAAATGAACCACTAAAAATTCCTTGATTCTTAGAGTTCTCCAAATACCAATGAAATTGTGTCAAACAAATATTTAGTCTGTCATAGTAAATCCCCTATCTTAAATTTCAAGTTAATTTTAGATTGGTAATATAGGCTCCAAAACCAATATCGATATTTAAAGAGTTTGAGACGTAAATTTCTTAGACCTATATATTATATTGAATATTGAGTTTGTATTCCCCAAGAACAAGAAAATCGAGAGAGGTAAAATCGTTAATCCGCCATATTAGATCCGCAATATTTATTTCTTTTAAATAATATCAGATTCATAATGTGCTACCCTAAAAACTCCCCCATATCAATTTTGAGAAAAATCGAACATAATTCATTTTTTATCCACCATATTGGATACGCCATATTGAATTTTTTTCAAATAATTTAAGATTCGTCAAGTGCGACCTCAAAAACTCCACCATACCAGTTTTGGAGAAAATCGGACACAACCGATTTTTTGTCCGCCATATTGGATCCGCCATATTGAATTTTTTAAAAATATTTTGAATTCGTTGTGTGCGACCTCGAAAACTCCCCCATACCAATTTTGGAAAAAAATCGGACAAAATTAATTTTTTTGGCCGCCATCTTGGATTTTACTGTCCCAATTTCATCTAAAAAAATATGGGACCATCGCTGCAACTTCCTGAACATAACGCAAAAAATTTCATTCAAATCGGTCCAGCCGTTCCGGAGTAATTGATGTACATTCATAAAAAAATACATAGTCAACGATTTGAGAACCCCCTTCTTTTAAAAGTCGGTTAATGAGTTTATTTTCTATTATTTTTCTGAATTATTTACCCTTAATTTTAGAATCTCTTCCAGAAAATTACATATATATATATATATATATATATATATATATATATATATATATATATATATATATATATATAGAGTGTTTTTAATTTTACCTATGTGACGTGTTTCATAAGTTGCAACATTTTATACACTTGAGAATAACTCAAAAGACATTTTTTTTATTATTTGATATTTTTCGTATCTTACAAATACAGGATACAACCTCTTCTTTAAAAAGAGCTTATTAATAGTAAACACTTCAAAGTTCATTAATATATATATCTCACGCATTAGGCATTGTCACAGGTCCTCTAAAAGTAATCGAAAATGGCCTAGTTAGTGGTAAACAAGTAAATTTGCGTCATACAAATCTTAAGACCAGACGACATTTAGGCTTTATAGAACATGTTAAGTAATATTTGAAATTTTTTGTTGCTTTAATCTAAATTAATACAATAGAATCAGAGCACTTTTAATAACCTAAAAATAAAAATATCCGTTCATTATCATTAATTAGAAAAATGGATCAATACTTAAAATTAATCAATCTGAAGCAGTTGTAGTAAGTTGTTATTGTTAAATGGGGACGTTAAACGGTGCAGCAGTACATTTTGATAATGACCCACAGTGGCAGCGGGAGCCTACGAATTGCAGAGCCACTGAAATATTTAAGCAAGAAAAATTTTAAAAAATATTTTTATTTTCGGTTATAAAATACAAAAAAAAATTAACACCCAAGCGAGATAGTATGATAGTCGAACACAAGTGAGTAGTGATCCGTGACAAAGTAAACGTGAATGAAAAGATGTTTTCTAGAAAATAGTTGCCCTTCCTTAAACGGCATGAGAGAGAATAATTTACATTGTCAAATGTGTGGACCATGAAACTGTTTTATTCTTATTTATTTCTTACTGCTCAACGGTATATTATAGAGGTCGTTTTGACTGTTCATGATTTATAGTCCGACACTTCGTTGGCAGACGTAATATTTTAATGGCTGTATTCTTTTGAGTAAATTATCACTGATCAAAGTGAAACTGATAACTTCATGTTCTTTTAAATATGTATTTACTTGTCACTGGATCCAAGTGATCGTGATTACTTCAAGTGACAGAACTGAAAGTGATAATTACTCAAAAGAATATACCTAATATTCTGCCAACACTTTACGGAATGGACGTTTTAAATGGACAGTTGTTTTCTGAAAACTTTTGGTTCATTACATCTCCATTAACGATATCATCAGGTGGTCGCAAATAGTATGAAGAAAGAACCAGAGTGGAATTCGCAGAGAATGAACTATCTATCCCTTTCATAACCGTCTTAAGGTGAAAAGAAATATATATATATATATATATATATATATATATATATATATATATATATATATATATATATATATATATATGTATATATATATATATATATATATATATATGTATATATATATATATATATATATATATATATATATATATATATATATATATATTATTTATTTTTCCCCCAAAAAAATAATAAAAAATAAAAATAAATATCAACGGTTCAAGAAAATTTAAAGAGTTATTTTTGATCTAATTTTAAGCATAAAAGTTCATATAAACATATTTCCGATAATGCGTAGTTTTTGAGGTATAAAGTTTTACAGACCGGGAAAAAAGTACCAGTCATACACAAAACCGATTCTGTCTTTTATATTAGAAATGTGTATGCTGTTGGCACTCCCTCCCGTTGACAACTTGTTTTTCTTGTGATCGCCCTTCTCCTTTCCAAGAGCTTTAAGTTCAGGAAAATAAAACCGATTCTGCCTTTTAAATTAGAAATGTGTATGCTGTTGGCACTCCCTTCCGTTGACAACTTGTTTTTCTTGCGATCGCCCCTCTCCTTCCCAAGAGCTTTGAGTACAGGAAAATAAAACCGATTCTGCCTTTTATATAAGAAATATGTATGCCGTTGGCACTCTCTCCCGTTGACAACTTGTTTTTCTTGCGATCGCCCCTCTCCTTCCCAAGAGCTTTGAGTACAGGAAAATAAAACCGATTCTGTCTTTTATATTAGAAATGTGTATGATGTTGGCACTCCCTTCCGTTGACAACTTGTTTTTCTTTCGATCGCCCCTCTCCTTCCCAAGAGCTTTGAGTACAGGAAAGTAAAACCGATTCTGCATTTTATATTAGAAATGTGTATGCTGTTGGCACTCCCTTCCGTTGACAACTTGTTTTTCTTGCGATCGCCCCTCTCCTTCCCAAGAGCTTTGAGTACAGGAAAATAAAACCGATTCAGCCTTTTATATTAGAAATGTGTATGCTGCTGGCACTACCTCCCGTTGACAACTTGTTCTTCTTGCGATCGCCCCTCTCTTTCCCAAGACCTTTGAGTACAGGAAAATAAAACCGATTCTGCCTTTTATATTAGAAATGTGTATGCTGTTGGCACTCCCCTCCGTTGACAACTTGTTTTTCTTGCGATCGCCCTTCTCCTTCCCAGGAGCTTTGAGTACAGGAAAATAAAACCGATTCTGCCTTTTATATTAGAAATGTGTATGCTGTTGGCACTCCCTTCCGTTGACAACTTGTTTTTCTTGCGATCACCCCTCTCCTTCCCAAGAGCTTTGAGTACAGGAAAATAAAACCGATTCTGCCTTTTATATTAGAAATGTGTATGCTGCTGGTACTCCCTCCCGTTGACAACTTGTTTTTCTTGCGATCGCCCCTCTCCTTCCCAAGAGCTTTGAGTACAGGAAAATAAAAACGATTCTGCCTTTTCTATTAGAAATGTGTATGCTGTTGGCACTCCCTTCCGTTGACAACTTGTTTTTCTTGCGATCGCCCCTCTCCTTCCCAAGAGCTTTGAATTCAGGAAAATAGAACCGATTGTGCCTTTTATATTAGAAATATGTATGCTGCTGGTACTCCCTCCCGTTGACAACTTGTTTTTCTTGCGATCACCCCTCTCCTTCCCAAGAGCTTTGAGTACAGGAAAATAGAACCGATTCTGCCTTTTATATTAGAAATGTGTATGCTGCTGGCACTCCCTCCCGTTGACAACTTGTTTTTCTTGCTATCGCCCCTCTCCTTCCCAAGAGCTTTGAGTACAGGAAAATAAAACCGATTCTGCCTTTCATATTAGAAATGTGTATGCTGTTGGCACTCCCTCCCGTTGACAACTTGTTTTTCTTGCGATCACCCCTTTCCTTCCCAAGAGCTTTGAGTACAGGAAAATAAAACCGATTCTGACTTTTATATAAGAAATGTGTATGCTGTTGGCACTCCCTCCCGTTGACAACTTCTTTTTCTTGCGATCGCCCCACTACTTCCCAAGAGCTTTGAGTACAGGAAAATAAAACCGATTCTGCCTTTTATATTAGAAATGTGTATGCTGTTGGCACTCCCTTCAGTTGACAACTTGTTTTTCTAGGGATCGCCTCTCTCCTTCCCAAGAGCTTTGAGAACAGGAAAATAAAACCGATTCTGTCTTTTATATTAGAAATGTGTATGCTGTTGGCACTCCCTCCCGTTGTCAACTTGTTTTTCTTGCGATCGCCCCTCTCCTTCCCAAGAGCTTTCAGTACAGGAAATTAAAACCGATTCTGCCTTTTATATAAGAAATTTGTATGTTGTTGGCACTCCCTCCTGTTGAAAACTTGTTTTTCTTGCGATCGCCCCTCTCCACCCCAAGAGCTTTGAGTACAGGAAAATAAAACCGATTCTGCCTTTTATATTAGAAATGTGTATGCTGTTGGCACTCCCTCCCGTTGACAACTTGTTTTTCTTGCGATCGCCCCTCTCCTTCCCAAGAGCTTTGAATACAGGAAAATAAAACCGATTCTGCCTTTTCTATTAGAAATGTGTATGCTGTTGGCACTCCCTTCCGTTGACAACTTGTTTTTCTTGCGATCGCCCCTCTCCTTCCCAAGAGCTTTGAGTACAGGAAAATAAAACCGATTCTGCCTTTTATATTAGAAATGTGTATGCTATTGGCACTCCCTCCCGTTGACAACTTGTTTTTCTTGTGATCGCCCCTCTCCTTCCCAAGAGCTTTGAGTACAGGAAAATAAAACCTATTCTGCCTTTTATATTAGAAATGTGTATGCTGTTGGCACTCCCTCCTGTTGACAACTTGTTTTTCTTGCGATCGCCCCTCTCCTTCCCAAGAGCTATGAGTACAGGAAAATAAAACCGATTCTGCCTTTTATATTAGAAATGTGTATGCTGCTGGCACTCCCTCCCGTTGACAACTTGTTTTTCTTGCGATCGCCCCTCTCCTTCCCAAGAGCTTTGAGTACAAGAAAATAAAACCGATTCTGCCTTTTATATAAGAAATGTGTATGCTGTTGGCACTCCCTCCCGTTGACAACTTGTTTTTCTTGCGATCGCCCCTCTCCTTCCTAAGAGCTTTGAGTACAGGAAAATAAAACCGATTCTGCCTTTTATATTAGAAATGTGTATGCTGTTGGCACTCCCTCCCGTTGACAACTTGTTTTTCTTGCGATCGCCCCTCTCCTTCACAAGAGCTTTGAGTACAGGAAAATAAAACCGATTCTGCCTTTTATATTCGAAATGTGTATGCTGCTGGCACTCCCTTCCGTTGACAACTTGTTTTTCTTGCTATCGCCCCTCTCCTTCCCAAGAGCTTTGAGTACAGGAAAATAAAACCGATTCTGCCTTTTATATTCGAAATGTGTATGCTGTTGGCACTCCCTTCCGTTGACAACTTGTTTTTCTTGCGATCGACCCTCTCCTTCCCAAGAGCTTTGAGTACAGGAAAATAAAACCGATTCTGCCTTTTCTATTAGAAATGTGTATGCTGTTGGCACTCCCTTCCGTTGACAACTTGTTTTTCTAGCGATCGCCTCTCTCCTTCCCAAGAGCTTTGAGTACAGGAAAATAAAACCGATACTGTCTTTTATATTAGAAATGTGTATGCTGTTGGCACTCCCTTCCGTTGACAACTTGTTTTTCTTGCGATCGCACCTCTCTTTCCCAAGAGCTTTGAGTACAGGAAAATAAAACCGATTCTGATTTTTATATTAGAAATGTGTATGCTGTTGGCACTCCCTCCCGTTGACAACTTGTTTTTCTTGCGATCGCCCCTCTCCTTTCCAAGAGCTTTGAGTACAGGAAAATAAAACCGATTCTGCCTTTTATATTAGAAATGTGTATGCTGTTGGCACTCCCTCCCGTTGACAACTTGTTTTTCTTGTGATCGCCCCTCTCCTTTCCAAGAGCTTTAAGTTCAGGAAAATAAAACCGATTCTGCCTTTTATATTAGAAATGTGTATGCTGCTGGCACTCCCTCCCGTTGACAACTTGTTTTTCTTGCGATCGCCCCTCTCCTTCCCAAGAGCTTTGAGTACAGGAAAATAAAACCGATTCTGCCTTTTATATTAGAAATGTGTATGCTGTGGCACTCCCTCCCGTTGACAACTTGTTTTTCTTGTGATCGCCCCTCTCCTTTCCAAGAGCTTTAAGTTCAGGAAAATAAAACCGATTCTGCCTTTTATATTAGAAATGTGTATGCTGTTGGCACTCCCTTCCGTTGACAACTTGTTTTTCTTGCGATCGCCCCTCTCTTTCCCAAGAGCTTTGAGTACAGGAAAATAAAACCGATTCTGCCTTTTATATTAGAAATGTGTATGCTGTGGCACTCCCTCCCGTTGACAACTTGTTTTTCTTGTGATCGCCCCTCTCCTTCCCAAGAGCTTTGAGTACAGGAAAATAAAACCGATTCTGCCTTTTATATTAGAAATGTGTATGCTGTTGGCACTCCCTTCCGTTGACAACTTGTTTTTCTTGCGATCGCCCCTCTCTTTCCCAAGAGATTTGAGTACAGGAAAATAAAACCGATTCTGCCTTTTAAATTAGAAATGTGTATGCTGTTGGCACTCCCTCCCGTTGACAACTTGTTTTTCTTGTGATCGCCCCTCTCCTTTCCAAGAGTTTTGAGTACAGGAAATAAAACCGATTCTGCATTTTATATTAGAAATTTGTATGCTGTTGGCACTCCCTCCCGTTGACAACTTGTTTTTCTTGGAATCGCCCCTCTCCTTCCCAAAAGCTTTGAGTACAGGAAAAGAAAACCGATTCTGCCTTTTATATAAGAAATGTGTATGCTGTTGGCACTCCCTCCCGTTGACAACTTCTTTTTCTTGCGATCGCCCCTCTCCTTCCCAAGAGCTTTGAGTACGAAAAAATTTAACCGATTCTGCCTTTTATATTCGAAATGTGTATGCTGTTGGCACTCCCTCCCGTTGACAACTTGTTTTTCTTGCGATCGCCCCTTTCCTTCCCAAGAGCTTTGAGTACAGGAAAATAAAACCGATTCTGCCTTTTATATTAGAAATGTGTATGCTGTTGGCACTCCCTTCCGTTGACAACTTGTTTTTCTTGCGATCGCCCCTCTCCTTCCCAAGAGCTTTGAGTACAGGAAAATAAAACCGATTCTGCCTTTTATATTAGAAAAGTGTATGCTGTTGGCACTCCCTTCCGTTGACAACTTGTTTTTCTTGCGATCGCCCCTCTCCTTCCCAAGAGCTTTTGAGTACAGGAAAATAAAACCGATTCTGCCTTTTATATAATAAATGTGTATGCTGTTGGCACTCCCTCCCGTTGACAACTTGTTTTTCTTGCGATCGCCCCTCTCCTTCCCAAGAGCTTTGAGTACAGGAAAATAAAACCGATTCTGCCTTTTATATAATAAATGTGTATGCTGTTGGCACTCCCTCCCGTTGACAACTTGTTTTTCTTGCGATCGCCCCTCTCCTTCCCAAGAGCTTTGAGTACAGGAAAATAAAACCGATTCTGCCTTTTCTATTAGAAATGTGTATGCTGTTGGCACTCCCTTCCGTTGACAACTTGTTTTTCTAGCGATCGCCTCTCGTCTTCCCAAGAACTTTGAGTACAGGAAAATAAAACCGATTCTGCCTTTTATATTAGAAATGTGTATGCCGTTGGCACTCCCTTCCGTTGACAACTTGTTTTTCTTGCGATCGCCCCTCTCCTTCCCAAGAGCTTTGAGTACAGGAAAATAAAACCGATTCTGCCTTTTATATTAGAAATGTGTATGCTGTTGACACTCCCTCCCGTTGACATCTTGTTTTTCTTGTGATCGCCCCTTTCTTTTCCAAGAGCTTTAAGTTCAGGAAAATAAAACCGATTCTGCCTTTTATATTAGAAATGTGTATGCTGCTGGCACTCCCTCCCGTTAACAACTTGTTTTTCTAGCGATCGCCCCTCTCCTTCCCAAGAGCTTTGAGTACAGGAAAATAAAACCGATTCTGCCTTTCATATAAGAAATGTATATGCTGTTGGCACCCCCTCCCGTTGACAACTTGTTTTTCTTGCGATCGCCCCTCTCCTTCCCAAGAGCTTTGAGTACAGGAAAATAAAACCGATTCTGCCTTTCATATTAAAAATGTGTATGCTGTTGGCACTCCCTACCGTTGACAACTTGTTTTTCTTGCTATCGCCCCTCTCCTTCCCAAGAGCTTTGAGTACAGGAAAATAAAACCGATTCTGCCCTTTATATTAGAAATGTGTATGCTGTTGGCACTCCCTCCCGTTGACAACTTGTTTTTCTTGCGATCGCCCCTCTCCTTCCCAAGAGCTTTGAGTACAGGAAAATAAAACCGATTCTGCCTTTGATATTAGAAATGTGTATGCTGCTGGCACTCCCTCCCGTTGACAACTTGTTTTTCTTGCGATCGCCCCTCTCCTACCCAAGAGCTTTGAGTACAGGAAAATAAAACCGATTCTGCCTTTTATATTAGAAATGTGTATGCTGTTGGCATTCCCTCTCGTTGACAATTTGTTTTTCTTGTGATCGCCCCTCTCCTTTCCAAGAGCTTTGAGTACAGGAAAATAAAACCGATTCTGCCTTTTCTATTAGAAATGTGTATGCTGTTGGCACTCGCTTCCGTTGACAACTTGTTTTTCTTGCGATCGCCCCTCTCTTTCCCAAGAGCTTTGAGTACAGGAAAATAAAACCGATTCTGCCTTTTATATTAGAAATGTGTAATGCCGTTGGCACTCCCTTCCGTTGACAACTTGTTTTTCTTACGATCGCCCCTTTCCTTCCCAAGAGCTTTGAGTACAGGAAAATAAAACCGATTCTGCCTTTTACATTAGAAATGTGTATGCTGTTGGCACTCCCTTCCGTTGACAACTTGTTTTTCTTGCGATCGCCCCTCCCCTTCCCAAGATCTTTGAGTACAGGAAAATAAAACCGATTCTGCCTTTTATATTAGAAATGTGTATGCTGTTGGCACTCCCTTCCGTTGACAACTTGTTTTTCTTGCGATCGCCCCTCTCCTTCCCAAGAGCTTTGAGTACAGGAAAATAATACCGATTCTGCCTTTTATATTAGAAATGTGTATGCTGTTGGCACACCCTCCCGTTGACAACTTCTTTTTCTTGCGATCGCCCCTCTCCTTCCCAAGAGCTTTGAGTACAGGAAAATAAAACCGATTCTGCCTTATATATTAGAAGTGTGTATGCTGTTGGCACACCCTCCCGTTGACAACTTGTTTTTCTTGCGATCGCCCCTCTCCTTCCCAAAAGCTTTGAATACAGGGAAAATAAAACCGATTCTGCCTTTTATATTAGAAATGTGTATGCTGTTGGCACTCCCTCCCGTTGACAACTTGTTTTTCTTGTGATCGCCCCTCTCCTTTCCAAGAGCTTTAAATTCAGGAAAATAAAACCGATTCTTCCTTTTATATTAGAAATGTTTATGCTGCTGGCACTCCCTCCCGTTGAAAACTTGTTTTTCTTGCGATCGCCCCTCTCCTTCCCAAGAGCTTTGAGTACAGGAAAATAAAACCGATTCTGCCTTTTATATAAGAAATGTGTATGCTGTTGGCACTCCCTCCCGTTGACAACTTGTTTTTCTTGCGATCGCCCCTCTCCTTCCGAAGAGCTTTGAGGACAAAAAAATTTAACCGATTATGCCTTTTATATTAGAAATGTGCATGCTGTTGGCACTCCCTCCTGTAGACAACTTGTTTTTCTTGCGATCGCCCCTCTCCTTCCCAAGAGCTTTGAGTATAGGAAAATAAAACCTATTCTGCCTTTTATATTAGAAATGTCTATGCTGTTGGCACTCCCTCCCGTTGACAACTTGTTTTTCTTGCGATCGCCCCTCTCCTTCCCAAGAGCTTTGAGTACAGGAAAATAAAACCGATTCTGCCTTTTCTATTAGAAATGTGTATGCTGTTGGCACTCCCTTCCGTTGACAACTTGTTTTTCTAGCGATCACCTCTCTCCTTCCCAAGAGCTTTGAGTACAGGAAAATAAAACCGATTCTGCCTTTTATATTAGAAATGTGTATGCTGTTGGCACTCCCTTTTGTTGACAACTTGTTTTTCTTGCGATCGCCCCTCTCTTTCCCAAGAGCTTTGAATACAGGAAAATAAAACCGATTCTGCCTTTTATATTAGAAATGTGTATGCCGTTGGCACTCCCTTCCGTTGACAACTTGTTTTTCTTGCGATCGCCCCTCTCCTTCCCAAGAGCTTTGAGTACAGGAAAATAAAACCGATTCTGCCTTTTATATTGGAAATGTGTATGCTGTTGGCACTCCCTTCCGTTGACAACTTGTTTTTCTTGCGATCGCCCCTCTCCTTCCCAAGAGCTTTGAGTACAGGAAAATAAAACCGTTTCCGCCTTTTATATTAGAAATGTGTATGCTGTTGGCACTCCCTCCCATTGACAACTTGTTTTTCTTGCGATCGCCCCTCTCCTTCCCAAGAGCTTTGAGTACAAGAAAATAAAACCGATTCTGCCTTTTATATAAGAAATGTGTATGCTGTTGGCACTCCCTCCCGTTGACAACTTGTTTTTCTTGCGATCGCCCCTTTCCTTTCCAAGAGCTTTGAGTACAGGAAAATAAAACCGATTCTGCCTTTTATATTAGAAATGTGTATGCTGTTGGCACTCCCTCCCGTTGACAACTTCTTTTTCTTGCGATCGCCCCTCTCCTTCCCAAGAGCTTTGAGTACAGGAAAATAAAACCGATTCTGCCTTTTATATTAGAAGTGTGTATGCTGTTGGCACACCCTCCCGTTGACAACTTGTTTTTCTAGCGATCGCCCCTCTCCTTCCCAAAAGCTTTTAATACAGGAAAATAAAACCGATTCTGCCTTTTATATTAGAAATGTGTATGCTGTTGGCATTCCCTCCCGTTGACAACTTGTTTTTCTTGCGATCGCCCCTCTCCTTCCCAAGAGCTTTGAGTACAGGAAAATAAAACCGATTCTGCCTTTTATATTAGAAATGTGTATGCTGTGGCACTCCCTCCCGTTGACAACTTGTTTTTCTTGTGATCGCCCCTCTCCTTTCCAAGAGCTTTAAGTTCAGGAAAATAAAACCGATTCTGCCTTTTATATTAGAAATGTGTATGCTGTTGGCACTCCCTTCCGTTGACAACTTGTTTTTCTTGCGATCGCCCCTCTCCTTCCCAAGAGCTTTGAGTACAGGAAAATAAAACCGATTCTGCCTTTTATATTAGAAATGTGTATGCTGTTGGCACTCCCTTCCGTTGACAACTTGTTTTTCTTGCGATCGCCCCTCTCTTTCCCAAGAGATTTGAGTACAGGAAAATAAAACCGATTCTGCCTTTTAAATTAGAAATGTGTATGCTGTTGGCACTCCCTCCCGTTGACAACTTGTTTTTCTTGTGATCGCCCCTCTCCTTTCCAAGAGTTTTGAGTACAGGAAATAAAACCGATTCTGCATTTTATATTAGAAATTTGTATGCTGTTGGCACTCCCTCCCGTTGACAACTTGTTTTTCTTGGAATCGCCCCTCTCCTTCCCAAAAGCTTTGAGTACAGGAAAAGAAAACCGATTCTGCCTTTTATATAAGAAATGTGTATGCTGTTGGCACTCCCTCCCGTTGACAACTTCTTTTTCTTGCGATCGCCCCTCTCCTTCCCAAGAGCTTTGAGTACGAAAAAATTTAACCGATTCTGCCTTTTATATTCGAAATGTGTATGCTGTTGGCACTCCCTCCCGTTGACAACTTGTTTTTCTTGCGATCGCCCCTCTCCTTCCCAAGAGCTTTGAGTACAGGAAAATAAAACCGATTCTGCCTTTTATATTAGAAATGTGTATGCTGTTGGCATTCCCTCCCGTTGCCAACTTGTTTTTCTTGCGATCGCCCCTCTCCTTCCCAAGAGCTTTGAGTACAGGAAAATAAAACCGATTCTGCCTTTTCTATTAGAAATGTGTATGCTGTTGGCACTCCCTCCCGTTGACAACTTGTTTTTCTTGCGATCGCCCCTCTCCTTCCCAAGAGCTTTGAATACAGGAAAATAAAACCGATTCTGCCTTTTATATAATAAATGTGTATGCTGTTGGCACTCCCTCCCGTTGACAACTTGTTTTTCTTGCGATCGCCCCTCTCCTTCCCAAGAGCTTTGAGTACAGGAAAATAAAACCGATTCTGCCTTTTATATTAGAAATGTGTATGCTGTTGGCACTCCCTTCCGTTGACAACTTGTTTTTCTTGCGATCGCCCCTCTCCTTCCCAAGAGCTTTGAGTACAGGAAAATAAAACCGATTCTGCCTTTTATATTAGAAAAGTGTATGCTGTTGGCATTCCCTTCCGTTGACAACTTGTTTTTCTTGCGATCGCCCCTCTCCTTCCCAAGAGCTTTTGAGTACAGGAAAATAAAACCGATTCTGCCTTTTATATAATAAATGTGTATGCTGTTGGCACTCCCTCCCGTTGACAACTTGTTTTTCTTGCGATCGCCCCTCTCCTTCCCAAGAGCTTTGAGTACAGGAAAATAAAACCGATTCTGCCTTTTATATAATAAATGTGTATGCTGTTGGCACTCCCTCCCGTTGACAACTTGTTTTTCTTGCGATCGCCCCTCTCCTTCCCAAGAGCTTTGAGTACAGGAAAATAAAACCGATTCTGCCTTTTCTATTAGAAATGTGTATGCTGTTGGCACTCCCTTCCGTTGACAACTTGTTTTTCTAGCGATCGCCTCTCGTCTTCCCAAGAACTTTGAGTACAGGAAAATAAAACCGATTCTGCCTTTTATATTAGAAATGTGTATGCCGTTGGCACTCCCTTCCGTTGACAACTTGTTTTTCTTGCGATCGCCCCTCTCCTTCCCAAGAGCTTTGAGTACAGGAAAATAAAACCGATTCTGCCTTTTATATTAGAAATGTGTATGCTGTTGACACTCCCTCCCGTTGACAACTTGTTTTTCTTGTGATCGCCCCTTTCTTTTCCAAGAGCTTTAAGTTCAGGAAAATAAAACCGATTCTGCCTTTTATATTAGAAATGTGTATGCTGCTGGCACTCCCTCCCGTTAACAACTTGTTTTTCTAGCGATCGCCCCTCTCCTTCCCAAGAGCTTTGAGTACAGGAAAATAAAACCGATTCTGCCTTTCATATAAGAAATGTATATGCTGTTGGCACCCCCTCCCGTTGACAACTTGTTTTTCTTGCGATCGCCCCTCTCCTTCCCAAGAGCTTTGAGTACAGGAAAATAAAACCGATTCTGCCTTTCATATTAAAAATGTGTATGCTGTTGGCACTCCCTACCGTTGACAACTTGTTTTTCTTGCTATCGCCCCTCTCCTTCCCAAGAGCTTTGAGTACAGGAAAATAAAACCGATTCTGCCCTTTATATTAGAAATGTGTATGCTGTTGGCACTCCCTCCCGTTGACAACTTGTTTTTCTTGCGATCGCCCCTCTCCTTCCCAAGAGCTTTGAGTACAGGAAAATAAAACCGATTCTGCCTTTGATATTAGAAATGTGTATGCTGCTGGCACTCCCTCCCGTTGACAACTTGTTTTTCTTGCGATCGCCCCTCTCCTACCCAAGAGCTTTGAGTACAGGAAAATAAAACCGATTCTGCCTTTTATATTAGAAATGTGTATGCTGTTGGCATTCCCTCTCGTTGACAATTTGTTTTTCTTGTGATCGCCCCTCTCCTTTCCAAGAGCTTTGAGTACAGGAAAATAAAACCGATTCTGCCTTTTCTATTAGAAATGTGTATGCTGTTGGCACTCGCTTCCGTTGACAACTTGTTTTTCTTGCGATCGCCCCTCTCTTTCCCAAGAGCTTTGAGTACAGGAAAATAAAACCGATTCTGCCTTTTATATTAGAAATGTGTAATGCCGTTGGCACTCCCTTCCGTTGACAACTTGTTTTTCTTACGATCGCCCCTTTCCTTCCCAAGAGCTTTGAGTACAGGAAAATAAAACCGATTCTGCCTTTTACATTAGAAATGTGTATGCTGTTGGCACTCCCTTCCGTTGACAACTTGTTTTTCTTGCGATCGCCCCTCCCCTTCCCAAGATCTTTGAGTACAGGAAAATAAAACCGATTCTGCCTTTTATATTAGAAATGTGTATGCTGTTGGCACTCCCTTCCGTTGACAACTTGTTTTTCTTGCGATCGCCCCTCTCCTTCCCAAGAGCTTTGAGTACAGGAAAATAATACCGATTCTGCCTTTTATATTAGAAATGTGTATGCTGTTGGCACACCCTCCCGTTGACAACTTCTTTTTCTTGCGATCGCCCCTCTCCTTCCCAAGAGCTTTGAGTACAGGAAAATAAAACCGATTCTGCCTTATATATTAGAAGTGTGTATGCTGTTGGCACACCCTCCCGTTGACAACTTGTTTTTCTTGCGATCGCCCCTCTCCTTCCCAAAAGCTTTGAATACAGGGAAAATAAAACCGATTCTGCCTTTTATATTAGAAATGTGTATGCTGTTGGCACTCCCTCCCGTTGACAACTTGTTTTTCTTGTGATCGCCCCTCTCCTTTCCAAGAGCTTTAAATTCAGGAAAATAAAACCGATTCTTCCTTTTATATTAGAAATGTTTATGCTGCTGGCACTCCCTCCCGTTGAAAACTTGTTTTTCTTGCGATCGCCCCTCTCCTTCCCAAGAGCTTTGAGTACAGGAAAATAAAACCGATTCTGCCTTTTATATAAGAAATGTGTATGCTGTTGGCACTCCCTCCCGTTGACAACTTGTTTTTCTTGCGATCGCCCCTCTCCTTCCGAAGAGCTTTGAGGACAAAAAAATTTAACCGATTATGCCTTTTATATTAGAAATGTGCATGCTGTTGGCACTCCCTCCTGTAGACAACTTGTTTTTCTTGCGATCGCCCCTCTCCTTCCCAAGAGCTTTGAGTATAGGAAAATAAAACCTATTCTGCCTTTTATATTAGAAATGTCTATGCTGTTGGCACTCCCTCCCGTTGACAACTTGTTTTTCTTGCGATCGCCCCTCTCCTTCCCAAGAGCTTTGAGTACAGGAAAATAAAACCGATTCTGCCTTTTCTATTAGAAATGTGTATGCTGTTGGCACTCCCTTCCGTTGACAACTTGTTTTTCTAGCGATCACCTCTCTCCTTCCCAAGAGCTTTGACTACAGGAAAATAAAACCGATTCTGCCTTTTATATTAGAAATGTGTATGCTGTTGGCACTCCCTTTTGTTGACAACTTGTTTTTCTTGCGATCGCCCCTCTCTTTCCCAAGAGCTTTGAATACAGGAAAATAAAACCGATTCTGCCTTTTATATTAGAAATGTGTATGCCGTTGGCACTCCCTTCCGTTGACAACTTGTTTTTCTTGCGATCGCCCCTCTCCTTCCCAAGAGCTTTGAGTACAGGAAAATAAAACCGATTCTGCCTTTTATATTGGAAATGTGTATGCTGTTGGCACTCCCTTCCGTTGACAACTTGTTTTTCTTGCGATCGCCCCTCTCCTTCCCAAGAGCTTTGAGTACAGGAAAATAAAACCGTTTCCGCCTTTTATATTAGAAATGTGTATGCTGTTGGCACTCCCTCCCATTGACAACTTGTTTTTCTTGCGATCGCCCCTCTCCTTCCCAAGAGCTTTGAGTACAAGAAAATAAAACCGATTCTGCCTTTTATATAAGAAATGTGTATGCTGTTGGCACTCCCTCCCGTTGACAACTTGTTTTTCTTGCGATCGCCCCTTTCCTTTCCAAGAGCTTTGAGTACAGGAAAATAAAACCGATTCTGCCTTTTATATTAGAAATGTGTATGCTGTTGGCACTCCCTCCCGTTGACAACTTCTTTTTCTTGCGATCGCCCCTCTCCTTCCCAAGAGCTTTGAGTACAGGAAAATAAAACCGATTCTGCCTTTTATATTAGAAGTGTGTATGCTGTTGGCACACCCTCCCGTTGACAACTTGTTTTTCTAGCGATCGCCCCTCTCCTTCCCAAAAGCTTTTAATACAGGAAAATAAAACCGATTCTGCCTTTTATATTAGAAATGTGTATGCTGTTGGCATTCCCTCCCGTTGACAACTTGTTTTTCTTGCGATCGCCCCTCTCCTTCCCAAGAGCTATGAGTACAGGAAAATAAAACCGATTCTGCCTTTTATATTAGAAATGTGTATGCTGCTGGCACTCCCTCCCGTTGACAACTTGTTTTTCTTGCGATCGCCCCTCTCCTTCCCAAGAGCTTTGATTACAGGAAAATAAAACCGATTCTGCCTTTTATATTAGAAATGTGTATGCTGTTGGCACTCCCTCCCGTTGACAACTTGTTTTTCTTGCGATCGCCCCTCTCCTTCCCAAGAGCTTTGAGTACAAGAAGATAAAACCGATTCTGCCTTTTATATAAGAAATGTGTATGCTGTTGGCACTCCCTCCCGTTGACAACTTGTTTTTCTTGCGATCGCCCCTTTCCTTCCCAAGAGCTTTGAGTACAGGAAAATAAAACCGATTCTGCCTTTTATATTAGAAATGTGTATGCTGTTGGCACTCCCTCCCGTTGACAACTTGTTTTTCTTGCGATCGCCCCTCTCCTTCACAAGAGCTTTGAGTACAGGAAAATAAAACCGATTCTGCCTTTTATATTAGAAATGTGTATGCTGTTGGCACTCCCTTCCGTTGAAAACTTGTTTTTCTTGCGATTGCCCCTCTCCTTCCCAAGAGCTTTAATTTCAGGAAAATAAAACCGATTCTGCCTTTTATATTAGAAATGTGTATGCTGCTGGCACTCCCTCCCGTTGACAACTTGTTTTTCTTGCGATCGCCCCTCTCCTTCCCAAGAGCTTTGAGTACAGGAAAATAAAACCGATTCTGCCTTTTATATTAGAAAAGTGTATGCTGTTGGCACTCCCTTCCGTTGACAACTTGTTTTTCTTGCTATCGCCCCTCTCCTTCCCAAGAGCTTTGAGTACAGGAAAATAAAACCGATACTGTCTTTTATATTAGAAATGTGTATGCTGTTGGCACTCCCTTCCGTTGACAACTTGTTTTTATTTCGAACGCCCCTCTCTTTCCCAAGAGCTTTGAGTACAGGAAAGTAAAACCGATTCTGCCTTTTATATTAGAAATGTGTCTGCTGTTGGCACTCCCTCCCGTTGACAACTTGTTTTTCTTGCGATCGCCCCTCTCCTTCCCAAGAGCTTTGAGTACAGGAAAATAAAACCGATTCTGCCTTTTCTATTAGAATTGTGTATGCTGTTGGCACTCCCTTCCGTTGACAACTTGTTTTTCTAGCGATCGCCTCTCTCCTTCCCAAGAGCTTTGTGTACAGGAAAATAAAACCGATACTGTCTTTTATATTAGAAATGTGTATGCTGTTGGCACTCCCTTCCGTTGACAACTTGTTTTTCTTGCGATCGCACCTCTCTTTCCCAAGAGCTTTGAGTACAGGAAAATAAAACCGATTCTGATTTTTATATTAGAAATGTGTATGCTGTTGGCACTCCCTCCCGTTGACAACTTGTTTTTCTTGCGATCCCCCCTCTCCTTTCCAAGAGCTTTGAGTACAGGAAAATAAAACCGATTCTGCCTTTTATATTAGAAATGTGTATGCTGTTGGCACTCCCTCCCGTTGACAACTTGTTTTTCTTGTGATCGCCCCTCTCCTTTCCAAGAGCTTTAAGTTCAGGAAAATAAAACCGATTCTGCCTTTTATATTAGAAATGTGTATGCTGCTGGCACTCCCTCCCGTTGACAACTTGTTTTTCTTGCGATCGCCCCTCTCCTTCCCAAGAGCTTTGAGTACAGGAAAATAAAACCGATTCTGCCTTTTATATTAGAAATGTGTATGCTGTTGGCACTCCCTCCCGTTAACAACTTGTTTTTCTTGCGATCGCCCCTCCCCTTCCCAAGAGCTTTGAGTACAGGAAATAAAACCGATTCTGCCTTTTATATTATAAATGTGTATGCCGTTGGCACTCCCTTCCGTTGACAACTTGTTTTTCTTGCGATCGCCCCTTTCCTTCCCAAGAGCTTTGAGTACAGGAAAATAAAACCGATTCTGCCTTTTACATTAGAAATGTGTATGCTGTTGGCACTCCTTTCCGTTGAAAACTTGTTTTTCTTGCGATCGCCCCTCTCCTTCCCAAGAGCTTTGAGTACAATAAAATAAAACCGATTCTGCCTTTTATATAAGAAATGTGTATGCTGTTGGCACTCCCTCCCGTTGACAACTTGTTTTTCTTGCGATCGCCCCTCTCCTTCCCAAGAGCTTTGAGTACAGGAAAATAAAACCGATTCTGCCTTTTATATTAGAAATGTGTATGCTGTGGCACTCCCTCCCGTTGACAACTTGTTTTTCTTGTGATCGCCCCTTCCCTTTCCAAGAGCTTTGAGTACAGGAAATAAAACCGATTCTGCCTTTTATATTATAAATGTGTATGCCGTTGGCACTCCCTTCCGTTGACAACTTGTTTTTCTTGCGATCGCCCCTTTCCTTCCCAAGAGCTTTGAGTACAGGAAAATAAAACCGATTCTGCCTTTTACATTAGAAATGTGTATGCTGTTGGCACTCCCTTCCGTTGACAACTTGTTTTTCTTGCGATCGCCCCTCCCCTTCCCAAGAGCTTTGAGTACAGGAAAATAAAACCGATTCTGCCTTTTATATTAGAAATGTGTATGCTGTTGGCACTCCCTTCCGTTGACAACTTGTTTTTCTTGCGATCGCCCCTCTCCTTCCCAAGAGCTTTGAGTACAGGAAAATAAAACCGATTCTGCCTTTTATATTAGAAGTGTGTATGCTGTTGGCACACCCTCCCGTTGACAACTTGTTTTTCTTGCGATCGCCCCTCTCCTTCCCAAAAGCTTTGAATACAGGAAAATAAAACCGATTCTGCCTTTTATATTAGAAATGTGTATGCTGTTGGCACTCCCTCCCGTTGACAACTTGTTTTTCTTGTGATCGCCCCTCTCCTTTCCAAGAGCTTTAAATTCAGGAAAATAAAACCGATTCTTCCTTTTATATTAGAAATGTTTATGCTGCTGGCACTCCCTCCCGTTGAAAACTTGTTTTTCTTGCGATCGCCCCTCTCCTTCCCAAGAGCATTGAGTACAGGAAAATAAAACCGATTCTGCCTTTTATATAAGAAATGTGTATGCTGTTGGCACTCCCTCCCGTTGACAACTTGTTTTTCTTGCGATCGCCCCTCTCCTTCCCAAGAGCTTTGAGTACAGGAAAATAAAACCGATTCTGCCTTTTATATTAGAAATGTGTATGCTGTTGGCACTCCCTTCCGTTGACAACTTGTTTTTCTTGCGATCGCCCCTCTCCTTCCCAAGAGCTTTGAGTACAGGAAAATAAAACCGATTCTGCCTTTTATATTAGAAAAGTGTATGCTGTTGGCACTCCCTTCCGTTGACAACTTGTTTTTCTTGCTATCGCCCCTCTCCTTCCCAAGAGCTTTGAGTACAGGAAAATAAAACCGATTCTGCCTTTTATATAATAAATGTGTATGCTGTTGGCACTCCCTCCCGTTGACAACTTGTTTTTCTTGCGATCGCCCCTCTCCTTCCCAAGAGCTTTGAGTACAGGAAAATAAAACCGATTCTGCCTTTTATATAATAAATGTGTATGCTGTTGGCACTCCCTCCCGTTGACAACTTGTTTTTCTTGCGATCGCCCCTCTCCTTCCCAAGAGCTTTGAGTACAGGAAAATAAAACCGATTCTCCCTTTTCTATTAGAAATGTGTATGCTGTTGGCACTCCCTTCCGTTGACAACTTGTTTTTCTAGCGATCGCCTCTCTCCTTCCCAAGAGCTTTGAGTACAGGAAAATAAAACCGATTCTGCCTTTTATATTAGAAATGTGTATGCCGTTGGCACTCCCTTCCGTTGACAACTTGTTTTTCTTGCGATCGCCCCTCTCCTTCCCAAGAGCTTTGAGTACAGGAAAATAAAACCGATTCTGCCTTTTATATTAGAAATGTGTATGCTGTTGGCACTCCCTCCCGTTGACATCTTGTTTTTCTTGTGATCGCCCCTTTCTTTTCCAAGAGCTTTAAGTTCAGGAAAATGAAACCGATTCTGCCTTTTATATTAGAAATGTGTATGCTGCTGGCACTCCCTCCCGTTAACAACTTGTTTTTCTAGCGATCGCCCCTCTCCTTCCCAAGAGCTTTGAGTACAGGAAAATAAAACCGATTCTGCCTTTTATATAAGAAATGTATATGCTGTTGGCACCCCCTCCCGTTGACAACTTGTTTTTCTTGCGATCGCCCCTCTCCTTCCCAAGAGCTTTGAGTACAGGAAAATAAAACCGATTCTGCCTTTCATATTAAAAATGTGTATGCTGTTGGCACTCCCTACCGTTGACAACTTGTTTTTCTTGCTATCGCCCCTCTCCTTCCCAAGAGCTTTGAGTACAGGAAAATAAAACCGATTCTGCCCTTTATATTAGAAATGTGTATGCTGTTGGCACTCCCTCCCGTTGACAACTTGTTTTTCTTGCGATCGCCCCTCTCCTTCCCAAGAGCTTTGAGTACAGGAAAATAAAACCGATTCTGCCTTTGATATTAGAAATGTGTATGCTGCTGGCACTCCCTCCCGTTGACAACTTGTTTTTCTTGCGATCGCCCCTCCTACCCAAGAGCTTTGAGTACAGGAAAATAAAACCGATTCTGCCTTTTATATTAGAAATGTGTATGCTGTTGGCATTCCCTCCCGTTGACAATTTGTTTTTCTTGTGATCACCCCTCTCCTTTCCAAGAGCTTTGATTACAGGAAAATAAAACCGATTCTGCCTTTTCTATTAGAAATGTGTATGCTGTTGGCACTCGCTTCCGTTGACAACTTGTTTTTCTTGCGATCGCCCCTCTCTTTCCCAAGAGCTTTGAGTACAGGAAAATAAAACCGATTCTGCCTTTTATATTAGAAATGTGTATGCCGTTGGCACTCCCTTCCGTTGACAACTTGTATTTCTTGCGATCGCCCCTTTCCTTCCCAAGAGCTTTGAGTACAGGAAAATAAAACCGATTCTGCCTTTTATATTAGAAGTGTGTATGCTGTTGGCACTCCCTCCTGTTGACAACTTGTTTTTCTTGAGATCGCCCCTCTCCTTCCCAAGAGCTTTGAGTACAGGAAAATAAAACCGATTCTGCCTTTTATATAAGAAATGTGTATGTTGTTGGCACTCCCTCCCGTTGAAAACTTGTTTTTCTTGCGATCGCCCCTCTCCACCCCAAGAGCTTTGAGTACAGGAAAATAAAACCGATTCTGCCTTTTATATTAGAAATGTGTATGCTGTTGGCACTCCCTCCCGTTGACAACTTGTTTTTCTTGCGATCGCCCCTCTCCTTCCCAAGAGCTTTGAATACAGGAAAATAAAACCGATTCTGCCTTTTATATTAGAAATGTGTATGCTGCTGGCACTCCCTCCCGTTGACAACTTGTTTTTCTTGCGATCGCCCCCCTCCTCCCAAGAGCTTTGAGTACAGGAAAATAAAACCGATTCTGCCTTTTATATTAGAAATGTGTATGTTGTTGGCACTCCCTCCTGTTGACAACTTGTTTTTCTTGAGATCGCCCCTCTCCTTCCCAAGAGCTTTGAGTACAGGAAAATAAAACCGATTCTGCCTTTTATATTAGAAATGTGTATGCTGTTGGCACTCCCTCCCGTTGACAACTTGTTTTTCTTGCGATCGCCCCCCTCCTCCCAAGAGCTTTGAGTACAGGAAAATAAAACCGATTCTGCCTTTTATATTAGAAATGTGTATGCTGTTGGCACTCCCTTCCGTTGACAACTTCTTTTTCTTGCGATCGCCACTCTCCTTCCCAAGAGCTTTGAGTACAGAAAAATAAAACCGATTCTGCCTTTTATATTAGAAATGTGTATGCTGTTGGCACTCCCTTCCGTTGACAACTTCTTTTTCTTGCGATCGCCACTCTCCTTCCCAAGAGCTTTGAGTACAGGAAAATAAAACCGATTCTGCCTTTTATATTAGAAATGTGTATGCTGTTGGCACTCCCTTCCGTTGACAACTTCTTTTTCTTGCGATCGCCACTCTCCTTCCCAAGAGCTTTGAGTACAGAAAAATAAAACCGGTTCTGCCTTTTATATTAGAAATGTGTATGCTGTTGGCACTCCCTTCCGTTGACAACTTCTTTTTCTTGCGATCGCCACTCTCCTTCCCAAGAGCTTTGAGTACAGGAAAATAAAACCGATTCTGCCTTTTATATTAGAAATGTGTATGCTGTTGGCACTCCCTCCCGTTGACAACTTGTTTTTCTTGCGATCGCCCCTCTCCTTCCCAAGAGCTTTGAGTACAGGTAAATAAAACCGATTCTGCCTTTTATATTAGAAATGTGTATGCTGTTGGCACTCCCTCCCGTTGACAACTTGTTTTTCTTGCGATCGCCCCTCTCCTTCCCAAGAGCTTTGAGTACAGGAAAATAAAACCGATTCTGCCTTTTATATTAGAAATGTGTATGCTGTGGCACTCCCTCCCGTTGATAACTTGTTTTTCTTGCGATCGCCCCTCTCCTTCCCAAGAGCTTTGAGTATAGGAAAATAGAACCGATTCTGCCTTTTATATTAGAAATGTGTATGCTGTTGGCACTCCCTTCCGTTGACAACTTCTTTTTCTTGCGATCGCCACTCTCCTTCCCAAGAGCTTTGAGTACAGGAAAATAAAACCGATTCTGCCTTTTATATTAGAAATGTGTATTATTATGTATATTATTTCACATAAAAATATATTTTTTTGAGAACTATAAAAAGTATTGTGTGTTCCAAATTTGACTTAAATATTTTAAAAAGCAAATAATATAAATTTGAAAAACTGAAAATAATTATAAATTTTAACACCCTGTATCTTAAAAACTAAGCATTATCAGACATGATGACTGCTCCCACCAGGGCTCTGGAAGTCTTGGTGAACCTGCCTCCTCTTCATTTATACATAGAAAACGAGGCCCTGAAGACTGTTTATCATCTCAGTTGCCTGGGACATCTTGGAATTGGAACGGGCGGCGACTCAGGTGTCTGGGAAAGCGAGGTGGAGAGGTGTCCATTACTCCCCATGCGGACAGCATACATGACGCCGCTTTTAAAACCCAACCTCTCCCTGGAAATATTTCTGCCAGGTAGAGAGGGTTGGAAGGGAGAAAAAAATCTTCCGAAAAATGGATTCTGGTGGTATACTGTTGGATCTCGTCAAGATGAAAGAGCTGGAGCCGGAGTATTCGGCAGGAGCACAAGAGTCAGAGAGTACTACCCTCTCGGATAATGTGCGACAATTTTCACAGCGGAAATTTATGCTATTCTGCAGTGTGTCCATCTCTGTGAGAGGGACATAGACAGGAATAGAGTAATAAATATTTGTTCAGACAGTAGAGCTGCGATATTGGCACTGAAGTCCAATGTCGTGACTTCGCGACTGGTGTCTGAGTACAAGGATGTACTAAATGGTACAAGGAAAGGCTGCACAGTCAGACTCGTATGGGTCCCTGGTCACTCGGGCATACGCGGGAATGAGGAAGCAGAACGTCTGGTAAAGTTGGGTTCGGTGACTGAACCGCATGGACCCCAACCAATATTACCTGTCCCAATTGCTATTGGCAAAAGAGAATTAAAATCGTTGCTGGAAAGCAAATTTATTGAATCGTGGAGGGCAGCTCCTGGAATGAGGTGTGCTAAGGAACATAGAACTGGGCCTAGTGCACGGCGTACTAAGGAGCTTCTCCCCTTGGGAAAGAAAGAGCTGCGAATTGTGGTGGGATTGTTGACAGGACATTGTCACCTCAGGGGTCATCTTCATAGAATCGGTGTCGAAGGCGACCCGACATGCAGATAGTGCTTGGAGGAGAATGAAACTGTTGACCATGTTGTCAGAGAGTGCCCAGCACTCAACGGACTGAGACAGAGATATTTCGGAGGTACAGTTTTTTTACCGGAAGCAGTTAGGCAAGTTCAACTAACGAGGCTGCTTGGATTCGCCAAGGCGATCGGCCTCGAATAATCTGCAGATATGGTGCGATGTAAAGGGCCCAATGGAGGCCTAGGCATCGATAATCTAGTATCATCGCCCCTTTTTCATTCATTCATTCATTATGCTTAAAATTAGCCCAAGAATAATTCTCTAGAAATTCTCGTACTTATTCGGAAACACCCTGTATAAGTTGGGTATACCATATGAAGATTTATTATTAAAATTTATTGCAAAGTATTGATTTTAAGAAAAAAACACTGGTTCTGCCAAGTGGAATATTTTTTATTTAAAACATTATTTCGCATCATCGATACTTCTTGGGATATCCTTGAACTATGAATTCAGTCGCATTGACAACTTCTAAATTATGTTTTTTTTTTGATTTTTATGAATATGCAGCACTTATATTGTCGTACATATGCTTCATTTTAAATTAAAAAACAAAAAATGATATTTGTGGTAATCAGTAAAAAATTCTCGGGAAATTGATAATTTCCGAACGTCGGGCTGGAAAGACGGCGCATAAAATTTGTCGGACTTTATGACCATTCAATGATATAAATATTAATTATGAGAAAATTAGCTGGATGGTAATAAATAAACATGTTCATGTTATTTTGACTTATCACTTTTGTCGGACACGTTTTCTTTCGTAATTTTCATCAAATTATCCTACAATTTAACCGCAAAAAGAAAATTTAATACCTCACCAAATTGATGTGTTTTGAGTTTGCGCAGTAGAAAACGCAACGTATACGACAATCGTCATCAAAACGAAGCTACTCAGGAATTTTCCGAAGAAAGTTAATTATGTTGAAATAAGAGTTACGTACCTGTAGACTGTTAATTTGGCGCCGATTTCGAAAATTTCAAATTCATATAAAAATTTATGTTATTCTTCTTTTTCTTCCTGTACCCTATCAGGTCCCCCTGACGTTGGTAATTGCAATGACGAGTTGATCACGGTTTTCTACTATTCTAAATAGTTGTTCAGCACTGTACATTCCTGTTCACTCTTAGATGTTCCTCAGCTAAGAGATCTGCTTCCTTCCAACACCTCTACGACACTCGATATTACCCTTCATTATCAGTTGAAGAATTTTGTACCGATCCCCTTTGGAAAAATGGCCAAGATATGCTAGTTTTCTGCATTTTACAGTTGTCAGCAATTGACGAGTGGCATCTGTCCAATCTAAAACCGTTATATTCGTCTGCATAGTTCCCCAGGGTATTCGCCTATGCAACCACATTTCAAATGCCTTCAAACGATTGATTGTGGCAGCCTTTGGTATCCACCCCTCCACTCCATACAACAACACTGATCAGATGTAACATTTACCTACCTTTTGGCGAAGTTTTAAATTTAGATTGTCACTGAAAACAAACGATTTAATTTTTTGAAAAGTTGTGCGGGCTGATTCGATCCTGCATTTAACTTCTTTACCTGGGTCAAGCTGTTCAGTAATATAACATCCAAGGTACTTGGAGAGGGAGACTCTTTCAACAATTTGTCCAGTTATTAGCAGTGAAACATCTGGATATGGTAGACAACTGAGAACCATAAATTTAGTTTTAGCAACGTTTACTTTGAGTCTCATTTCTTTCCCAACCCTATTGACAGAATCTAACAATTGTTGTAGACCCTGAAGGCTATCACTTATGATGGCCGTATCATCGGCATAACGAATCGTGTTTATTAGCTCACTATTGATTTTAACCCCAAATACTTTGTTATGTAGGGCTTCCTTAAAAACTTTGTCGGAATATAAATTAAATAGCAGTGGAGAAAGAATACATCCTTGCCTAACGCCTCATTGAATTTGGCATGTTTTGGTAAGCTTACCATTTTTACCAGTTTTATATTATTATTTTTTGATTTTTAGCACTTTTTTGAGTCGATTTAATTTTGTTATAAAAAATTTTTAAGTACTTTTCAGAATGCCCTAAAAAGGCAAAATATACAAGATATCCCACAACGAAATGCTGCATGTGATTTCTCGAAAAATAGAAAAATTTTTAAAATTTGGCAATTTACTAAAATCGATAGGGACAATTTTGCTAAAATATTTTCATGATGGTGGCACTTCTAGTTATACCGGAAGTTGATGTCTTCTTGCTTATTTTAAATAGAATATCCTATATATTATATCATTTTTAGACTCTACACAAAATTATAGACATATTTCATATATAATGTCTTATACCTAATTCTAACTATTTTTGACATATTTTAAATTTTATTTCAAAAATGACATTTTCTGACCGTTTCAAATAAGCAATTCGTCGTGTGACACCCTGTTATATAGAACTAATCAAAACTTGGAATATTAAAAGACGAAAATTGCGTTTTTTAATTATTATTTCAAAAATTTAGTTTGTTATTTTTCGCTATTTTAAAAAGAAATTTATTGATAAATTTACTTAGCTATTGAAGATCTACAAATATTTTACGTAAACGTTTAAAATGTAACCTCCGATGTTTCAATATGTTTTCCAAAAAAATTTCACGTTTTTTACTTTCAATTAACCCAAAGACAAACATGAAGCGAAAATGCAAAAAAAGCACTTACAACTTGAACAACTACCGCGGAATTCTAACATAATGCGAGTCCGATGGTCGTTTTTTATTAATATAATATTTTAAAATTTGGACTTTAAACAGCCGCTTTATTTTAAACTATAAACGAACTATGTAATCGCATCTTATCTTTAAACCTATGTATAGATTTTTAAGTATCTCTACGTCAACAATTTTCTAACGTATGACCAAATTCTTTTACATATCACTAGGTAGACTAATGATAAAACAATACATTTAAGAGCTCAAACTTAAGTACTTGTGAGAATTATTTAAAAAAAACTTGTTCCAAAAACCCTATGTGGTAAATACTTTTGATTTTACGTCATGAATTGTGAGACGAATAATAAGTACCGATATAAAAAATATTTTTTTGTTAATTAGAATTGTTTACTGTCTCGTCTAATCCTTCCACGTATCAATTGAATATCTTGCTTTTGCTGGCTGATGTAATTTAATTAATAACCTTAAAGCTAAGTCCAGACGATACAACTATCGGACGTGCAAAAGTAAATTAAAATTGCACTTCTGGACATATCACACAGGGCAGTAATTACGCAAGTCGTATTTTTATTTATGACGTTTTTGTAGATTTACCAACTTATCTCTTTTAATGGAATTTTTATAAGTTTTTATATTTTTGTGATGTATAACTATTTACCTGTGACAGAATTTGAATACAGACTCCTGCTAATGACATATTGAGGTAGCGTTAATAATTTTATCTATAATCATTTTTTGCCCCATATTAATTAGTAACTATTTTAATAACTTACAATTAAATTTCACAGTAATAAAGACACTCTGGAAGTCTGGTCGTGCATCTTCTCTCTTGCAGCTTTAGTACCAAACAACTACGGTTATTTAAGCTTACCCACCACTCAGAACTTCAAGACTCAGGAAAGGCTGCTAATTAGTTAGTTAGAAGACATTTCTTGTTTTGTAGGTCTCGCCTGCAAGTTAATTTGCGTGAAGGTTTTAATTAAATTGAATAAAACAAGTTTCTCAAAACACTTAAATCTGTTTAACAACAATAAATAGAAAAACGAACTATTTACTTTGAGAAACTAAAAACTAATAACAATTACAAAAAACTAATATAATTGCTCCTCTCGGCCGTTATTTAACCAAAAACTTAAAACCCAATTTGAAAAAACACGATAAATAGCTTAATAAAATATTAAACAAAAAAGAAATAAAACGCGAAAAACAGCTATTTATATTACTTAATCAAACCGTATGAAAATTGCGCAATGCCCCACTAAAATAACACACGATAATCCCTTAGTTTCCCAAATTAAACAATGATAACCTTCTTTCCCGACGATTATACCCGTGACGTAATTATTCTACGGCACTGGTACTCACGGTACCGTTCTAACGACATTCAAATTATGACTGAAATTTACTTTTCCTTAAAAGAGTGTCTTCGAATCTTACACCCCTCGACACCCCTCTGTTTCCCCTTTGTACCCATATTACCCGATGGATCCCGGTAAACATCAATTTCTTTCCCTTAAAGTTCGAAGGTTTCGATCGTTACGTGCTGGGAGCGTTAGCTATTCTATACCAGCTGCTTGATTCACGAATTGGCCTGTGAGCGTCTTAATCCTAATTTTTATATGACAGAGTAGTAAAATAACTTAACCTACGTCTTCCTATAACGAAAATAATATATGTTAAACACGGTAAAAAAAACTATTCACTTTTCTTGGCTGTTTTGGTAATAAATATCTTAACTCGTTATTTCTTGTGAATAGAAAAAATAGTGATTAAATCAAAATTCTTGTTACAAATGGCCAAACGATCTTATAGTGAGTTTATTTGATCATTCTTTTGTTTCCTGATAATGGGAAAATCGTTCAATATTTTAATACATTTTAACGGTATTTCTTATACCATATGTTAAAAACTACCCTTAACACGTCTGGTTTTGCTTACATAATCAGAGTAGGATTATTTCGGCAGATTTATAGCCAAATCTTAGAAAGGGTCTCTTAGTTTTATGTCTTCATAAATTTACTGGGTTTATATATTTTTAAGAAAACATTTAAATGACAAAGATAATAAAAGTTAAGCTCAATAACTGATTTATTTTTCCTTTAGACTTTCGTGGATAGTGATAAAAAAACTATAACTACCCTATTCCCACGGGGAATCTATTCACAGAGTGATTATTTAATTATTTATTTTAACAGAATATAGTTGACATTGAACAATGAAAAATAATTAACATTTGTTCCATTACATACCATTATTAGGGGCAAAATGTACAGCTATACCACAGAATTTATTATCTTATAGATGTGACAGCTCTGACAGTGTTTCTGAAGTAAAAGTCTAGTTTTCGTGATCTTGCACGCCTCAGAACCAGCTATATTACTCTGAGATAATTTGCAAAATCAGAAAGAAAATTCTGCGATAACACTGATAGTAATGTACACATATTTTGCGGAATTACATTTTGAAATAATTAAAAACCGCAATCTTCGTTTTTAATGTTCCAAGTGTTGATTCATTAGGGTTTTCTCAAGAATGCGTACTAAAGTTTATAAGGGTTTCATTAGACAAAATAAACTTAGTTTAAGGGCTTGTAATGAACTGCATATTGTTAGGGTCTATTATAATCTCCTGCTGTTTGGATGTATTTGTTTGTAATTACGGTATGTTAAGAGGAGGTTATCCCAACTCAACGCCTCCGATTTTAATAATTTTTTGTAGGTTACGATGAAATAAGAGACAGATGTTGTTTTATCGGCGAAAAAACACTTTAAGAGGGTGAAATGTTCCCCCAAAAGTCCTCCCCTCGAAAATGAATTTTCCTATATATCTCAGGTTCTTATTCCAATTTTGCAATGAAACAAATTATGAATTACTTCTGATGTTAATGTGCAACTAACTAATATAATTTTGGTCATAATGGTTGCAACCCCTATTTTTTACATTGAAAAATCTACTTTTTTATGTCTATTTGGATAAAAAAAAATCTTCTAGATTATTTTCTTAAGCCACCCTTAAACGAAAAATTACCTCCCAAAAAAGGTTTATTATTATGCTTCAGCTTCTGACATACATTTTACTAATAATCAAATTGTCTGTTATTTTCAACGCAAAACTAAACTATCTGATGCAATTTCAACTGTAAGGGTTGAAATTCATAATTCATCAAGGTCAAAAGCTTTACTGAGATCAGTAGAATTACCGATGCATTTATTTTTATTGTTTAAGTTAAAAATTAAAAAATTGCCAGATATGTAGACCGGTCACTGCAAAAGCCATGTTGACAACACTTAAGAATGTTGAGTTGTTTAAAAAAAAGTTATAATCTGGTCATATACAGCTAATTTCAATAATTTTGAAACCATGATCAAAATAGCTAAAGACCTATAATTTTCAAACAATAGTTTATCCCCCTTCTTAAAAAGAGGAATTACCATCGTTAATTTTAAAATATTGGAGAAATCCTCAAAAACAAGCAATTAATCAATTATGTCAACGTAAATAACAAAGCATGAGCAACAATTTTTTTAAATACAGTTGACAGCATATTGTCTGTGCCAACTTTTTAGTTTTATATCCATTGCCATGACTTCATATAGGTCCCAGTATCATTGTCTTGAGCAGCAATCTGTTCTGTCGCACGTATTCTACAATTTACTAGAAAAAAGTTCCCCGGAAGATCAATAAAATATTGGTTAAAATAATTTACTATTTCCTCTTTGTCGTTCAATATAGATCGTATATATATATATATATATATATATATATATATATATATATATATATATATATATATATATATATATATGAATCAGGACGTAAAAAAATATGTGTTCAAAATTTTTTGGTATACACCAACATATCACAGAATAAGACAAAGCAGAAGCGGACTCTTGAGAACGTTTTCTGGCAGGTCGCAGTTAAACGTACATTAACAATGTGTTAAATCTTTTTAGTTTGGTCCATCACATCACTTTTATTCTTCTTATCATTTTTGACAATATTCAAATGTTTATTTGAATGGATTTTTAGGAAACTTAGAAAAAGCCATATTTTCTTAGGTTTTCAATGTACAGTCATGGTAACTATAAGAAGTTCCTGGTAACATTTTTAAGCAAAAATATTTTGTATATGACAATTCCACATACAAAATATAAAATACAACAAAATTTAGGTTCAATCCAATAGAAATTTAGTTTTGACAGAAACTTCTTTTATCGCATCTGTAAGATGAAATAAGGTGTGGCTGGATTATATCCAATACAGCGGTTCGTTGAAATCTGACAAGTAATATTATTTTTATGGCTATGTTTTGTTTATTTTCCTCTCAACTGTCTACTCTTAATAAAGTGCCTCGTTTTCGGAGACATTACCCTTGCCAACACTTATCCCTTTTTCAGTCTTGTTAGGCTTGAATGCAGAAAACGAAATGTGTTTGTTCATTTTTAACGAGAAACTAACGTGCTAATAACTCATATTCCCAGCTTTACTAGGCTGAGAACTATATTTTATCTTTTCAGAAAATCATTCGAGAGATGAATGAAGTAATTTACCACCATTTTTTTAAACATCCTAAAGTAATGCTTTAGTTCATTTCCATTTATTTAGGGCACTTAAGGAAATATTTTAGGGCACTTAAGGAATATTTAACATTAAAGCTTAGTTTGGGTGGCATTTGATTTTATATTTATATGTAGTTTGTTTTACCCAGATGATAAAGTGTAAAAAGATATTCTGCTTACTAAGACTCAAGGTATAACTTTTTAACTAAAGGGTCATCAGATTTCTTAATTTGAAAACTAGTCGAACATTCAGATGTCTATGCAGTACCTTGATTATTAGATAACATAACATTTTTAAAATTTTCAAAAGTCAGTTTTCTCCGACTACTTAAACTGTTTTTACAGTTAATTAACAGTACTGTGCGTTAAAGACCGTGATATTAAATCAAAAGACACTAAAGCATCGCGAGAAAGGTTATCAAATGGTAGAAAACTAAAAATCTAAAATATCAGGTTTTTTTAGTTCTCGTAAAACCCGATAACTAAATCAGATTTTATTCAGGTCTTAACTGATCGTTATTTCGGGAAGATGACTGCGAATTTCGGACCGAAATACGAAAACTTTAATTTGGAGTTGAAACGCCAATTATATTAATAAGAGTGAATATGTTGAAAATAATAGATAATAGAGATTGACGTTAATTAAAATAGTAACTTAGCGTACATTAAATTGTTAATAATTAGATTAGGGCTAATTAAAAATAATTAGGTTATTTATTGAAAGTAAAAGTTAAATCGAATTATTGTGTATTGTTTCTAAATCTTGCTGTAGTATGCATCCAAATAAACAGTCCCTAATATTTAAAAACCTTTGTATTTGCGGTATAATGGAAAATCAAGATAATATTAATAAATTATTTCTTGATCAGGTGCGGATCAAAGGGGGGGGCTGGATTAGGAAGATGGATGTCAGAGAACCCCCCCCCCCTCCGCTGACAACTCGCTTTCGCTTGTCCTATTGTACTGTCTTGTATACGATTGTGATCGAGGTGATTTCGATCTTTTATTTGCCCTTATGATATCACCCTGTCCCACAGACAGAGGCTGGATCCTCCCATGTTCTTGATAATTATCTTGAGATATTAAAATAATAAGAACTTTCCGTTATGGTTCGGGAAGAATTGTTATAAGTCTTGATCAAGTTTCCCAGAACGAAATAATTATCATAAGCGGTAGACAGCCATCGGTCAAACTTTCAACCCTCAAACGGTCCCTATAGTCAGGCTATCCTCTCTATCCTAAGTAACGGCGGTCCATTTCGGGATATCCCTCGGCATCACTAACTATTAGCAAAGATTATTATAGCTAACGCTAAGCTATAATAATCTTTGCTATTAGCTAGACGCTCTAATGGTTCGACTGTCCGTCGGTCAAGATCTTTACCGGTTATCGATCTTCAGCCCCACCCTCTGAATTAACGTGGTAGACGGCTCACTTGCACCGAGCAACATGTTACAGTGTGGAAACAGTATGCCAGAGATTATTTGCGTGGGTTAGTTACTCGCTGTTGGCTGTTGGCAATGGATACTAACTGTTCTGGCTGTAAAAATCATTATCAGAACTATGCCTTGGGTTGTGGAAAATAGTTCAAAGTTTTTTAACTGCATTCCCATCATTACATATAGCAGAGCGTGAATTCAGGGCGGTGACAAATTTAATTTTGAAATAAAAGCAACAGAGTACAGATCACTGAGCATGGCGATTTGCGACTGTTGTCAAAATTAACACCTGACATTAACATTGTTAAAACTTCACTAGCCTGAACTATCTCATTAATTTTTTAAAACAAACAATTATGTAATATATTTGATGGTATTGGAATTTTTAATACGATATTTTAATGTTAGTTAAGGAATGTTGAATTTATTTTTTCTTGCAAACCGGAGGGGGGGGGGCTGGTCCAACGAAGGCTGGGAACCCCAATTTATAAGGATGTAAAGGGTGTTTTTTATAAAGGTATAGAACTTTAAGTTGGCAACACTTTTTTAACTGGCGGCCATTTTGTCAGCTGTCAAGTGATTTATGTTTAGTTTGGCTTGGCATTTCAACATGAATAGACTGACGCCTGAATAAGGCTTCCAAATTGTGCAAATTTATTTTGAAAATCATGATTCTGTTCGAAATATGTATCGCGCACTACGTCTATTTTACGATCAACATAATCGTCCATCAGAGCAATTAATTCGATTAACTATGGAACATTTTCGCACCACGTTTACTCTAAAAGATAATACGCATCCACAGAGACGTCGTACAGTGCGTACAGAAGAAGTCATTGCTGCTGTAGAGCGTAGCGTAGAGGAAGACCCGAATCAGTCTATCCGCCATCGTGCATAGGAATTGGATATGTGTCTATTCACTTTATGAAAGATTTTGCGGAAAGATCTTGATTTGTGTGCTTACAAAATCCAACTCGTGCAAGAATTGAAGCCACACGATGACCTAGCAAGGCGTAGATTCGGTAAATGGACCCAAAACAAGATTGCCGTTGATCCAGATTTTCATAAGCGAATTTTGTTTAGCGATGAAGCTCACTTTTGTTTGAATGGATACATCAATAAACAAAACTGCCGTATTTGGAGTGATGATAATCCTCAAGTGTATGTTGAGACACCGTTACATCCAGAAAAACTGACTGTTTGGTGTACTTTATGGGCTGGTGGAATTATTGGTCCTTACTTCTTTAAAAACGATGCTAGTCAGAACGTTACAGTCAATGGTGACCGCTATAGAGCCATGATTACTGACTTTTTCGTTCATCAATTGAACAACCATGATGTGCAGGAGCTGTGGTTTCAACAAGACGGCGCAACATGTCACACAGCTCGTACCACAATTGATTTATTGAAGGAAACGTTTGGTAACCGCATAGTTTCACGTTTCGGACCCGTGAATTGGCCTCCAAGATCGTGCGACTTAACACCGCTAGACTATTTTCTGTGGGGATATGTGAAGTCGCTAGTCTACGCCGATAAGCCCGAAACGATTGATCACTTAGAAGACAACATTCGCCGCGTTATTGCCGATATACGGCCACAAATGTTGGAAAAAGTCATGGAAAATTGGACCTCCAGATTAGACTACGTCCAAGCCAGTCGTGGCGGTCATATGCCAGTAGTCATATTTAAATTATAATGCCAGAAGGTTATCTTTCCAATAAAGTAAATTTCATGTCAATTTAAAAAATTCATCTTTGTTTTATTCCAATTAAAAGTTCTATACCTCTATAAAAAACACCCTTTATAAAAAATATAATGTTATCTTGTGCAGAGTAAGAAATTCCATTACATTTTATTTCACAACATGATAATATCTCAAAAGACTCTTCAAAAGTTGTTCAAGAGTGGTTTCAGGAATACAACGTTCGGGGAACCTCATATTCACACACAAACGTTTCCAAATAAGCAATCGTAAGTAAACAAAATCAATTAGTTTTCGACACATTTTCTGGAAAATATTGTTCAAAATTTGATCGGTCAAAGTTGTAGTCAACTGATAACTGATAGTGGATGTTCTACTACTCATTAAGTCCTATAAAACTTTTGAAATGTAGACAATAAAACTTTTAGAATAATTATTGTACACCTTCTCCCCAGTTAAGAAACCTCTGTCTACGTCACTGCTTTGATCCGCAACACCAGACAGTCTACACGATTCAAGATAAGAAAAAATTGCACAGAATGACGAATCATATTGTCAAAACTACCAGACAAATGAATAAACAATATTAAATTGATTTGCTGGCAGATAACTTACTTTTGTTTTGAAGGGTCTTTTTCCGAAACATACGTTTCCATTAAATCTTGATGAATCACGTATATTTAATCTTATTTATATTATTTACTAATTGTACCATGTATGTTACAATCCAGTAATATATTTTTACAAATAAACCAAACCTACTTCAAGAAATGGCACTAAAAAGTAAAATATTATAAACTGTTTTAAACTGCAATCAATTTAATAATTGTAGATTTACTCATTTATTTAAAACTATTTGGAAAGCAGCGCCAAATTTAATTTTTATACCTCCAAACTGTACAAATACGCACTTAATTAACTTAAAAAGAAGTAGAATACAGATCAAAAGCCGCATAAATTATATTATAATAAATGTTATTCAAAAGAAATCGGTTAAAATACTAATTCGCATAGAATTGATTTAAAAATAACCCCTTTAACTACCATAATATCGATCAAAAAAAAGTGCTGTATATATATATATATATATATATATATATATATATATATATATATATATATATATATATATGAAGTAAAATACGAACAGTAAATGCAAACTTCTCTCCACCTTATCCTTTCTGTGTTAGAGGTTGCACAGTTAGAACAAATTGTTATAAAACGCAATTTATCCTATTCCACCACCATCGAGATGATGGCCTACCTGTACCACTATACCGAGAAGAAAGTCAAAACTTAGTGATACGGCAGAGATACATGTTTCGTCTCTACTAGACTCATCAGGGTACCGACATGTACCTGGCTGTGCAAAGGACAGATCGGACAGAAAGGATAAGGTGGAGAGAAGTTTGCATTTACTGTTCGTATTTTACTTCTTTCTATACACGGAGCTGCATATAGTTGTACGTTTGCTGAATGTGATTTCAACACTACAACGGCATAATGTGGATATATCCACTGCTATTATTGCATCTCACACGGAGGAATCCTCGAAAGTCGCATAAATATATATATATATATATATATATATATATATATATATATATATATATATATATATATATATATATATATATATATATATATGTATATATATATATATATGTAGAGAATATTGAATCTATCATGATTTATTAATTATAATGGTTTAAATAATTAGGTTGTTAATAATAAATTTATGTGTAATCTGCTCAAAAAACAAATTGCATATTTGGATTCAGCAACCCAAAATACTTATATTTTCTGGTGTAAGATATCCTTGTACCATATACGCAAAAAGAGATGGCTTTCACCCTGGAGCAGTTCAGCATTTTTACGATAATAATAGCTTCTTCTTCTTCTTCTACTTGTATGAGATCTGTTGATCTGTTAATTCCGGTCGTGCCTCCCTATCATTTCCTGTGATGTGGACTGCCAGCTATCTCTCCATCTTTTCGGTGGTCTTCCTGGCGGTCGGTTTCCTGCTGGTTTTCCCTCCAGTACTATGCGGGGTAGTCTGTGTTCGGACATCCTTTTTACGTGGTGATACCATTCCCGTCTTCTTTGTCTTCCCCATCTTACTATATCCTGTATCTCGCATTGTTCTCTGACGTCTATATTTCTTACACGATCTCTTCTGGTTTTACCGACTATCATCCTCATTACCCTCATTTCAGCCACCCGTAGTATACTTTTCGTTTTACTAGTGTCTTCTCTCGTCTCTATTCCATATGTCATTATGGGTCTTATGCATTCTAACAAATTTAATGTGTAATGTAATTTATTAACAAGAAGCTTACTTGACATTAGGTCTGAAAAAACATGCAATTTTTAAAGTTCACAGATATTTTAGTTTTAAATAACGAAACTAAGAAAGAGATTCTTTAAAATTTTCCTTAGAGATGCCGAAGACATAGATAATTACAACGAACTGATAATTATAATAACAGCTTAGACTCAAAAAAAGAGTAATGGATATTTTCATTCTTGAAAGAAAACTTAGCGCTTTGACATAACTTTTTTTTGTAGTTTTTGTTCTAAATATAAAATAGTTAAGAAATAGCGAGCTGATATCTGTTTTGTTTATAAAAAAAATCTTCGGAATAATAAATAACTTTATAATGTTCTTCCAGTGAGTTCGCTTGTTCTAAATCTGTTTATCTGTATAATCAATGTATTACGTTTAATAAAGTCATGCCCTAACCTATGACGTCAATGAATTTTTATTTAGAGCAAATTTTTAATAAAGCATAAAACTAAACATTGTCATGAAAGAGACATGTGATCCACAAATGACTTTTTAAATCTATCTATAACAGATTAAAAAAATTTAGATCAAATGCGTAGTTTTCTACAAGACTGATATTAATTCAAATTTATGTATGGGAATCTCGGAGATGGCAAGAAATACGTGAAAAGTTAAATAAAAGCAAAGTTGCGCCATGTGGTGTTTAATTATGTGCCGTATAGTTGATGTTCACGAAATTCGGGAAGATATCCGAAAAAAATAATTCCATTACATGTTTTGGAATGATTCAATTAGATATAATGGTTTGTTTTTATTTCGGATATATAGTTTTAAAAAAAGTTTTCCATAGATAACAATAACAATAACAAGTGATTCTGCGGCACGGTCACGAACTTGACATAGAAATTTCCATGCCATTACATGCAAATTATTGGTTTGGCATCAATGAATTCTCGAAATTTTTATTATATTGGTAAAAGTATATTCTTGATATTGACTGAGTATTTTTCATTTTGACAAGAATTTATTTTTCTTCTGATTTAGATGTGCATTAATTGATATTAATAACATTGTTTTACCATCGAGTTAATCTTTCATTGACATCTAAAACTGGGCATAAAAGCAATTATGGTGTTATAATCTGAAATAATTATATATATATATATATATATATATATATATATATATATATATATATATATATATATATATATATATATATATATATATATATATATATATACTAGCGACCCGCCCCGGCTTCGCACGGGTGCAATGCTGATACTAAATACACTACAGAAAAACTGTGACTATTTATTTTATTTTTACAACAATTATTACATCGGCCTCCGACGCGCTATTTATAGGCACGCTGCCGCCGCCCCGGTCGACCAGTACCGCCGCAAGCGCTACTTCCCGCAATTTTAAATCTGTAATATCTTCGAAAATATTCATTTAAATCTTGTGCTGTAAAGGACCATATAGATCTATATTAAATCAACAATGTATTTAAGCTATTTAATTGGATAAGGATTAATGCTGTATTGGTTAAAATCGCTTCAAAATTTGCCATTATTTGTCGTAAAAAGTAAATGACAAAAAAATGTTATTGTGGGATATCCATGAGAGATAGACATATACCATCGCGGAGTTTTCTGTAGACCTTTTCAATGTGTACAAATAATTAGTACATTATTTTGATAAATCTCGTAGGGTTCAGCCTGCGTTTGCAATGTAAGCGGAAAAAAATATGATAATTAACGACATCACATTAGAAACCTCAAAAATAACAGTATTTCTCCACTATTTAATGGATGTTATTATACATATAAACCTTCCTCTTGAATCACTCTATCTATTGAAAAAAACCGCATCAAAATCCGGTGCGTAGTTTTAAAGATTTAAGCATACAAAGGGACATAGGGACAGAGAAAGCGACTTTGTTTTATACTATGTAGTGATATATATATATAGAAATAATTGCACATAATATGAAATGTTTCATATTTGTTTGACGGTTGAAGCCAATATTGAAGATTGACTAAAATGTGGTTGTAGGACTTGCATTGTTTTTATTTTGCAACCAACTTACCACTGGACGGAGTGCTGGGCCTCTTGCAGTATTGCCTACATAGAGCTTACTTTTAAGTTTAAAGGACAAGTTCGACGTTCAGGACTACGGGCTTCCAATGGGTTTTTTACCTTCTCCATATATATATATATATATATATATATATATATATATATATATATATATATATATATATATATATATATATATATGTTATGTCGGATATTCTCACGGGTGTGATGTGTAATTGAAGGTTTTCGGGCATCCCGTGTATGTACTGAGTCCCTCTCAGGACTGTAAGGCAGCTGACGTTTCGGTGAAATCTCATTCACCATTTTCAAAGCTCACTGTATGGCGTCTACGAGCGAATTTCGAGATGCGCAGGTTATACCTTGGTTCCGCCTGGTTGATTTCTTTGCTTCCCTGAGTATGGGCCTCCTCTCGAGATTAGAATTTTCCTTGTATTTGAGATGTTCTGTGCATCATTTCTCTTGTTAAGGTTTTCAGTTTTTTCTACTTCGAGAGCTTCTCTAATGAGGCGCGTTCTATAGTGTTTTATGGGTGCGATCTGTTTGGTTTCCTAGAAATTTATAGTGTATTCTGTCTCCTGATGATGTTGGAATAAAGCTGATGTGGTTTGCTTATTTTTTAGGCCTTAAGATTCGGTTTGTGCCATCCCGAAAACTCCCCAATTTCAATACTGGAGAAAATCTGACAAAATTAATTCTTTTTGTCTGCCATATTGGATCCGCCATATTGAATTTTAAAAAAATAATTACGGATTCGTTATGTGCCACCCCAAAAACTCCCCATAACAGTTTTGGAGACAATTTCCTCCAAAATGATATGGGACCACTTCTTCTGATTTCCTGAACATAACGTAAAAAAATTGCGTTAAATCGGTGAAGTCGTTCCGGAGTAATCGATGTACATTAACAAAAAAGAATACATAGCGGTTGAACTTTAAACCTGCTTCCGGTTAAAAAAGTTGCCATTATATGGGAGTTAAAACCTATCGCTGACTTCCCCTAGAAATAAGAAACATTATACGTATAGTCGGGCTCAGAATGGCTTTAATCTGATACACCAAAAACCAATGTTTTTGCTCCTTTAGATTCTGCTAATACTACAAGTTAATGTGAATATTAATTTTTTATTACTTTTGTTCTGTAGTTTTTCATTTTATTTTATTTTTTCCTCACTTATCTATCGTAGTTATCTCTCTCTCTCTCTCTCTCTCTCTCTATATATATATATATATATATATATATATATATATATATATATATATATATGTTTATATATGTTATACTCGCCTCGGCGGTACATATACTAAAATTGAAACGATACATAGAAGATTAGCATGAACCCTGCGCAAGGATGACACAAAATCGTGAAGCGTTCCACATTTTTATGGGAGATATAGAATATATTATTTTATATTATCTAAATAAACTTTTGAAAACTCAGCCTTTAAAAAACAAGCTTTTAAGCTTGTCAAAGGGATATCTTAGTTTAAGGTACTTAATATCTCTAAACGATCAAAAAAATTATTAGGTGTTATATGAGGCCATTTTTAGAATGAATTTAAAATTATAAAAGCCCATATGCAAAAGTGATTCATTTTAAAATTGTAAGTAACAGAATTTTTGGGGATAAAATATTAAAAAAAAAAAAACAAAAACAGAAAAAAAGAGGTTACACTAATTTTAATTTAAAAAATGAATAAATAAAAAAAAATTAAAGAAGAAAACAAATTAAAGATTATAATAATACATATTTATATTTAAATCGTTAAGGTCGAATATTTACACTGCCTTGTGTTTAATCAAAAAAATCTGCTGGCCGCCAGAAAACTCTACACACACACACACATATATATATATATATATATATATATATATATATATATATATATATATATATATATATATATATATATATATATATATATATGCGGAGAATGCAGCTCGTCTTACGTAGGCCAAACCAACCCTAAAATAAGCGCCAGAAGAGACGAACATATGAACGCTGTCAAGCAAAAAACAACTTCTTCTGCTCTGGCCCAACACTGGTTAAACACAGGACATAAGATAAATTTCTCGGGAACAAAAATGCTATCGAGATGTGAAAACCTGTCCACAAGAGTTATAAGGGAGGCTATTGAAATTGCAAAGAGGCCCAACAACTTAAATAGCAGAGATGAGAGCCAACGTGTGCCTAATAGTTAGAAAAATCTGTTTACAAAACATCAACCAGTACCACTTAGTAACGAAAGAGATTACAACTCGGCAACGCAACCACAAACACTGGCAACAGGGCCGATGACGCGCAGCAGGTCTCGCCACCTGATGGTCCGGAACCATTCGGAAAACGAACGCATCCAACGCGCACACGGTACCAACAACACCGGAGTCGCAGGCGTCAGTTCGCTCGTAGACGCCATACAGTAAGCTTTGAAAATGGTGAATGAGATTTCACCAAAACGTCAGCTGCCTTACAGTCCTGAGAGGAACTCAGCACATACACGGGATGTCCGAAAACCTTGGATTACATATATATATATATATATATATATATATATATATATATATATATATAGGTTTTTCATTTATTTTATTTTTTCTTACAAGCCAAAACAATAAAAATTTACATAGCAACGAGTCAACAACAATCACAACAATGTAAGAAAGAACTAGAAACTAGTAAAGAACAATAGGAATAACACACAGAGTCAATAACAAACCAAAACAGAAACATTTTATTTATTTAACTGATTAATTAAACCCTAAGTAAGGGTACAAATTGACCTCTGTTTCCATGTACACAAAGGTCAATTCTACGAAGAAAATTGAACTTCACCCTTTCCATCATCTCTGCATCTAAGCATAAAGTGTTTACTGAATTTTGTATACGTGCCCACAATTTTTCTTCAGTGTTTGCAAGTCTACAGTATACCATATGTTTAAGAGTTCCATATAAAAATTAATCCATAGGCGTTAAATCCGGTAAGCGGGGTGACCAATTTGCAAGAGCATTTTGAAAGTTCTTGTTTATGAGCTTTCGTTCAAGATTAGGCAAAATTACCACAATATTTTAAATTCTTCTTCAATTTGTTTAATAATTTTTTCTCGTAAAAAGTAGTCTTCTATCAAAACCTGAAATTCACCTTTTCCCATTTCCGCAAATAAATTCAAACTTGTCCGTTTCGAACGCGAACAATAGATCATAAAAATAAAACCAATCTCGAGACTGGAGGGTTCTTATAAATTAACGGACTTATCAAACAGCCCTCGTACATTATGTGAGATGATTATATTTAAGCTAAGATGCCCTTTGATTTATTTGTTTCCTGCGAAGTTGGATTTAAGTCCAATTTTTTAAACCCGCAATTATTTGTTTTTAATGACGATGAAATCATCACTACGATCCTCTTGCACTTTGGACCAGTTACGTATAATATTGCTTAACATGGAATTCGCGTCAAAACATACAATTAATACTAATATTTTTTTCAAAATATTGATTATTTTGTGCTTTAAAAAAAATAAGGAAATTTTCCTATAAGTTTTATCTCTAGAATTTTTTAAACAACAAACAAATATCACGTATTAATTTGCCTTTTGTTTGTGGCAATATCAAAATTAGTTCGGTTTTTTTTTGACAATGGATGCTGTAATAAAGGCATCAATTGTTTGTTTGTCCACTCATAACTTTTGATGGAAGTAAGATATTTTACCAGCGTACAGATTATGCTATACAAAAATATTTTTTTATTGCTTGCAAATTTATAGTGCTGAGGTGACTGAAATTAATTCAGTCAGGGGCCCTATACTCGAACTGGGGCACGTGAAGTGAACGGTGAAAAGGTGGCGAACGCGTATTCTTGAAATGTTCATCACTCATATCCTCGTTCGCCCGGTGGAAGGTAAGCGAACGGTGGAACATGCGCAAGTGAAATGTCAGCCGCTAAATGACATATTTAACGCACGGATTTCAAAAAATAAAATAGATTTAAAAATTTTTATTTTATTTTTGGTTCTTCAAAATAACTCGCATTAAAAAAATTATATGTTGACGAACCGTTTCTTTCGGAATAAACGGTTGAAACGTTAATTAGGTGGTACCCCGATATTTTCAATATTTTCAAATTTTTTAATAAAATATCCTTAGAAAGTGGAATGTCTCGCAAATATTAAGCACATTTGAGATTACAGACATATAAAATTATTACAGGAGATTCTGTTCATAACTCAATTGTATGAGCGTGCTATTTAAAAATGTTTTTCTAGGGCCAGTTCTGCTTATGGATTTAACATAAATATTTGTGTCCATAACAGTCGAGTATCTTAGTTTTAAACAGTTAAATCTAACATAATTCTTTTCACGACATAAGTTATAATAAATTTGAGAAATGCTATCTGAAACTTTTATTTAAATAAGTAACAAATTTTATACTTAAATTATGTTAACTACAGCACTTAACTTAATTAAACTATGTTAAGCACTATACGACACTACAAATAAATAAATATTATGATTATAATTTATCGAGACATATAAATATGAACCCTACAGACCAACGAATGAGGTCCTTCAGCATAAAAACCTTATTTATGGTACATAAAATAAAAAATATAAAAATATATATATTTAAAGTTGAATGTGAGATCCGCCAGTATCTTTAATGGACGTCTTCTGTCTGGCCTTTGGTTTCGGTCCCTGATCATAAACAGTTTCACTATCATTGTTCAAGTTTCAGGATTTCTTTCAAATTTACTTGTCAGGACAGACCATCTTGCAGTAAAAGGCTGGACACTTTGTAAATTCATACAATAAATAACTGATTGGATAGTTTCCGTAGTGGATTGGGATGATGGCTTTTAGTCATACTACGTAGAGTTGTAATTTCCACCCTTTCAAGGTTTATCAGTGCTGACTTTCTGCAATTACTGTCAGTATATTACTTTGTATATATGATTGCTGCTTTTCTTGATATCCCTTTTTCTTTATACAGGGTGTCCAAGATAAGGATCCTAAGCATGGGGATCTCGGAAACAGTTGGAGATACGAGGTCGGTTAAACTAGAGAAAAGTTGCGCAATTTAGTGCTAAATTAAAAGTAGTTAAAAAAATTTAAAAATTTCAAACACTTCCGGAGATTTCCGGAAAAAAACGAAATTTGGCAAAATCGTTTTTAATTTTTGCAGGCTTTATTTAAAGAGATATCCGAAAGTAAAAGGTAAATTCTCATTGCCACTTTTTATTTTTTATAATTTGGTCTAAACAAAATTTAAATCCGACGTTTCGTTTCTGAGATACCATCATGAACTTTCATTTTTTATATGGAACAAAAAAAAGTATCCCATGTATTTGATAGCATTTTTTATTACAAATTTAACGGTGTATCACACTTGCATATCAAGTGTGTAGTTCATTGGCTTTTAAAAAACTGATACACCTTTCTCTCTCGCTCTCACGGAGCTCTTATGGAAAGTACTTGAACTACGTATTCGATATGCAAGGGTGATACACCGTTGAATTTGTAATAAAAAATGCTATCAAATACATGGAATACTTTTTTTTGTTCCATATAAAAAATTAAAGTTCATGATGGTATCTCAGAAATGAAACGTCGGATTTAAATTTTGTTTAGACCAAATTATAAAAAATAGAAAGTAGCAATGAGAATCTACCTTTTATTTTCTGATATCTCTTTAAATAAAGCCTGCAAAAATTAAAAACGATTTTGCCAAATTTCGTTTTTTTCCGGAAATCTCCGGAACTGTTTGAAATTTTTAAATTTTTTTTAACTGCGTTTAATTTAACACTAAATTGCGCAACTTTTCTCTAATTTAACCGACCTCGTATCTCCAACTGTTTCCGAGATCCCCATGCTTAGGATCCTTATCTTGGACACCCTGTATATTAGAATCTTCTAGTACTTGGCTCTTTGTATGCATTTTTGTTTAACAGTTCTAGAGTGTCAATTTAAGATAAATTTAATCCAGATAAAGTACAAATATTGTAATGGCAATTAATAACTTCACAAAAATAACAACAGCAGTATTTTTTTTTACTTTTGACGATTAATTTAAAGTACCAAAACTACTTTTTGCCTAAAATGGCAACAAAATATACTTTGGACATTTTCGGTCTGACAGGTCAATTCAGTCTGTCGTCCATATTCACATCGCCATTCCCATCGCCATTCACGTCACCTTTCACATCACACTTTCGAGGACAGGGGCCCAGGTCCAAGATGGCGCTTATAAAATGGCTGACAAAAAATCGATTTTATCCGATTTTCTCCAAAATAGGTATGAGGGAGTTTTCAAAGTCGCACATTACAAATCTAAAATTATATTTAAAAAATGCAATATGGAGGATTAAAAATTTTTTCCAAACTTCATACTGGGGTTTTTTGGGGGTATAAATTTCGATTTTAAAAGTGTTTTTGAAAAATTCAATATGGCGGATTCAATATGACGGACTAAAAATTTTACATCTCTCTTTTTTTTCCATAATTGGTATAGGGACTTCTTGAAGATATAAATCACGAGTTTAAAATTATTTTAAAAAATCAATGGTGGAACCAATATGGCGGTCTAAAAATTTAACATTTTCCAATTATGTCTAAAATTGGTAGTGGGGGTTTTCGACATTAAGATTAGAATAGCAGTCTAAAATTATTCTTTTGAAATTCAACATAGCGGATCCAAAATGGTGGGTTGAAAATTGTATGGTATTCGCATTTTTTCAAAACTGATGTTAGAGGATTTTCAGGGCCACAGGTGCTTATCCACAATTGATATTAGAGGCTTCTTGGGACGTATATTACGGATCCTAAAAAAATTGACTTTTAACGACTTTCTCAAGTTAATATTCAATGTTAGTTTTTGGTTACCCTGTATTTATTTATTACCAAAAAATCAACATAGTACACTTAAGTAGATCCTCTTTTAGGAGGAAATCTACCGCAATTAAATAATAAAGGCTTTAGTTTTAGACATAAAATTTAAAATATGTCAAAAACAGTTAAACTTAGGTATAGGACATTATACATGAAATATGTCCATAATTTTACGTAGAATATCAAAATTAAATCTCAAATAGGGTGTTCCATTTAAAATAAGCAAGAACGCATCAACTTCCGGTATAACAGGAAGTACCAACATCTTGAAAATTGCCCCATAAACTTTGGTAAATTGTGAAATTTTAAAAATTTTACAAAGTCTGTTTTCCGAGAAATCAATCGCAGAAGTTCCTCGTGGGACATCCTGTATATATCGTCAATTAATGAAGCTATTTTTGTAATATGAACAAGCGAAGCGGCCTATAGTCTGGACCAACTAAATTTGCAATTATGTTAAACGACTGTCATTTTCTGGTTACCCCATTTATAGACTTCAGGTTTGTTATAGTACTGTGAAATAAACGGGAATACTTTTCGAGTCAAAAATTAAGGTAAGATTAGTGATATATAATTAGAAAAATAAAACGCCCAACAAAATTAGGTAACAGCCTAGATTGCTAAAAATGTTTTAAATTTTAAATTGAATTTAGTTGTCATGGGATCTTCTAGTTGGCCGACAAAATTTTCCATTTCCATTTTGCCGATTAATAAAAGGAAACGTTTTTTTTTCTTTTTATATTTTGTTTCTTGTTAATTCAGTTTTGCACGCCACTAAAATGGAGATAATGTGAACATTGCATTATCAAAAGCTTAAAGTCCGAAGCAAATATAATTGAATCAAAGATAAGGATTAAATATCAAAACTTCTTTCCCTAGTTAGTGACTTTAGGACACGGATTTCTGAAAATAAATGGATGACAGGTGGTAATGGAGCTGTCAAACGAAAAATGTCTGGAGTATGCTCTGCGCCATTTTGGGTAAAAGTGACGTTTTGGCACGTCAAATTAACCGTCAAAAGTCACAAAATAGTGTCATTGTTGTTATTATTGTGAAATAATCTTTGTTTTTCCTTGGATTAAATTTATTTTATATAACTTAATAACCAAGTAATATGCACCAAGCCATCAGTCAAATATTTAGGTGTAAATATAGACCACAAAATTATCTTCAATTGGCACTTTGGAACTGTTAAACAAAAAATGTATACAAAGGGCCAAATACCTTAGGAGTCTAATATACAAAGAAAAAGGCATATCAGGAAAAACAACTCATGTATACAAAGCAATATACTGACTTTAATAGGAATACATACCTCCTATATACAGTAATTGCAGGAAGCCAGCACTCATAAAACTTAAAACGGTAGAAACCACTGGTCTATGTAGTATTACTAAAATCCATCGTCCTAGCTATCCACCAATCAATTATTGTATGAATTCACTAAACATCTAGCCGATTATTTCAAGACTTCCTGTCCTGACAAGTAAGTTTGAAAGAAAACCTGAAACTTGACCGGTGATAGAGGAACTGTGTACGACCAGGGGCCGGAACCATAGGCCAGCCTGAAGACCCCCCATTAATGATACTATTCAACCTTTAATATACTTTTTTTATTAGTTTGTGAAGATTTGTAGGGGCTTGAAGACCAAACGTGCTATAAATAAGCTTTTTATTCTGAAGGACCTCGTTTGTTGGCTTGTAGGGTTCAAATTTATATGTCCTAATAAATTATAATCAATAATATTTATTTAGTTGTAGTGTAGTATAGTGTTTAACACAGTCTAAGGAAGTAAAATGTTGCATTTAACATTATTTGAATATAAAATTGAATGTTATTTATTTAAATAAAAGTTTTAAATATCTTACAAATTGTTACTTCTCAAATTTTTTATAAGTTATATTGATGAAAACAATTATGTTACACTTAACTGTTTCAAAGTAAGATACTAGACCGTTTGGGGATATAGGGACACAAGTGTTTATGTTAAATCCTTAATTAGAACTAACCATAGAAAAACAATTTTTAAACTGCACGCTTATACTATTGAGATATGAACAGAATTTAATGTAATAATTTTGTATGTCTATAATCTCAAATTTACTTGAAATTTGCCGAAACATTCAACTTTCTAAGGAAATTTTAATTAGAAAATACTGAAAATAACGGGGTACTACCTAATTAACATTTCAACTGTTTTTTCAAAAAATAAATCGTTTTGAAGAAACTGTTCGTCAACATATTGCTTTTTTTAAGGACTAGTTATTTTTAACAACCAAAAATATAATAAAAATTTTTAATTTATTTTTACGACCGACCAATAGTATGACAGACGTCCACACATAACAATCAATTGACACAAATTGGATAAGTTGGGTAAGGTTATAACGTAATATTGTCATTTTATCTCTTTCTACCATTCGTTTCGTTCAACTACTTATGTCGATGAAATTTCGGAAAGGTATGCAAATTGCTTCAAACCTTGTCAGTTGGAGGTAAACGATTACGTTTAGTCGTTATAATTTTTCAGTAGCGACAGCGTATTCACTGTTATTATAACTTCACCTTACCCAAAAGGGCGCATAGCATGGTCCGGACATTTTCTGTTTATTTGACGATCAGTACATATACTTTATAAGTGCGTGCTTTAGGATAATGAGTAAAAGTTGCTAACTTCACGAAAGAAACGTCAATCTGTTAAAAATTTGATTATGAAAAACCAGACGAGTTTAAAGGTCTGGAATTTTTTACTTTTAAATTGATATTTCAAACTGCATTAAGTGCATTATCAACAAATGTGCTAAAATTTATCGATTTATTTATCAGCATGCAATAACAAATTATGATTGCAATATCATTTAAGTTCTTATTGGGTCAATTAGCACAAATATAAACATGTTCTTTGGCGTAAATTATTTTATTTATTGATAAAATAGTAATGCTTTTTTGCATAATTTAGTTACGCACAATGCTTTTACGCATGGTGTGCAAAAAAAAGTAATGAAATGATACGATAAAAACAAGTTTGTTTATTAATTGATATGTTTTTATCGAGGAGCTCACAACGGAAATGGATGTTCAAATTAACAGAAATTTGCAAGAATATTTAAGAATTTATTCAGAAGTTTTGAATTTCTCGAAAATTTCTATGGATTTTCCGACATTCTTCGGGATTTTTAAAAATTGTCGGAGGATTTTCTAGGAATTTTAAGGATTTTTAAAATACGGTTCAAAATGAACTTTATTGTCAAGGAAATCTTGCGGATTTTAGGAGATCTGTCAACAAGATTTAATTTTTTTTTAATTTTTAAAAGCTTTTTTTAAGAGTTCCAGAATTTCTGAGACTTTGAGGACGTTTGGGTATTTGTATTAATTTTCTATCTTTTAGGATTTTTAAGAACTCTTACGGATCCGTATATATTTTTTAGATTTTTTTAATGGATTTTCTCAGATATTTAGGATTTTTATTGATATTCGAAAAATTTAGGGAATTTTAATATTGCTCTCATATGTACCCGCAGAATATTCTACAGATATACAAATAAAAAAATGGCGCATGAACTGATGGTATTCAACTAGGATTGAGATACCTGACGATGATACATCGGATCAAAAAATAATTATTTTTTGGCAAAATATTGTAAAGAAAATGATATATATATATATATATATATATATATATATATATATATATATATATATATATATATATATATATATATATATATATATATATACATATATATATCTCAGACGAAAACAGCCATATAGGTGGGGTAGTACCTCTGATAAATAAAAGGTTTCCCTACGAAATAACAAAATACTGCGCAGTGTCTAACAGGATCATATACATTAAAATATCTTTAAACAAAAGATACAGCCTACAGATCATACACGGATATGCACCGACGGGAAACTCAGAAGACGAAGAAGCTGAAACCTTCTATGAAGATTTGGTAACGGCAAAAAGAAAAGAGAAAACACAATTCGTAATAATTACAGGAGATTTTAACGCAAAAATCGGAAAGAAAGAGCAGGGAGACACACACTATATTGGCCACTTCGGACTGGGTGATAGGAACGAGAGAGGGGAGCTGTTATACAACTACCTGAACAACGAAAACCTATTTTGCCTCAATATCTTTTCTAAAAAACCCAAATAACGTAAGTGGACCTGGACCAGCCCAGACAAAACAACTAAAAACGAAATAGACTATATTCTCTCTAATAGGAAAAACATATGTACCGACGTGACAACACTGAATAAGTTTTATACCGGAAGCGATCACAGATTAGTACGAGCGAAGATCAAGATACACATGAGAACAGAACGCAATAAGCTCATCAAACAAGAATGCTACCCAACCACGGAAACCCTGACACAAGAACAAACCAACTATCAAAATGAATTAGAAAAAAGACTAACACCAATAGAGACAATAAAGCAAATGCAAATAACCGAACTAGCCACGAAAATAAAAGAAACCATAAACACATCGGTTAAAAAAGTCTGCTCAAAATCAAAGATAACAAAGACCTCCAAACTACAACCAAATACCTTGAGACTTCTTAAAGAAAGACGAGAAAGGACAGATCGAACAACAGACAGTTTCAAAACTCTAAACAAGGAAGTGAAAAAGGAAATTAGAAAAGACAATAGAAACTACACCAATAAACTAATAAAAGACACAATAAGTGAAAACTGCAACATGAAAGTACTAAAAACAAAAAACTCAAGAGGCAAAACAAGAATAATAAAAATAAAAAACGCGAAAAACGTGACCGTCCAAGACGAAAAGGAAATAAGCAGAGCCATAGAAGAATTCTACACCAAGCTATACTCGCCACACGCACAACAAGAGCAACAATGAACAAAAAGAACCATACTCAACATAGGCTCAGAGGAAATTCCAGAAGTAACAAACTCAAAAATAACAATGGCACTAAATAAATTAAAGAACAATAAATGTGCAGGAGAAGACAAAATTACAGTAGAGATGCTGAAAATTGGCGGCACAAAAATAGAACAAATATTGAAAATTCCATTTAATAAAATAATTGAAGAGGGAAAAATTCCACAGGATTGGTATAACTCCGAAGTAATCTTAATATTCAAAAAGGGAGACAATACAAATATTGAAAACTACCGATTAAAGAAAATGATATGTTGGCCAAATAATCGAAATTAATTGCGATGTATGCAAAGGGTAATTTCCAAAGACAGGTTTAGAATATGTGGCCTAAATAATCTGATCTTCAAGATGTGGGAAAAATATTCATATTTTTTAGACCCACCTATGGGTCTTAATATAGACTGTGATTCCTTTAGAAGAAAGTTTGCTCACGCTTAGAAAGAGATAGAGCATTTTGGATGAGTAGTACCTCCCCAATTTCGGTCAGGTAACAGGAATATTCAATGACGTTTGAAGTATCGTTCTTAGCTCCGTCATTAGAAAGAGGGATACTACTTATCGAAAACGCTCCACCTCTTTCTAACCGTGAGCCAACTTTTTTCTGGAGGATCGGCGGTCTAGTATCTTTATTATATGTCTATGGTTTACGCTAATCGATTAAAAAAAGTAATTTTGTTTGATGATTTTACACAATTTTAGTAAAAGTTTAACTCAATAACAAAGCATAGAATTACTTCGTGCAACGAAGCACTATCAGTGAAGACTGTTTACAATTGATTTATAAAATTTCGTCATAGTCATGTGTCCGTCAGTGATGACTTTCGTGAAGATCGCCCAAACTCGGTTGTTATTCCAAAAAACATCGAAGCTGTGCTCAATATGACTGAAGAAGATGGGCATGTGACTTACATTGAGATATGTGCATATTTAGGCATATGGAAGACTGCAACACGTTCAATTTTGCTTGAACATTTAACTTTGAAAAAATCTATTCTCGATGAATGCTGCATAATTTGACCCAAGCTTAAAAAAAGACTTGTGTTAATTGGTACAAGGAAACGCTTAAAAAATTCGTCTGAAGAGTTGCAAAATTCGTATGTAACATTCTAACAGGTGATAAAATTTGAATATGGAAATTCATATGAATCGAAAACTAAGCAACAATCCGCTGTTTAGGTGAATCGAATCCCACAAAAGTAATTCGTTCACGAAGCATTGCTAAAAAATCGCTGGTTTCCCCGGTTGTTTTGGACATGACGTCACTATTCTTTTAGTGAGTCGAAGACCAATTAACGCTGAACGGTATACAATAATTTGTTTGCTTTTTTCACACAGCACGTCAAACAATTAATTATTTGAAATAGAAATTAATGCCTCATTGTACGTATTTACCTCATTGGTCGCCTAAAAACTTCTTTGTGTTCCCGAAGGAGTGGACACCTAAAGGAGCTTTTGAAGCCTTCAAAGACCCCGTTTTTAAGATACCAACTTCAGAATGAAAAAAATGTTTCGCGAATTGATTCGAACGCATATAAAACTCTATAAATTTTAAAAGCAAATATTTTAAAAAGCTATAAAATAGTTGGTTCCAAAAATTTTTCTTTCATTCCTAGTTTTTGTAAAAGCTTAAGAGGCTGCCATTTTATGAGAGGAATTTACCTTTGGTATGCAGAGAGCAGGCAAAGATTAAATATATGTAGTCAAAGTACTGAATAAACTTAGAAATGCCATATGCTATTAATGACAGACCTGAGTGGTTCTGGTTGGTATAAATCTTACCAGTTGGTATGACGTTGGTATAAAGTTCAGGATTAGACTTCAAATTTACTTCGACATTTAAATAAAATGATTTCACATTAAGACATTAAATAGATGGCGTAAAAGATTAAAATGCAGGGTATAATACAATAAAATAATAATTTTAGCGACTTTGGGCTAATACGGCACTCAACAATAATTTATAAACTCCCTATATCCCATGATCGATGTCATTTTACGTCATTTGTTTGTCAAGTCGACGAATCCCCTCACTGAGTAAAAACTAATAGAATCATACTTTTTACACAAATTTTATGAAAAGAATTCATGAATTTCCACTGGAAAATAAATTCTCTGTAATGAATTCCTAAATTAACAATAAGAAATGTAGGTGTACAAAAATTTGTCCATTGAGATATCCCTAAGAACTGATTTTACCCTCTTTAAATTATGCATATTTACATGTATGTATGTATGTGCGTAGAGTTGGGGGTCCTATTTCCCCCAGGAACCTTGGACGGCTTCAAGGTGGGTAGCTCCCCTTATTCGATTTGGTGTGTTCCCAAGAATCGTATCCTAGGGGTTTCTAGAGCTCGGCACTCTGAAAGGATATAGCAACTGCACTCTTTTCTTCCTATCAGTCCGAGATTCTTGGAATTGGATCTCTTGCTTTCTTCTTATATTTTTAATTCTTCCAACAGCCTGGAAAATGCTTGGTGATTTACTCAACTTTTCGAAGTGTCTTGTGCCGGATTCATAAACTCTTACTCCAGTTCCCTCCGTTGTTTTGGAGCCTTCTATATACCATATAATGAATTTCTTGCTGATTTTTTCAATGGTGTTTCTGTCCCATTGCATATTTACATACTAGACGCTACAAATTCGAATTTATGTATGAGAATCTTGAAAAAATAAGGTACAAAAATAGGGATGGTGAAATTTGGATAAATTTGCATAATATTATTATTACACAAATATCGTTCACAACACATTATTTTCGAAATATTAAAAATAAAAATTAGATTTACAGATATTTTTACACGTTTCGTCTCGTGACATTCATCGAGTCTCTTTTTTCAATTTATTAAACTTTCACAAAGGTTGATTTGTCTAGGAAAATCATTGTTGCATCATTAACAGAAATCCTGGAACGCGTGCTAAAAGATTCATTTATTTTTAAATTAGTTATGTAACAAGCATATTGTTATTTGTTTTATTATTATGTTTAATAATATTCGCAAGTTTATCAGTATTATGGTAAAATTAATTTATCGGGCGTCATTTTTTGGGTTGATGAAATTTTGTATAATAATTTGTGACGCACGATAGAAAATGTTATTTTAGTTATAATGTAAAATATTGCGGGTTTTTCTAATAAAAAGAATATGGATAAAATTATAAAATATTTATAAATTTTCGTAATTTCGTTTTGAGAAAATCAACTATGGTGAATTAAATCATTTAAATAATTTCCACTAGAAAAAACAGTTTATTTTGCTAGTTTTAAGTAGAATGGGTGAAAAGAAAATAGTGAAAATAATTAACAATAAATAATATAAAATTAAGGATAATTACTTTAAATATAAACATTATTGAAGTAGCAGTATTTGGATTACTGCTGTAGAGCATGAAAAAAGAAAAAGAGATACGTATATGTTTTTCGTAGACTCTTAAGCGTATTTAGGAGGTCACCCTCAAAGTTGATGCCGAAAATCGATTTTTGAATATATCTTGGATTCAACTTGTTATTTCTTAATAAAACCAATTGTAAATTATTCCTTATAAAAGAGCAAATATGTAAGATGTAGTTTCAGCAGCAGGATTTGCAGCCTCTATTTTTTATTTTGGAAAATCTAGTCTTTAGACTAATTTCTAACTCAATTTCACCTATTTCGATGATTTTTGACTATATTGTAGAGAATGAAAAATACAAAGAGAAACGTATATTTTCTTCATCGACTTTTAAGCACATTTAGGAGGTGAGAAAAACCTTCAAAGTTGACTCCCGAAAATCGATTTTTGAATATATCTTGGATTTAAGTTGTTATTGATTAATGAAACCAATTGTATATTATTCCTTATAAAGAGCAAATTTGTCAGAGTTATTTCAGCCATATCAGTTGCAATATCTAGTTTTTATTTTGTAAGATCTAGTCTTTAAACTTATTTTTAACCCGAGTTCACCGATTTCGATGATTTTTGATCATGGTGAAGAGCATGAAAAAAGACAAAGAGATACGTATATTTTTTTCGTAGACTCTTAAGCGTATTTAGGTGGTGCGAACTATCCTCAAAGTTGACGCAGAAAATATATTCTTGAATATATCTTGGATTCAACTTGTTATTTCTTAATGAAACCAATAGTAAATTATTCCTTATAAAAGAGCAAATATGTAAGATGTAGTTTCAGCAGCAGGATTTGCAGCCTTTATTTTTTATTTTGGAAAATCTAGTCTTTAGACTTATTTCTAACTCAAATTCACCGATTTCGATGATTTTTGACTATATTGTAGAGCATGAAAAATAAAAAGAGAAACGTATATTTTTTTCATCGACTTTTAAGCACATTTAGGAGATGAGAAAAACCTTCAAAGTTGACTCCCGAAAATCGATTTTTGAATATATCTTGGATTTATGTTGTTATTTGTTAATGAAACCAATTGTATATTATTCCTTATAAAGAACAAATTTGTCAGAGTTATTTCAGCCATATCAGTTGCAATATCTAGTTTTTATTTTGTAAGATCTAGTCTTTAAACTTATTTTTAACTCGAGTTCACCGATTTCGATGATTTTTGACCATGGTGAAGAGCATGAAAAAAGACAAAGAGATACGTATATTTTTTTCGTAGACTCTTAAGCGTATTTAGGTGGTGCGAATTATCCTCAAAGTTGACGCAGAAAATATATTCTTGAATATATCTTGGATTCAACTTGTTATTTCTTAATGAAACCAATAGTAAATTATTCCTTATAAAAGAACAAATATGTAAGATGTAGTTTCAGCCGCAGGATTTGCAGCCTCTATTTTTTATTTTGGAAAATCTAGTCTTTAGACTTATTTCTAACTCAAATTCACTGATTTCGATGATTTTTGACTATGGTGTAGAGCATGAAAAATAAAAAGAGAAACGTATATTTTTTTCATCGACTTTTAAGCATATTTAGGAAGTGAGAAAAACCTTCAAAGTTGACTCCCGAAAATCGATTTTTGAATATATCTTGGATTTAAGTTGTTATTGATTAATGAAACCAATTGTATATTATTCCTTATAAAGAGCAAATTTGTTAGAGTTATTTCAGCCATATCAGTTGCAATATCTAGTTTTTATTTTGTAAGATCTAGTCTTTAAACTTATTTTTAACCCGAGTTCACCGATTTCGATGATTTTTGATCATGGTGAAGAGCATGAAAAAAGACAAAGAGATACGTATATTTTTTTCGTAGACTCTTAAGCGTATTTAGGTGGTGCGAACTATCCTCAAAGTTGACGCAGAAAATATATTCTTGAATATATCTTGGATTCAACTTGTTATTTCTTAATGAAACCAATAGTAAATTATTCCTTATAAAAGAGCAAATATGTAAGATGTAGTTTCAGCAGCAGGATTTGCAGCCTTTATTTTTTATTTTGGAAAATCTAGTCTTTAGACTTATTTCTAACTCAAATTCACCGATTTCGATGATTTTTGACTATATTGTAGAGCATGAAAAATAAAAAGAGAAACGTATATTTTTTTCATCGACTTTTAAGCACATTTAGGAGATGAGAAAAACCTTCAAAGTTGACTCCCGAAAATCGATTTTTGAATATATCTTGGATTTATGTTGTTATTTGTTAATGAAACCAATTGTATATTATTCCTTATAAAGAACAAATTTGTCAGAGTTATTTCAGCCATATCAGTTGCAATATCTAGTTTTTATTTTGTAAGATCTAGTCTTTAAACTTATGTTTAACCCGAGTTTACCGATTTCGATGATTTTTGACCATGTTGAAGAGCATGAAAAAAGACAAAGAGATACGGATATTTTTTCGTAGACTCTTAAGCGTATTTAGGTGGTGCGAATCATCCTCAAAGTTGACGCAGAAAATAGATTCTTGAATATATCTTGGATTCAACTTGTTATTTCTTAATGAAACCAATAGTAAATTATTCCTTATAAAAGAGCAAATATGTAAGATGTAGTTTCAGCAGCAGGATTTGCAGCCTCTATTTTTTATTTTGGAAAATCTAGTCTTTAGACTAATTTCTAACTCAAATTCACCGATATCGATGATTTTTGACTATATTGTAGAGCATGAAAAATGAAAAGAGAAACGTATATTTTTTTCATCGACTTTTAAGCACATTTAGGAGATAAGAAAAACCTTCAAAGTTGACTCCCGAAAATCGATTTTTGAATATATCTTGGATTTATGTTGTTATTTGTTAATGAAACCAATTGTATATTATTCCTTATAAAGAGCAAATTTGTCAGAGTTATTTCAGCCATATCAGTTGCAATATCTAGTTTTTATTTTGTAAGATCTAGTCTTTAAACTTATTTTTAACCCGAGTTCACCGATTTCGATGATTTTTGATCATGGTGAAGAGCATGAAAAAAGATAAAGAGATACGTATATTTTTTTCGTAGACTCTTAAGCGTATTTAGGTGGTGAGAATCATCTTCAAAGTTAACGCAGAAAATAGATTCTTGAATATATCTTGGATTCAACTTGTTATTTTTTAATGAAACCAATAGTAAATTATTCCTTATAAAAGAGCAAATATGTAAGATGTAGTTTCAGCAGCAGGATTTGCAGCCTCTATTTTTTATTTTTGAAAATCTAGTCTTTAGACTAATTTCTAACTCAAATTCACTGATTTCGATGATTTTTGACTATGGTGTAGAGCATGAAAAATAAAAAGAGAAACGTATATTTTTTTCATCGACTTTTAAGCACATTTAGGAGATGAGAAAAACCTTCAAAGTTGACTCCCGAAAATCGATTTTTGAATATATCTTGGATTTAAGTTGTTATTGATTAATGAAACCAATTGTATATTATTCCTTATAAAGAGCAAATTTGTCAGAGTTATTTCAGCCATATCAGTTGCAATATCTAGTTTTTATTTTGTAAGATCTAGTCTTTAAACTTATTTTTAACCCGAGTTCACCGATTTCGATGATTTTTGACCATGGTGAAGAGCATGAAAAAAGACAAAGAGATACGTATATTTTTTTCGTAGACTCTTAAGCGTATTTAGGTGGTGCGAATTATCCTCAAAGTTGACGCAGAAAATATATTCTTGAATATATCTTGGATTCAACTTGTTATTTCTTAATGAAACCAATAGTAAATTATTCCTTATAAAAGAGCAAATATGTAAGATGTAGTTTCAGCCGCAGGATTTGCAGCCTCTATTTTTTATTTTGGAAAATCTAGTCTTTAGACTTATTTCTAACTCAAATTCACTGATTTCGATGATTTTTGACTATGGTGTAGAGCATGAAAAATAAAAAGAGAAACGTATATTTTTTTCATCGACTTTTAAGCATATTTAGGAAGTGAGAAAAACCTCCAAAGTTGACTCCCGAAAATCGATTTTTGAATATATCTTGGATTTAAGTTGTTATTGATTAATGAAACCAATTGTAAATTATTCCTTATAAAGGGCAAATATGTCAGAGTTAGTTTCAGCCATAGCAGTTGCAACATATATTTTTTATTTTGGAAGATCTAGCTTTTAAACTTATTTTTAACCCGAGTTCACCGATTTCGATGATTTTTGACTATGTTGTAGACCATGAAAAAAGAAATAGAGATAGGTATATATTTTTTCGATTCTTAAGCGTATTTAGGGGGTAAGAATTAACCTTAGAGTTGACCCCCGAAAATCGATTATTGAATATACCTGGAATTCAACCTATTTTTAAATGAAACCAATTGCAAATTATTACTTACAATAGACCAAAGATATCAGATGTAGTTTCAGCCGTGAGAGTTGCAACCTCTATTTTTCATTTTGGAAAATCTAACGTTTTTTAACCCGAATTCGCTTATATCGATGATTTTTTTATTATGTTGTAGAGCGTGAAAATATAAGAGATATGAGTCTATTCTTTTATCTACTCTTAAGCGAACTGAGATGGTGAAAATCACCTTCAAAGCTTACCTCCGCAAATGGCTTTTTGAAGATATCTCAGATACAGCTTGTTATTTTTCAATGAAAGAAAATGAAAATTATTGGTTGTAAGCCTTATTTTCTATTTTCAAAAATCTATATTTTTTAGACTTACTTCTATCATGATAGTTGCAAAACAAGTTGAAAAGATTTAGAAAAAATAATTTCATTGATCAAATTGAAAAAAACACACACCTTCTGTGTTTCAGAGCTTTTTTTTAAATCACCCTTAAGTAACTGTAACTATCCATTTAACTAATTCATGACCACAATGATCTGGTTAATTAATTACTCAGGGAAGCTGCATCAATTTTAAATAGTATTTGGGATCGCTGATTACCAATCCGATCTCAGGTTTACTACGTTAGTTTGTTTAAACATTTTCTCTATATGTATAGGTGGCTCATTTAGTTCAATTTACACAAGTATCTTGCATTTCCGAGAAAACTGGTTCAGACCGTAAACGCTGTGAATATAAATTAATCGTCGACATTTTTAAAAGAAATGAATATAGGTATCTGCTTAAAACGATAGTTTAAAATTTTGTCCATGAATGTATTTCTGAAGATGAACCTACTTCCTGATCGTCTCAAGCCATCTTAGATTAATATAAACTTTTTAAATTCTCCTTTAAAATGTATTGAAATTTTTTCTTGTGATACAACAGTTTATTAGATATATGATTTTTTCGACCCTCAAACTAATCTATTAGAAAAACTACGTAGTTATATTTTTAATAAAATAATTTAATTACACTGAATAGCTTTACACACTTCTCGAAATGTTTGTCTTTATCTAATTCTATCTATTATATTTTTAAACCTTTTTCAGTTAATACGTTTTATCTTCTTGCCAATATTTAATTTGTTACATAAATCAAATAATAATTAATAAGCTAACAGAACAGATAAAACAGGGTTCAAGCTACTTTAGATAGTTTACAAACACAGGCGTCGACTACTCGGGTGTTCTGGACCTCGAATACCCAACCAGAAATATAAAAGAGCAAATCATCCGGTCAAGTTTCTAGTACTTATTTTGTTATTAATCCAATCACTAATTGTTTGAAAGTTATTTTACTTTCAGGATATTTAATTTTTAATACGATTCAAATTAGCACTCCAAATATTTCTAATTTAAAGAGTAAAAATGTCAATTATAAAAAAAAAAATCAGATTTATAGACGATTTTATTTTGTTTTAAATAAAATAATATAATAAGTTAAAAGGAATTTTCGTTGATCTCTTTCCCAAGCACATTTTATTGCTTATTGTCCCTCTCCGTGAGCACCCGGACAAATTTTCCAAAGTGGACGCCACTGTTCACAAGCCACTAGCAGACCTCATGTCTCATTTATAATAATGTTTTTCTTGTAAGGAGAATATTTACAGAACTGCATAAAAATGAAGTTGTAATTGTAGCACGTTTTGTATTGATGAACAATAAATTATTGTAAAAGAGTGTTTTAAACCGACATCAAAAATTTTAACTAAAAAGCAAAATTTTCAATTTAAAAAAAAAAAACAAATTAAACAGCAGTTGTCATGGGGCTCATAATTTTTTTTTTTTAATTTATCGATGAGCCATTCGATTCTTGGTCAAAAAATACATATATTTCGTCGTCTTTTTTTTGTAGAGAGCATTTTTCAGTCGCAAAATAAATTTGAATTTTTCCCCCATTTTCTCAAAAATAAATTTGAAATAGAAGCAAACTTTTCCTGTCTTTTATTTCATCCAATAATAACTATCAAATATTTTATACTCGCGTATTTTTGAGGGTGTTTTACATAATCCGAATGTTTAAAAGCCGTTAAAAATTCGTTTTGATTAAAAATTTTTGAAATTTAATCTTAAAAGTTTTTTTACCGATTTTTCGCATTTTCATCTTCAAGGTTAATTTGCTTAAAATTCAAATAATCGTCCATTAAAAGCCCCAGAAATTTCTTACATGCAACATTCGAACTTTCTCAATCCCACAGGATGGTTGCGTCATCTGCTAATATAGTAAGTGAACCAGAAATATATATAGTTGGTAAATTATTTATGTATAAAAAAGTAATGGGCAAAAGCAGTGGGTAAGCCAGAGGACACATTACTTCTAAAAACGACAGTCTGTTTATGATCAATAACAAATTATTTCATCGAATCCAACATTCTACCTCTAAATTCATAGATTTCAAGCTTGTCGAACTGTGCTCCGAAATTCATACAATCAAAAGCCTTGGCGAGATCATAGAAAAATTCTGTGGCAACCCCTCCGTCATTAATCCGCAATTATTGCTTCAGAAATGTTACAAAATCTCAAAAACATATTAATTTTTCAATGTATCATATATTGTTATAACATGTATATATTACGGTAGCAAACAATACTTACGTATACAGGGTGAGTCAACGATTGGATGAAGTAAGTTTGTGCCTTTTCGGTGAAATTTACAAAGAAACTCTATTTATTGTTTGATACAGTTTATTTTTACGCAGATTTCAAAAATATTTAGGACTCTACAGGGTGAGCCAAAAAACTAGGACAGCATAAAGTTGTATTTTTTTAAATAGAACACCCTATATACGAATCGTATTTTAGATTAATTTATAATTTTAAATCTTTTTTATTAAGGGTTTACTATAACAAAACTTTATAGTTTCTGAGATAATTAAGTTTAAAAAAAAAGTTACATTTTCAAGCATCAATTCAATTCTAAATAACGTTTTCAATTTTGTGACAAATATATTCAAATTTGGAATTTAGCAAGGCCAAGGACAAGTTAACATAATTTTTACCTAATATTTGCAATAAAAGCTACAGGGTGTTGAACACATCGGCTCAAATTTGAACAAGTTTAAATGAATAAATATTTTTTTTTAAATGGTACACCCTGTATATTTTCATGTTATTTAATAGAGTAATAAAAACCCTAAAAGTTTTGTTCAATATATCCTATACCTATTTATAATAGTTTTTGAGATATTTCACTTTTTCTTATTTTCTATACTTTTTTACAGAAATAGTCTTCATTATCATAGTAGCCATGTAAAATAATAAAAAGAAACTACAGAAACAAACAGAATGTGGTTGAATATGATGAAATATATTATTCGTTATATTACAACGGCAATAGTTTAATTAAACATAATGTGAAAAAATTAACACAACAATAACGACAAGGTAAATACATATTTACTTTTATACTAAATTGAAACAAAAAAATTACCTATTAAATACTGAGATTAATTATTTCTTTTTAATAAGTGTTCGAATAAACGACCCTCTTGTGCAATGCACAAATTTGATCTTTTTTGCAGATTTTCTCGGACTCTGGACAAAATTAGTGGCGTTATTGTTCTACAGGTATCCCTAATCCTGTTTCGCATATCTTCCACTGTTGTTGGTGGATTAACATACACCTTATTTTTAATATAACCCCATAGGAAGAAATCTAATGGGGTGATGTCGCAAGACCTTGGTGGCCACTCAATGAAACCCCCACGTCCAATCCATTTTTGCGGATATCGTTGGTCCAAAAGCGCACGAACTTCACGATGGTAATGCGGAGGCGCACCATCGTGCTGGAACCACATACTGTCGAGCTCATCCCTATCGAGACCTTGAAGCAGTTGGGTTAGTTCTTCTTGTAGAAAGTTCAGGTAACTATGGCCACTTAGTGGTTCATTAAAAAAGTGGGGTCCAATAATTCGATTATGATGAATACCACACCAAATATTTAATGACCAGTGGTTTTGATGTTGCACCTCTCTAATCCAAAATGGGTTTTCTGTGGCATAATAATGCATATTGCGTCTATTTACGGCACCGTTACTTCTAAAAGTAGCTTCATCACTAAACATTACCTTGCATAATAAATTTGGATTTAATTGAATCTCCGCATTTATTGTACGACAAAAGTTTACACGACTTTCAAAATCCTGTCCATACAATTCTTGGTGTAATTCCATGTGATATGGATGATATCTATATTTCTTGGTAGTACGATTAGCGGTGGATTGTAATGTTTCACATAATGCTGCTAACTGACGGCTACCAATATAAGGATTTTCCTGAACATTTAACAATACTTGTAGTTCTTTTTCTTCATTAGTTACTCGTTTGTTGACCACTTTACATTTTGAATAATCAACAGTACCAGAAGAATCAAATCTTTGCATTAAGTTTTGAAAAGTATGGGTATTAGGATGGCGTCGATCAGGATACTTCATTTTGTAAATTCTTTGAGCAAGAAGGCAATTTTTTTGAGCCTCTCCTATTGTATAAATCATATATATTAACTCATTCTTTGGAAAATTCATTTTACAATATAAGATGAATGCAAAAAAAACCAAACTACACTACATAAAAACCAAAAGAAGCGATTGCGGTTATAAATTTGACGCACAGAAAAATGTTCTTTTACATTGTTTTTGCCATGGCTACTATGATAATCAAGACTATTTCTGTAAAAAAGTATGGAAAATAAGAAAAAGTGAAATATCTCAAAAACTATTATAAATAGGTATAGGATATATTGAACAAAACTTTTAGGGTTTTTATTACTCTATTAAATAACATGAAAATATACAGGGTGTACCATTTAAAAAAAAAGATATTTATTCATTTAAACTTGTTCAAATTTGAGCCGATGTGTTCAACACCCTGTAGCTTTTATTGTAAATATTAGGTAAAAATTATGTTAACTTGTCCTTAGCCTTGCTAAATTCCAAATTTGAATATATTTGTCACAAAATTGAAAACGTTATTTAGGATTGAATTGATGCTTGAAAATGTGACTTTTTTTCTTTAAACTTAATTATCTCAGAAACTATAAAGTTTTGTTATAGTAAACCCTTAATAAAAAAGATTTAAAATTATAAGCTAAATCGAAAATATGATTCGTATATAGGGTGTTCTATTTAAAAAAATACAACTTTTTGCTGTCCTAGTTTTTTGGCTCACCCTGTAGAGTCCTAAATATTTTTAAAATCTGCGTAAAAATAAACTGTATCAAACAATAAATATAGTTTCTTTGTAAATTTCACCGAAAAGGCACAAACTTACTTCATCCAATCGTTGACTCACCCTGTACAGCTTTTTCTTACATGCAATGTAACGAATATTAATGTTTTATACAGTACTTTGATTATTCAATTTTCTCGACTTATGACCATGTTTGCCAATAAAAATAGCACAAAAATTATTTATTTTTAATGAAAAAATTGTGTGGAAGAAAATGTTTAATCAAATTAAATGTTTAATTTATAAACAAGTAAATAAATAGTACGCATATTTGTAATGTACGCAGAAAGGTACCACAAATTAAAAGAAGAATCATCAAAATCCGTCAACAACTTTCGGAGATATAGCTAATGGTAGCAGTTTGAAGTTGCTGTTTCATTTTTTGAACGCGCGGATTTGTTAGCAACTCATCTTCCTGCCGAGTCGTCTTTTAAACAATTAACATTTTTTAAACTTTACAAAGCTTTTGTTTTTGTGTTATCATTTTCCGGAAAACTCACACCTAAACCTAAACTCTTAAACTTTCGAATGACGCTAGTTTCGTTTCTTAATTATTATTAACAATATAGGAATGAATTTTTAAAAAAATGGTAACTTTGCCGTATATTGACCCAAGCCTTTTTTTCTAAATTCCTTCAAAAATTCCCAAATATGAAAACAGAATTTTTTTATCGGCAAAAACAAAAAAGTTATTTGTGTTTCCATGAGTCCAGGCATGGTTGGCGGCACCAGATTTTTCTGTTTCTCCTCGAGATGTGCATTTTTGGTGTTCTTTGATCCTTACGTCAAGAGGTCTCTTTGTTTCGCCAACATAGGAATTGCCACATTCACATGGTACCTGATATCACAGTTCTTCATGTCCCTTTGAGTTGTTGGTTTGACCCTAGTGAGCCAACTTCTGAGAGAGTTATTTGAATTGAAAACAACGTTGATTTTATATCGTTTTCCTATCCTTCTAACTTTTTCTGAAATGCCTTTAACATAGGGGATGTTCAATACTGGTCTTCGTTCTTCACTCGTTTTCGATATTGTCCTATTTCTGCGTTGTTCTAGAAATTTATCCATTAGATATACTGGGTATCCGTTAGCTGTCAGATCATTTTTAATGTAATCTATCTCTTTCATCAAATTCTCGTTGGAGTTACAGAGAGTTAAGGCTCTATCTACGAGATTTCTTATAATTCCTTGTTTGGTGTTGTTGGAGTGATTAGATGAATAATTAAGGTATTGTCCTGTGTGCGTGGCTTTTCTGTAAACCGAAGTTCGAATTTGTCTGCCATTTCTTTCAACCAATACATCTAAGAATAGTAATTTATTTTCTACTTCTTTCTCCCTTATGAGCATAATAGTTGGGCTGATATTGTTGAGATGAAAAAGGAAGTTTCGAAGTTCTTCGTCGTTTCCACTCCAAATAATAAAAGTATCGTCTACGTATCTGAGCCATAACTTCGGTTTCTTAGTTGTGGATTCAATTGCAAACGTCTCGAACCATTCCATGAAAATATTTGCGACCACCAGTGAGAGTGAAGATCCCATCGGTAGTCCTTCATCCTGGATGTAGAATTTTTCCTTTTCTTGAAAATAGGAATTAGTAAAACAACTTTCCAACAAGTCCATAATGGCGTGCGGTGGTAAAGAGGTTCTTTCTGCTAAGGTCTGGTCTTCTTCAAGTTTCTTTCTTATGATTTTTAGTAAGTCCTTAACTGGAATGTTGGTGTATAGGCTTTCTACGTCAAAGCTAATAAAATGGTCTTCTGGTTATACTTCTATTTCGCGTATAATTTCTACGAAATGTTGCAAGTTCTTAACCCAGTTTAGTTTCACTTAAAAATGACTAGAGATAACGACTAGCCGAAACGTCGTGATATTCAACAAAAATTAAGACAATGGAAGTCCAACAGATATCTACTACTTCGCAAGAAATATCGTTGTCGATGACCTTCAAACAAACAATTTTGACCTTATTTTGAATTTTTCTCAACAGCAAATAAAAGTATCCAGATCGGTAAAAAACCAATTTGTAGGTTTTCCAATTCTCTACAAGATGGCTATTCAATTTTGTTCAAAAATTTCTTTAGTTTTTGCTAGTAAGCAAAAAAGTGCAAAAAAATGCATTTTTCGACCTTTAATTGTTTACATAAACTTTATGACACAAAATGTCATGCAGAGAATATAGACGTTTTATTTCTATAGGCCTATATTACCCGAAAATTCGAGTTTCTGCTTGGATGAATGAGTGTCCCCAACTAAGTTTTTTTTCGCTTATTTGACTGGTGTATACCTGTTTTCAATCAGCGGTTTATTGATGTTTGGTAATGCCAAAGATAGATTTTCTTTATAAATAATTCACACAGTACCCACACAGCACTAAACGTCTTATGGACGTCATTTTTATATCCATATTATGTCTGAACGTCTTAAGACATAAATAAGGCGTCTTATAGACGTTGTTTTAAAGACGTCCAGAAGACGTCTATATACAACGTCTTTAAGATATCTTTTAAAAGTCTACATACAACATTTTATATGAAAATAAATACAGTTGTGTATAATTTAATTGATAAAAACTAAAAAGCATTTCCTTCCCTATGGATTTTGTCGCAGTTGGGTAATAAGTTTGCAAACAGAGCTCAGCTGAATACAAGTTGAGGTTAAAATATTTGATTGAACGACAAATTTTTAGTAGCCCCACTACGATCTTGGTTAATGGAACTCTTGCGTGATCTTTTTTATTAATACTTTGGTGCTTTTTGTCACAGACTGTTTGATGTACCGATAACAATAACCATATGATGCCAACTAACTTTAAAAAACCCGCCTTTTGTTTCTGTCAACTCTGTCATTTTTGTTTTTGTATTTCGTTCTGTCGTTATTCATTTTTAATGTTGTTGGGGTGCCGACTCTGAAAATTTAGCTTTTGAAAGAATTTTATTAAATATAGTTGATTTGTCTATGTGCCTCCGAAAATCTTTTTTATTCGTGTTTATGTAATACTTAAGGTAAGATCGAGAATCATATGTACTTAGGAAAAACAATAACGTTATTTATAGGTTGTGTTACAGGAAATTTCCGAATGCTTTACCACTTATATTTTTGTAGTAACTCTATGTTATTAGAAGTATGAAATGAAATCTTCAAAAATATTATCTGTGCGAAAAAGGTTTGCACACCTCATCCAGACCAGGTCCTAAATATTACAAGAAATATTACTAATGAAGTGGAAGGCGAAATGTTTGTTTATGGAGTGCTCGACTAATGAAACCTGTAAGATTTATTTTGTTCCTGATGATTGGTTATATTTAAAGAAAATGGAAAATAGAGTTTTGTTAATTACAAGAAGTAATTTGGTTTAAGGTTTTAGAAATTTCAAAACTGGGAGTAGGGAGCATTTATGACTTTGTAAAGCGAGCTTGTAAAATTACCATGTACAGTTGATTAGTACGAAAAGGAAAGAGAAAGTTCTACGATTGCAACTTGGCGAGACTTATTATGAGTAAGTTCTGTCTTTCATTATGCATATTAACCTTGAAATAGCATAAGTCACGATTCTATAGTAGAGGACAATTATAAAAATATCACAAAATTTACTCCCACAAATGATAAACTTTATCCTATAAAATTAAAATCAGTTTGTTATTAGGATCTACAGAGACAACAGGACTGGCAAAAAGTCAGAAGAATGAGGAAATTTCAATCCAAACATGGCTGAAAAGGGCATCAGACCAGATTTGTTATTCGACTAAATAAAAATTCTTGTTTATAAAACTATTTAAAGATTTGTGTACTTTTTATTTCAATAAACTTTTATTTTGTTGATAGCCTACCTTTTAGAGTTATTATATCGAAGGGATAAACTAAGGCTTAAATTTGATAGGTTCACTTATAGTTCGAACAGTAGTAGTGAAAATATTTGCTCTTCTACCTCACTTCTTAAATTTCAAATTAGAAAAAGTTCACATTATGCTTAAGTTATGTATTTTTTTGTATAAAGAGATTATGTTGAAGATATTTTTTAAAGCAAATTATTCATGTGGAACTTGTAGTTTTTAAAATGGTAGTGTATATTTTGCTCTTGATTTTTTCTTAATTAAAGTTATTTCTTGGGCTTTTCAATAATTAAGGTTTGACTTTGTAAACAAGACAAACAAAAAAATTAAAGGGATCCTTTGTAATATACGTAATTTTATTGGTGGAATATGTTGTTTTAATGTTGGGAAGGGACGTCCATAAGACGTTGTAAACAAATGTCTTAAAGGCGTTACCTTTTGTAACATAAGACGTCTATACAACGTCTTATGGACGTCATTCGTCTTTTATGGACATCCATAAGACGTCTTGAATGTTGAGATCAAACGTTTTATGGACGTCTTTAAGACGTATTTGTACTGTTTGGGTAAGTTATACGTGCATTTTGTTTTGACTGCTATATTTTTAAAAGTTACTACCTTCTTAATGTTTAGTTATTTAAAATACACTCTTTATTTCATACTAACTTAATTTTTAAAGACTTTTATTTTTTTATCCATCGGTGCCTAAGGCAGGTTTTATAGGTATGTTTTTAATATAGCATTGGAATTACAACTCCGACTTTTTTAATGCCCCAGCCGCCACTGTAACAGTCATATCAAAAATTTCTGACCGTTCTTAAATTATCCAACTTTTTCCTCATTTAATCAAATCTATATCTATTACTTTTAAGGACATTCCCACACGGGCCCTTCATATCTTAGGCACCCAGTATACAATACAAAGAATAATAATAATTATAATATAATCACAATAAAACTGACCAATGAAAATATTTATCTCCCATGGCAAGTTATTCCGGTTAAAAATTTAAAGCCCTTTTAATGAATCTAGCTGTAAGAGCCAGTGAAAAAAAACCTTTTAATTAAATTTTTGTACGTCTCATTTATCAATATTTGTTCAACTAGATGACCCATAAACAAAACAAATCATTCAATAAATCGTTCCAATTTTCCAAACACTAACCGTAATAATGAACTTCAGATATCACGTCACCACTTACTGATAATATTCCCATATAAAAGCCAGCGCCGCAGTATTCATATTCATTGTGGTTTCAAATTTAACCGTTTTGAAATCAATACAATCAAAGTGTTCACAATATTTACGTAAAAAAAGTATTAAAAAAATAGTGTTCTATTACAAAAACAAGTTCGCGTTAAAACATCCAACAGTTATTCAAGAAAGAAAATAGTAATCTCTCCGGTTCAGTTGTGAGAAAATAAAGAAGAAAAAGGAAAAAAATCTTCTCCATTTTCAACAATTTCCTTCGAATATATTTAAAAAGAAAACGCAAAATGCCTGCTCCAAGTACTCTAATAGGATCAGCTACCCGTTACATCGCCGGTAGAAATGCTGTCCAAACTGTTTATTGGAAAAGTCCTTCTGGAAACCAGCAGAAGCTACTCAAACTGTCCAAGACCTGCAATTTTGGAAAATCACCAAGTCCTCCTGTGAGAGTAACCGAGATGCATCAGGTTAAATTTTATTAAAAAATGTTGATACATTATTTTAAAGAGGCTATGCCAAAATTTACTAGTTTTTTAATAGTATGAAAGAATGTATGGATCAATGATGTTCTCTAGTATGATTTTATGAGTGTAATTTAATTTATTTTTACTAGATTAGTTGATATTGTATAAAGGAGAAAGTTCCAAGTTATAGTATTTTTCATAACCGCTTTACTCTCTGTTTGTTTCTTTTTAATGAAGTAGTTATTTATAAAAAAATTTTTATCAATTTTACAAGACCCAGGGGGCAAAAATTTTGGGACTTTCTTTTGTTATATATGTGCTGTGATTTTTTTTAGCAATTTGTATTCATTTAAAATAATTTTTTGCTAAACTATTGATTATTTTATTATATGTTAAATAATTTGAATTTGTGAAATAGTAACTTTTGTACTGAATTTAATTTATGTTTGATTAATAAATACTTGAAAAATTTAATATCTTGACTATTTTTTTTTTCATTAACACGTTATATAAGTTGTTAGAGATTTATCCACTTTTTTCCCACTTTCCCTTCATAAAAATGTAGTTAGATTGAAATTTTATTGCCAAAAAAAGGAAAAAAAGACTCGCCAACAATAAAACGACAGTGTGTTCATGGATGGAAGTGACATAAGAAAAATTAGGAAACACGAAAATGTTTTAGGAGAGAAGTACCATTATTTATTATTTTAGACAAAATTATTACAAAACAAAGTTGCTTATAACTTAAAATTAAGATAAAATTCATTAATATTTATAAATCACTGGTCGGATTTTCGCTTAGGTATTATAAATCCTTTATTTATTTAGTCATAGACTAATATATAATTACACACATATCTTAATAACTAAATTCATATTTTAAAATTAAAAACAACAGTCAAACATCGTCAAGCTTTGCAGAACAATGATATACTAAACTAAACTGACACATATTTAAAAAAAAAATAAAACAGAAAGTTCATGTCCCTCAAGGACAGACCCTATTAACAAAAAACTGCTTCAGACACTGCTTAAACTTATTTAGAGATTTTAAACATTTAATATTTGTGGGCAATTGATTAAAACTGTTTAAAACCTTTAAAAATACATAGGTTTGTGTTTGTCTCTTTAATACTGGAGGAATATAAAAGTCATCCTTCGATCTAGTGTCATAGGCATGTATATTTCTATTATAATTAATATGATTTTGTAAATATGTAGGAGAACTACCCGATCTGATTTTAAAAATAAAGATCAATGTTTGATAGTGAAAGAAGTCTTTCACTGACAACCATTGCATTTCTCTCAACATGTAGTTAATTGATGTTCTTCTTGTTCATGAGAGTATAACTCTCATGGCTCTATTTTGCAATTTTTGAAATCTTGCCTTTTCATTTTGATTAAGAAGAAACAAAATTGTGGAGCAATAAACAAAGTGCGGCAATACCCGAGTGTTAAACAGAATTGTTTTAGTCCACCTTGTCAAAAAATTAGAACATCTTTGAATATAGTTAATTTTAAAAGAAATTTTTTTTATTAAGTTATTCGCATGTTCTTTAAATTTAAGTTGTCTATCTATGATTACTCCTAAATATTTAAACTTTTCCACCATTTCAATTGTTTCATTGCCTATTTTAATAATAGGATCTCCACGAGAAAAAGTTCTGTAATGATTCTCATTGCAGATTATCATAAATTTGGTTTTTTCCACATTTATTTTTAATTGGTTACAAGAACACCACTAATATAAATTTTGTAATGGAAAGTGTGTCAACCAATTGAATACCATCAGAACATGCAAAATATAAAAGAACATCATCTGCAAAAAGATGTATAAAACAATCACCAGCTGTATTCACTATATCGTCAATATATATAAGAAATAATAATTGACCTAGTACACTACCCTGTGGAACACCCATGCTACTTTCAATCTCGTCAGATATCACGTCATTCAATTTCAGTCTTTGTTTTCTATTAATTAAGTAATTATTCATAAATTCTAACACTTCACCCCTTATACCGACACTTTCTAATTTTTTAAGTAATCTTTGCCTATCTAAAGTCTCAAAGGCTCTCCTTAAATCCAAGAATACAGCACCCGTAATAAGATTTTGATCGAAACTATGTTTCCAGTCATTAAGGACATACTGCACTGCAGTTTCACAGCTATGCTTACCCCGAAAACCAGACTGCATACTATTTATAATTTTTTTGGCTTCTATAAATTCTAACAGTTGTTTCATTACTACTTTTTCCATGATTTTTTCAACACAACTAAGCATGTTAACAGGTCGTAAATCAACAGCCCTGTCAGAATTATTTACTTTAGGAACCGGAACAATAGTCGATATTTTTAATTCATCGGGAATTTTACATGCTAAAAATGACGAATTTATCAAATTAAGAAGTGGTAGAGCTATGTTATCAAAACAACTCTTTAAAAACTCAACATTGATATCATCTGATCCATTTTTATTTGGTAGGTCAAAAACAATCTCCCTAAGTTCCTCAACAGTAACAAGCTTAAAGTTCTCCAAATACACGCTCTTATGTCTAGGTAAAACTGGAAAATTTGGTCCAGATTTATCTATGTCCCTGACTATTGCTCCAATACTTATAATATAAAAGCAGTTCAGTGAACTTGCCATATCATTTGGATCTGAAATTATTTCATCATCAATTTTCAGTTGCAAATAACTGTTAGTTTTACCTTCATTAGGAAGCAAAGTTGTTAAAATATTCCACAATGCACGGGAATTACTTTTATTTTCGGTTATTCTATCTTTATAATATTCTCTTTTTTCCTGGCGCATAACTCTCACAGCAATATTTCTTTTTTGTTTGTAGATCTTCAAATCCTCAGATGTTCCAGAACTGACATACCGCTTATAACTAACATCTCTGGCATTTGTAACAGCCTTAACTCTGTCATTCCACCATTCCTTGTATTCTGGATAAATTTTAACAGTTCTTTTTAGTGCAACATCATTAAAAATGTTCTTTAAAGTTGAGTAAAAGTACTGGTATTTGAGGTTAATATCAACTATTTTATAGTTCCAGTTTATCAGGGGTAATTTATTATTTATAGTACTATAATTAATATTTCTACCTCTACTTTTTATTTCAATAGGTTTTTGCAAGATTGCAGCTGTTAAGTAAAGGAAAACTATACAATGATCTGTGATTCTGGGTGTTTTTATGACTTGAGCCACGCTCTTTTCAAAATGATTAGTAATTACTGGATCTATTAAAGTCCCACCATTTGCGCAAGGCCGAGTCCACTCTGTAACCACATTCTGCAACCCAGCATCAACCACAAATTGCTTTAACCTTATACTGTAGGTGTTATCAGCCTTCCAATCAATATTAAAATCTCCAGTTATAATTACTTGACAGTTTTTATCCTGAATATTTTCATCATACCAACTCTCAAAGAAATCCAAAAAAGCTAGACAGCTAACATTTGGAGATCTATACAAACATACAATAATAAACACTCTATTGTTTAAACGAATCTTGGTCGACAAGAACCAGTATGTCTTTTGCTTGTATAATCTCTGGCACTTCATCAGCGCAACATTACCCCCAAAATACACCATTACCCCCCCCCCCAGTATGTCTACTCTCACTGTCAGCTCTAAAAATGGAGTAGTTTGCAATGGAAATCTCACTATCATAAATATGCTATATGCTATAATACCATTTCGAATATCCTTCAAATAGCACAAAACATAACTCTTAAAATGGGTGATTCTCCGGGAATTCGATTGTGGGAAAACTATAATTAGGAAGAATCTGAAAATTTGACGGTGTAACAACGTACATGGGGGACAGCCGGCTAAAATATTCAAGATGGCGGCACTTCCGGTTATACCGGAAGTAGATGTCAACTTGCTTATTTTAAATAGAAAACAGTATATATTATTGCATTTTTGATTTCTACGTAAAACTCTAGATATATTTCATGTACAATGTTCTATACTTAAGTCTCACCATTTTGGATATATTTAAATTTTTGGGTCAAAAATGACGTTTACCGACCAAAACTTAACTATAAATTTTTCCTAAAAGAAAGTCTTTATTATTTAATTTGGGTTAGTTTTCTCGTAGACGAAGGTCGACTTTAGTAGTCTTTTTATGATATTTTGAAAATTATGAGTACAGAGTGGTCAAAAAAGAAGAATAAAAATTATATTGAAAAAACGTCAAAGGTCAATTTTTTCAAATAGAAAGTACATATTTTTATAATTTTACCATATTAACCATTAAAAATAAGGGTAACTTTGTATAAGGTTGTCTATCTCAAAAATTTGTAGTTTTTAAAATATTGGCAAATCAACATTTTTCTATTGTGAAAATGCTATACTGTTTTCAAGTTTTGTTATTAGTTGGCCATGACGGCGAGGCGTGACGAGAATAAAATAATCGAACCCTACAGAATTGTCACTATTTCTTGCCATTTGACATTCATTAATAATAATCATGCCGGAACGATTAAATTACACACACGAAAATTATTTAAACTTATTTATTATTTATGGTCAAAATGGTAGAGTTATTTCAAGAACATGCGATACATTCGGGATCCGATATCCGCAGAAATAGAAACCAACACCACCAACTGTTAAGAAGATTGAATACCATCAGAACATGCAAAATATAAAAGAACATCACAAGTCACAAGAATTATTTGCAAACTTTTATATAAACGATTTCTGGTTCTACAAGCTGTTAAAATAAATGACTTAACTTTGCGAACACCATGTATATATATATATATATATATATATATATATATATATATATATATATATATATGTAATCGAAGGTTTTCGGACATCCCGTGTATGTGCTGAGTCCCTCTCAGGCAGCTGACGTTTCGGTGAAATCTCATTCACCATTTTCAAAGCTCACTGTATGGCGTCTACGAGCGAACTGTTCGCTGAATGAGATTTCACCGAAACGTCAGCTGCATTACAGTCCTGAGAGGGACTCAGCACATACACTGGGTACCTGAAAACTTTCAATTACACATCACACCCGTGAAAATATCCGACATAATATATATATATATATATATATATATATATATATATATATATATATATATATATATATATATATATATATATATATATATATATATATTTACACAAAGTGCGACAAAACATATGCACGAACTTGTGGATATTAAAATGTGCCTTAATAACAAGACAAAAACACATTGCTTTTCAAATTATTTTATTTATTTACAAAATCAACAAACTAAATTTATTAAAACAAAACAAAAATTTCCAACATTTGTTATGAAAACCAACAAAAACATATTTCATAATTAACAATACTTTCTTTATGCGACAAAACAATAGCACATTTTTAGGTTATTCCATCAATTGCGTAGCCCTTATTTTTTAAAACCTCCTCGCATCTGCGTGGCGTGAACTCTATAAAGTTAGATAAAATTTCATCGGAAATTCCATTCCATGCAATTTCCGCTTGTTGGCCTTTCTTATATTTGTTACCTCCGCCTACGTTTCAGGTATCGGATATACAAAAAAGGTGATCAAGAAGATTAAGGCGTTATTTGACGTCATCTAATTAATGATAAAACTGCTGAATATGTAAAGGCAACACTACCGACATGATATACGTATATATATGTTCGATTTTTTAAACTTTATAATAATTGTGTTTATTTCAGATTTGTCTTATTCACCTTATGTTACCGGCGAGATAATATTGTGAACTCTAAATACTTAAAACGTGAACAGTCTTTTTGGGCGATATTAAAAATATTATGTGTTATTTTCTTTATTTTAAATTTACTATATAAATAAATCATACAAAATAATAATCAGATGTTTTTATTTAACGACCACTTAAACACAATAAGTGATATAATAGAGCATGGTAGCAGACAGATTTTCAAAATCTAAGAAAATCAATCGTAAAACTTAGGAAAGGTCCTGGATTTATAATTGGAATATACAGGGTACCCTATTTTAACTCTGGCACTCAAAAATCTCGGAAACTGTTTTCCAAAAAAACATAACAGACATAAATTTCTTTATTCTAAGAGAACCGAACGCCATTTTCAGGTCAACTATTTTTTATTGCAGAAATGGAAAGCAGGGAATATTCCCCGTCCAACGATATAATTATGTCATATGCTTTTTTATATCTAGAGGTCATTTGAAGGTCAAACTCAATCGCCTAATTGAAAAAGGCGTAGAAACCAAACGGTTTAATGACAAGAGACGTAAGTTTCTTTATGTCGAAAGGGCTTTATAACCTTGAAACTAACTTTGGACTTGTATTTCACTTTCTTGAAACTTTATGAGTGGCTCCACTTTAACGAGTCTGAAATTTTTTTTATTTGTAAAAATTTTCATTAATGCTGCATTTTTCGAACGTGGAAAATTGATTATTTCCAAGCTTCGGATTGGAGAAATGACGCATAAAATTTGTCTGACAATATGATCACTCGATTGTACAAACATTAATTTAGCAACTGTCAGAGAATCAGCTGGTTGGTAATAAGAAACATTATTTCTTCACATTATGATGTTTTTAACATATTGTCTATTAGGCTGCCAGAGTAACTGTTAACTTATGAATTTAAATTAAAAAATTTCTCTATTGTTTCAGATGGACTGGAAATATTTGGTGGAAATTCTTCTTTTGTACCTGACTGTTATCCGAGAAAGCACAACTGAAAAACATTTAGAGTGTGTACAAGAAGATAACCGTAAAACCAGAATTTTCCAAACATTAGTAGAATACCAGGCCAATAAACGAAGTTTCGATCCTCGTGAAGAAAGTTACAATGGCAATTTCGTTCATTTTAGTTTCAGCAGCATCGATCGACTACAAAATAACTCGTTCTTAACTTATTCTTCTGGAAACATTATAGGACTCAGCTTGAATAATAAAAGTATCTATCTTGTCGATGAAGGCGCGTTTCAGTCTCTGTTCTGCTTGCATCATTTGGACTTGAGCAATAACAAAATCTCAATTTTAATCCAAAATATGTTTGTGGGTCTTGGAAATTTAAGGACGTTGGATGTCAGTGGGAATATTGTTTCTCATGTGTATGATTATGCATTTTGTAATCTAAAATGTTTGAGGGTACTGGATATGTCGAACAACAAGATATCAGACTTAGAAAAATATGCACTGTTCAATGTTCCCACATTGGAAAAATTATTATTATCTTCAAACTGTATGAGAAGAATAAAGTATTTATATTTCCGTAACCTACCAAATTTGAAAGAATTTTATCTTGATCATAACGAAATAGCTCTTATACCTATAAAGCTTTTTAATGAAAATGTGGTTTTGGAAAAGGTCGATTTATCATCGAACGACCTTGTGTTGTTAGATATGCGAAATGATAATTCCGAATTACGTTCAATGAAAAACCTGAACCTTTCTGATAATTACTTAATATATTTGAACATAGAAGAACTTAAGGTCCATTTTCCAAACGACGAGCTTGCAATTGATTTAAACAATAATTACTTCCCCTGTTCTGTTTGGAAGCAATATATAAAAGAATTCAAAGAGAAACATATCAAAGTAATTCCAGGAAGAAGTTTTAGCCATGAATATTATATTGAAGGGATCGCGTGTGATACCCTTAATGCCACTGTTACCGAAGATACAGAAATATTTTATGCAGAACCAAACCGGTTAAATCAAACAAATGATGATATTTCACGAAAATTAAAGCATACGCAAGATGAATTGTCTTCAAAACGAGCTACATATCAAAATGTTAATAGATCCTCAGACAAACCATCGTTAGTAGATGATATAGATGTCACGCCACCAAGTGATAGAGTAGAAAATACTAGTGAATCTCATTATCTGACAACTAAAGTAATTATAATTTTTTTAGCGGTAACTGGCATGGCCTTTCTTATATTTGTTACCTCCGCCTACGTTTCAGGTATCGGATATACAAAAAAGGTGATCAAGAAGATTAAGGCGTTATTTGACGTCATCTAATTAATGAAAAAACTGCTGAATATGTAAAGGCAACACTACCGACATGATATACGTATATATATATATATATATATATATATATATATATATATATATATATATATATATATATATGTTCGATTTTTTAAACTTTATAATAATTGTATTTATTTGAGATTTGTATTATTAACCTTATGTTACCGGCGAGATAAAACTGTTAACTCTATACACTTAAAAAATGAACATTCTTTTTGGGCGATATTAAAAATCTTATATGCTATTTTCTTTATTTTAAATTTACTATGTAAATAAATCATATAAAATAATAATCAGATGTCTTTACTTAACGACCACTTAAACACAATACCTGGCACTTACAGGGTGTCCGGAAAATACGTGTACAACGTTCGATGACAGATTCTTAACGTCAAAATAGGTCGATTTAAGTCAACTTAGTTATTTTCGATACTGCTTCGTTTAAGCAGTAAACGATGTCAAAGTTTTAAGTAAACATTGATTTGTCCCAAATTTCTTGGAAACGTGATAACTGAATTTAATGATTTATGGTATAATTAACACTACAGTATGACGTTTTCTAGTGGTATAGCGACCAGTTATAAAGTAGTGTAAGTCTTATAAAAATGACGACACTTGTAAACATCTTTTCTGATTTTTTATGTCATCAAAGTTATAACAATCTATTTGGAAGCTTTTTTACTTCTTGAAAAATTTTCATTGGATGAACGATTTTGCCAGGGAAAAAGTATTTTCGATTACATGCGTACACCAATTTGCTGTAGGGGAAGTTCCCCTAGTGACGGACACTTAAGGTTTATTGTGGATAAATAAAAAACTATTTCAAAATATGTTTCTCTAATCAGGTATAAATCAACTTAAGAATATTAAAAATCTAAATAAATGAACAAAAACTCAACTTCTCGATAAATCTTATAGAAAAATACAATTAAACTTTGGCATATAATTTGGTAGGAACATAAAGTGGCACCTAGCGCTGGGCACAGTAACCGTAGAATCCCAAACGTCGGACAACATAAGTTTCCGAGCATTCGGAAATGACAGCTACAACACTGGATCCAGTCTTTATCATAGTACTCTAAACAGAACACGCAACTTGTTTTAGTGTTTGAACATTTCTGTTTTAACGGTTCAGTTTTCTTAGACTTTTCTTGGCTAGTTTTTTTTAGATATCTTAACACAGATCTTAGGTTGCTCTTTATTTTCTCCTATAACTTTTTCCAAATTCTTTCCAGTTCCTTTCTTTGCTTCCTTTAATTTTTTTTTTCATTTTCTTTTCTTTTGCATTATTTTTATATGGGGATGAAGTGAGGATTTTACTTTTTTCCCACTTCTTTTTTCTAGCATCTGACCGCTTCTTAGCAGCGTCTGGTAACGGGGATAACTTATACATCATTTCGATAATATCTGGAGCAGAGCTTGTGTTGTTTGAATACGATTACCACCTTCAAATTTTTTCTCAAAGCTTTCCGTTTCTAGGAGATTACGCTCAAAATGTTTGATGGTTTGGTATTCGGCGGTTCGGAAATATCTCCATGTAAACCCTAACACTTCGATGCCGATTTCCTTCCTAGAGGTAATTTTATCCTCTGGGGAATTATAAAAACTGTTAAAGATTAAGTCAACATGGATTTAGCACCATATGGCCTAAAATGTTTTAAATATTGAACGATTTTCCCATTATTAGGAAACAAGACAATAATCAAATAAATTCACTATAATGTAATATATTGTTTGAGTACATGTAGGAAGAATTCGTATGACTGTATTTCTATTTACAAGAATGAAATACCTATAAAACCACTAAAAGAGTGAATAGTTTTTTTTACAGATGTTATCGTATTTTTTTTTAGTTATAAGATGTAGATTAGTGTGATTAACCGGTTTTTTATGTAAAAATAAGATTAAGACGCTTGTAGGCCAGTTCGGGAATTAAGTATCCAGCATAGAATGGCTGACGCTCTTTACGAACGAGAGGACCGAAACTATTCGAACTTTCGTGAATAAAATTGACAGTTACAAGGTTGCACGAGGTGAGATAAGTACCGGCAGGCTCCCGGTGGAATGTAGGTTTGGCTTTTAAGAAGTAGTAATCAATCTTGTTACGATCCGAGATTAGAGACGGTACATTTTAAAGTGTGCTAGAGAAAATGTACGCGACGCGTAAATTCCGGGGTGTTAAAAAGTGTTTTTAATTTGTTTTTTTTTGACTTCGGTAAAGTTAACAAGAAAGTCTGTTTTTATTTCAGTTGGTAAAAGGACGACTTTAGTACCGTTTGTTTAAACAATTTAAATGTCTATTTTTCGTGTTTTTATTTTAAACCGCTAAAATTTTTTACAACCACAAATTTCAAACTAACAGAAAGCAGCTTTTATACTATATAAACTTTCATGAATTTTACAAATTTATCGGAAAATTCAATTCTTTAATCGGAAAATTCAAGAACAAAGACCAAAAAACAGATTAAAACTAAATGGCGTGTCATATCTAATAATGACGTCACTTGTTTGGAATGGCGATGTTGCCAAAGCGTAAATACGATTTCTGAAAAGAACCCGAAAAACATTTTTCCAATCTTTGATTTTTATATTATGCATGATTTCGTCTCCAAATATTAAAAGTTTTAGTCTTATATTAGGCGTTATTTTCCCTTTAAATATTAGCTGTTTTAAGAGGATCATATTTCTTTTGTCACTGTTAGCAAAAAGTGTTGAGTGAAAACAAAATGCAACAAGAAAGGCAGGAATAAAATTACTCAAACTATAAAACATATACCATGCATTTTTTAAATACATGAGACAGGTTTACTGCCCCCTTTTAATGAGAATGAGTAAGAATTTTAATAATTTGCATATATTGGATTTACCGTCTATTTCTTCTCTTGTTCTGGTGCCAAACAATACCGTTCTTCCATCCTATTTATAAACCTAATTCAGTTTTATACATCTTGCCAAAATTTGTGTAAAAATGGTTGAAATATATTACATAAAATGCATTTTAACTAGTACGATTCAAAATAAATAAGAAAGTTCAGTGTTTTCTTTATAAATAAAAGTGTCGAGGCGTATTTTTTGGGTTTTCCGGGAGAGTTAGTTTAAATAGTGAAAACCCAAGGCCGGACTTGTGTTCTATGACCTCGAAATTGGGTATGTCGAAATTTTTTCAAAAAATGTTGATTTCAGCTCATTATTCGATAGAAAAATATCGATATTTTTGAATATCGATTTTAACTCGACATCTCTAAACTCACGAAACTAACCTAACTTCTTGTTCTGAAAAGTTAACCAGCTTTTGGAAAATATTATGAAAAAGTAATTTAATTAAGAAAATATAGTTATGTCTTCAGCAATAAATTTAGCCAAATCTTGTTTAAAAAACCTACAATCATGGACACCTCAGGTAACTCCAGTCCGATTTAGATACCATTCCGAAAAAATAGCTAAAGGTCCTGTGATTAAACGATATGGATACGATGACTGGATCGCAAGAAAGGGACTCCTGCCTCGGCCTAAAGATGCTAACAAACTGCCAATGCCTACATACAAGCCAAAGGACTCTTGGAATGAGAAACGAGCATTATTTGGACAAAATGACTATATTGATATATTGGGTAAATATCTTCGTCACTGGATAGATAGGGGCTGATTTATAATTACAAAACTTTTTGTAAAAATTGTGTTCAAGTCTATGTTCACTTAGTAAACTAAAAATATTCAGAAAATACTAAAAATAATTATAGTTTTCTCATACTATGCATGTTTGAATAAGATATTTAAATACCTTGTTTTTTAGGTAATGAAAAGATACACCCCACACAAATCCTTTACAAAATACCATATTGGCTTAGAGGTGTTGGAGGTAACGAATATCAAGTGATGCTTCGTAAACGTAGAATGCTCGGGCAAACTTCATACCCATTGGCCAGACCAACTAAATGGTACCAGCTTGAAAAGAGGATATCTTACTTGTATAAATTTTTAAATAGGAAAACTAAAACTGGATATTCGAAACAGTAAAATAGTTGTTTTTGATAAGTTACACTTAAATATATAGTCAATAGTATTTTTTTTTATTCCAGTCTATTACTTCATAACAATTTATGTTACTACTTAGATTCAAAAACCATTTTATTTTAAATTTGAGTACCCCGATAAAATGGTTTAACTCATTTTGATGTTTATGATTCCCAACAAAATTATCTGTTTGGATCAATTTTTTTCAAACTTAGTATCTAAATGTCCCCCAGCCTGCTTGTTTTTTTTTTCTTGCACCCAAAAATAAGGGTGATTTATTGATTAAAAAATAAATTTCTGAAAAATGGTTCTATGAAACTTTACTAGAGCTTTAATTAAATTTAAACCAAAAGTCTTTCTGTGTTCTAGATCTAGTCAGAGATTACTTTTTTACTGTATTGCAAGTACTCTTTGCTGGAAATGAAACTTGAATTTTTTATTAGCAGAGCAAATTTTGTAAAGAGCATGTTTCAAGCATTATTTTCCCACAAATTATTCATATTTCAATATGGTTTATTCAAAATACCACAAAGGTAAAGGAAATCCAAAAAAGTTAACAATAAACGTCCAAAAGTGGTTTTGACAATTATACAGAAAAATTAGAGTTATGATTTTATATGTTTGATTGGTAGGTAAAAATGCATATATTTTTATTAAGATTTACTTCATTTGTGTAAACACCTTATAGGGGCAGATCCAAGGAAGGGCAATTGCCCCTCATAATACATGGGCTAAGAAAAAGACCATAGATCTTATACCCTAAACATAAGCAACTTTATTTATATATATATATATATATATATATATATATATATATATATATATATATATATATATATATATATATATATATTACGACATTTCAGCTCCTTAAAGAATTTCTTTGGCCCTCCTCAAAAAATTTTTCAGGACACATTAATGTGTACACAAGTCTGTATTGCATGAGAGTTATCTAAAATGACAAAAACTTAATTAAAACAATCATTTAAGTAAAAACAGTTATTTTATTAGAAATCTTTTGTAAATAATTTAAATATACAAAGAGTTCTTAAAATTGATCAATGTACACAGGGACAATCTAATTGCTTCTCTATTTTTAGTATAAAAGCATAAAACAGAAAACACTTATACACAAAATTAATTTGTAAAAATAAATAGAAGACTTTATTTGAACTAAATATCTAGAAAACCAATTAGGTTTTTAAGAGGCTATCACTACTTTTATTTTAAGATATATTGTACATCATGACTGTTGAAAAAAGATGATAAAAATAAGCTACTCAATGGCTTTTTATTTGCTTTGAATTAAAAGGGAAGTTGACTAGAGAGCCACATCTATTTTTTATTTTGTTGGCGGACATTTTTATCAAACAATCAGTAACAGTATTTAAATTTTCATTTATACAAAGAGTTCCGTAACCTTTGAGAGTATATTTCATTTTTTACTTAAGATCCAATACTAAATTTTAAAAAATTGATTATGGTAAAAGGAAGTTTAAGGGAGTAACTGAAAGCTACAGAAATAATGACTTAAAAAAACAATCCTGACATGCAGAACACAGATATCATAAATTGAAAGGGGTTATGTGGATTCAGTCAACTATGAATAGTAGGAGTTGTTGATTCAGCATACAAAAAATTGCACGCGGTTGGCAACACGAGAACCAAAAAAAAACCACAGCAGGATTTCGGACGTGACGACATCATGCGCAGTTTTCCATTGGTTCTTTCTTTATCCTTATCCCAGAATTATTTTGATTTTTCTTTATTGTGCGGTTCAGTGTGATCAATGGAACTTGAAAATTCGTATTGTGGATGTTAACGAGACATTTGTACAAACTTTTTGTTTATAACAATGCATCAGTATATGATATTGTGTAAATCCCCTGGCACGATTCCGGGATTTATTAATTTCGGTAAGCAAAGTGTGTATCTTTCTTATCACTTTCTAAGGTTAATAATAGCACATTTTAAACATTGATTTTAATAATTCTAGTTCGACAACGTTTAGAAGACCTACGATTTTAATGTACTATTTGTGCCTATATGTTATGTTTAGTTCTTTCGTTTAGTTCAGGAAGTTTTTCTATTTGATCTTCTTGAAGGTTACAAAAAATACTAAACGTTAATATTTACTGGTAATCTGTTTTAATAAATGACAACTAATTTTATTAGAAAACCGTCATTGAAACTTTTTAAAATGATTTGCGAATAACAAATTACTAAAACCTTTTGAAGGCTTTCAATTGTAAAGATTTATAAATATATAATTTAGAATTAGGTGGGGTAGGTACTTCACTTTTGTCTGTGTTACATTTAATATACTCTTGGAACTACAATAACAGCTGCCTTAACCACAATCCTAGACTAGTTTTTAAAATATATACACACTGATTAAAATAACACAGACAATTATATTTAAATATTTTTATCCGAAAGAGTATTTCTTTGAGTAACTCATTTATTGATAAATGTAAATTATCATTTTCAATATATACTAATTATTGATTACTTAATAAATTAAAATCCGGTTAAAAACCTAATAAAACGGTTGTCAATTCGGTTGTGTCCACTAATCTACTGCGCAAATCTAACATTTTTGTTCCGAGGGACAAATGCAGTAGCGCCAGTTTTAGGGGAATACAACTTTACGTGCCTGACTCAATTCGGTACATTCTCCTTTCATTTATCCCTTCAACTTCCTTGACTTACTAATCTTGGAAATCTTTTTGGCTCTCTCAGCGCCAGAATAACAACTACGTAACTTTTTTTGCTTTTTCTATTATACTGAGATTCTAAATATTGTTCAAAATTCAACATTAATACAAACTTATTAGTATTTTGAAATTTTTTGAAGTTCAAATTTTAGAATCGTAAAAAGTTGAAATGATTGAAGATGGATTTATCAGGAAATTTTCCCAATAAAAATGAAATACTTAACGGAAAAAATATAATAAATTTCATAAATCTTAACTTTTTCAAAATTAAAAAAGGCTTTGTTCTAATACTGTTCTATAGAGTTTGACTTGTCCTGTCGCATCATGCAAATATACGACGAATCACGTTTTCTTAGACAGAGTACAGGAAACATTTCATTTTTGACCTACCGATGTACATATGAAATAACAGAAATTTTTTCAGAAAAAAAAAATAACCATGCGTCTGGTTGGGGTAACATTCCACTTAAAATACTTCTAATCATGCACTGAATGTATTGGTGGGACAGTACATTGGTCCTTCCAGTATAAGAAAGGTGATAATGAAACCCCTTCAAGCTTCCGGCCGATTTCATTGTTTCCAACATTAACAAAAATTTCTGGCCGACAAAAATATCAATGATCTTTCCTGGAGATTATAGCATCGACTGAATAATGTCGAGTAAGCTTGAGGTATATGGTTTGAAGGGAAATCTCAGAAATGGTTTGATTTGTACTTGCCGGAACGTTCTCAAACAGTAATATTTAATAGAACCCAGTCTGAAAATTCAATTATTCCATCGGTAGTACCACATGATTCCGTTTTAGGTCCCTTGCTGTTTCTAATTTTATCAACGACTTAGCATAACTAGCCATTTTAGGATAGTTAACATTGTTCGCTGACGATACCACCATTTTAAGCATAAACAGATAAAGGTCAACTGGAAAGGATTGTCATGAAGTGACTTGAATAAGATTAAAAGTTGATATAATGCAAATTTCCTAACTATAAATATCAAGTGTAAAATTGACGACATCCAGCTAAGTGGACAAACTATTAATAATATGCATGTGACCAAATTTTTGAGCCTTTATACCAATGAAAAATTAAAATAAGAACATCATGTTTTGCAACTGGGTGGAAGGGTTTTGAAAGGCTGCTAGGACGTTAGGGTATTAGTGTTACAAGAAGTGATTATTTTTCTCTTGTTGAATCACACTTATGTTATGGACTATTTTTCGGGTTTCCGTACAGATAAGCTGTTTAATGGTGTAATACGTTACACGCACAAAGTGAAAACCACAAATTCTTGTAAGACAGTTTTTTTAGAGCAAAAAATCTTAACACTACCATTTATTTTTATATTGGTGACTATTTGTGTCAGTCATAAAAAGTAGAATATGAATTTTTATGCGAAGTCCATCTATTCAACACACTCTTTCCACCCCTTCTACATTATTAAAATAATCAATTATTTATAACAGTAAGAAATTATTTAATCACCTCCCTCTCAAAATTGGCTAAGAAACTAGAAATAAAACTTCCAGAGGAAAGTAATAAAGATGCTTGTAGCCAAGGCCTACTACCCTGTGTTCGAGTTTTTAAATTATAAATTTGATTAACTTATTATTCTTTTTATTGATATTATATTAAAATTAAGTTATTTTGGATTTCGTTTGAGTTGATGTTTATTTTAAATACTTGTTGAGTTCTTTAAAGTGTTGACGTTTTATTCAGTATGTCCTAGTGTATTATATATGTACTTTTAAACGTATTACTCTTATTTAAGTTTTCCATTTTATTTTTTTTTATTTTAATTGAGCCTAAGATATTCACTTTTTGTTGTAAAAAAAAAATTTTTTTTATAGCCATTTTAAACTTGTTTATAGAGTTATAATTTTAAGATTGTATGAGTAGTTGTATTTTGCCTGAGGCAATAAAGCTATGTCACAGTTGAAGAAGTTATAAATAATGTTAGTAGACCCAATTTTAATTTTTTACAATTGGGCATAATTCTTGTGGATCAAAATAGAGATATATCGCTTTTAAAACCTGCAGTAGTTCTACAGACCATGTCCGAAGTAGGGTTTAGAAAATGTAGAGAACGACATTCTAAACATTATTTCTAATATGTTACCTTTAAAACCCCCACAGATTATTCTAGATATTTTGTGTACCTGGCTTTTTCTTATATTTATTATTAGCCACTCAAAGAACTAAAGAAATTAACCGATTTTCAGAAAACAAATTAATCGTTGCTACTAATATTACATAGACACAATAATTTCAAAAATTAGTTTGTTTAACATTATGTAATTTTTGTACTGTAATAACCTCTGGGCACAATTTATAAAAGAAGTTTGGTAGTAATTATTGATTCAAATTATTTCAATTTTAATAAAAAATAATTTTTGTTTTACATATTTTTTTCCAAATATGAATAGTTAAATCAACCTAGTTTTTAAAAATATCCAGTATAAGTTAATAGCAAAAAAACTATGATGTAGGCTAAATATAAGAAAGAACCTAGTACAGCTATGATTTATGGGCTTTGATTTTTAAGAGGCACTTTTTTTAGGTCACAAATTCAGTGTAAAAATATTAAAAAAACAATCGGTAAGTGATGAATTATGCAATTAGAAAATTTTTAAGGGGTTAGTTTAATAATGACCTTTTTATAAGCTAAGTTTTGTCTTGTTAAAAAGGAACTAAAATATATTGAACTTTTTTTCTTGTTCAATTGTGTTATCCCAAGTCTAGGACATATTTATTATATTTGACTCACTAAAGATAGGTATTGATAATTACATTTTAGATTGCTCCACATGGTAAAATATATAGGGTATTCAAAAACAATATCAGGAAACTTAGGGAGGTAATTCTATATTCCAAAATAAAAGTAATAAAGCATAAAAACATCTCAATGGTTTCTTAGTCACAGGTAAAAAAGATAAAATTTTTATTTTAATGTTCTGAAGGTCGAAATCAATGACGGAAATTATCTGGATTTTTTCCAGTTAATCACTCTCGAAGAAATCGTTGATATAGTAGACAATTTAAAATACGTGTTTGGCCTTAGTAATACATCAATAAATTTTTATCTATAGTCTATTCTTGAACCTCTTGTGCACATCACTAATCTCTGTTTTAAAAGCTGTTGCTTTCCAAGTTCAATAAAATGTTGAAATGTTACTTCAATCCATAAAAAAGGACCGTCCAATGACACCAAATTATCGACCCATCTCACCAATTCCCACTGTCCCCAAAATAATTGAATCAGCCTTGCAAAAGCGACTACTGATTTCTTTTTGAGCAACATAATTTGTCGAATCACAATATGGATTCCGCTGATCGCTCTACAACACTGGCCCTGATTCAGTTGATGGAAATATTAACTGTTGCCTTGGAGGAGGGCAAGCTTGCTTCACTCACCTTGTGGGACTTAAAAAAAGCTTTTGATTATGTTGCACACGATTATCTTCTTCAGAAGCTGAAACACCACGATGTCACGGGCAAAGCTCTGTCTGTAATTGAATCCTACCTCCCAGAAAGGGTACAATCTATCGATTTTAGCAATCAACAGTCTTCTCCAGAGCAGATCCAAAGTGGCATTCCACAGTGATCTATATTGGGGCCTATCCTTTTCATAATATATGCCAACAACCTTCCTTATAATCCCCAGGAGGGTAACGCCTACCTTTTCGCCGACGATAAATTTGTGACAAGCACATCAGATGATATAGCTACACTTATTATACGTATAACAGCGTCCAATAAACTAAAACTTAGTGAAAAGACAGCAGAGAGCTGACATTACCGGACCAGTAAAAACTTTGAGCTTTCATATCAATTTTAAACTTACTTGGTCAGCCCACCATGAGAGCCTCTCAAAAAAATTGTTTACAAATCTATTCTTATTAAGACAATTAAAGAAAATGGTCACATTTAATATGGTGAGCATGGCATATTTTACTTTTTTTCCACATCTATCTACATCATGGAATTCTAGTTTGTGGCCATTGTGGAAATCAACTATCAATTTTTAGGATACAGAGAACAGCGGTTCGAACAATCTGAGGGTACACTACAGAAGTATTACGAGTCTCTGTTTATATTAACTACTGAATTCTTACCTTACGCTCCCTGTTTATTTTTGAATGTCTAATTTATGTAAAAACAAATATACGAAAGTTCATTACTCACTCTGATACATATGACCATAACCGACGGGACATTGACATAAGGTATTTAAGATTCAATAAATCAATGAACGGTACTAATTTTTTTGAAACAAAATTTTACCAATACATTTAAGAGACCTGGATGTTGGAAAATATAAGTCCAGAATCAAAACTCTACTGATTTCTATAGCTTACTATTGAATATTTAAGGACAGCATAGCTGACAGTTTTTGAAGTATTTATAATTTTAAATTGTGACAAAGTAGATTTATATTATAGATCTACAACCAGTAAGCACAGAAAATGTGAAAGGAGATAAATGCCTGCAAGTTTCTACAATAAATCAATCGAACGAACGGATGTATTCCCAAATTAATACTGACTTATATGTTCCCATCCGTGAAACACCATGCTACAACATATACGGTTATATAAAGTTTTACAGATTGTGGACTGTACTCCAACATTGTTCTCAGTATCCCCATGATCATATGGATTTAGGTATTTCTCTTTTCCCTTTTCTGTTAATTCCGTTATAAGGACCTTCTTTGCAAGAAGTTCTTCGCCTATTCTTTCCACGTGGTCGTATCCGACCAATCATCGTCGTTGTATTTCTTTAGGGATCATTGTATTTAGTTTCCCTATTTCTTTTACTCGGTTATTTGTGATTCTTTTTATACCTAAGATGCAGGACGAGCTTCTCCAAATGTTCTGTCGAAGGCAAGAAGACAAGTATCAGGTCTCACATCCACACAGCCCTATACTTTTGAAAATGGAATTGGATAACAGGTTAGTTCAGTGTTAGTTGTCCCTCTCATTCCTATTACCCTTCATCCCTTCAGAATTCGCCACTCTATTTTCTTTTTCGAGCGTCCACAAGATTTCAGCACTGTCCCAAGGTGTACATACTATTCACATGCATTTAATCTTCTCGAGAAGATATTATTTTCATATATATTTATTTGTGGATGTTTTAAGTTGATATTTGGCATGAAGGCTTATTCTATTGAACCTTCTCTAATTTGCCACCAGAAGACAGTTTGCCTAAAAAATCTAAGTTTATTTCTTTTAACATTTCCTTATTTTCACCGATAGGGTCAAAATAAGGAATAACATAGTCATACTTCACATTGATAAATCTGTACAATTTTGTAAAATTTATCAAAAAGAAGGAAGAGTACACTGCTTACTTTTTAGTCACCTTTTAAATTGTGTGTTCACTTTGATCACATCTGTCAAAACAAAAAAAAATATATAAAAGAAATGAATTTTGATTGTTTTATAAAGTCTCTCTGGTGGCAAGTTAGAGAAACAGCTGTACTTATGGATGCGACTTTAATTCTTATAATTATTCTTCATGTCAAATATCAACGTGATCCATCCAAAAATAGAATAGAATATTCTTCCTGAAACTAGGAAACCATTCAGATTTTGGCATTTTTTTAACCTCCCTTAGTTTTCCGATATTATTTTTGGACTCCCTGTATATTTTTGAATAAAATGTGTTGTATTTTAAGTACTGTCATTTTGTCTGGAAATCTTTACGGAACAATTACAACAAAATATAATAAATAAATTTTATCTACATATTCCTGAAAAGATCCATCCTGAAATTACTGAAAAATCGATACATACCGAGTAAAACATTGAAAAATTTGTGAAAATGCCTCCACAATTCCAGTACTTAGTTCGAATATATTCTCAAAAATCATGAAAATTCCTGCAAAATTAAGTTTTTTTAAGAATCTCAAAAAACCTATAAAATCCTTAGAAATTAGTGAGACACTTCTTGAAGTTTAGTATTATTTTTTTAAAATTTAACACAAGTCCAAGTACTAAAACTCAGATATGCCACCTCGAATTTCCACATTCGTCACAGTCCTATATTGGTTGTTTTTAAACACAAACTGCTTTAAAATCAATGCCGCAAGAAAGTGCATCTCAAGATCTCATAGAATATAATTTAAACATAAAAATATATATCACTAAAAAATTACCGCATATCTTATACTGATAAAGTAGATTTTTTTTTAAAGCAAAAAAAGCTTGAACCATAATTTGATATAAACTAAGAAAAGATTAAAATTTAAAGAAAATCATAATAAAAATACTATAGTAGTTTAACAATGAATAATGTTTATCTAAGTTTAAAATAATAAGTTTTTTCTCAATAAATATTTAGGAACAGCAACATTTTTGACAGTCACTCAAAATGATCACTTTATCAACTGTACAAAATAATTTTATTTACAAAAAAAAGCTAGAAACAAGTTGGTTTTTTTAAATATTCACACAAGCGACTATAAAAATTTGTCAGTTTTTTATTATAATTTTATGGCGAACATTTTGAGTTTCGCGTTAAAAATTTGCAGCTCCTATAAGGCGTTTCAAATATGTGTAAGAACAATTTTATAACTTATCTTAATCCTTATTTCCAACATAAAAAATAGCGAGTAGGCAGGATTACTGGCTTGTTGCAAATTACTGTTTTTTTTTTCAAAATTCCCTCAAGTCAAAAAATATGTTTAAAAGCTAATGAAATATGTGGGATACAAAAATGTAAAGATGCTTCTTAAGACTACGCTTGCGACATTTCCGTAATGACTTAATTTTATTTCCTCATTAAAATTGTAAAATAATGAAAATATAGCAACGATGCCCCCTATCTTTAAGAGAAAAGTATGTGATAGTGTTTCTGTATGGTTTTAATCATGGGATTTAGTTACTTTCGCTATTTCTATTCAAATATCCAGATGTTTAGATCGACGAAAAATTTGATAGTGGGAATGTTAATAAGGTAAAAGAAGGTATATTTCAAAAATAGTTCGGCTTTTACAGGGAGTCCTAAAAAAACGTGACGCAAAACTTTATTTTTTTTTTTAATGTAATTACAGCCGGTGATTGAATTATTAGGCACCCCTACAACTTTTCATTATCAGCGTATAAATAAAATAACGGTCTTTATCTTACGATTCCGAGAAGTGTAGAAAGTCTAAAAAGAGAGATAGTTTCCGTACGTAAACAAATCATTATTTATTATCTTAAATTACTCATATTTTCAACTTAGTACTTGTTTGTATACCGATCAGTGTGTATAGTGATTTGAAATCTTTTGTGTTGTGTAATTAGTTTCAATAGTGAATCTCTCATACATTTAAGAATGTTTTGTGTTAAGGGTGTGTGGCGTAAAATGGAATTAAAAATATCAATATTTAAATTACAATTTTACACTCCGTATAAAAAACTAAGTATTATACTATTGTGAAAATCCAGAAATTTTTATAAAAAGTAAAGAACTGTGGTGTGGGTATTAAAATTTAGGTGAAATGCTGATTTTGTCTTAAAAATATAATACTTGTGCAACATCGCATTTTAAGGCAGAAAAAAATTAAGAGTTGATGAGAGATGGTTCAGTGAGACCCAAACTCTAATAAAAAAAAATCTAGGTTCTTATAATTAAAAAAAAAATATGTGCTACGCTTTTTAGGAACATCGTGTTTAAGTTGAAACATTTTTAAAATGTACTTCCTTTAAGTACTAAAAAGACTCCCTGAACAATATAAATCCCTATTATAAAAAAATGATTTAATTAAGTCAATTAATTAACAAATTAACATTGCAGTAAGCCAGCATTAGAAGAAGTTACAAAATTGATCTCTATGCTCTCTTACGTTTAAAATCTGTATAAAATGTATGTACACTCCTTAATTTAAGGAAAACTAATGCTATTTTTATAACTGAGTATACCAGGCCAATTTACTTTGAAGAGAAAGAGCTTAGTTCAAATTTGAAACGCCCAAAAAATTTACATTTGCGTCAATGAACAGGTATACGGTATATATTTATTCTGAGTGGGTCCTCATTAAGAGAAAATAGTGGGGTGGTCTAGAATACGTTATACTTTTAGCTGGTATTAGGTTTAAACTTTTTCTCATTGGAATGATCAGAAATCTGACATGTTTCTCAGTTCACTCTAATGTTTTCTTTATTTTTATTAGTTAGTATGGATCCACCATAAAAGCGTAGGAGCAATACATGGATCAAGATTTTGGTATTTAATTTGATCAAAATACTTTTTATAAAACCAACTCACAAAAAAATCTCAAAAGATTCAAGTTTTATCGAATGTATTTTGACATAACAGCTTTTATGACACATTTAGATATACCTGTTCAAAGAATACAATTTAAATATGTTCAGTTAAAAATGGAAGCAACATTTTTTTTTACATTTAAATACACCTGTACGTACTGCATTTTCTTCTTCTAGGAGTGAGAAATATGTTCGATTAGTATTTGGCTCAAAGTCTGGGCACGGCATAACCAAAATAACCAGTGGCCTAACTATATATTAAGATCCCTTAAAATTTGCAGTTTAACGATATTTAGTATGAAACTACGGTAATTATTTAGTTATTTAATTAAAAAATATCTATTTTGGGATGTAAACTGCGTAAATAGAAATGAAACTTCGCGGAAACGTTCAGCTTTAGAATATTCGTAAAATGTATCTTAGAGGTTAGGTTGTTAATGGTTATGCGCTCTCCAGTATCTCTTTTCCACAGTTCTTTCCCACTACATGTATCGAGATTCGAACCTAAACCACATAAAATGCAAAATATAATTTCCAAACACAACTAATTTCCCGGCCGCGAGAATATTTAATATAAGTAGTTCACTTTTCACATTAAGTCATCCGGCAGAGGGGATCGTCTGCTTTGTGGGTACTAGAACTAATCTTTGCAAATATTGGTACCCACGACTAGCGACGATTTCTAACCAAGAACGGCGCTTCTATAAGGAATCTATATTCACTGGCATAAAATCAGGACAAGATTTAAAATTTCCTTAGAAAATTTTATTTAAAATTATTCCAATTAGAGGCAAAATAACTTTTTCGAATTTCTAACCTTGGATGTAAAAACAATAAATCCCAAAAAATCCAATCAAAACTTTTATAATCCTAGAATGGAAAAATAGTGATTTTAGAAAAAATGGAATATATCGATGGTGTCCTCGAAGAAAATGACCCTGAAATAGGCGGCAAAAAAATAACGCCTAAAGATTTGCGATGAAAAAAAAATACTATAAAACCACGCCATCATCATTTCTTCATATATGCGGCGAAAACTACAACGCCAAATGGCATAACGGTGAAAAAAAAATACATCTTTAATAAATGCGACGAATAAAATTACATCATTAACAAATATGGCAAAAAAATTACATCTTTAAAATGTACCACGAATTATTTTTACCGTATTGTAAGAATTATAATAGTTTTCGATGCACTTTTGAAAGTGACATTTTTTCGTCGCATTTTCAAAATTATAAAAGTTTTCGTCATAATTTTGGATGTATAATTTTCTTCGTCGAAATCGTAATAATTTTCAGCGTACTTTTGGAAGCGTAATTGTTTTCTTCAAAATTACAAATATGTAATATTTTACACCTAAAATTTTATAAAATCATAGCTTACGCCGCACGTATTTTTTTTCATCACATACTGCTTAGGTGTCATTGTTTTCGTAGACATAGTCGATATAGTTCTGACCCCCGGTCATTCCCACAGCGCAAGAGAGAAAGAAGATTGAAATCCGTATCTGTGTAATGGACGGAACATAGAACCACGTAACCCTCTAACGCAAATAAATACACAAAACCCCGCCCATTATAAAGAGAGGAGAATATGGCTTTAAATCTTATATCCTATGTCTATGTTTATAGCATTGACAATATAACCTTCAAATTAGTTGCACTTCAAGAAAAAATATCTCAATAACTGAACATTTCTGCAAAATTTTGAAATGTATAATTTTGTTGTGATATAGCATAAATTACTCATTTTGGAAACTACTAAATATACAGGGTGTTTCCGAATAAATGCTAAAAATTTTAAGAGGTTGTCTTTGAGGTAATTTTAAACATAAAAATTCATATAAATATATATCGGATAATGCTTAGTCTTTAAGATGTAGGTCAGGTTTTTAAAATTTATCTTATCGTTTATTAAGTCAAATTTGGTATATATAACAATTTTTGCAGTTTTAATAAAATAAATGTATCATTATGTCAAATAATCTACAGACTGATACTTTTTCCGAGTCATATAACATTTTACACCTCAAACTTCTTTTTAAGTAGCCATCGACTCAATTTAATCATTTCCCAGTTTTCCCATCTTATTGTAAAACTTTTTTGCCTCTTAAGTTGTCCTTTTAAAGGCAATAGTTTTTCCATAAAAAAATAAAATACATATTATGTAAAAAATCATAATGTATGAGCGAAAATATCTCTTCTTTAATAACAACCCATACTACAGAGAGGCATCTGAATACAATTTTATTTTTTTGTGGAACAACTATCTACTTTTAGAGAAAAACTTAAGAAACAAAAAAATCGACAATAAAATGGGAAAAATAAATGAGTGATCAACTTAAGCCAGTGGTGTAAAAAAAGTGTTTGCAGGTAAAGTGAATCATCAGATTATTTTGCATAATAATAATTTTGTTATGTGACGAATGTAAAATTTTTTACGTGTACCAAACTTGATTTAATTATTAAAAACCAGAACAAAATAAACTAACTTTAATACCATGCATCTTAAAACCTAACCATTATCAAACATATGTTTATACGAACTTTGATGCTTAAAATTAACTCAAGAATAACATCTTAACTTTTTTGGCACTTATTTAAAAACATCCTATTATATGTATATTGCTTTTTAAATAAATAATTTACACAATTATGTTAATAGGATCCAACAAGATCAAACAAAGAACATACGCCTATGGTGTAAAAGTAATTCTTGTAGAAACTTCTTCGTCGCAGTACCGGCCGGGTAACAAATAGCCTAGCGATTTTTTGAATAATTTTTTGTGGAGATAGCTTACCCGTTATTTTGGTTATGCCGTGCTCTAGGTATAACCAATTTAATAAATATACTAAAATGTTCTATTTTTAAAGCGATATTTAGTTTAACTACAACGCTAAGTACTTATATTTTAAGTCATCCTTTTTGTTACCCAATGGTTCAAATTAAAAAATGAAACATATTAACTTAAGATAGTTACCACTACACTATATTATCTTGTACGTTAGGTACTATGTAACTTTATCAATATTGAACCACTGTGAAGCTTTAATTAACCATTGCTTGTTAGTCCCGTAGATAAAATATTTCTTATTAAGTTAGGAAACAACGACAGACGACACAAACAGCTGTTTTACATTAAAAAAACATGGTGGGAACAACTATTAGACTACACGACATTCAGGATTCCTAACTAGGACTACATCATGCTGAATCAGGATCCTAAACCAATCAGCAAGTGGTCGTCGCTGGAACTCCGATATATACCACGGCACTCTCGCTTTCTAAGCACGTAAAAGTTAGGTCTTCTTCTAACCATGCTGGCAGGTTGTATAACCATTGTACCTGATATATTTTTTCAACTAATCTTTATAATTTCCACTCATAAGTATGACATGTCTTTATGAGCAATAAGAAAATTTTCGCGAGTCCTCAGCTACTGACAATATGTGAGCTCGTGTCGCCCACATATCAGAATCTTCGTTATTCTGCATGAAAAATTATATGTAAAGAAAAAAGTTATCACGTGAATTTTTTGCCCTCCCCTCGTAATATACTATTTGGTGATTCTGTCGGTGTACTTAGATAAATATTAATTTATAATATTTATGTCCATATTGTTTCGCTAAAATAATCAGTGTTATGCCGAGCAGCCACTGTACTGCGATGCGGTATTAAAGAGAGATGGAGAAAGGTCTTCTCTCTCTGTTTCTATCGGTGTAACGTTTCCACTTACACACAAACACAATTATAATTATTTACTCAAATACACCGGAATATAATGCAATATTTTCAGAGGCACTAAGCAAAATTAAAAAATACTTAAAGCATGATAAATGTTTATGATTCAGTTATCTTAAGATAGAGATATAAGACAACCTCTACGCAAAAGTGAACGTTAAATATAGAACTAAAAGTTGGCGGGAGTAACTTAAATTAAAATTGATGAGTTCAGCCCAGTGACGTAGTGAAAAAGTTTATCAGCAACAACATATTTTCACATATATTGATGTTCTTGAAATAAACTTAAGCAGAGTTTAATTCAAAATAGACACAAACATTTATTTTTGCATTTTTTAATAAATAAATTATGCTGTCTTTCCTATTCTTTCTATAATAACCTCTATAGTCGCTCGCCGCACATCGACTAAGTATCTTAAACACTATTAGACCACGCTAAATTGTTTCCTAATTAGTGTCCTAATTAAGTAATGAAAATCAGCATCGCTCGATCGCCATAATTAGGTTTCTAACTGCCCTAAGTGCTAGCTTGACTCCAGTACCTAGCTTCGTTGGAATACCTGAATATCGGATAATCTAATAAGTCTTTTGACATTTTAATGCAGCCGAAAGCTATATGTACCTACACCTTTATAAAAAATATTTAATCTTAGGTTAGTAATTTGAGTATAACATTGACAACAACATAAAAATCTTACTTTTAATTACCAATAACTTAATAAGCAAAATTTACCAAGTAATGTACAAATAAATAATTTACAAAAGACGTACAACACTCCTTTGAACTTTGAGCCAAAATATAACCATATCACTGTAATAAAAAACTTAAAAACTACATTTTTTACAAGTGATTTTGCAAGAACGATAGTAGGGTGGTCTCGTAATGTTTACTAGAATCTAAGTGTCTTAGTGAATGCCTTTCGTTGGGGTATATTTGCAACTGGTACGGTTTCCCGGCCTTTATCATACAGTTTATTAATTGTGAAGTATGGTAGAAATGAACATTTTCATCTATCAAACCGTGAATAATGAGTAGACGATTTTCTCTAAAATATATAAGACAAAACCAGATTAATTCAAAGCTAATAAGTGATGCTTACTTTAAGCTATTACTTAGTAAAAAAATATGTCTTTTAATACAAAAGAAAATCCATATTTAAAAATTTACTCACTCATCTGGGAACTTATGAACGAAATTCAGCACAGAACCCTCCTGATATCCTTCTGCATTATGTCCCGGCAAATCCATGTATCTTTCAGTATATCCTGTATCGTAAAGGTTCCAATTCGTTACTGGAGCACCAGCTATTGCTAATTTGAACACATCTGGATGATGTATCAGACCCATCAAACTTAAGTAACCACCTAAAAATATATATCTTTTATACTCACTTAAAACAGAGCATATAATTTTTCTGATTGCACATGTTTACTGTTATATCATCCATAAAGGGTTTAAAGCGATCGATTTTTTTAATAGAAGCAAGTTATCAATACTCTAAAAAAAATTTCAGCTTTGCGAGTGATCCCCAATTCTATTCATTTTTCGAAAAATCTATAAGTTTGTTAAAATAAAACTTTTGTTAGTTGTTTAAGATAAACAAGATAATTCATTGTTCGCACACAAACTGTTCCTTAGTTATATTTTATATCATAAATGAATGATCTTCTATGCCTAGTCCTCGTTGGGCACTTTACATTCCACAATGGCTGCAAGTCATTCGAGACCGATCGCCTTTACGAATCCAAGCAGTCTCGTTATCTGATCTGGCTCGTTACGTCCAGTTATATGTTCCTTGGCACATCTCATTCTAGGATCCTTTCTTCAGGATTCAATAAATCCAGCAACAGTTTTAGTTTCCCCTTACCAATGATAATTGGAACAGGTAGAATTGGTTGAGGTCCAAATGGTTTAATGTGTTACCCCTTAATCTGCTTTCTTCTTCTTCTTCAGGTGCCATCTCCTATCGGAGGTTGGATATCATCATTGCCACTCTCACTTTATTTGCCGCTGCTCGAAAAAGTTCTACTGAGCTACAATTGAATCACTCTTTCAAATTTCTCAACCATGAAATTCTTCTTCTTCCGATATTTCTTCTTCCTTCTATTTTACCCTGCATGATCAATCTAAGTAACTCGTATCTCTGGCCTCTCATTACATGTCCAAGATATTGCAGTTTCCTTATTTTTATGTTGTTAATTATTTCATAGTTTTTGTCCATCGCTAGCAATACTTCTACGTTTGTTTTTCTCTCCGTCCAAGATATTCTCAACATCCTTCTGTAACACCACATTTCAAACGCCTGCAGTTTATTTATGTGCTCTTGTTTTAGTGTCCAGCCTTCCAACCCATACTGCAGCACTGAAAATACATAACATCTTAAAATTCTCAATCTTAGTTCTAGAGTGATGTATCTGCTGCACAGAATGGTGTTCAGTTTTACAAACGCACTTCTTGCCATTTCTATTTTCGTTCTTATTTCTGTTGTTTGTTCATTATTTGCTGTTATCCATGTGCCCAAGTATTTGTATTTTTGCACTTTTTCTAAATTCACACCTCGCAACTTTATGCTTGTTTGCATGTTTTGTTTTTTAGTTATTACCATATATTTAGTCTTTTTTGTGTTCATTTTTAATCCGTTTTGCTCGCAAACGTTATTTGTTTCGTTCACTAATTCTTGGAGTTCTTCAGCGGAGCTAGCTAGCTATGATAGCAGTGTCGTCTGCAAATCTTATGTTGTTTAAAGCTCTTCCGTTTATTATTATTCCCTTACTGCTTTATATTTATCCAATAGAAAGTGCTTTATTTTTTTCCTTTATTGAATTATGCAAGCACTTTTTTATGTAAATCTGAAGTTAGATATCCAAGGAATAGAAATCTTTAATTTTTTAATTTCATAAGTTCATTTTGCACTTTTTAAGATATGGCAGTCAGAAAGAAGCTAAAAGAGTAAGACGGTAGGAAATATATTAAAAAACTAAATAAAGAAACTGCAAAGAGAAAAAAATAAGAAATACAAATACAAAATGAGGTTAAAAAGATTAATAAAGAAACTGATAGACGAAAGCAAAAATAGAAATGTTGGTTGAATGGCCCTTCCAGATACAAACAAAAAGCTGTTATTTTGAAAATATCCATTTTTTCGAAAGTTTCTGATTAAAGTAGAGGCCCAGGCATGATATTACATAATTATTGTCCTAAAATATCCTAAAATGCATAGTTTTCTTTTCTTAAAATTCAAAGAGTTTTATTATCTTTCATTAGTATTTATATTGGTAACATTTAACTTCACTGAAACTTAAATTTATCTTTTATGTTTTTGATGTAATTTCTTACCATAAGACCACCCGTGTATTGCCACTCTATCCAAATCAATAAATCCTAAACTTTCCGAAAGCCATCTTAGGACCTCAACTTGATCTTTAAGTTCAACAGTACCCATTTTTCCTTTAATATATCCTTCAAATTGTATACCCCTGTGCTGAGATCCTCTAGAATCGATTGCTACTACACAGTAGCCCCTGGCTGCCAGCATATGCATCCGTAGTTGTCTCATACCCTAAAAATATGCAAAAATAAACTTTTGGAAAACAAAAACGTAATATGAAGTCATTCGAATCAATTATTGTATGATAAAATGCAATTTTGAACGTTTTAAATCACTGAAAATTTCTTAATATTGGTCAGAAAAGATCTGAAATGTAATTAAATTATCATGTGCGATAGGCTCTTGAATTCAGAATAAAAAGAACTTTTAAAATTCAACATTAAAAAGTCGGGAAGGTATTTAAAAAATTATGTTAATGGTGGTTACGATAACGTCTTTAAGCTCATTAATAGGTGCTTTAAAAATGTTTTATCGGATTTGTTCTAACTTCAATATCGGGGCAAAACAAAATTTAAATCAAAATTTGAAAATGTTTTTTTTTTTAAACATAACTCAAATACTAAAAGTCAAATTACTTTTACCGTGATTCCCATAATGAGTGTCTGTATATATAATCTGGATCTGAAAAGTAAGGAGAGTGGGCTAGGCTCCCTATAGGGGTCTGTCTGGCCCAGCCCGTCGCCCAGCCTCAAGAATTAAAGTAGGCAACGACGTTGCCAAGCGGCTTTGCTATTATGAGGGCCAATACTTGCCTAACATGGATCCTTTTTTTTTTAGTGAAAGAGCGGGACAGTCACGTAGAACACGTTCTAAAGTCTCATCTTCTGTTTCACAACCGCAACATATGGGAATGTCGCATACTTTCATATTATATATTCTCAGCTGACAGTGCCTTTTACGGATAATTGAATAATTGCTGGGAAAGTTCACAGTTTATGGTTTCACCCTTCGTATTTTAAAGACACGGTAGGTAGTAATCTTTGATTAGTTTTGTTATTATCGATTTAGTCAGAAATGTCAATGGGTCTAGCTACAGTATCTTCACCTCAGTTGTCTATTAGGCTAGCTGATCAGCAATGTTGTTTTCATCCGATGAAACCTGTCGGGCTAGTAGTGCCTGTTTGCTTACTGAATATATGTTTACCTTCTATCTAACAATATTTCTATTGGTAATTTTGATTGAGGGTAATGTCAATGAGCTCTGTTTGAGTTACACTGGCATATTCATTTCCTGCCTAGCTAATATTCATGAGAGTGGATTAAGAATGAATTCCACATTCTCTTCCTTTTTTTATCTGTGTAGATGTTAATTTCATCTGCCACATTTGTGCTCGAGAGTTGTATAGTGTAGAGTTTGTGGAAGACAGATCTTGGTGTAATAGAGTCTGACTTTATTTGGAGGAGTGGAATCCTGTCCAACATTTTTCTTCACAAACGACATCATACCGCACCAGATCTTACACTTGATTAAATTCCTTTGATAAAAGTATCAAGAGGGATCAGACTAAGGATTACCTCCACTGCTCTAATTGATGTAGTTCTTATGGCTCCTGTAATATTGAGACATGCTGTTCTTTGAACCTAGTCTAATTTTTGGAATGCTGTTGTCTGATTAGTTTTGGGTTACCATACACTAGTAGCTGCATATGTTAGCATTGCCCTATAGATCCACCCAGTAACGCATAAGGTAAATTCCCAAGTTTTCCCTATGATTCGGCAACACTGTTCATAAAAATACTTATCTAAATACAATATTTTTGGTAACTAATGCATTAGTAAATGTTTCTTGAAGAAATATAAAACTAGACAAGTCATTTCATACCTTAAATGTATTGGATACTAATTGAACTTCAGGTCCACCATACACGTTTAAAATTGTCGGATATTTCTTCCCTGGCTCAAAGTTATGGGGTTTAAATACCATCGCATAAAGAGTATGTCCTACAATATGAAAATAAAAACATTTACTTACAAAAATTGATAAAGAATTATATTTAAATATCGAACTCTCAAGTAAGACCAATGGGGCAAATTTTTACCGTCTGATACACCAAAAGTTTTAATGCAACGCATAAAAAATATGTCTTTTATTCACTATCAAATAAAAGTAAAAAGATGTTCCAATCCAGGTTTAATTATATTATTATTTGAACACATTGTGTTAAAATTTCAAAGTATATTGTAGTTTTCAGCGACAACTATCGCCAACAATCAAACCAAATGACCGTAAACTTATAATTCAAACCAAAAATTTCTTTGTTGAATTGATCACGCCAAGAGCAATTCCAATTTCGTTAGAATTAAAGCCGAGGGTAGTGAAGGCATTTTTGCAAGGTAAAAACCAAGTCGCAATTTCAAGACAGGTTGTTTAACTGATATACAGCGTATCCAAAATAATTTCCTGTTAGAAGGGGACATTGAAAGAATCTACCAAAATCAGGAAGTAAAAAAACTCCAAAGTGCCAAGTTTAGTGGAAATCAAGCTATATTATTAAAATCAATATTTTCAAAAAAAAATAAAATTATAACTTTGACACCCTGTACTGCGAAAACTATCAACTTTTGGAGAAAGATAAATTGGGCTAGACCTCATATTTTAACATCAGGAATTTGCGCTACCGAACTTTGTACAGAGCTTTTAGAGAAAATCTTATAAGAATATTGGCTACTTTAAAATTCATCCAGTTCTGGAATAGTTAAAAACGAACACACATAATATTTTCATTAAGTATTAATTTAACTACCTATTATAATTTCTACTACCTCACCTGAACTGATTTCGTGAGTATAGAGATCAGGTGAATACATCTCGCATATTGAACCGGGCGACTCGACCAAGTAACCTAAGGGCGTCAAGTTGACCCCTTCCACCGTCCAGTCAGTCTCGTCGACTCGAAATACTTGACAAGCCGGTGGTTTCTGTATATTGCTGTAGACGGTAACTAGTAATGAACAATCCTGGAATAAATAAAAATTCATTTATTCTGAAACTTGATTTTAAAAAAAAGAGTTCAATATTTGGATCTATTTTAATTATCATCATTAAAACATTCAGCTTATCAGTTGTTTCTTTCATGCCATTGTCATAATTTAATGACGAAAAAACTTTCTTACCTTATTAAACTCGACCGTGTATGAATATCCCGGTCTGGTCAGCAGTCTTACCTCTCCTGGTCGTTTCAACGAAACGACGTACAAGTGTTTCTCTAGAGGGGTCTCTTTGAGCCCCATAAAGTAAACTAGTTGTTTTTCGGAATTTACCCAGATATTTTGACCCATTAACTCCCAATCGCCCATTGTGAGTTGGACTTTCGAGAGGATTTTTGGAGCTAGGAATACAAAATCAGTAGCCTGAAAGAATAAATTAGGAATAACAAGAACGTACATAAATTTGCATGTTCGACAAAAAAGTGAAAGAAGTATGCTAGAAAATTACCTGTGAACTTTCTGTAACCCCGTTTGTTATTGATGAAATTTGAGATGTTACAAGATACAAATGTCTAAAACCAGTGTCTTCATTGGCCCATATAAATTTAACCTACAAAAGAGGTAAGCATTAAATCAAAACAAAATAAAATTTCTTATTCTTAATAAAAAATGAATAGGGAAAAAAAACACCAACCTAGGAGAATGCAAAATACTTTATATAGTCAGACGTAGATGCGAGAGTTTTCCAAAATGAAAAAAGTTTCTAGAACTTATTATCTTAAAAATTATCATATATATGTATATTATAACAGGGTGTTCAGTAATATGTTACTCTGGGTAGTTTAAAGAAGGCCTCAAAATAACCATAGTGTGGCAAATATCACTTTTACCTACCCTGTCAAAAATCATTGAGAAATTGGTTGAGAAAAGAATGGTGTCATTTCTATCAACATTTAAAGTTTTAAATTGCAACCAATTTGGTTTTCAGAATGAACAACACATAAGTCTTTTGGAAATTTATATATTACCCTAAACGAAGGAGAGCTAGCTGCTGAGGTATTTTGTGACTACAAGAATATTTGACTGTGTCAATCATAAAATTTTGTTGTAGTAATTGCAAATTTATGCATTTGATGATGCCTCCTTAAATTGGTTTCAGTCTTTATGGGAGGAACAGGTAGTCTCTTGTACAGGAGCAAGGTCTGACTCTAGAAACATTAATTATGGAATTCTCCAAGGGTCTGTTCTTGAACCAGTTTTGTTTCTTCTATACATAAATGACCTTGGTCGATTGATTGAGTGACATAGCGGACTAGGGTTAAGAAATTCTTACACTACAGCCTTAAGATTTATTGTGTCACCAGTTATATCTGTTTTAAGTGTACAAGTTGGTTGCCTTGACTAGATATAGCAGCCTGTTCAATATATTATTAAGTTATCCAAGGAACTAGCTTCTGGCTGTTTTGCTCTCAGGCCAATATCTATGGTAGAGCAATAAAGCTATCAGCTATTTAAATGACTTATTATGTCCTTGTATTTATTTATAATACAGAAGAGCACGGGATGTTTTATGTATAGCATAGGGTGCCCGAGAGCCTTGTAGACCTATATTTTTGCGAGAAAAGATTATAACTTTTCCATGTTTGTTTATTTTGGAGAGCATTTGTATAGTTTTTAAAAAATCCAAGAGTCTGATTCAGGAAGGTCAATACAACACCAGACAGACTCATAACATTCCGCTGCCAGTACCCTCAACCGCTATGATTAAAAATAGTTTTATTTATAATGCTTAAAACTGTTCAATCACCTACCTGAGGAAGTAAAGGGAATAAATAACTTGACAACATTTAAAAGAAAAATTTGAAAAAATACTTTTAGATAGGGTTTACGACAAAATCAATAAGTCTTTTAAAAATAGCGTGTTCGTTCGGTTACCTTCTTTTGTAGTCATTTCGTTGTCCCAAGCGATTTTTTTCATAAATCAGTTTGTTTGTAACGCCTAAAAAAATGAGTGACATCAATTTCAAGTTTGGGCACAGTGCAATGGAAACCTTTGCCATATTTTAGTAGGTCTACGGATACAGTGTTTAGCCAAGGGCCCAGGATCACGCAGCGGAAGACCTTCATCTTCAAAAACCGATGACAATGTCGACAGAATCCGGGATTCTGGGCGTCCAGATCGTCGGACTGTCAGAATGATCTGGGAAGAATTAAATTTGATTCGCTACCGTTCGTCAGACATTGACTTAGAATTAGGGATGAAAAGGTATCTTGACGTTTTGGAATCGATTAAAAATGATTCCTGGTTTTGCAAGGTTTCCATTGCACTGTGCCTAAGTCTGAAAAAAAAAACCTGATGATAGTACACCGTTTCCTTTTCTTTTGTATTTTATATTATGTGTATACATTATTTTCCTTTTATAATTTATGTATAGTTTGTTTGCATTATTCATTGCTTTTATTCTTGTATTATATGAACTCTACTTGATAATGTCTCTTGATACAATAGCATTGTCTGTAAAAAGTTTGTATTCTTTTGACAATAAAACATGTTTTGAATTTTAATTTTGAATATCCTGTGGGTTTTTTCTCGCTGTACTTGAAGTAACATTCCAGGATAATCTTGAATAAGATTGTAGTAATGGATTATCCTTTCAACAACTCTTGCTTGGTGTTTATTGGCTTTGAATAAACAAGTCCTTTAATATTCCCTCCAAAAAAAGAAAGCTAACGGATTTAGGTCAGGCGATCTTGGTGTATATAAAATAGATCTATCTCTACTCATCCAACGATTACCAAACCTATCTGTTAAATGGAGACAAAAGCTACAGCTCAAAAGATAAATCACTGGGTATCCTTTTTGGGCCACATATTTTCCTTGGGAAAAAAAATTATATGAAGTGTTAGGGTTATTTTGATGCATCTCGTTACTGCCAAGAGTTTGACATACTGAACACCCTGTAATATATTGTTTTTTTTTCCTGTTTAAAAAAATTGAGTTTTATATCAAAATTCTATAAATCAAAACGAAAAAATTTGCATTAAAGGACACCAGACCAATCTTATACTTGTGGCCATCATCTTAGGTTCGCCGAAATAAACTGAATTTGAATTTATTATCATCCAACCCATTTTCAATTCGAGCCATCGTTTTTTTTTCAGAAAAGGGCATGGATATCATTTTAAAGTTTTTTATGAGTTTATAAGCTAATAAATAAGTTATTTTAAAATTTATTGAAAACTACAATCACAGTTTAACTAAAATAACCAGTAGGTTAACTCAGCTCTTCTACTTTTTCAAGTATACAATTTTTATGGTAAACATTTAATCCGATTCTCTCTAAGAACTTTACCTCATTATGTTCATTGGACGGCAAGAAATACAGCAAGTCATGGACGTTGATCCAGTATTGTGAATCTTGAGAATAAACAACTTGAACTATGGGACTACCCGACAGACTGTTCAGTTTCGAAGAATGATTGTAATATGGAAGATCTTGACTAAAATTGCTAAGCGAGAGTATGACTAATTCTAAGTGTTGCTGGCGGCGGTCTAAGAGCTGAACCCAGATACTATAAAAGAATATTAATCGGTTAGGTTAGGTTCTTGTAGATTTTCTGAAATAAAAATCTAATTTTATAATAAAACTTTTCTAGTAATTCTATATATCTTGTATGTCCTACATTAAAATTCTTTAAAAGAAAGTTTGATGGGATATTGGTCAGCAGAGATTTTTACAGTTTTGATGAATTTTATTATAATATCCTGCGAGAAAAAGTTATATTCTTATTTATTTGTTTATTTAACTGTTGTTTTGGCTTTTGTAGTTTTCTCTTTGTATTATTTATACATTTTTTAAAATATTTTTGGTCACGTTTGTATTGTTAACAGATATTATTTGCTATTAGCTGTTTTAGAAGAATTACTGTAGTATTTAATTAAGCATATATTGAATTCAATTGTATAGAATGAGGATGTAAAGTCTGGAATAAATTCATTATTTAGAAAACGCTGGTTTTTTGAAAAATTGTTTGGAACTGTTGCCTTCGTTTTTAAAGGTTGACTCGAAAGGAACTGCTATAATCAACTTTCATTTCTTGTATACTTTAAGACTCCTTACAAAATTCTAAACATTTTTTCTATTGCATGTTCTAAACCTAAATGTAACTATTTTCGCTTTATCGACAGTTAAATCTGGAAATATTTATTTACCAGTATAAATAATTCAGTAACCTGCTTGTTTGTCACTTTAATTTTAACTGAAAATGAAACCTAATGAGATACGAATAAACATTTTTATGAAAATTAGATATGGTAATAGGGTAGTGTTGTGGAACTTAACATCTTACCACCGCTTTCCGGCAAAACTGGACTTAAATAGAGGTCCAAGTTTGTGGAAAGTACAAGGATGTCTGGGAAAGATACCGGTGGATCCCACTGATGAGTTCACCACCGGTATCGGGACGAAACATCGATACATTTACTACGGTGGTCGAAAATAGATCGCTAGCTACATGTCCTTACCGCCAGGTGAATTGCTAATTGCGACAGTAGCCAAGAAGAAGTTATTTCAAGAAAAATATCCTGATCTTCCGCCAATTTCACAACCGACAGTGGGTAAAACTGAGCAGAAATTTTATCGACTTGGTCATGTTCGAGATGTCGACCTGTAACTAATGACTACAAAAAAGTAGATATATTATTATGTGTTCAAGATAATCACCATATTATGCAGATAACTACAAAATTGGATACCGAGATAACAATGGTATTAAACATATTGCACATTAATAAGTATCATCTTTCAAAATGTAAATCGCCCAAGAACTTTATGAAGATGATTATGACGAGTATCTTCGATTTTGTGAACTGTGACTAGAAATGTATTTTCGGGATCCCATTTATATGAAAAACATTTTTCTTTTCGACAAATCCATATTTTGCTTAAATGTGATGTCAACACACAAAATTATCGATATTGGCCGAATATAAACCCACACTGGATAGAGGGGAATACATTCAGTTCTACAAGATCTTATTTCTACAATTTCGGTGCTGTTTCCTGATGAAGAGAATCCAGATTTACCCTATCAAAATATCTAGTTTCAACAAGAAGGTGTCGCGCCACATTACTCAGCAGATGTTTGCGTTTTTCTTAATGATGTCTTCGCAAACAAGTGGATTAGAAGAAGGGACCTATTGAGTAACCGCTGAGGTCTCCAGACTTAAACCCTCTTGAATTCTTTCTGTGGAGTTACCTTAAAGGTAAAGTTTTCCAAACTAAGTCAACTGATAGAGAAGACTTAAAGAATGGAATTATTTAAGAAATACGGTTATTTATTATAGAAGTAGTCATAAATGGTTAGAATGAATTTATAAATCTCTTAGGTTACTGTCAATTAACCAACGGGAAGCATTTTCAACATTTAAAAAAATGATAAATTAACTGTTGTTACTACTTCATTTCGAGTTTTAACTGTCGATAAATCGAAAAAGTTTCATTTAGGTATAGGACATGTAATATAAAAAAAGTTCAGAATTTTATTCAGAGTGTACAAAAAAACTGGGGGTTACTATTTAATAAATTAAAGTTCATTATAACACCCTGTATGAGTTAATATATCCGAAAAAGCCAGCGTTTTTTAAATAATAAATTCATTCCAGATTTCACGTCCTCATTGTATATGAGAGTTTTCATTGTCACCAGCATAGACATATAAAAGAACATACCGCGGATCCCATAGAGAGAACATGGCTCCCGTTACAAGAGGAAAAGAAGTAAAAAGCGTATCTCATTCTAATAGGTAGAACGAAGTTTACGCATGTAACACCACCAAGTAAATTTGATGGATAAAATGCTTGTATGCTTCGCTCATTAGACTGAAACAGGTTGTTCTCCTTATTACTTCATTTACACTCTTTTATGTCTATGGTCTCGCATATAACCTTATTTTATACTGGTGTTACATATAAACATAGAACAGACCCCGGGTCCCTGTGTACCGACTTGCATTTGGTGTAGGACAGATGCAAACATTTAAAGATAATACCTTTCTCTCTCGAAAGCGGTGGGGCTAAGCTTTGTGCAGACTTGCCGAAACGAATCCTTAAGGAGGTCCAATCGCTGCTCTATTAAAAAATATTAGATCATATTTAAAATCAATTTTTTTTTTATAATAGTTTAAGTCGTAATCTATACTATAGCGGAACTTCAATTAACTTTACCATGTAAATTTTTGAGAATTCAATTTGCATAAATGTGAAAATTTGTACAGAGTCTTGTAGGAAATTAGGATCTTGGCACCTTCCTTTGAATTATACTACCATTTATTGATTAGATGAGGTTGAAAAAAATTGAAAATTGGCTCTGTAAAAAGATTAACCTGCATGAAAATGCATGAGCTCGCACTTCTGATCTTTGAATACATTCAATTTGTTGCTATTTTCAAATAATACAAATTAATTAATCATTGTGAGATACATATATATATATATATATATATATATATATATATATATATATATATATATATATATATATATATATATATATATATATATATATATATCAAATTATTGCTTACCAAAAGCTAACCTGTAGTTAATGTCATAACGTTTATGATGTGTATTAACTTTTTATAACTACACTATTACATTTTATGCATTTGCTCTTCAACGACAGGTCCTTAAGATATCACAAATCATCAGTAATACTTTTTGTTTCTTTAAATGGGTTATTTATATGAATATAATACACATCTTGGGGAGTGAAACTTTCTTCTAATTTACGTTTTTTTTTTCTTTCACTATATTTTGACGCTTTTTACGTTTGAGACTTACAAACTTATAGACATTCGAATATTACAAGAAAACATTTTACTCTTTTATCAACTTATTTATTATAAAAGAGTAAGATTAGACTGTCTCGGATATAAACATAAACAGTAAAAACACAACGTTGCCAAATCACACACTAGTTATGAATTTATTGATTTAATTGAGTCGAATGAAGTTCCATATTTAATTATTTTCTTATAATATTTTTTATTGCAATGATAAATGATTTGTAAATTATTTATTTTTAAATCATGTTATTTTTTATTAGTACTTTAATTTAATTGATCAAATATTGGGTACTATACTTCATTTGACACACTTGGTAATGAATGAACCTTCTAAAACTAAAAAAATCATTCGAAAGCTAACCTTTGAAGTCACGTGACCACAACGACGTTACAATGTTGTAATCAAACGGTGATCCAAGGTTAGGCTCCTATATTTAGTTATTTTGATTTATTTCTCATGTAGTAGCGAACGGACCTCCTTAAATATTTTCATTTTTATTACACTAAGCGTAAGTCGGTACACTACGACCCGCCGTCTATTCTTTATATGTCTATAGTATTACATAACAAATTGGCTTAGGTCAGCGATTCTCAATGTGTAGGGCGCGCTCCCTGGAAGGTGCCTTATAATAAAAGGGGGAAAGCGTATTTTCACAATTTGCAGGAAAATATTGAACTTATGAAGGTGAGAAAAATGAATAAAATGAATTTAGTGAGAACTCCAAAAAATATGGAAACTCAGATCACAAATTCTAAAGGTTGAGAAATGTTGGCTTAGGTGATAGCCAGGTATCCAAACAAAATTCAGTCTTTTAACAGACTAACAACTGTCAATTTTGAGGTTCTCTTTTATGCCCTCTATAAAAAACTATTTTCAGGGTTATACACATCAACCACTGCTTCGGAACCGCAACGTAATGCGTATTCGACACATACTATGCCGTTTTTTTAACAATAAATTTATTCTTAATCTGCCTATTTATCACTGTTCTCTGTAAATAAGCACAAACTAAATATCATCAGTTCAATAGACCCTTTAAAATTTTTAATTTTTAGTACAGCATGAGAATTTGTCTCAAAGCGTAAAAAATAGTACAAAGTTTTGTCCAAATTTTGCTTCAACTAACATCATTGTACATGTGCTTAAATCAGCCGAATATACACTTACAATTCTCCATCTGGCGTCCACCCGACCCGCACTAAGTACTCCATCCACGAAAACATAACGTTCAATGAAAACTGTAAATCCAACAAACACAAATCAACAATTTGCAGGTGTTCGTTAAGCTTAAATTCAACTAACTTAAGATACGATTTTGAGTTTGCACAACCGGCTCTTGGGAATCGGAATTCCTCCACTTCTCCAGTATCTGATTGGGAGGAAGGGAAACAAAAGAGTTTCACGTCTCCATCGTCTACTTCTTCGTATAAAATTCTATAAACGCCACCTATGAAGAAAAAATATTTTAATTACTTACAATATGCTTCTGTTAATTTCACTTTAACCTGTGATCATAACTGTGGTATAGAATTGATGTAATTCAGCCATATACATATAAAATAAATACTGGCAATGTCCCGTACAAGCAGTAAGTGGAATATGATCCCAACAATATGAAACAGAAGTATTAAAACTGCTTGCCCAAAGTCCTCGATGCGCAGAAGTTAATTGCTTTCACTTTATTGGTTATTTTGAATGCTCTCGCATGATTATATTGACATATTTTTCCCAAAAAATAGATTACCTTCAGATTCTAAATTTTGAATAAAAGGCCGTCTTTATATTTAAAGAGTAATTTAAAGATAATACAAAATCCTTACTGGCTAAACAAATTGTGATGACAAAAAGTTCGCTTTCTTTATCTTTATTTTTAACATCATTTTTTTATGTTTGGCTATTTTTGTATGAGAATTAACTTCAGAGTGGCATTCGGCTACTTCAGAAATATTAGAAAAACCTAATGATAACCATCAGAACAACATGATTACATCTTCCTCGTAAGAATGTATATAACTATGTATATTTTTGAAAAATAAACTCATAAATATTCTATACAGTTATTTATTTTTATATCAGGTTAGAATGCATAATGATTTATACTGAATGACTAATCATCTGAATATTTTGAATTCGATTAAGTTGACGGGTTATAAAGTCTAGAGGCAAAAAATATGCTGGATGGTGGAAATTTAGAGACTTTTGAGAATTCCATGAGAGCGCTCTGGATGCTACCATCTGGCAATACTGGACGAATTTTGCCACCTTAGAATTCAATCTAGAGGTAAAATAGTTTGAAAGGTGGTTATCTAGAAGGTTTTCTCCTCTGGCAACACTGCTATTATTTAATGTTGGGATCAAAGATTGTTCAACATGATCAGTATTTATTTTATATGTACACTCTCCTGCACGTGTTTTTGCCATACCTAGATGAAGATCTGAAAACACAAAAAGTTTTATTTTTTCAAAAGAAATGATCGCAGCGTAAAAACTCCAACGGTATCTTAAAATTTAGGTATGAATCTTAAAAAACCGTTACATTTATCTCCAAAACCCATAAACATAGGTATTAAACAATATCATAAAAAAGTAAAAAAAAAATTAAAAAATTTTGATGATATTTGTACTGCTATTTAATTTCAAGTGCAAATATTGCAGAATACAAAAACCAAGACAGTTTGAAAGAGGATTGCTTCACCTTTAAAATGAGCGGTAGATCGTCCAATTTGGTCTCTTTGGAACAAAGTTAGACACATTTTTGTAAGAAAATATGTTTTTTTTTTCAAACGCGTATGTTTAAAAAACTAAACGAAATAGAAAAAGTGTAGATAGAAGAAAGACGTGTTTTTGGTGCAAAGAATATCCATTTGGACCAAAGTTAGACACATTTTTGTGAGAAAATAGTTTTTTTTTTTTGAAACGCGTATGTTTAAAAAACTAAACAAAATAGAAAAAAAGTGTAAATTTTTTATGACATAAAAAATATTAAATTTGTAAAATTAACGAAACAAATTACACGATATTTTGTTGAAGTTAAAGAAAAACACTTTTACTTAACAAAGGGACAATTTAAATTCATATTTACATTTACTAGGTACTAAGCCTTTTAATGAAAACAAAAAGAAATATCAGTCACTACTAATTAATTAGCGGTCAGTTCTTAAATATCAATAACTATAACGAAAAAAGTAAATATCAGTTTGTTATATAGTATAATAGTTACGTCTCAACATTTTTCTCATCCAAGTGGTAGCCTTTGCTTTTAATTACAGCCTGGCATATTCTTGGCATTCGCAAGATTAATTTGTTGAGAGTATCTGCCTTGATTTTCTTCCACTCGTCTTGTAAGATTTCCCCTAAGTAAGAAACCGATGTCGGAAGTTGCTTTTGAACAGCTGTTTAATTCATCCTATAATAATTCTATCGGATTTAAATCTCGGCTCTGTAGTGGCCACTCCATGACTTTAATTTTTTTCTTTTTTTCAAGACTTTCCAAGTAACTTTTGCAGATATTTACAGCGTGTTTGGGGTCGTTATCATGTTGGAAAGTAAAAGGAGTACCTACTAGACGAGTACCAGACGTTCTTGTGTAGAAGTTTTTATAACCTTCCTTTTTCAAGATTCGTTCTACTTTTACAGGGTCACCAATACGGAATCCGGCTAAGCAACCGCAAGCCATTACTGAGTCACCTCCATGTGTGACACTAGGAACTAAACAATCTTTCAAAAACTTTTCATTTGCTTTTCTAAACACATACACTTTTCTTTTCGATCCAACAACTGCAAACTTCGATTCGTCGCTGAAAGAACCTTTTTCTACTGCGCAAAGCTTCAATTTTTTTGTTGTCTTGTTCATTTTAATATATATTTTTTTATATTTACGAGTCTTAACAACGGTTTTTAGTTGCAAGTAGTCCAAAAATTCCACTTTCATGAAGTCTTCGACGTACTTATACTTTCAAATTATAATATATTAATTATAATTTTCAAATTTTTATTAATTTGTACAGTTATATCAGAAACACTGAAATATCTATTATGTAAAGTAGGGATGAACAATATATCTGTCTTCTTTAAGAGTTGTTTTCTTAAGATATTCTCTATTACGTCTACGATTGATAGAGCCAGTTTCCTTAATATATTTTCTAACTTTGTAATCGACAGTACGTACACTTATATTCGACTTTTCTGCAGTTTGTTTTTCTTTAACTTCAACAAAATATCGTATCACGTTTTTTATTAATTTTACAATTCTGAAATTTTTTGTGTCATAAGAAAAAAAATTTTTCTAAGATTTTTTTTAAACTATATATCTATGTTCTTTGCACCAAAAACACGTTTTTCTTCTATTTACACTTTTTATCTATTTCGTTTAGTTTTTTAAAAATACGCGTTTCAAAAAAAAATATTTTCGTACAAACTTTGGTCCAAATAGACCGACGATCTACCGCCCATTTTAAAGGTGAAGCAATACTCTTTCAAACTGTTTCTGTATTCTGCAATATTTGCACTTTAAATTATAACAGTATAAATATCATCAAAATTTTTTCTTTTTTTTTACTTTTTTATGATATTGTTTAATACCTATGGTTATGGGTTTTGGAGATAGATGTAACGGTTTTTTGAAGATTTATACCTAAATTTTAAGGTATCGTTGGAATTTTTACGCTGCGACCATTTTTTTTGAAGATTTTCATCTAGGTAAGGCAAAAACATGTGCAGCAAAGTGTATATGAATTTAACACTTATACTTTTCATACTGTTATGACTGCCTACCCTACCATCCGCCACGTAGCTCCGACAGATTTTTTTTTATAAATTGCACCTTCTCGGTTTTATTATAACTAAAATGGCAAGGGTCATATTTGCACCACGTGTCGCAAATATTTTAACTCAAGAAGCTTGGCAACTATATTATGAGCATAGTACGTCATTATCAAGAAATGCTTAAGAATGTTTCGACTGTGTCTACGAAAACAATTACAGTTAAACAGCATGCGGGTCTCAAAATGTGCGGCGTAAACTATGATTTTATAAAATTTTCGATGTAAAAAATTACATTTTTGTAATTTCGAAAAAAAAATTACGCTTCCAAAAATGTGCTGAAAATTATTACGGTTCCAAAAATGCGACGAAAAAAATTACGCATCCAAAAGTACGGCGAAAACTATTATAATTTTGAAAATACGGCGAAAAAATGGTTATGTCTCTTCGTCGCAATATTTTTACTGTAATTTTTTTCACCGCCCTTTTATTTTAACAGTTTTCCTCGTATACACGCATTTATTAGTAATGTAATTTTTTTCGTCGCATTTATTAAGAATGTGATATTTTTCGGTGTTATGACGTTTAGCATTGTAGTTTTCGTCGCATATATGAAGAAGTGATGATTTTCACCGTGGTTTTATAAATGTATTTTTTTTACCGAAAATCTTTAGGCGCTATTTTTTTCAACACATATTTGAGCGTCATTGTCTTCATGGACACCATCGGTATGATTAGCTTCAACGATGCATTTGTTGATTTTCTATGTATATTTTGCCATAAATTATCTATACACATCGGGGTAACGGTCAATTTATTATTTACAACAGAATAATGCAATAATTAAATTTTCAAATTTTGATATAAATGTCGAAGGCTATATTTTATTTTTAATTTTAGAAGTCTGGTAATATAAAACCACAAATATTCATGTAAACAAATTAAAATGTTTAATGTTTATTGATAAAACATTTATGACAAATTGCATGTTTTAATGGATTAATGATCCTATATAAATCGTTTTATAATCGATTTATCAGTGTATACAAATTTCGCTCTTGCCAGCATTCTTTTACATCCGAATAAATTCATGAAAATATCGCTTTATTATTTTTTTTTGGGTTCCATAGCCACGAACAGGGCCGTATCGTGCTGACACAGAGGGGAGGCAACATCAGACGTCACTCTAAGGGGGCGACATAAGCAGCACTAATTAAAAAACTGAAGAAGTTCAATAAACCAAACGAAATTTAGAAATCTGTCATTAATTTTTATTGAATATCTATATTGGCTGCCACTTTATGAATTTGCTAAAGTTAAAGTTAGAGGGGTAGCAAAATAATACATTATTGTAGCTGAAAATTGATACCATTATTTTAAAGTAGTCTATATTCATACATTTTCTACATTTTTTTTCAATCATCATCGAAGGTTATTTTAGAGAAACAACATTAGGGGGCGGCATTTTGAAGGCTTGAACACATTGGCCACGAACACTTTTAATTTGGTTATGTTCGTTCGTTCGTCCGTCTGTATGTCACACTTCAAAAAAAAGATTTAGGTACCTCCAGATGATATATGGAAAGTTAAGGAAAGTTTTTTCGCACTTATCTCATCGAGGGGTAACGTGGGGTTTAAAAAGGCAATTAAATATGTCATATAACATTTTTTATTTAGTCGCCTTATCTATACATAAAAAGTGTACGTCTGTTTGTGTAGGAGCTTATCTTCGAAACGCGTGAACCGATTTCAATAAAATTTTACATACATGAACATGAGGTTGTCAGGAGTGATCTAAGCTACTTTTCTTATGTTTGTCTGTCTGTTTGCACAGAGTACTTCCAAACGACCAAACCGATTTCGATGAAATTTTACAGACATCAAGAGGCGGATATATACTGCTTTTTTTCTATTTGTCTGTCTGCAAGGGCTAATTAAATTTTTTATAAACAATTAAAAACACTGTTTCTGCGATAAGATGGAAGAGATCATCACTGGATAAGATTAAGACCGTAGACCGTAACGATTAAATATTGTTTCAAAACAATTCAGTTTGTTATAAATAATGGAAAACCGCTTCTTCTGATTAGATAAAAAACGGAGAAATCTCATAACTTAACAAACTTTTATTTCTCAAGTATCATGTGGACGATTTCGACGGTAAAAGATAAAATAAACTAAACTTTGTTGAAGAACGGTCGTCACTGGTTCTTAATTTTCTGAAAAAAATGCACTCAATTATTTACAAAATCAGGACTTCTTCCAGAAGATTTGCTATCAGTGGCTAAATTCTGGTTACCTCGCAATATTTTGTCACAAATTTACTCTTATTTTATTAATTTTGATTTATTTCAATTTTTTTTACATTTGCTAAACAGAAAGCTAGATTATATTTTTCCGATATGTAATATTCTGCAAAGTTTATCAGTATAATTTAGATATCTGGCCAGTAAAAAGTCTGGCGCTTTAAACATGTAAAAAGAGGAAAGTTTCCTATAATGTTCATGATTTTTTTTAACAACTTTGAAGATCAGACATGCTGTTACAAATCATAATAAATATATTTAACATTTTGTTACGAAAAACTTTCTTTTTTAGTAAGAAATAAGATCATGTACTCATTTTCTTACCTAAACACTTGGGCTGCCACCAGTAACCTTGGTACCTACAAAATTCTTCTTGCATTACATATGATGGTACACCAGCACTTAAAGGATCATCTGCCAAATTTCTTCCTCCTAAACAATATTAAAGCCATACCTAAATTTGATGTAAATGTATTTCGTACCGCCACAAAAGGAATGCTTTGGAAAAAAACGTTTTAAAGAATTACTCCATTTTTTTAAGGCTCATTTTGACATACAAAAACAGACATACAATATTGATCAGTTGTTACACAGAGGATAATAGAACACATTCACTAAGAACTGATTTATGTCAATGTAATCTTTTTAACTTATGTTTAATGAGATCAAACAAAAAATTTATTTTGATTTGATTATATTACCAGATTGTAAATTAAAAGTAAAGCAATATAACTGAAATTCTTTTTTTTCGAAACTTACTTTTATGGTTGTATATCTTAAATAAAATACTTGTTGTCTAGTATCAAAATCTATATACTATATAATTAAATTTGTACTTGGTTTATGTTCAAAATAAATGACTCAAGTATAAATATTTAGTTTTAAATCACTATTTTTTTTATAGCATTTACCAACAACCTATTTTTCTTTTCTTACCTTTGTGTGCATAAGTTATTCTAACATTAGAACCAGAAACGGTGTGTGTCACCCATATGTCATGATTACAAATATAAGCGACAAGCTCTGGATTTGTAGGACATATCTGAGGATTCAATTTAGCTCCCATCGAAGTCATTCTTAATTTGGTTGGAAACAATTGACCATTCTAAAAATAATTAAAATTTTGATCAAAATAATGGATGGACCTATAGAGAAACAGGGATTTAAAAGTAAACAGACAGTTTAAATAATCCATTTGTTGAAGTTAATATTACCTAATCTTATACATATAAAGGAGTAGTAAACGGGATAGAAGCCGGAGAGGACATTTTTCTGTTGACCCTGTTTAGTCTGAATAGTGATAGCTGGATGGTAATCCAATCATGCTTTAAGGATAATATTATTTATACTCTATTCCCAAATCTTGATGACAGAAACCTCTTAAACTCCTTTGAGGACATATAACAAATATAGATAGAGTCGCCCCCAATTTAACCAGACTAGTATCAACTTATTTTATTTCTTATTTAAATTGCCGCAGCTTCTAATTTAAGGAGTCTCTGTTACACAATTTACGTTATACATTGTCTTACTACAGTAAAAGTTAAAAACTGGAAACAGAGAGTTTTACTTACCGTAAATCCACTATCTACACACTGAAACAAACTACTAGCAGCTGGAAAGACAATCTTTCCTGAATCTTCGTGAATTTCATAGCTATTTATGCCCCAGGTAGCTAACCGCTTTCTCTCCCACAGAAGTTGTTCTTCTCTGGAAGACCTACAAGGGTCAATAAAAAGTTTGAACAAGTAAAATTTACATAATTTACCAAAAAACTTTTATATATTTAAAGGGAACCACCACTAAAAATATGAAGGCTTCCCTTTTTCTTACTATTTGTAACAAAAAAAAACCGCTTATATTTTTAAATATATGGTGTTAGCTGTACAAAATGATTGGAACTGAATTACATAATATATTTGTCCTTGTCTAATAATAAAAATTCATTGAGATATTGAGGGGTGCAACAATCCCACAATACATGTATATTTTATTGAAAATCGTTTGACATTTCATGGAAATATAATGAAATCCTACAGATTTATTGACATTTATTTGTAATATGCAAGATCACTTGATGCTGAATGTTCTGTGTGACTATCAGTTCATAAACACTATTTCCTTTTTAAAATTGACAAAAATTTCAGTTCCAATCACAGATTTCCACAATACATGTACATTTTTTAGAGCAGTGTCCCACCTCTCAGCAATATTATCAAAAATGAAAAAAAATACCTGTTAGATGATGATATGCAGGGAAAATTTGATTCAAGGACACATTGCCATTGAAGCCGCATACTAGTTGGTTGATTTGTATTTGGTATGTCGGTAAAAAGTAAAGTAGTCTCCCAACCTTAAAAAATACATATAACTTAGCAATAAAAAAAAATAAAAAAAATTACAAATTTTTATACTTTTAAAGTTTTGAGAAAAATGTAAATTCTTGGTAATTTTTCTAGAAGATAATCTAATATTTTTTTCAAAAAAAAAACATTAAAAGAAAGAACAAAAATATATTGTATACAAGTGGCACCCTGTTAAAGAACAGAGCCAACTGACTTATAAGATGGGATACCTATCAGTAGAGATAGATAAAATAATATGTAAGAATTCAAATAATTTCTTTTTATACTTATTTTCTTTAATATACATAGTATTTACAATTACCACACTATCTTTAAAAAATATATTTAAATATTGGGTATTTAAATATTTGAAAATTTTAAAGAATACAAATGTGTGAATGTGCTCAAAGCATATTATGTTGGCAAAGAATGATGTAGCTGCATTTTTTGTTACATACTCTTTTCAATATTTCATACTAAAGTAACAAAGGATATATCAGTAGTAGCTCTTTGTAAAAATATAGTCAAAACTTTAGAATTTTTCCCAATCTATAATGGTATAAACTGCTATTAAAAAAACTTGTACTTTTTTTTAATAAAGGTACCATTTAATTAATTTAAAAGAAAATTACCAATATAAAAATGTATTCTTTCATTTTTCTTCTAATCTTTACTTGTCAAAATGATGGCAAAATATTACCTAATATATTATATATTTTACAAATTTAATATTAATGCTAATAAAATACCTGTCATGATCTCACATTTCTTTATAACAAGTAAGTTTCATTTATTTAAGATGATTTTAGTATTTAAATTGTTATTTCTAGGTTTTATTTGTATTACTAACTTGAGTGATTACTACCTCTTACTAAAATATAGTTATGCACCCTATCTAGGAGCCACAAATAAATTCAACAGTAAAGAAAAACTTTTAATAAATAAACTGTTGAAAAAGTACATTGTTTTTCTTTATGACAGGCAGAGTAACGCAAGCTACAACTTTCAGTAAACAGATAATCTTTTTAGGACATATGTTTAGATGAGTTTTTTCATGAAATATACCAGCTGAAGGTTCAGACAAAACTTAGAAAACATTCTGTATACATACTTAAAACTAAAAGTGGTTGAATTACACAAATAGAACAAGTAATCTTTCATAAAGTAATAAAAACAGTTAAGTATATGTATATACTATTTTATAAAATATTACTGAAAATACATTAATATTAACTAACCATTGTGTGGAGTACTAAGAAAATATATCCGAGTTCTACCATCCTGCAAAGTCCTAAAAGTAAATGCTGTAGGAATCATGGTGGACAAATTTGATAATTGCCTTCGTAATTCACTAACAACTGCCCTAAGTTCAGGCCATGTAAGTTTTTTACTTTGAATTTCAATGTTTTTATGAAGCTCTTCCGCCACTGGTTCCTGTGGACTTTCGCGCAGTTCCACTTCCATTTTCTTTGGACGTTTCTTTTTGTAACTGGCTAAATATTATTTCTAGAATTGTTATTTCAAAACAATAAAGGCTCTTCTTATTGTGACAGCTACCCACATATTTTTATATTAAAATGTTGCGAAAACACTTGTTTATGAATAAAATAAATCACATTACGTTGCGGAGTGTCCTAAAAATAGCGTAAAAAAACGTTCCGCTGCAAAAAATCATTTCTTTTTTGACCCAAATCTCAGCCAAAAACGAAACTAACCTCATTTACTTGTCATCACATCGATGTTGCCGGCTTTATATTAAATATAGACCAAAAAAGCTATTTTCCCACTATTTTTTTTTTCAAATTTTAATGAAATATTTTATTTACATAAATTTTTATGCCGAAATCCCAAAAGCTTTTAGCAGTGACTGAGTAAATTTCGCAAGTATTTTTTGTAAACAAACTTTAATTTGACAGCTATTTGTGACGTAAATTTTGGCAACGCTCTAAGTAGTAAAGGCCAACTTTCGACAGTTCAAAAGAGGATGAATTTTGATTAAGCGACAGTCATGGACAAAAGTTTTGTAAAATGCAAATATATATTCTTCGATAAAAGATGCCAGATACAAATTCATATTCTTTATAAATAAAGGGAAATAGAATGCCAGAATAAGGATTTTTTTTATCGTGATGAATAAGTACGTCACTGCCTTGGATACGATAAGCAAAGGGAATGCTAAAAAATATTCATTCCGTATACATCTTATTTTAGGTATGTTCGGAATCGCAGCGTAGTATAGTTACAGAATTATAGGGCTATTCTTTTGAGTAATTATCACTTTCACTTCTAACACTTGAAGTAATCACGATCACTTCAGCCCAATGACAAGTAAATGCATATTCAAAAGAACATGAAGTTATCAGTTTCATTTTGTTCACATTGATCAATTACTCAAAAGAATATAGCCTATATCATCTGCTCTTCGAGTATACACTCCCTTATATGGCATATATTAATAGAGGCACCATGTAAGCTCCGCGGGCGTTACCCAGCAAAGAGAAAGAGTGAGGATGAATACCGTTAATGCTATCTTTCTCGCTCTGACGGCAGAAGTAAACTACGAGCCAAATAGAACTTTTCTCTTCAAATATTTTCTTAGCTCCATAATATCGCACAGAGCATCTACATCGGCAATCTCTCCCAAAGTTCAAATGTGAGATATTCAAATTTTTCAGAATAAGTTTCCTGGGCTAGTTTCTCAAGCTCTATATTTCTTTTCAAATTTAGTATAACTAGGAGACCTAAATTGTGAAAGAGTTGAAGGTATCTGACAAAATAAACCGTTTTCACCACATGACTCGTATTTCGTGAATGTTAAGTAGATATGATTTTAGATCGTCAACACCATACAGTTGTTTCCAGCCAAAATTGCAATGAATATTTGAAGAAACAACAATACCGTTTTATGCGATGGTCGCGCGAGTTACACGGAAAAGAGAAAGAGGGTGGGCGAATATGGGATCGCGGTTCGGAGTAAGAGAGAAAGCGCTTTCTCTTTTTGCTGTGTAACGCGTGCGGACCATTGCCTGGGGCCCTGACCTCGAACTGGGGAACTTGAAGTGAACGGTGAAAAGATAGCGAACGCATATTCTTGAAATGTTAATCACTTAAGCTTTGTTCGCGGGTCACTTTCCGAACCGATTCAGAACTAGTACGGAATTAGTTCAGGATTGCCGTACAGCGCATACTCAGTTATTAACCGGTTCAGGATTTGTTTTTACCGCGAACGATTTTGGAACTTTGAATCGTCCACTCTGGTTTGCATACGGTGTTAAATGCTGGTTAAAATAGTTGTTTTTTTTTTGTTTTAAATAACCTAAAACTGTCTTTTATTAGGTTTTATTATTTGTATTATTTTAGAGAAATATTGAATTATAATTATTATTCTTATATAATATAAAGTCCAACTGTCAGTTCCTTTTGGAATAAAACGTCTTGTTTTTTGCTGAATAGAATTTTTGATAAACAAATATATATTTTAACAGATATCTATTGTTTACTCTTTATTTTGTGTTAAGTTCATATTTCGGGAGCCTCAAAGTAAATCTAATTCTAAACATACGCCTTATAAAAAGATGGGGGTTTTTCTAAACAAAAAATAAAACGCAATAGTTTTAGGTCAATTTCTTTTTGATTCAAAATACATTTTTAATAAAACTAAAAACCGGCCTGATACGTCCCTATACGATGCAACTTCATTTATCGCAAACCATAATACACGCCAGTTCTTGTCCATTTCTCAGCTTAACTGAAAATAGGAGGCAAAATTTCCTCAAAATAATTAGCACTTTTAGGAATTTTGAGAAACTCTAAAATTTCTTTTAAGTCCTCATCGCTGGATGATAAATGGACATAATGGGAGTATTCACTAAAGATATATTTTTTTTAGGTTAAAACTAACACTTTTTTTTAACATATTATTTAAGATTGTAGGTCGATTAACACTAATTAAAGTAAAACCAATATAATATAAAATATATACTGGAACATCAAATGCAACGAATGACATAAACAAGAGAAAAACCTAAAATAAAATAAAAACAATTGTCAAATAGTTGCACATTGCGGCCGCAGCATGAACGCTGGCGCTGCATAAAATTCCGAACTTACAGTAGTTCGGTAGTTAGAACTGGTAGGACTGGTTCAGAATCGATTTCGAACCGAATTATTTTCTCCGCGAACATGGGACTGTAACTAAAAATTCTGAACTTTGTATCCGCGAACGCTGCTATTTCAACTGCGCATGCGAATTAGTTCAGAATCGGTTCTAAATCCTTACCGCGAACAAAGCTATTATATCCTCGTTCGCCCGGAGGAAGGTAAGCGAACGGTGAAACATGCGCAAATCAAATGTCAGCCGCTAAGTGACATTTTTAGCGCACGGATTTCAAAAAATAAAATGGAATTAAAAATTTTTATTTTATTTTTGGTTCTTCAAAATATCGCGTCATTAAAAAAATAATATATTGACGAACCGTTTCTTTAAGACGTTTTATTTTCTGAATAAACAGTTGAAACGTAATTAGGTGGTACCCCGATATTTTCAAATTTTTTAATAAAATATCCTTAGAAAGTTGAATATGTCTCGCAAATTTGAGATTACAGACATATAACATTATTACAGGATATTCTGTTCATTACTCAATTGTATGAGCGTGCTATTTAAAAATGTTTTTCTAGGGCCAGTTCTGCTTATGGATTTAACATATAAATACTTGTGTCCATAACAGTATCTTAGTTAAGTCTAACATAATTCTTTTTACGACACAACTTATAATAAATTTGAGAAATCACAATTTGTAAGCTATCTGAAACTTTCATTTAATTCATTAAGTAACAAATTTTATTTTTAAATTATGTTAACTACAGCACTTAATTAGACTGTGTTAAACACTATACAACACTACAATTAAATAAATATTATGATTATAATTTATCAAGACATATAAAAATGAACCCTACAGACCAACGAATGAGATCCTTCAGCATAAAAACCTTATTTATGGTACATAAAATAAAAATATATATATTTAAAGTTGAATGTGAGATCCGCCAGTATCTTTAATGGACGTCTTCTGTTTGGCCTTTGGTTTCGGTCCCTGATCATAAACAGTTTCACTATCATTGTTCAAGTTTCAGGTTTTCTTTCAAATTTACTTGTCAGGACAGAACATTTTGTAGTAAGAGGCTGGACACTTTGTGAATTCATAAAATAATAACTGATTGGATAGTTTCCGTAGTGGATTGGGATGATGACTTTTAGTCATATTACGTAGAGTTGTAATTTCCACCGTTTCAAGGTTTATCAGTGCTGACTTTCTGCAATTACTGTCAGTATATTACTTTGTATATATGATTGCTGCTTTTCTTGATATCCCTTTTTCTTTATATATTAGAATCTTCAGGTACTTGGCTCTTTGTATGCATTTTTGTTTAACAGTTTTAGAGTGTCAATTTAAGATAAATTTAATCCAGGCAAAGTACAAATATTGTAATAGCAATCAATAACTTCACAAAAATAATAACAACAGCAATATTTTTTTTTTACTTTTGACGATTAATTTAAAATACCAAAACTCTTTTTGCCTAACGTGGCAACAAAATATACTACGGACATTTTCGGTCTGACAGGTCAATTCAATCTGTCATTCATTTTATTTTTTGAATTTCTCGGGTTTTAGCATGTTCATACCTGGCATCGTTGGCTTTTACAGTCAAAAAGTTCACATCGCCACTCACATCACACTTTCGAGGATAGGGGCCCTGCAGTCTCCAATAGTGTATGTTCGAAGGTCACCCCAAAGTTAGGTATTCTACCTCACACCTCTTGTTTTTTTTTTAAGAGATGCATTTAATCCACATATTTAATTTTTGCAAATTATTTTACCATTGTTCACAAGTAAATTTACTTTGTTTCGCCAAGAGAAACCAACTTTAAAATAGCAAAGTCAGAGGGAAAGAAGAAATGCCAGTTGTCGCAAATTATAGCATAATGATTAATGATAACTTTTTCCTCTGGCGAAGTTATAAGGTTACAAATTCTAGCTACTATTTGGACAAACGTTAAAGAAAGCCAAGGGCTTTTGGGCAAAAGCAATTTTTTGGTCGAAAATATCTTATATTCCAGGAATTATGGATATTTAATAATAAAAAATGTCTTGAAAAATCGTAAGTGCTTCGTCAAACTTAGCAATAAGGCAAATCAAAACCTGGCGGTTACCATGGTTACCCGAGTATTCGTGAAGCACGAAATATTTAAATAGATCGGCAATTTTGGACAGGACCTTTCTTGTGTGCCTGCGTCCGTTATTAAAATGTTTGGATTCTAAATAATATTAAATTAAATTTAAAATAATCCATTTGTAAGTTTGTTTGAATAAAAACGCTTTTTCAAAATAATGTTTTTATTGATCTAAAAAAAATACTAATAAAAAAATTTAACAGTAATACTCTAAATACTAAGATGGAAAAAATAAGCGTATATGTTATAAAAAGAAATACAAAGTCATTTAAAAAAGAATATCTGTAGCTTTACCTGATTTCGAGTAATAATTACCTCGTTTTAAACAAATCAAAATCAAGCAAAGCAATGTGTACAGTTAGAGAATACTCAGATTTCAATATGAATTTATTAATATTTCTTAAGAAAAGTTTACGGGCCGATTCACTAAAAAGATATAAAGTTTAAAACTTGATCTAGTTACTAAAAAAGTTAACACTTCTTAAGTTGGCCAGCTCAGTTTTGCTTGTGACACATATACAGAGACGAGGGTGCCACTGCCAAAAATAGGGTAAAATTTTTATAGTTATACCTTCGTTAATCTAAATTACGATAAACATATATTTGTAAAATGCAACTTGTCTGGTTCAAAGAATGGCCTTTGTAGGAATAATGAGTGATTAGGACTACCCCTACTAGGAATTGACGATTTACCTTCTCTTTACTTATATATAGAGAATGAGACCATGAAGGCTGATTATAGTCCCAGTTACTTAGTGCAGACTGAATTTGGAATTGGTCACTATCCGTGTAGCATATTGCAAACATATGAAAATGGCATTTTTTAAATTAACACAATCTATGTTTGTATTGTATGTTTTTGAATGCGTTTTATTAGTAATTTTTGAATTTAACAGAAATTTTTTGGTGGTAATATTGATAGATATAATCTCTACTGGTAATATACAATCACTATTCATAGATATTTAAAGTTCTTGTAGATTTTTGTTGGAACCATGTTCATATAAAAGTCCTTTTTTTTTTTAAATTTGTTCAGTACCGTACAAATTCGTTACATGATTTTATAAGAGGTTCTTCTGACTGAAATCTTAATAAAAACAATTTTATTTTTTTCTGATTGTCTGATCAGTTTTCCCAAGGCCTTACGACAACAAGCAATTAACCAATAAAATGGTATCTAAAAATGCGAATGAAATACTGCTTGAACCAAGATACTTGAAAGACTTCATACCCAGAAAAGCAGGTGACATGATTATCAAATAATATGAAAATTTAGGATTTTCAGGTACATTTTCAATATCTTGGAACAAAACGGGACGGGAAACCAAAATTCTGGAATTTTAATAGATTTTGAGACAAGCGGCAACTCTGCTATTGTATATGTCAACAAGCAAGATAATGTTTCGTATATTTATGTAACTAATTTTTCTAGGAAATGCTCAAATATATATGTACTAGACATTGTATAGTACAACATAGAATTTTGTTAATAAACCCAAATTAAAAGAAGTTCACCGTTCAGTGTAAAAATCATGCTAAGTAGGTAATTAGCCGATACAGATACAACTATGTACAGTTTTTTTATATTTGTACTTTTACTTTTTGTATTTAAGTTACTTTAATAAATCTCTTTATATAGAGAAATATACAATAATCGCATAATTAGGAGTGGTTATTTATATATCTAATCTATCCAATTTACATACATCAACAACACTAAACATTAATAATCACTATATAGCGATTTTTTTACACTAAACAGTCAACTTGTATTAATAGTTCTAAAATACAACTATATCGGGACTGATTCTGTGAAGTAGTTATTTAGTATTTAAACTAAGAACTCATACCTGAACTAACCTTAACAAATCCCTATAAATGCAGATTCTTATTTAGAAAAATAATTATTGTGCCCTGTAGAATAATATACTTTAAGGGTATTAAAAAAAAAGCACATCTTACAAACAAGAAGTGAGATAAACAGTCACAGTGTCGTTACTGTGGCTCCATTAGTTTTATTTATTTATATATATATATATATATATATATATATATATATATATATATATATATATATATATATATATATATATGTTTGAAAATTTTATAATATTGGTAAAAGTACAAGTAGACTGTGGTACTACACACCATTTGTAAATCCATTTTTTTCAATAAATTTAAATAAAATATCTAAATATAAGAACCTAACCTTAAAATACGGTTTGTTTACAACATCGTGACGTCACTATGATCACGTAACTTCAAAGGTTCGCTTTCGAAGGATTTTTTTTAGTTTAAGGGGATCCATTCGTTACCACGTGAGTCAAATGAAGTGTAATACCCAATATTTGACAAAAAAAAATGGCGTCAAAATATAGTGAACGCAAAAAAAAGTTTTCATATTGAGTGTATTTAAAGATTTGAAATGCTCACTCATGCAACGTTGCAAAACGTTTCGACTTTATTTTAATGCAAGTTAATCTTAAATTCTGTATGTTTCAAAAAGCTCATTTTTTCCCACTTCATCTAATCGACATATGGCAGTATAATTCAAACTAAAATGCTAAAATCCTGATTCCCCATCACACTATGTACAAATTATTATTTTTGATAATTTTGTTCTCAAAAACTTACACAGTAAGTTTATTTGAAATAATATATATTACAGAATAAACCATTATAAAAAAATTGTTTTTTACTTAATATGGGCAGTAATTACTTCTTCCTTAAATTAGAACAACAAATTTTTACTGTAACTACGATACTTTGAAATTATTCCTCATTTTGGTCAAATATCCTACTGATTTTAAAAAACAAGAAAACACCCTTATACTATTTTTACAGAATCGTTCCCTTTATCGACAGTTTACCCGTTTCTTACTAATTTTTTCTGCCTCCTCGCCTTTTCATGGTGGCAGTACATTGTGGGCAGTACCATTTGCCTTTCGGAGGAGCCGTTATACCCACACATGGATAATGGAACCATTCGGAGGGACACTAAAATATATTTTTCATAAATTTATTGTGAGGCATAAAATATTTTATCACTGAAATGTGTATGTTCCCTTTTATTTTTCAAAATTTTATCTGAAAATTTAGATTTCTTAAAAACTTACGTCTTCATTATCACAAGCTACCATATCACCATAGGACACTTGATTGCACAGACAATATCTTGGTTCGTTAGGATCATAAGTCCATTCGCCGTCCGTGACCTCTGCGGCTGCAGTTTCGACTTCTACTGCTGGCACTTCTGGGACTGTGACCGGCTGAACGACTGCTGGAATAACTGGTTGGACAGTTGAAGAAGAGCTTGAGGAAAGGTTGTTGGTGTATTTTCTAAAAAGCATATTCTATATAATCAGTTAATAAACATTCGTTTGATCATACAATTGTACCTCCTCAAACATACTTTTTTAAATTATATCTTTTATTTTTGACATGTAGGGCGCACAACTGTTATTTTCCACTGTGTACCAGAAAAAAATAAATTGTTAGTGATACCATCGAATAATTAATAGTACAAATAAATAAATAGCATGTTTATTATATTTCAGAATAACTTACTTTTGTTTTTTCTTATTATTAGCATGGTCCTGCTGGATAGCTTGAATTGCAGTCTGCGCGGCGCCCGCCAATTCTCTAGGAATGAATTCGTGCCCGCTCGTGTTAATAGCCTCGTAAGAAGCTTTTAAACTAGCAGTTCTCCTGCCTTGTTGCATCTAAAACAAATTAATCCAAAACATCAAATTTGGTGTAGTAAATAATGATACACAACAATGAATCATAAAGAAAAATTTATTTTAGTAGGTGCATTTCTTTCAGTTGTGTTCTTATGCTACACCTTTCACAACTATACCCTGGCAGTTTAGTTATTAAAATCAAAAATTTTTACCAAACTTGAGAAAAAATTTGGTTGTCTGAAAGGGGCAAAAAGGCCAAATAACATTTATTTCAAAGCTGCATGGAGTTAGAAACAGGGATATTTTATCGAAACAACATATTAGGTTTTTAGGGTTCACAGGAACCTTTACAGTTTCATCGTGTCCGTCCATGTATCAAATTTTCATCTTTTCAATGAGATTTTACAGGCACGCGCTTTCTACTAACTCAAAAACCGACTAGAGACAAAATTGGGGTCGAAAAAAAATTAGGGATATTTTTTTTTGTTCTCCCATCAACTGCCGTATCACTGGTAGATAAGTCTTCAAAAATACAAATGTTTTTTATTTGATCGCTTCATTTAAAAATATGAATCTCCATTTTAAAAATCTGAACAAATTAGCCACAATATCTCTTAAAAGACTCATCATATTCTAATTGACATCTCTGGAATGAGAAAATTTTCAGCAAGACTGTAGTTTTGTGAGTGGAAATTTTTAAAATCACACTTCTGCCTAGAAAATTTTAGAATATGTAAATTCTTGATTTACCTTGTATTTATCCAAAATATGGAGCGTTTTATTTTTGTTTATTAGGTTATGAAAGTATATCTTTTCTTTAATTGGAAATATTAACAATTATTTGTCACTTACGTGAATTTCGTCTCTGTGAAATCAGATATTCAATTTGTCACTTACGTGAACTTCATTTCTGTGAAGTCAGATATTCAAGACATCCGGGACAACAAATGTTATCTTTAATAGAATTTTAAAAGCACATTTTGCACTTATCAAGATTTGGTAGTCAAGAAGAGATTGGCAGAATAAGACAGTTACAAATTAAGAAGGAAATAATGAAAAAAAAACAAATAAATTATAATTAAAGGACAAGTAAATTGAAAAAGATGATAGTAGAAAACAAAAGTGGTCTAGAAGCAAAAGTAGGAACGTTTGTATAAGGGTAAAATGTTGTTCCAGAAAAAAAACTGTTATTTTGAAAACAAAATATCCATTTTTTCTTAGCAAATTGTTAGAGTTAAGGCTCACTATGAATAGTTTCACCTAATAAGTTACACTTAAAAATCTTAAATTTCGTAGATCAACTTTGTGTCAAATCATATAACGTTTATCAAAGTTCAATAAAACTTGGATTATTAACAACCGAATTATAAAGGTATAGCGATGAAAAGTAAAATTAAGTGTTTATAAACTTATTTTAATTTACTCCACATTAATTGACAATCCAATTGTATATTGAATGAGGAAACACAAGTACCTATTAGTAATTTAATTTTGCTAAAACGTGCAAAAACAAAACATAAATTATAAGAACAGGGCATAATTATTGAGCAAAGACTTAGTTTGCTTAAATTTTGTTTATTAAAACCAATTTTTTTAAATCTTAAAGACAATAGATGTTAACGGAGTCTTAGACTAGACGGTATTCAAGATTCCTAACTAGGTTATAGAACGAGGAGAAATTTAGAGTGCACCAATTACAGTGTCCTTTATCAGAATCTTCGTCAGTCGGAGAGTGATTATCAAGCATGCTAGAACTCCGATACTAACCATAGCACCCAAGCTTTGTAAGCATGTAGAAATAGGCCTTTTTTTAGCCGTAGTATAAAAATAAAAAAGAAAGTACAAACGGCACTGCAAATATTTTTGTTTAAATAATCTTCATGGATCTTTCTTTATTCCATGAGTAAGGCATATCTTTATAAATATCGAATATATTTAATAAAACTTCTTTTTTTTTAACTTGGCACTTCCAAGCGTTATCAGCCATCAAGAGAACGATAAGAATTGTCCTAAGTATTAGTACACCACATTAAATAATTTTCTAATCAGGTTCCTCACTACTCCTAACGCTATCATACCGCACTTAAACCAGTGTCTAACTCAGTTAGGTTGCCAGAATATCAGTTAGTCTAAAGGCCGTTTAGAACTAAAGAGCAAAAAAAAAAGACAGTTTATATTATTTCTTTTCACGTTTGTTCGTGAAACATAAATCATATTAAAGAGGAAATGTTCTCAAAAACTACTTTATTGCAAATGAACAGCAACAATAAAATAAAATGGTGCTATAAAAATACAAATGCAACAAACCTCAAACTGTTATTCATTTCCAAAGCAAAGCATAACAAAGCAAAAAAATAATTTATTATTTAAACCAGACTACAATAATAATAATTTGCTACATATTCTTTTGACACGGTACTTTATTTACGTTTGCTCCTTTTCCTAACCTTTTAACAATTCTATATCACGTTTTTTAGTTCGGCAATTATGCGCTCACACGAATAAAATTTGGACAAGGAAATTATGTATTTAGCTGAAACATAATAAACAGGTAAGTAGCAAAATGAGCAATTGTCTTATTTAAAGAGAAGAATTATCAGGAAGCAGGTGTGAATTTTGTTAATAATGTAAAGGTACATACAATCACCTGTAATGGAAAATGATAGGACAAAATTAAACCTTATAAATAACTATTTTGCTAATTTATAATTGTATTATTTTATTTAGGTTCTGTACAAATTATTGTATAAAACTGTAGAAGCAAAATTTGATAACTCGGATTTGCTAATATAAGTTGTCAATGGAATGATTTAACAAAATTTGAATATGTTTAGCTTCATTATGAAGAGTAGGTCATTGGTAAAAATTAATTTATACAGGTTCATAAATCATTTGAGTTTATTATTCCTTTTTTCATAATTATATTTGTACCACCTTTCCCCCCGAAGTATCCACGGGTTGACGCACCGGTGGGGCTTGCGAGTTTCAATGACAGAGGGCTAAGCCAGCGGCAGTTCAGACTGCCGGCAGGGCGAAATTAGAGGCGAAAAGAAGACAAGTTAGAAAACTATGGAACAAGGCGAAAATAACAGGAAACTGGGACGAATATAGAATGGCCCTGACTGAATACAACAGAAACTTGCGTAAGGCTAAGAGAGAATCATGGAGGAAGTACTGTGAGGAGATCGAAACGACCCCAGAATGTGCCAGACTCCGAAAGATACGCAATCATCAATAAACTCTTTAAAAACAAATACAGCGGAGCACACCTATACTGGGAAAGAAACAATGACAGAGTTATTCCGGGCTCATTTCCCAGGGTTAACAATAACTGGAGACTTGGAGGACTGGAGCAGAGGTAAATACTGCTGTGAGAACCACCAAGGACAATTGGCAAACGGCAAAAAAGGTGATTACCTATGAAAAGATAAAATGGGCCATAAACTCATTTGGACCATATAAATCGCCGGGACCGGACGGGATTTATACAGCAATGCTACAGCAGGTACCAAACCTGTTGATCAACAGACTTTGTTGCATATTAAGAGCTACTCTAGCCCTAAGATATGTACCAAAGGTCTGGAGGTTAACCAGGGTAGTGTTCATTCAAAAACCTGGAAAACCCAACTATTCCACAGCAAAGGCATTCAGACCAATCAGTCTAATGTCGTTTATCCTTAAAACTCTCGAGAAGCTGTTGGACAGGCATGTTAGGGATGAATTAATGGTAAACAGTCCGTTTCATCAGAACCAGCATGCATACAGAACCAGAAGATCTACAGAGACAGCGCTCCACGACTTGGTTAGCAAGGTGGAAAACACTCTGGAAAATGAAGAAGTGCTTCTAGGAGCATTTCTAGACAAGGGGCGTTCGACAACACGTCTTTTCAATCAATTATCACTGCAATAAAGAACATCAACCTGGAAGAGACCTGTTGCAGGTGGATCGAAAATATGTTAAAAGACAGAGTGATCTATATAGAACTGCTTGGAGAGACGCTGATGGCACGGGTGACTGGGGGGTGTCCAAATGAGTAGGAACCAACTAAGGACTATTACGGGTATAATGACGGGACACATGGCCATCAAAGTACATCTGAATAGAATGAATCTATATAACGGAAACCTCGGCTACAGACTATGTGGACAAGCCGAGGAAATGGTGAAGCACATCATATGTGACTGTGAGTCACTGGAGAGATTAGACAACGAACATTCGGGTCAGTAAGTCTGGAACCGGGAGAAATACTCCCTCATTCCTTAGCAGGACTGTACAGATTGAGCCAGGGGGCTAGGTTGACAGAGTGGCTGTAATGTCTAGGGTGAGCACAATAGGCCTACGCTGGCCGCAGTGCATCCGGTTTTAGGACGGACCCGGGAAAAAAAAAACACCCTTCAAAAATAGTAGTACTGTACCTATTCATTATTTTACGCGGTTGCAATGACACACTTTTCTACGCCAAATTTAAAATATCATAAGAAAAAAATATTTCTAACGTTAACCATTACAAAATCACTTAAAATGTCTAAATATTTATTCATATTGTTAGTTAACATTTGACCGCAAATTGATACTATATAAATAGGTCATAATTTTTTAATTTAAATATAGACCATTAGAAACATTACACCCAAAGTAAATGAGTACTTGTTTGCAAAAACACTTGAACCGTAGTATTTTACTTTTAGTTCTTTTTTTTTGCGTAATACAGAAATATATAGGGTAATGGAGAAGGAGCAAAGACGTCATCAATATATTTTTTCAATTGTAAATCCCATTTTTTTACCTATGACAAGGTAAATATTGGTGTCGGTTACATAAGGAAATAGTTTAGAAAAATTTCTTTAATTCACAAGACCTACCATCTGCCTATCTGTAATAATATTAAATTTGTCTACCAAGTTTTTTATTCCCAATGTCACAAAAAGTCAGATTGAACGTTTATTCAACTTAATTGCTATTTTGTGGGAAAATGATAAAATTAACCGAACCTGAAAGAATTCAAATATTACGCATGACTGTTTGTGGAGATAGAACGCGTACACAGAGGTGGTTGTTATTTAATGTAGTTCAACCTGATCGGCGTCCTATAAGTCAAAACATGGTAAGCCGTGTTGAGGCAAAGTTCAGGGAATATGGACACGTTCGGGAAATCAAGAAATCTGGTAACAGAAGAACATTAGCTTAATATTCTGTTGAGGTTTAAGTTTTTACTTTGAAATTTTGACAAGTCTAAGCAGATTTGTATTTGTATGAACACAATAAATCATTGTATCAAAATAAACCTGTCAGATAGACATGAATTTAATAAAGTAGCATTAAAAAAGATGCTACTATTCAGACATATAAACATCCTCGCGATTGCATCGCCATCTATCAGAAAAGAATTGAACCCTTCATTCTACCCTCGTATATCCTATTCAGAACTGATATATAACTAACATATCGTTGCTAATTGTAGTATTGTCAAGTTAAAAAAAAACAATCCCTTCTGATTCAGTTTAATTAACACACAGATGAAAGATTTCTCTTACCTGCTGCGTAGCAGCAATGGCTTGCGACGCGGCGGCTGCAATTGCGGTACCGGCGCCAAGATTGTGTCCCAAGTTATACGAAATAGCCGGGGTCGCAACTGGTGCGGTACTCTGCGGGACAGGAGTCACGTGTCTCGTTTCGACCAGAGTCGGGGGCGCTACAGCCTGTCTTTTTTCAGCAAACTGATTAGGAAGAGGAGTGTTGCTGTCTCGACGTTTCTCGCTGCGTGGACGTGAATAACGGAAGCTACTCGAGCCCAAACTAGAATATAAAAAATATGTTTAAAAATGTTTCTCTATGAACAGGTCTCTCTTATCAAATATTGTTATATTTAAAAGTTCAAAAATTACATAACTGGAGACAATATAAAGGTTAATAAGTAATTATTATTAAGCTCAATATGACTAAAGTAATTATTTTTAGACCCTCAATTCCAAGTAGTGGAAATAATCTTTGGTTTTAAAATTTATCTAGCACTATTTGTACTGTAGATTGTTGTATGGTTATTTGCTTACAGCTCAAATAAAACACCATTTCAAACTCAAACATTTCCTTCATCTTTTATATTGTATTTCTATGCTAATTAAAAATTGATTATATATAAAAACCTACCTGTCATACCTATTTTCCTTTTGCTGACTCAATATATTGGATCCAGGCGTTGGAGTGTCTAGTTCAAGAGATCTTTTTTCTAATACTTCAGTAATTCCCTTATTATCAGCTTCTAATTCACATTTAAATTTATGTAACTCAGAGTCCAATCTTCTAAGATATTTATCAACTAGGTCATACATTGTGTTTGCTAAATGAACCTAAAGGAAATTACAAAAGATTTATTATAAAACGATACATGTAAAGAGGTAAAATGCAAAAATGGAGAATGTTAACATAAACTTCAAATACAGAAGAGTAATGAGTCAAAAGTAAAGCAACATAGCAATATTCTCCTAAAAAAGACATTTTTTTTAAAGAGTAGAGGCTAATATTTTGTAGAGATTACTTTGCATGAGGAATTATTTCATTTAAGTGTAATTTAGAAAAAGTTTTATTTTTAAAATTTTTTTTACAGGCCTTGATTTTCCACAAAACAGCGAACTTTCGTATTTACGTTCAGTAGTACTAGATTTGTACAAATTTTAGTAAACATATTAAGAAAAATAAGTTTCGTAAACTTCATTGAACCTTCTATTACTAAAAACGCCAAATATACGCGGCAACGTTGCTAGATGTAAAATATTTTCATCAGATAAAAAATTATAAAATTTACCGATCTTAGTCAACAACATGGCATAATTTTTTTTAATTTAAAATGGAAGATTAATATAAATCAAACAAAATTTTTGGTTAGTTTAGAAAATTGAAATTAAACTAAACAGACATGGATATATTAATTAAAAAATTTGACTGTTCTGCAGAGACCATATGGAGGTGGAACAATTCCTGCCGGGGAAGGACATTGACATTGGAAAAGGTCATAGTTAGAAGGGAAGCGGGTGGTTTAGTACCTTCTGCAAAAAATAATATGGCTAGTAAAATTATAAGGCTAAATTGTACAAAAATGAATTAGGATTGTAAATTCAATGGAAAAAGGGTATTGTTTGGCACCTCAATGGAGAGAAAGTTTTCATAGAAATGACAATAAAAACTGAATAAACTTAATCATTCGTCGCTATAAAATGTACGAAAATTCATTCATATAAACATTCAAATGGCTAGGATTAATGAATGCCATCAAAAAAACGTATTTTTTCCATTTAAGGCCATTGAAAATGGCAGGGTAAGCGATTACTCAAACTTCAACTAGCCCTGGAAGACCGAGTTTTCAAGCTTTTTGAACGCTTAAAAAAAGAAATTTTGTGTGTTTAAGAGGCGCTTCTTTTGGTTTTTGGACCGTTGCCATAACTTGAAAACTCGCGAATCCACAAACAATTGAAGTACCAAAAATCGAAATACTGATAATGATTATTTCAATTTTAAATGCTTGCCAAATCGCGATTTTTCGAGCTTCTTTAACGTGTAAAAAAGAAAGCAAGCATTTAAAGTTGAAATTAATATAATTTTTCACAGCATTTTTTAAAAACCAACTGCCTGTAGAATCGCCAGTTTTCAAGCTTTTTAGATGTTTAATAAACGAAAGTATGGGTCTTTAAAGATCCAAATTTTGGTATTTCAAATGTCTAAAAAGCTCAAAAACTCTCGATTTGGCAAACATTTAAAATTGAAATAATCAGAATCAGTTTTTCCAAATTTGCTATTTCAATTATTTGTGAATTTGGCAGTTTTCAAGCTATTGCAACGATTAAGCGGCTTTTCAACACGCATTATTTCATATTTTTGAGTGTCCAAAAAGTTTGAAAACCCGCCATTCTAGAGCTAGTTGAAGTCCATGTACAGCTTGAATGGAAAGAAAAGAATATAGGTGTATTTCAGTGAAATCAGATTTATGCTATGGTAACAGCTCAAATTATTTTCCTTTCGAGAGGAATGATGTCGCTGATAACTGGAGATTTTTTTTTGATTTGTTTTTTTTTCTGGTTATGAAAGTTCAAATTTACGAAATTTTATATAATAATGGAGTCTCTATAGACGCAAATATAACAAAATTTTAATGATTTAATGCAAAAAAAAATTAAACCATTTTTTTGTATACCTGTAAACTGAAGAAAAATTGTGAAAAACCAGGCCAGAATTTTGTTGACCTCAAAATAGGGGTAACAAAAAAAAAATTTTTTTCCCTATATAAAAGAGCTAAGTGATAATAAATAATGGTCAATTTATCAAAAGAAACAAATCTGCAGAGAAACTTGAACAAATACAATTTACACATCGATTCAAACCTTTTCGTCAGCATCTTCCAAAGTTTTATAATATTCTTTTCTGAGTGCTGAATATTCGGCTTCTAGGTTTGGAGGTATATCCTGATTTTGGTACTTTTTGCAGTCATTAAAAAATGCTTTTACCCGTTTTTCAAGCTCATCCATGTTATCTAGAAATTACATAAATTACCAAAACGCACAAAATGTTTAAATAAACTACATTACTATGTATACTTAGGTCCATCTCCCTCATATCCGTGAATCTGTCCCTGAGTTCCTGAGGCAAATGTTCGATCACTGAAAAATAACATTTTTAAATTTGCCGCCATTCTGAACGTCAAATATAATCGATAAATGTCATGTTAACGGTTCCGAGCATATGTTAACGCGACTTTAATTACTAGTGTCCCATTTTACATATTAATTTTGTATGACGTATGTCTTAAGCAAGTAGTTAGCACATACTCTGATCGGGTTCAAAACATGTTATGAATACACAAAGAACACGTCAGCATTACTGTTTTACTTACTTTCCAGATAGTCTTCCAAATACAACATTTTGGCAAATATGAGTATTAAATATCACAAAAAACACAACTATTTTTAAAAAATTACTAGGTTTATGCTAAAAATTTGTTTATTTTTAACGTGTTTTTTATCACATATGTTTGTCAGTGGATAGACATTTGCAATCAGGACTGGCAACCTAAAAATCACTGAAAAAAATCCCCACTAAAAGAGTTTCTTTAAAATGGCTTATCTTTTTTTGGGTATTCTCCACAATCTGAAATTATAATGTTTTCTAGCGGTTTGCCTATTTTTCTGCCGTAATACTGAATATTCATGAGTACATCGTTGCCTTTTATGACATTACCAAAGACGACATTCTTATGATCAAGTTGTTCCATTCTTTTAAATGTTATGCAAAACTGTGAGTTATTTTCTGCCCAACCGATTCTTTTCATAGATAAAACACCTAAAACAAATAAAACTTGTTAGAACAACACTAATACTGTGTAAAATATTACTAATAATCAAAATATATAATTATGACGTCACTGCAAATGGATCTAGGGAATTAGCAAATATATGTTGGTGTTAACAAGTTAGAAGTAGCAAAATCCGATGTCAGCATGTTCTAAAAATTATTGTGAATAATTTCTTCTTTGGGAAATATATTATTTAATTTAATGTTAAATGAAATTAAAGAGAGAGGCAGCTTTGTATCGTTGACCGTCCACAAATTAAAAATCACTAGAATAACGGATAAATTTATTTTAATTTGGCAACATTGGAATTAAATCTTTAACTTAGCATATGTGTTGTTAGGAATGACTCCTAGAGTCGATACCCAACTATCAAAACTTTGTCTGTATTAATGTTAATATGCAGTAAATACTTTCAATATTTTATACAGAATATAAAGAAATATTAGATGTTTTAAAATATACTTGCCAGCTTTGGTGTGTTTCAGCTTATGATTTTCTTCAGCAAATGATCTCCCATAAATTGAAAAGCCACCTCTGCCGTTACATTGAGTTATGTCTCCCATTTCCATGTATTGTCCCAATATTATTCTATGCACTAAATTATTTTTGTAAGTCAGGTTACCTCCTTTACATAATTCAAGAAAATTTTGAACAGTTACTGGGACATGATCGTAATACAATTCTATTAATATTCGTCCTAGGAATTTGCCATTTTTTATACTAAAGTCTATAAAGCAACTAAAAGAAAATTATGCGAATTTTTAAAGTAAACTATTTTAAATTTTTATTGTAGACAGGCTTACAAAGTTGAAATTACTGCCAAATATGAATTTTTTTACATATTTATGATACTTGCTAACACTAAAATCCCAGAACTTTCGCAAATGAAAGTTAAAGAGACACAACTTGTGACAAAAAAATCTAAATTTTCTTACGAAATGCTCAGCGATTATGCGTGGGAGTACTTCTCAAGGACATTTTGAAAGATTCACTAAAAAGGTATTTAGCAACAAATTTTCTTGTTCTAGGCTAGCAGCTAACCTTTTTTATTCCGGGGCTAGCAGTAATAGAACGTAGTTCTTTTAGGTAGATAGTTTTGTTAATGATATTGTGACAGAATAATTTAAGCTATTTCCTCAAAAAATCATTCTCCATGTCGATAGGTTTTTTGTGACTTTGTGCGGTGCTGCCGGAAATGAATTTCGACTTCTGGGACTTCATTCAGAATTTTAGAAGGATATTTTGTGAATTAATAATCCTAGAATAAGAAAGTTAGTTCAGGTAAGTTTCCATAATGCGAGAGAGAAAGAAGAGTGAAAACCGCATTTTCCTTTTTTTCTAATGGGTGGTACTTGGAACCACACATAGAGAAAGAATAGTAAAAGCTGTATTCTGCTCTCTTCCTAGTGTGTAGACTATAGAACCAGACTTAGAATATGATTTGCGCTTGGAGGTCACTTGGTTCTATGCTCCGCCCATTAGAAAGAGAAGATAATAGAGATTTCCTTGAGCGTACCCATAGTGGGGGTACGAGATTTTTGACGTTTACATTCACATATATTGTCATTTAATTTCGTTTTCGGCCTAATACATATTGACCGTTTCTTTATTCTCGAATTGACATATCGATTAGCATGTAATAGTAGTTTAAATAATGCAATTAGATAAGGATAGCATATAATCGGGGCAAGTATCAAGAACTCTTACTATTTGCCAAATGTAAATCAAAGTATGCACACGTTATTCATCAATCATACAACGGACCCTAGTTCTGACAATATGTTAATTCTACGGGGGAATTCGTTGCCCTCTTTTCTCTCTCTCACACACTATGAGAACTGCCGGCATTCGAGACCTAACTTTCTTGTTCCGAGAGCAGATAGGTCGAGTTCTATTTTATCAATTTCTGGAAAAGAAATCTCTCATCATCATGCAATGATCATTTATGAACTCGTTTGGTTTCTGAGCTCTTTAATGTAAGGTAATGTTGGAAATATATCATGCATTAGTAAAATATCGGTAAGTTTTACTTTATAAGCCTCTTAAATTAGATTGTTATATTACTTTAACTATTATAAATCAATGTGCTGGTCACATCCCACTTTCTTTGACATCGCTGTGTCATTGTCTAAATGATCTATTGGCAACAAAGGAAATTATTATTAAATTTAAATAATCACTTACTGTGGTCTAAGTTCTGGTCGTTTACAAGGTAACAAATAGCTAATAGATTGAGCCTGTCTCAGATCCTCGTCCAAAGTGGATTTTGTTACAATGCAAACTGGATAGCGGCAGATATGCTTTACTTTTTTCAGTGTAATTTTCCATTCTTTTTTAAGTTCTTCATGACTGTAGAAACTTTTCTATTTAAAAATAAATTTTTATTTTGAAAATGTGGTTAAAGTCTGGTGAAGTTTTAAATCATTAAAAATGCATCTCTTTTTAACGATTCAAGATTTGTGATGAAACATTAAAAGGCAGAACTTACTTGATTTCTAATTAATGCGTAGAGAATTTTGTTCCTCTTTTCAATCTTTTTACTTTCCATATTTTTTGCACTCCACATGGTAATGTATCGATATGCCGCTGGATTATAACAATCAACTTTACCCTGCATCAAAAAAAATCATATTAATAGTTTAAGATAGATATGAAGTGGCGCTTTATCCCCTCCAAAATTGACAACACGAGCCGTATACCCTTCATTCCAAAAGCTAACCCACCGGTAAAAATTTTTCAACACAAGGCAGTTATTAATTCTACGTACATAAAATAAATTTCTTGTTATTGTGTACGTTCAGTTAAACGAAATTCTACAATATTTTACTTAGGGTAAGGTGGGGCACAGTGAAACAAAAAAGTATTTGACTAAAATGTGGTTGTCGAATTTGCATGGTCTGTTGTGTTTTAAGGCTACAAGCTTATATAGGGACTGTATCCATTGAAGCGCAAAGTTTCGCTTCACTGTATACACCTCAATGACTTGATGTTACAAAGTAGTGGTTGTCGGAGATTAGGTATCTGAAGACTGGAGAACCAATTGCAACACCAACAGCACATCCAAAAATTTCGTTATTATTAAAATCATTTTGATTTACCCAGTCGTCCGGGTTTATCGACGTCAAACAACTGATATTTTGCATTAAAGTAGTGGAATGTATAATCTGTTTAAATTATTTATATCTTTTTTGTCGTTTACTGCAGATTTCGATCATTGAATTTCCACCATTTCGTAAAATTCTCTTTGTTTAAATTATTCTCTGTTTTTAAAATTTTGGTTTTATCGAAATTAAACCAATGGTTACTACCGATTTTTTTTGGTTGATAGGATGACATGAATTGAAATGTATATATCCATCCGAAACCCGTCGTTTTGAGTGTAGAACTTTTCCTTTACTTGAAAGTAAGGACTACGTAAGTAACACTCCAAAAGGATCATCACTCCGTCTAGCGGTAGTTTTGATTATGTCATGTGATTTCCCTAATGGCATATTAGTATGCAGACTTTCTACTTCAAAAGTTACTAGTCTATCGTCTGGCTCTAGATTAATGCTAGTAACAATGGTAACAATGTTCACGAAATGTGTAGAATTTTTAACATATGTGTTCGTCTTACCTTCTAAAGGTTATGTGATTTTTTAAAACAAGAAACTTTGCACTTGTTGGGGATCTTCTGGAGCTGGTTATTGGTCTCAATGGTATGTTCGTTTTATGAATTTTCGGCCCTTAAAAGATGGGGTGGCTTACTGTAGTGGGGTGTGAGCGCCGATTGTAGGTTATCAGGTATATGGTCTTGTATGTCCTTGGTGTTCTGTAGAGTTTTGACTCTACAGATTTAGGGGGGTTACGAGCTAGTTGTCTATATTTTTCTTTTTCAAGGATATCTGCGACTTTTTAGTCATACGTTACGATGTACATGATCACCGTTGCATTTCGCTCGTCCGTGGTTAGAATCTTTATGGATCCATCCTTACCAAGTTCTTTTAAGGATGATGGTTCTAATTTGGAAAGATTTTGAAAGAGATTATTCTTGTCTTCTAAGGTTGATTTTATTTTCCACCTAAACTCATCGGAATGGTTTTCGTCGACAAATTAATTGGCGATGTTATTAATTACTTTAGAACAACGACCACTAGACAGCAAGAAACATTCCTTCTTCATAATTCCCTACATGAAGGGAACCATAGAGAAAATAAGACGAATTGCCAGCAGTTATAATATAAAAACAGCCTTTAAATCAGGGAATACACTTAGAGCTCATTTAACAAAAACAAAACTATAAACTACCGATAAGAAAGAATGTGTTTACAAAGTTCCATGTGAGTTTGGTGAAATGTATATTGGAGAAACCAAGCGACCACTAGAAGTAAGAATTAAAAAACATAAAATTCATACACAAAAAGGAAAAACGATGAGATCAGGCATTGCAGAATATGCCTGGGTTCGGTCAAAATAAAGGCAAATAGATTTTCAAGGTTCCATCCTGTTGAAGGTCGGCATGCCCAAAAGTACGGGACTATGTGTACGTTTTAACATTTGCCATTTTTGAGATTAAAATTCGCAGGGCCCCTATCCTCGAAAGTGTGATGTGAAAGGTGATGTGAATGGCGATGGGAATGGCGATGTGAACTTTTTGACAGTAAAAGCCGTATTCTTGAAAAGCCAATGTTGCCAGATATGAACGTGCCAAAACCCGAGAATTTCAAAAAATAAAATGTATGACAGATTAATTGACCTGCCAGACCGAAAATCTCCGTAGTATATTTTGTAGCCATTTTAGGCAAGAAATAATTTTGGTACTTTAAATTAATCGTCAAAAGTAAAAAAAATAGTGCTGTTGTTGTTATTTTTGTGAAGTTATTAATTGCCATTACAATATTTGTACTTTACCTGGATTAAATTTATCTTAAATTGATACTCTAGAACTGTTAAACAAAAATGCATACAAAGAGCCAAGTACTTGAAGATTCTAATAAATAAAGAAAAAGGGATATCAAGAAAATCAGCAATCATATATACAAAGTAATATACTGACAGTAATTGCAGAAAGTCAGCACTGATAAACCTTGAAACGGTGGAAATTACAACTCTACGTAGTATGACTAAAGCCATCATCCCAATCCACTACGGAAACTATCCAATCAGTTATTTATTGTATGAATTCACAGTGTCTAGCCTCTTACTGCAAGATGTTCTGTCCTGACAAGTAAATTTGAAAGAAAACCTGAAACTTGAACAATGATAGTGAAACTGTTTATGATCAGGGACCGAAACCAAAGGCCAGACAGAAGACGTCCATTAAAGATATTGGCGGATCTCACATTCAACTTTAAATATATATATATATATATATATATATATATATATATATATATATATATATATATATATATATATATATATATATATATTTATGTACCATAAATAAGGTTTTTGTGCTGAAAGACCTCATTCGTTGGTCTGTAGAGTTCATATTTATATGTCTCGATAAATTATAATCATAATATTTATTTAATTGTAGTGTCGTATAGTGTTTAACACAGTCTAATTTAGTTAAATGCTGTAGTTAACATAATTTAAATATAAAATTTGTTACTTATTTAAATAAAAGTTTCAGATAGCTTACAAATTGTGATTTCTCAAATTTATTATAAGTTGTGTCGTGAAAAGAATTATGTTAGACTTAACTGTTTAAAACTAAGATACTTTTATGGACACAAGTATTTATGTTAAATCCATAAGCAGAACTGGCCCTAGAAAAACATTTTTAAATAGCACGCTCATACAATTGAGTTATGAACAGAGTCTCCTGTAATAATTTTATATGTCTATAAAATTTGCTTAATATTTGCGAGACATATTCAACTTTCTAAGGATATTTTATTAAAAAATTTAAAAATATTGAAAATATCGGGGTACCACCTAATTAACGTTTTAACTGTTTATTCAGAATAAAGAAACGGTTCGGCAACATATTTTTTTTTAATGCGAGTTATTTTGAAGAACCAAAAATAAAATAAAAATTTTTAATTCTATTTTATTTTTTGAAATCTGTGCGTTAAATATGTCATTTCGCGGCTGACATTTCATTTGCGCATGTTTCACCGTTCGCTTACCTTCTACCGGGCGAACGAGGCTATGAATGATGAACATTTCAAGAATACACGTTCGCCACCTTTTCACCGTTCACTTCACGTTCCCCAGTTCGAGGAGAGGGCCCCAAATCTAATAAATATTTTATTTAGGTATGGGACAAAACAATTAAATAATTCACGGTGTGGATAATGAAAAACTTACACCAAGTCGATTTATCACATTAATTTTCTTCAGCAATTCCTTATTTTCAATATCAATTTCTCGAAGTCTATGGGCATCTTCTCGCATTTTTTTACCATTTAAATAGTTATAGGGGTTCATTAGAGGTGGCTCATCGTCCACGGCATGTTTGATTGTGAAAACCTTAGAAAGAATTTAGTTGTGAATTAATACTGGTTTTGTTTAAATCCTATTCGGTGTTAATGAAAATTGGCGTTCAATTTTTTGTCTAATTTGCACTAATTATTTTAAAAGCATAGTGTGGCCTTCCTATATACATATAAAATCGGCCCAGAACCCTTGAAATTTTAAGCCTATACGAATTTTAAAAAACTCGTTGTTTTGACTAAGTCCGGCAAAGAAGAAGGTATATTTAATGTACAAAGCTTTAATTTCAAAGTACATGTAACTTATTTACGATTTAAGGTACAAAATTATTAAATTGAATTAATGAATATATTATAAATTTAAGGTTATTTTTAACAGTGTACTCAACTACGCGGCGAGTACCAAAAAATTGACATTCTATTCTCGTACACTTCATCAACTTAATATACAAAATTCGTCATTTTTTATGGTATGTGACCGTTCACTTCATATTCCCTCGTTCGAGGATAGGGTCACAGATATGCTTTTCAAAAATGCTACAAAGTAGGGGAGCGTGGGGGAATTGGAGCCTACTAAGGATATTTTGTAATAAAACTCACAATTTACCTAATAAAAAAATGTTTTTATTATGGACGGGAGCATTGCCCATCTGGCTACTTATAATTACAGAAAAAACATGAAAACAAAATCATCATCAATGATGAGAAACAAAAAACAAAAAAATGCCATTCGCTCCCATTACCCTCCTCTTCGGGTAATTAGAGCCATGTCAAATGGGAGCCATAGTATTTTTATAAAATATTTATAAAGTCTTTTCTTTGCTTATAATCAGTCTCAGTAAGATTTTACCTTAATTGGTTAAGTAACTATTAATCAACGTAAACATTTGGCAAGAAAATCAACAACAATCATTAATACACTGGTCAAAATAGATACTTAAGGATCCAAACAGAGTAAACATATATAATCATTTGGACTTTTACTGCCAGAACATTCTGCATGTGACTATTTTCCCCAGCTTCTGCAGCGATACCAAAGTTCTTTTGCTTTACCTGTGTCGAAACAAAAGTTACACAGATTTTCTTCATCTGGGTATTCAGATTCATCATCGCAAATTTTGTTTTCATCAACTTCTTCATTTGATAGCCCATCTTCATCACTGTTGAATAAATTTTTCTTTACTCTTTTCTTTTCAACTGTATTCTTCTTTCGTTTAAAACCTTTGGCTTAACCACTCTATTTTTTGTCTCCTTTTTTTTAGTACTTTTACTTTGGCAACTTTATTACTTTTTTCTTTGGTACTTTTACCTTTGGCACCTTTTCCGATTGGTTTAGGATTATTGGCATCTTTTTCCATACGTTTCTTCTTCTTTTCTTCAAACAACACTTTCATTGGTGTACTCGTCAAAATTTCAGAATGTTGTTTCTGCCTGGGTACCTATTCTCGTTCTTGAGAGAACGATCATCTTGGTGGAAAGTGGGCGTGGTTCTCACGAAAAAGTAAGGAAAATGTGTTCAGAATACGGTTTCTTACTTTTTCGTGAGAACCACGCCCACTTTCCATCAAGATGATCGTTCTCTCGAGAACGAGAAAAGCTACCCAGAATACGGTTTTATACTTTTTCGTGCGAACCACGCCCACTTTCCATCAAGTGATCGTTCTCTCGAGAACGAGAATAGGTACCCTGGTAGTCATCGTCGAAGAAATCTGGGGGATAGGTTTCGGGCTTAAAATAGAGAGAGTAGAAACAAAATCAGACGATGTGCTCGGCTGTGGTTGAAAGTTCTCGGAGTCATCAATCGTATTTGGTAAATCAGTTTGTTGCTGCTTTTGTAAATTATTCGATGCAGTCTGAACCGGAAAAGAATCAACTAGAGTTTGCATGTGTTTCATTTGCTGTAGATAGGATAATATCACAGAATCTGGCTGTTCGGTTACAATATTATCAATGAAATCTTCATCATCAAAAACCGCAGGGTTTATGGGAAATATTCCCGTCGCCTTAAAACCCTAAATCCCTTTTTCTAAATTTGTAGCCCTACTGTAAGCTTTATTAAACAGTCCCGCGATTTCATATGGTGTTATTTTTATACTATTTTTTGATTTCATGTACATATTATACTCCTTGTTATATGCTTTTTTTAAGGGCCCGAAAAAAGTTACATCCAACGGTTGTAAACGGTGGGATGAATGTGTGGGGATAGTCAACATTATTACGTGATTAGTTTTAGCTAATTCCCAAGCTTCTAAAGTGGCATGACTATTGTGGTTATCCATTACAAGCAGAACGGGGTTTTCGGCTGTAGGCTTTGAGTGCTGTAGAAAATGTTTTAACCACAGAATGAATATGTGTTCGTTTGTCCAACCATTATGTGTGCAGGCGTAAATAGCTCCTGGTGGTCCATCTTTTTCCAGTAGGGGCGAGTGGCATTGGAATGGAAATATAAAAAGTGGTGGTATGAACAATTTTGAAGCGCTCATGGCACATATTACTATAACATTTTTCCCCTCTTCCAAGATGTCACTGATCCAACACGTTTTTGCCCTTTAGTCGCAATAATTTTTCCAGTTTCTTGTACTGTGGTGACACTAGACTCATCCGCATTGTAAATGTTAGTTGCTTCAAATTTGTGTTTAACCATAACTGTCTCTAAAGTTTCAAAAAAACGATTTATTTCCACTCTGTTGAATCCAAGTATTCTGTTAATGGCTTCGGGCTTTCTGATACTGAGATCGGGATGTGGCTGCAAAAATCCGTATAAGAAATCTTTACCAGCAATTTTGTTGATTGCATTAAATCGATTTGACACACCGAACTCCATAGCCAAATCGTAACATATTTTACGAAATTGAGATTTTATTAACCCGTAATACATATTCGAGATTTCACGAAGATCATCGGCCATCTGTTTTTCTTATTCGTCACTGAACACTGCACCTCTTCCCAACTTTGGAGGACATCTTTATTTATCATTATTCGCTTTAGCTAATTTGTATCGTTTTTTTAGTGTACTGTAGGGTATCCCTGTAGCCTTAGCTACTTTGTACACAGATATGCCACCGTTTTGAAGGCATTTTCTAATGTTTCTACAGTCCAAGAAGCTTTTGACGTCGTACGGGGTCTTTTTCGTGGCATCTGGAAAGGTTAATTAAGTCATGTAAGTCAGTGAAAATTTATTAAACTGCTATGGGGTAGTGGGAGCAAAATTTCGATAATGCTTGTAATGGGAGCCATGACTAGCACTCATTACACGCATATCAACCACTTCAAAATTAAAAATATAATAAAAACACGTTATTCTCAGTTGCAATTTGAGAAGCAGTACCATAAATTAGAGAGATATGGTGATATATTTAGTGCGGATACGATACAATATGAATATATTTTAACACTTACCTTGAACGATGAAATTTATAATTTTTTATAACCACGGAGCCAAAAACACACTTCCGTCTCGTGGGGCCACCCGTGGGCGGCATACGTTTCCGAACATTGCCGAGCACACCCGACCGCCATTTGGACGAATACCATCATCGGATAAGTCTACACAGACACCGTTCTCATTATCCGCTGGCTCCGATTCCCCCACGCTCCCCTAGCTATGCTTGAAAGAGATCTTGTACGTTACTTACTCGCTTTCTGTGCCTGTTATATTGTAACAAATCAGTTTCCATTACATTTGGATTAACTTGACCAGGCAAATATCTGGGCATTTTTGCAGGAACAAATTCTCTTTTTTTCTTCATTTTCTAAAATTAATTTGGACCCCGAACAACCAAAAACTTTGATGATCACCACGCCAAAACAGTTTTAACAAATTTATTTCATTGACGGCGTCACTAAACGATTTTGACATTGTCATAACAAGTTCGGTCAAAAATACATATCAAAATTGTAATATTATAACTAAAGAAATCATGTAAAATCAAGCAACTTTTTTAAATGGTCCAAAATGGACTACGGAGGCCAGGAGGAGGTAATTTTTTATGATTTCACATTATATTTGCATATTGCTAAAATTTAGTTTATGCGGTGTAAAAGTCGTAAACTCAAACAGCTGAAGAATATTTAGGTTTGTAAAGTAAGTTTAAATAAAGATCGGCCTAGTGCCTGTAAGACGTTTCACAGCAGTTCTTTCTTTTTTTTTCGTGTTGTTTTACCCAAAATATTAATTTACACGTAAATCCTTTATTATCCTTTTGAAGGAAAGCATATTGCAAGATTGGAGAATAAATATTTTTTTTTGAATCTGATGTATATTGAGTGTCCAGTAACTCAAGGTAGTGTATAAAAGGCGTCAAAATAGCTCTGGAATTTACACGTTATTGAATTATCTTAAAAGATCATAGAGTTAGTTCATTCGCGGGTAAATCATTTCCCTTTTTCTTAAATGAATTATTCAAAAAAAGGAAAAACAACCCATTGCTAGATGTGAAGAAGCTTCATCTCGATTTTACCCTTCTTTATGAACGTAATAAACATTTCGGTGATCAACGGCCGCCATATTGGATATGCCACTTTAAATTTCGATACTTTGATGCGCCATATTGGATCAGCCATCTTTATTTTTCCAAAAAGCCAAAAGAGCCATGGTTTAAAAAAAATTAGATAAGTATAGCTTTAAAATGAGCACATATCGAACTCTCTACGTTGCGTCAAATATTTTGGACGGGGGGGGGGGGGTGACTGATTTGGCAAAGAATGCCTCATATATATATATGTATATATATATATATATATATATATATATATATATATATATATATATATATATATAATTTATTTTTGTATCTTAAACCTTTTGTTAAATATTTTTTTGGGTATAGGTTTTTCCATCCATCCAAAAAAACATTAAAAAATCCAACATAAAACTGAGGATGAAAGTAAAAAATTAACATACATAACGCTACAGCACCAAAAATTTATGGGTTACCTAAATTAGACAAACCGAATACACCTGTCAGACCAATTGTTTCAAGCCTACAGTCCCCATTTTATAACCTGTCCAAGTACTTATCACATTGCCTAACAAACATCACTCATCATTGATACCATACAAATACCAGCAAACTATAAATTAGTTTCACTAGATATAGTTTCTTTGTATACAAATATACCCATGACATCATTCCCAAAGTTTTGGGAAAAAAATGGGACGATTTAAAAAAACACACAACATTGACACTCAATGAATTTATAGAATCTGTAAAACTTACAATAAACAATAATTATTTCCAGTTCAAAGATAGTTTGTACCAACAATTAGACGGTTGTGCTATGGGTTCACCAATCTCCTCAACAATAGCACAAATACTTATGGAATAGTAGAAGAAGAAGTATTGAAAAAACGGGATTTTAATAAAATATTTTTTAAACGAGATGTAGATGACTGTTTGGCTGCTGTACCCGAAAACAAAATAGATAGCTTATTACAATATTTTAATAATTTCCACCCAAAACTGAAATTTACATCTGAAATTGAAATGGAATAGAAAATAAACCTTTTGGACTTAACTATACACAGAAATAAGACGGATAACAATCTTCATACAAAATGGTACACGAAAGATACTTGGTCGGGCCGGTATTTGAATTTTAACTCTCAACATCCAAATAAACAGAAAAATAGTGTCATAATCGGTTTAGTTGATCGAGCTATAAAATTATCTTCACCCAAATTTCGCCCAGAAGTGCTAAAAAAAGTAGAAGAGTCCCTAATAATGAACCATTTTCCCAAACTACTTATAAAAAAATAATTAAACAAAGAACCTTTTTACATTATAACACAAATAAAAAAAAATTAAATTAACAATACCAAAACACAAAACACTTTCATTGCATTACCGTATGTAAACCAACTATCAGAAAAAATAAAATATATTTTAGATAAACATAACATAACGGTATGCCACAGGGCAAACAATTTACTAGGATCATTTTATACGAAATTAAAAAGCAAAATTCCCACCAAAAAAAGATCTAAAGTAATATATGCAACTCCATGCCTAAACTGTCCTAAGAAATACATTGGCATGACGACACAATATATTGAAAATAGAATTAATGGACACAAGTATACTAAAAACGCATCGACATCCTTACGTAAACATGAACAAACAACCAAGCATGAATTTGATTTTAAAAACACCTACATTTTAGATACTGACAGAAATTATCATAAATTAGTCATCAAAAAAATGATACACATAAAAAAAGATAAAAATGCTGTAAATGGCAAGCAAGATGTCAAAAACTTAAGTCAGATATATTATAATTCATACACGGAGCTGCATATAGTTGTACGATTGCTCATTGGGATTTCAGCACTACAACGGCATAATGTATATATCCACTGCTATTGCATCTCACACGGAGGAATCCGTGAAAGCGGCATGAATATTTACACGCTATTCGGCGGGAGGTCGGCGAAGCCGCGTTCAGTATTTGCATGCTTAATTCCGATCTGTCCTTTGCACGCTTCCTTCCGATCTGTCCTTTGCACAGCCAGGTGCATGTCGGTACCCTGATGAGTCTAGTAGAGATGAAACATGTACCTCTGCCGTATCACTGTGGCGGGGAGGGTAAGTTTTTGACTTTCTTCTCGGTATGGTGGTACAGGTAGGCCATCATCTCGATGGTGGTGGAATAGAATAAATTGTGTTCCTTAGCAATTTGTTCAAACTGTGCAACCTCTATTATTCACCATTTTCAAAGCTCACTGTACGGCGTCTACGAGCGAATTGACGCCTGCTGTTTAAGTTGTTGGGCCTCTTTGCAATTTCGACGGCTTCCCTTGTGGACAGGTTTTCACATCTCGATAGCATTTTTGCTGCTGAGAAATTTATCTTATGTCCTGTGTTTAACCAGTGTTGGGCCAGTGCAGAAGCTGTTTTTCACTTGACAGCATTTATATGTTCGTCTCTTCTGGCGCTTGTTTTACGGTTAGTTTAGCCTACGTAAGATTTCTCCGTATGGAATTTCGTACACTTCTTGGTTTTTTAAAGGGATTCTTTCTTTAGGTGTTGGCAAGAGATCTTTTACTTTATGGTCTGGGGTAAAAATGGTTTCAATGTGCCTCTGACATAAGGAACAAAAGGATGTTTAAGATACAACGAATTTATATATGTTTAACAACTATATGTATTTCTTGTAGGTTCTATCAGATTCGAAAACCAAAAGATGCCCAATCTGTGAAATTTACCAAAGAAAAATTCAGGAAGTGGAAGAAAACCTTGCAGGTAGAGATGCCATAATTTCCCTTTTACAGAACCGGTTAAAAAAATGCGAAGACAGCTACAAAGGCCTTTTTGATGATTTTGAGAAATTAAGATTTGAGTACTGTACAGCTGTACAAGACAACTATAGCCTCAAAGAAATCAATGCGAAGGTAATTCCTAATGGTTCTTAGGGTTTTTTACAAAAATCGTTTTATTTTTAGCTAGAAAAAGAGGATCTTAAGACTACTGGTGCTGCTGGAAAAAATATTCCTCAGCGTGACCAACATAGCAGCGTTTATTGTTATGATGAAAGGTTAGTATTTTATTTGATATGGAATCATCGCTACAAAAATTTTATAGGCTACTTAACCTAAGTCTAGTTCATCGGCTAACCGAATTTCTATATATTTTTTTAAAACTTTGGTTGTTTTTTTAAATAGTTCCCTCACTATACCTATATCTATATCTATATTACTCACGGAAGTGCAATGTTGATATTTATTTTAGAAAATGTATTGAATCTAGCAGTCAGGCTCTTCCAGAAATTGACAACATCGAAAATCTGATCAACGCCCAAAATGAAGTCCTAAAGAGGGTATTAGATAAAATTATGAGGGAATTGAAATTTTGTAAAAGTAGTAACGCGGAACTCGCAGAAAATTCCGCCAAATTAGACGAAGATCTTAAATCTGTAGAAAGCGGAGACTCTTTGAACGAAGATCCGCAACTAAGAGAACTGTTGAACGAAATAAAAAATCTGAAGAAGTTATTGGAAACATATAAAGAAGATAATCAAACGATGAAAGCGCTTCTTAACGATAAAAAGAAGAGTTTAACCGAATGTCAACACATTTTAGAAGATACATCTAAAAGCATTAATCAGATTTCTAGTAGTATTGATAATATTGTTAAAAATAATGCTCCTGAGAATAAAGGGTCCAAGGAATGTATGAAAAACGGTAAAGCTCTTGACGATATTTTATAGATTATCTATGACTTTCACATTTTATATATAGTCTTAATTTATCTCCTCCAAATAGTCTAATTTTAAAACCACTCCAAGTTGACAAACACATAAAAAAGTAGGTCGCTCGGTAGACTAGACCCTTCTACTTCTATGTAATTTGTCCCGCAAATCCGGGGTTCAAATGGCTTTGTCAGGTCAGGGTTTTCTGTACATCCACAAAAATGTTACGGAAACGACAAAATTGGCCATTTCTCCGATTAAATGGTAATTATGAAAACTTTTGTGCTGCACTCTGGAAAAACTGAAATTTTGTTGTAGTTCCAGGTGTAGTTCTGAAAAAGGAGCGTCTTAACATCTCTATTTTTAGGTCTAAATTTAGTTTCAACCTCATAAATATCTTTTTCATATTCATGAAAGTTTTTTGATCTTGTTCATTTCTTGAAATTATTTCTCGTCTTACATGACTGCTCATTAAATGTAGTGCCCAGATATTTAAAAGAGGAAACTTGTTTCCTGCAGTGCTGTTCTTGACAGTCAACGCTACGTCCCGTGCAGTTTTTCAAAACAGTTCATACCCAGGCCAAATCTCTCACTGTGTTGGACAGCTCAATCGGTATTCTATGAAACATGTGTACATATCAACATTCATATCTCTGCACCTTTGCGTTAACACGTTTAAGGAAAACTATGCTTCCAGTGTTTCCACTCCATTGCAGAATCCGAACTGAGTGTAATATATGGGGTCGCACTTTTTCTATATCCTGGTGTGATTTATTCCCAGAAACACCTTTAATATCTGTGACATGAGACTTATCAGAGGGTAATTGTCGCATTGTGAGGTATTATTTTTTTTTGAGAGAGTTTTAAAACTTGATCTTCTCCAGCTAAAGGGTATCTTTCCTCTGCTGTGTATCAGAGATTAAAACATTTGCGATCTTGTTTCGCCATGATTTTGAGAATCTCGATATAGATTCCATCTGATCGGTGGTTTTACCTTTGTTCTGTAGTTCTATTGGATGAAGATGAAAGTGAGCTAGCTTGCGTCATATGAAGTACTTTATACTTCCCATCTTTTAATGCTTTATATTGTTACGAAGAACTAGGAGGACGTTTCTGATATGCTCTTGTATACATATATTATTTTAAGGCGACGAATCGTCTTTATTAGAATGTACCGAAAGAAATATTGTATAGATGAGTCATAATATTTCTAGGTAGTTCTCGGTTTTTATGCTAGCATATTTCTTGTTATTTCTAGTAAGTTCTATAAGTATATAGATAGACATAGGATATGGGTTTTCATATAGTTGTATAGTTGTATTTGAAACGTGAAGGTATTAAGAAATAATAATTAGATCATTGTAATTTAGTTGTAAAAGTGTTAAGTAGTTAATATAGTATTGGAAGTAAGTTAGTGAAAACTGTTGTGTTTTTTTCTGCGGATCCAATGAGCGGTGTAAAGAGATAAAATCGTTACAATATTTTCTTCTATTTCTAAGATTTCCGATGTCATCTAAACTTGTTTTTTGTTAGTTTCTATTCAGTGCAGAATTGTACAAGCCTATCGCCTCTAGACTACAATATAACATTATGCAGAATTTGTGGACAATAAATGATATTACTAAATGAAAAATGATTACATTATAAAGGTATCATTTAATAGTCGTAAACAAGTAGTTTGGTTTTGCTTTTTTACTTTAAATACTGTTGTGCCACATTCGATTTGAGGTTATTTAAACAATTTTTGCGATTCTTTATGTTAAGTTCTATAGAAATATTTGGATAATTTTTAGGTTTACAAAGTGCCGCAACGAATACAGAACAATATGATAAAAATAGACTTTCAGAACTTGAAACTGAAATGAAACAAAAAGAACAAGAATACGAGGACTATAAAAGGCAATCGCAAAATCAAATGAATGATATATCTAACAATAATCAAATGTTGTCAGACACACTAGATATAATAAAAGAAGAAAACAAAAATAATTTGGAAATAACGGAAAAATTAAAAGAAGAATTGAAAAGAGTAAAAAAACTGTTTTTATACATTTATATATATTTTTTTGTGATATCTGTCAACAATTATTAAAATTAGTAACAACATTGGATACTAAAAAAATGTGGTATAAATATTTAAATAAGACATTGTTTCATCACTGCGGATTAGGGATGTTCATAATCAAGTTCCTTTATTTTCTTTTGTTTTATCCAGTCTATCACAAACTCCAACAATATTGCCAGGTCTTTGGTATTATCCTCAGTTTTTGACATATTTCTATAGTAGACTTATAAGTAGCAACGTTTTCCTTAATTTCTCACAACTGATCTTGACTCTGGCCAAGTCCACATTATATTGACGCTGGACTTGGAAGGCCGCATGTATACTAGTATGTCCTTGACCTTGGGTTAGGTTTGCGATGCACTGTTTGGTGTAACCTTGACCTCGAACCTAAATTGCCTCGGGCATGTGACCTTGAAGTTGGTATGTGCATTCATTCAGTTACTTTGTTCTATCTAAAACCTCAAAACATTTGCTGAATATTTCATTAATTTTTTTTTTTGGGATACTCATTGATGGCAAATGGTGTAAAATAAAAAAAATGTTTTTTTTTACCCAAAAAAATAATTTATTTTGCAGTTTATTCTTGTTTGGCGTCTACATTTTTCTGTTTAGATACCCTTACGAGCAGAAACTAATATATACGATACGGGTGTATAGTTTGTTCCTTTTCACAAAAGCACGTTTAAAACCCCACACAAACACAATATTTACATTTATGCTGCGTTGATATAAACACCGAGGTTTTCCGTTTTTATTTATAAAAAACTCATTCAAGAAAAAATCACTAAAGCTACAAAACAGTACGAGGCGTGCACCTGGTATTTGTCAAGGTCAACGCAACCTTGATCAAAGATGATGTTAACGTCAGACCCAACACTGCGCATATAAACTCTTTCAAGGCCACGGCCACATCGATAGTGGCGCGGGCCACCAAAGTCATGTGGGTGTTGCCTTGTCCAGGTCAGTGGTAGGGATAAAAATGGGTATTCTTCACTACTGTGATGTAGTTTAATTAAAAATGTGTAGCCAAATTTAGAAATAAGTTTTAAGTTTTAAACTGGATCTAGTTGCTATGGAAGTTAGCCTTTCCTATTGGCCAGTTATATTTCGTTTATGATATTGTTATAATTCGTTCGCTTATGATTTTGTGTCAATAAATAAACCGCTGTATAAAAAAATTGACGGATTGTATAAAAGGCTAGAGACACTCGGAGTCGGTAACAGGAATAGTTACTCACAAAAAAATAAGGGAATCTTTCAATTTTTATTTTTATTTTTTAGTAATTTCAATTAAGTTTCAAAACTTTATTGACTTATTGTTGCATTTATCAACTTAAACTTTATATTGTCATCTCAGACCAGCTGTATAGTTAGACCATGTTGGTGTTTAGAGAAGGAATGATTATTTTTTTAAATTAAAATTCTTTAGGTAAATGAGGAATATGAAACACAACAAACTGACATGAAGTCCAAAATTTCCGAACTTGAAAATGAGTTAGAAGGAAGTTTAGATCACGAGAAAAAGCTCGAGGAGTCGTTAGAAAACAGTAATGAGGAAATAAAAAAACTTAAGGAACGGATGAGATTGCTAATTGAGGAAAATAAAAACTATCAAGGATGTCAAACTAAGAATAGTGGCGGAAAGGCAAGCGGAACCGATCTGACGAAGAAAATATCAGATTTAGAAGATACAAATACAGCAATGAAAAAAGATCTTACCGAAAAAGCACTGGAACTTAGCGAATACGAAGAAGAGAACAGAGCTTTAAGTCAAAAAGTGGACAGTTTAACGGAATATAATAATACTTTACAAAACAGAATCAATGAGCTCAATGAGCAGTTGAATAATAAACCTGAAAAGGTAAGTAAATGGTTAAAAAAGTTAAACAATATATGCATGGTGTCAAAAATTAAACAGCTAAATTCTCTAAAAATGTATGTTTTAAACCTGATCTAGTTGCCATGGAAGACAGATCTTTAAGGTGACCAGTTTAATTTTGTTTGTGATATTTGCACATTTCGTGTTATATAACTCCGTTTTCTTGCCCTAAATTTCTGGTCAACCTGTTGAAGAATTTAACGACGCAATGTTGTTTCTGTGTATGGAGTGTTAAGTCTCTTACCAACATTTCTTTTTTAATTTATATTATGCCACACTGTTCCTCTGTTTGAATGCAGAGGGTGTAAAATAATATTTCAAGTTAATAAAGTACAAAATATGTTGCTTAATAGAGCTAACCAAATGTATCCCTGTAGACAAAGCAGTTCTGTTTAGCAAGCAAATCTCCGACAACTCAGTGAGAGAAGGTCCGGTAAATTTAGGACACCAGCAGGTCTATAACTAGTTGAACTGCAAACTGCCATCGATCGTTACGGTACTTTTTCTACAGAATCCACTCAGCTAGTAATGATAGGATTAAAAAAAACTGGATAAACATCCAAACATTTAATAACATTATTCTGGACAAAATTTTAACAAAGTACTGAAACCTTTTTAAAACAAGTGAAAAAACTGGAATGTTGGAGATAGTCACAGAAATTTCAAAATATTACGAAGTATGCGCTGTTTAATGAGGTGTTTCAACTGCGAGCCATAAAAACAAAAAAATTATAATAATAGTAACAATAAAGATAATCAGGGCCTGGAGTCCTTACATGGCAATCTATTGTGCAGCGATTGCAATAGCTAGAACTTTAGACCTTAAAATTACAACAAAGCTCCGATCAGCAAGAACGGAACCCAACACTCCACCATCGGAAATAACAAAATCGAAGATCTTCGAAAAGATACAGGATAACTAACGGAGTATATTAGGGGCATGAGAACAGGTAAACTTCAAGACGAGTTGAAGAAACAATGCCTCGGCACACTGAAATAGAAGCTCTCTGCTGTTGGAGGACGGCTAAAAAGATACAAGATCAGTAATAACCGGAAACGAGGTAATGCGCTGTTAAAAAGATCAGAAAAGACTTTCTACCGTAAGCTAAACTCTTCACCTAACATGGCAGATAATAGATATCTCAACAGAGAGCAGGTAGAAGAGTTCTGGGGAAACCAACTTTCGACACCCACCAATTGTAACATCGCAGCCGGCTGGATCAATGAAGAACACCAAATTTGCCAAGACTATAGCCAGATGCAGTTTTAGCCATTTATCACCGAGGAAATCTCAGGAATAATTAAGGAATTCCATAACTGGAAATCCTCCAGGTGTCGACAGGGTCTATAACTACTGGATCAAGAAGTTCTAGTGTATACACCATCAACTGGCTAATCTTATAAATGATGTTTTTCTAAAACCAGCAAAAATGCCATTGTTTCTGACAGAAGGTATTACATATCTCTTACAAAGGACCAACATAACACACATGACCCAGTTAAGTACAGGACAATCACATGCCTACCCACACTGTATAAGGTTAGTTATCCAAGACCAGGTTATTACGACGAAGAACTATCGGAAGTTCATCATCAGAGATCCGTCAATAGAAAATGACCAATGTAGATGTGGCTGTTGAACATCTGAGACATGAGCTTCACGGAAATGATTTCTACAACCGAACTGAATTCTGCTTGTAGGTGTTAGATAAAGTGACAGAAAATGAACACTTTTTTGATAATGTGTTGTTTAGTGATGATTGTACTTTTCATAACAATGGTTTCGTGAATAGACACAACTTTCATTACTATTCTGATTCAAATCCGTATGAATACAGAGTTATGAGAAACCATAATAGGTGGTCGGTTAATGTATGGGGAGGAATTCTGGGTCCATACTTAATTGGACCCTACTTTTTTGAAGGAGCTTTAAGTGGTTTAATGTTTCGCGATTTTCTTTTACACCAACTTCGTGTTATTAGAAGATATCCTTTTAAATATTAGAATAACTATCTGGTTTTAACTGGATGGAGCTTCACCTCATTATCATCGCGAAGTTCGGCAATTTTTAAATGTCAACTTTCGAAACAGGTGGATTGGGAGAGACGGATTTCAAAATTGGCCCCCGAGATCTCCGAATTTAACTCCACCAGATTTCTTTTTATTGGGATACATAAAAAGAAATGTCTACAATGCGCCCCCGACAACACCACAAGATATGAAAATACGCATAAGAGACGCTTTTCAAACTGTAACCCCGCAAATGGTGTCCAGAGTTAGCAGTAGTTTCGAAAAAAGAATATGTAAGTGTTTGGAAATGGATGGTCGACATTTCGAACATCTACTATAAATATTTTTTGCTTCTGTTTTGTGCTATCATCAATATGTTATTACCATTATTGCTGTTATAACCTGTTGGACGACTATAAATTGCGTTCCAAGTTTCTGAACATTTGTAAAGATATTCCTCCTGATAATTATTCTTATAGTTGTAAATTACCTGTCATTTCCAAATGCCATAAGCAACTAGGTACATTATAACATCTATTCAAAAACCACAAAATGGTGCAGAAAACGATTATTTGGTGTGTTCTGTGAAAACGCGAACACTTAGCTATAGAACACCCTTATACCATTCGATAGATATTTTAAAGGTACATTTTCTGGTAAGTTAAAAAGTATGGCGCTCTATTTAAATTAATCAAGTTATAGCCACTTAAAGTTCTTATTCGATTAGTTTTAATTTTTTGACACCCTGTATAATATAGCAAGTTTATTATAATTGGGATATAAAATATGATTTATTGTTACATTTCACTGTAAATTTCGAGGACATAACTGAAATACTTCTTAAGTATTTAAAACATGAAAATTAGGTTAGATTTTGTCAAAATTAAATTATTTAAAGACCCTTAAGGTTTAGGTACTATAAGCCTTATTAAAATAGACACTTATTTTGATCGGAGAATCCAAAAATGCAATAATATACAGGGGGTTCCTTAAAAAACACAACTTTGATACTTTCAGAGCTTTTGAGACACCCTGTATAATATGAAAATAATTTTAAAAAGTAACTATATTAGACCAGGCGCGAATCCAAGGGGGGGGGCGGTGGGGGTGATCGCCCCCCCCCCTCAAGAGCTTTGAGTTTAGGAAAATGGACCCGATTTTTTCTCTTATACTACAGTTTATTTAAGAACTAGAGAGAGTAATAAATCATTTTTTACCCAGTTTCTCTTCGCAAACTACCTGTGTTCTTTAGTCCGATGTCTTTAGCAAAATCTGTTAGACACATATATTTTTCATAGGAATGCGTTAGAAATTTTATAATCAAAAATACTGGTCTATAATAATGGACTAAAACGTAGCCTTATTCTCTCAAAAAATTCGAAGTTATAATTTAAATACTTACAAAATATCCATTGTCAAAAATACAAAAAGTTAAACATATATAAAAAATAAATTCGTCCATATAATATTAAAATATGTTTGGGGCTATCGGTCATTTTATTATTAATTAAAAACATTTTTAGGGTATTTGACGTTTCAGTTTATTTATTTCTTAAACCAATTGCATTTGTTGTAATTAAAATTAGACCTACTTATTTTTATTTCTATTGTACTAATATCTTAATTTAATTTACTTTATTATGTAGAAATACGATAGCTCCAAACAAATAAGATAAACATGTTAATTCTACACGCTTAAGAAAAAGACACAAATACAATAATAAAACAATAAAACACTTACGGCTAATTAGAATTAAATATATATATATATAATTAAAGAGTGGGACACACTAAAATAAAAATATATAAAAAAGTAAAAAAACATATAAACAACATTAAGCAATAAAATACAACAAAAACAAAAATTTAAATAATAAATTGTGTTTACACTAATAAACATTATGTATCTAATTCCTAATCAAAGTCAGTGAAACTATCTCAGCTCAAATTAATTATAATTGGTTCCTCTATCTCACCGATCATGAGATCGAGTTCTCACTTTTTTTTTAATTCTTTTATTATATGGATTTTTCCCAATTTTCTACAGTAACTTTATTCAAAAAAAAAAAACTTTCAAAAGTTCAGTTAAGTTACTAATTTTGTTAATTGTGTTATTTCTAGCAACTCTACCTTTTACTTGAGAGAGATATTTACCTCTCCAACGGACAGTTTCCGGACGATCTATAGGAACAAATTTTCTATCTGGTTTTTCCCAGCAAAAATTAAGGTCTCTGAGCAATTTTCAGAGATCAGTTCTTTTAATTTCAGGTAAATCGCGATCTTCATTGATTTTAGTTAGAATTTTGTAGACGGTTGGGATCTGCTTCTCATAATAAAATGTATATACAACCCCTTCAATTGCAGTTTTTATTTCTTCTTCCAATGCGGTTTTTCATCTGCCTGTGATCGAATGTGGCTTGGGAGTACTAACAATTCCAGTCGTTTTTGCTCCTTCAGTATTCGGCACATAGTAGATCTTCCAACTCCTGTCATGTTGGATCACATCTCAACAGAGCTTTTAACATTATTATCTAGATATTGATATCTTAAGGCATCATAAACATTCATCGTAATAAGTTTTTCGTTAAGGAAAAAATACCCTGGTTTAACGATTTTGAAATAAAAATAGAGGTGAAAGCCATATCTTTTGGGTATCTCACTAATCTCAAATAATATATAAAAACAAGCCCAAACAAGATAAATCACTAAGAACAAACTGTAAGGTGTACTTTGCTCATTGACAGAAATTAAATTAAACTATCAGAATTTTTATGTTGCAGTAAATTTATAATTTATATTTGAATATAATTAAATATAATTAGATTTACGGCAGTTCTAAGTAACCAGCGACACTGGGGCAGGTACGTTGGAGGTTTCGTTAACAGTTGTATTACTCTCTCTAGTTCTTGAATAGAGTATAGGAATATGTATACTGGCGATTGCCCCCCCCCTCCCAAGAGCTTTGAGTTCAGGAAAATAGAACCCATTCTGCCTTTTATATTAGGAATGAATATGCTGCTTGCAACCCCCCCCCCCCCCGGTGACAACTTGTTTTTCTTGCCATACTGTACTTTTGTGATATCACCGCCCCCCCCCCCCCCCAAAGAGAGAGGCTGGATCCGCTCCTGTATTAGACCCTCATATATCTCCAAAGTAAAACTTTTGAAAGTCTCGTATTTTGGCCGCAATATTCCGTTCAGGGAAGATAAGACTGTTATTCAATTCTTTCTTAGGGTGTTCAGGAATTTAGGGCAAGAGGCGATTTTTGATTTTAGCCCGTTTAATACGAAATTAATTGGGACTTTTTGCAAACTTATTATCGTATAATGATGAAAATACATACATGTATACAACTAAGAAGTTTAAAATTCAATTTAAAAGATACATATACTCGTTTTTTTTTGGTCCAGGTATATAATCTGTTCTCTCTTTAGGTTGGAAGAGCTATCAGTAACTCACATATGTCGGCAGACTTTAGTGTTACAGATTTAAAGAATCAAGTAAACCAAATGGAGGAAGAAAATAAGAACAAATTAAGAAAGATAGATTCCCTTAAAACCATAATAAACTTCCAGACAAACGAATTAGAACAACTGCGATTAGAAAACGCCAACTTAAAAGAACAATTACAAAAGCAGAAAGATGAAAACAAAAAAGAAACTGAAAACCTTCAGGAGATGGTGAACCATTTTCATTTTACTAATAAAGATAAGGACAGTGACGGAAGGTGCTGAAGGGAACTGGGGCCTCACCTTATCCATTGAAACTTTTTACAAACTCAATAATAGAAATTAATTTTAAAAAATATTATTTGTACGTTTTTTTTTAGTACAAGAGAGTAATTTGTTTCTTTCTTTAGGTTGGAAGAGCTGCCAGTGTCACTCAAATGTCGGCAGACTTTAGAGTTAAAGATATGGAAAACCAGATGAATGAAATGGAAGAAGAAAATAAATGCTTAACTGGCGACTGCAAAAAATATAAAACTGAACTCAAGAACAAATCAGGAACGATAAGTTCTCTTAACAATTTATTAAACTCTCAGACAAAGCAGTTAGAACAACTGCGACAGGAAAATACCAACTTAAAAGAACAACTAGAAAGACAGAAAGATGAAAACAAAAAAGAAACTGAAAAACTTCAGGAGATGGTGAACCATTTTCATTTAAATAATAAACATAAGGACAGTGGCGGATGGTGCTGAAGGGCTCTGGGGCTCCGTCCTCCCTGCCCAATTAAAAAATATCTGTAGTGCAAGTGGGAAGTTTATTTTTTATTATTATTTTTTAAATATATTTGTATTGGTTACGAAGTATTGTTATTATAATACGGTACCTTTAAGTCCACCAGCACCAGCCTCCACTTGTAACTTTTTATTATAATAGAGGTTGCAAATTAGTTCATCAAGTCTGCAGTACATACATATAAGCTTGAGTAAACATTCTATAACAAACTTTCTTTAAAATCGTTTTTGTAGCTAGTTTATATTTAGTTTTATCGTATAGATTGGATTTAGTTGACAGGTGACATAAAATACAGAGGTGGATTCAGGTGAACGTGCAAATATGTTCATGGTGTACGACTATAAAAATAAAAGAAAATGAAAATAAGATTTGATAGACTGTCTAGAGAAAAATACAGAAACACTAGACTGGGGGTGTTGATTTTACACCGACTTTAAAAATTTCAATTATATCAATTAAATTATTCCGATATCAGAAAATTATTTGAACTAACTAGAGGACGTTCCGAGGGGTCTGCTTTAAATTAGTCTCATTCTGTAATATATTGGGGGGTATGCCAAAAATATCCAAAACGTATTTTTTTACGTCCTGATTTGTATTTCTAAAGATGGTGAAAACGAGTCCCAAAGTTCATAGTTCACTTTTTTTCAATTATAATTTAAAAGGCTGATTTTTCTTGTATAATCATTCACATATTATTAGGTTTGCGAAAAAAAATAATACATGTAATTTTCTTATTAAACGTTATTTTTTTGCTGTTTTGATTCAACTAAATGTATACATTTACTTAACTCGCTTAAAAACTCGTCAGTTATACATGAATATGAAAAATTAAGTTGAAGGACATCAGTATTTTAGCAGTGAAATTCATCCATTTTTTAATTTTATGTATAGAGATAAAAAGTTTTTTTTTTCAAGATATTGATTACCAACAATATCACCAGGAACATACAGTATGTAGCACGTAATAGAAATTTACCATTTCGAAGGGGTAAGCTACCCCCTTTAAGACTTAAGTTCAAAAAGTCAGTCTCTAAGTCCTCTTATTAAGTGATATGTATATATATATATATATATATATATATATATATATATATACAGGGTTGTACCTTATTTTTTGACAAGCTCTGGTAATTTTATTATTGGAGTTAGGAAATAATTTTAAATACATAAGTTGTTGGATTTTTTCTATATGGCAAGAATATGTTAATAGAAAAAACAGATGCTCAGGAATATTTTTTTTAAATGGAACACCCTGTATATTACTAAATATTAAAATAGAGCTTAAAATTTCCTTTTCAAAAACATATATGTTACCTATGTTTGCTCTAACCATTTTTGAAATATTTACCTCAAAATATTAAATATTTCAAAAAGTCGCCATAGCGATGTAAATTATGAAACAATTGAAAATTAGGTTGTCGAGTGAGAAACATAATATGTTATAGTCGTATCATAATATAAAATCAAGTAAGCTATGAGAAAATAATTATACACTCTAAAGACGGAAAATAATTATATTAAAAATAACACAGCTACACAAAAAAAACTTTTCTTATCTGGGCTGACTATGTCTACTATATGTTTTTGGGGTCGCTGAATCCGAATCTGGGGTCCATTAAATCCCATCACATCAAGGTTTTGACATAACCTCAAAATTAAGTCTATTAAGCATTACTCAAAGCTTTAACCCAAAACCAACACTGTTAAACCCCTAATAATTCCATGGCCTAAACACCTCATGAACCAAAAACCCCATAACCCAATAACCCTATGACTTCATAACCCTATGATACTGAAATTATTACACTCAATTTCTCACAGCGGAAGAATTTGGAGTCGCTTCAATTTATTTAAGCTACAGCTGTTAAGCTGCGTGACCCAATAACCCTATAACCTCATGACCCCAAGACTCTATAATCCCATAACCATGTTACTAAAATCATTACACTCATTCTCCCATAGCGGAAGAGCCTTATTTTTTTTGTGTGGCTATGCACAGCACTGGCCTAAGGTCCGGACTATGTCTACTATATATTTTCGGGTTCGAATCTGCGGTCCATTAAACCCCATCATATCAGGGTTTTACCATAACTTCAAAAAAATCCCAAAACTTAGACTATGAGGTATAATTGAACTCTGTTAATCGAAAACCAATGCTGTTAAAGCTCTAATAACCCCATAAACCAAAGACCTCATAACCCGATAACCCCGTAACCCCATGACTCCATAACTCCACATAATCATGTGACCGAAATCATTGTAGTTATGAGGTCATGGGGTTCAACAGTCATGGTTTAAAGGAATTAGGGCCACGACAAACTCTTCCACTATGGGAGAATGAGTGTAATGATTTCAGTAACATGATTCTGGGGTTATAGAGTCATGGGTTCATGGGGTTATCGGGTTAATGGATCATATAGCTCAACAGCTGTAGTTTAAAGAAATTGAGGCGACTACAAGTTCTTCCGGTATGAGATATTGAGTGTAATGATTTCAGTATTATAATTATGGGGTTGTGGAGTCATGGGGTTATTGGGTTATGGGATCTTTGAATCATAACATTATTATTAGGGGTTTAACACTATTAGTTTTGGGTTAAAATTGTTCAGTAATGCTTAATAGTATTAATTTTCAGGATTTTTGAGGTTACAGCAAAATCCTGACGTGATGGGGTTTAATGGACACCGAATTAGGATTTAGCGACCCCGAAAACATATGTAAACATAGCTAGAACCCCAGGAGAGAAAAGTTTTTTTTGGGTAGTTGTGTAACTAGTGAGAAATCAAATGATTTCTTTGCATACATTTTTTAGAAACTTCGATTATTTCGAAATATATGACGAATATCTAAATATTCTGATAGAAACCCCAGAAGACATGATTTTGTTGTTTTGTTTCTTTGTACAGCGGTCACGGCCTAGTAACAGAATCTGATAATTTTTTTTAAAAACGTTAATTGAAGACTCAATACTAATAATAAATATAGAGTGTTATATATTTTTGAAAGCTTGTAACAAACTAAATCGCATTATTCTAAAAATATAGAGGGTGTCCCATTTAAAAAAGGCAAGTTTGATTTATTTCTCTAAAACAGTTGGACCTATAAAAAAAACTGACTACGCCAATGAACCCCACTTGAGAAACCCCAATAGTTCTATTTTTAAGCTTTGCGATATGTTTTCAGGTAATCGAGAAACAAGGGATGCCCATAAAGGCATAATGTTCAAAATCGCTCTGTATCTTCAAAACGAAGAGGTTAATGTAGATTCTGTTAGTGGCGTTCGTTTCTTAAAAAAGTAGCACGATGCCACGAAAACCTTATCCTTCTATTTTGCTAATGACTGAGATAACCGGTCAAACCATCGAAAATTCTACACCCTGTACATAACTTGCATCGTTTAGAAATTTGCGTTTCCTTAGATTAAATTTATTGGTTTGAATTAAAAAATTAATTATTAAGAAAAGATGAGACTTAAAAATCAAATACAGTTTCACCAGTGTGTTCCGAAATATAAGACCTCATCCATTGGAACTTTTTGCAAACTCAGCACAAGAGTGTAATTTGTTTCTTTTTTTAGGTTGGAAGAGCTGCCAGTGTCACTCAGAGGTCGGCAGATTTTAAAGTTAAAGATCTGGAAAACCAAGTTGATCAAATGGGGAAAGAAAATAAAAGCTTAACTAGTGACTGCCAAAAATATGAAACTGAAATCAAGAACAAATCAGGAACGATAACTTCTCTTAACTGTTTATTAAACTCCCAGACAAATCAGTTAGAACAATTGCGAAAGGAAAACGGGAGCTTAAAAGAACAACTGGAAAAACAGAAAAGTGAAACGACAGAAGAACCTGAAAAATATTACGAGGTAATGAACCGTTCTGATCTTCGTACATACCCCTATAGAATTAGCATAACATCAGAACTAGGGCCCGGTTGTTTGAACGCTGAATAACGTAATAATATTTTTATTTACATTTAAAAAGTGTTGATAAACAGTAGATATTTCATTTCTTGGTACACACATACTGATTTTATGCTATCCTTTTCTAGTGCATTATTTAAAAAGTATCATGTGACAAACGGTACGTCAATTCTAGAAATGAATTTATGGTTGCCTAAATTATTATTATTGTTATTTTCAATATGTAAACAATATCTAACAATATTCACTAATAAAAATAAGTTTTTAAATCCTCTTTTTGTTAATATTAATTGTAAACTTCGCATTTATAGAAATTTCTAACACTTAAAAACACTGAAAAGAGCCACGACAAGCAATTAAACTGAGAGAGAAGATAAGTAAACATGTTTATGTCTGTCAAACATCGAAAAAGCCTCTTCCCCACCGACCATAAACAGCCTTCAAACAAATCTATTGTTGTTTAAATCTATAGGGTATGATCGAAGGTTCTGATAATACTAATAAACATAGTGACCGTAGCTGCTGGTGTGGAACGGTTCTGTTGTAAAATAGCAATTTTACAACGCCATCAAAAAATTAAATAAGGGACAACGCTCGACATTTACTATTTAAGAGACGAGAAACTTTGCTAATAATCCCCGCTTATGTTTAAGCAGCGCGCCCACTGGTTCGGCTCGGTTCAGACCACTGGGCTCCGCGCAATCGGCCCGTTTTGGTTTACACGTAAATAAATAAGAGCCCGCTCACTGGTTCCGACCGGCCAGAACGCTTCCGCGCTTTCAGCATCGGCGTCTTCGACTATTCTCAAGAGGGCAGCAATTGACGAAAGGTCTGAAAGCCTTCGACTATTTTAAAAATAGAAAGAGGTATTATAATCTGTGGTATAGACGTAGTATTCGTATTGTTACTATGTCGGACGAAGAATTGATAGAAGATGTGAGAGCATACAGAATACATAATAATAATAATATTCTCAATACATAGTTGTTGCCTAATAAACTTGAAGTAAATTGTCTAGGCGTTCACGTCACAGTCAAAAAACATTAGTTATGTCACAAAAATATGTGATGTAAACGTCAAATTTAATTAATTCGACTATATAATACACTTGGAGCCGTTTTACACACACAAGAATTATTCCGAAAATTATACCAAAAAAAAACATATATAATCAAGAAGCCATAAAATAAGGGATATTTGGTGTAAGAAACAATGAGTAAATATTGAGATTAGGTTGATTACCAAACGCGCACTTTCTGCATTTTAGTCATAAAAATATACAACACAATAATAATTTTTTGATGTGTAAAACAGCAAATTAGTTTGTGTGTGTAAAACGGCTCTTACTTTAAAGTAACTGCTAAACGTTCCTCTGGTGGAATCGATTTTCGAAGATTAGTGTTTTGTTTCCTGAGCGGCAATATATTTAAAATTTCATAAAATTTTATACTTGACATTCGAAAATATTTGAAAAAGTTTTCATTGTCGGTCATCAACTCTGGAAATAAATGATAAAATTCCCCGTGAATTTTTCTTTTAAGGTACATATCATGAACCCAATATCTTCTTTTCCGCTTTTCCTCCACTTCCGCTTCAATATAGGCTAGACCAGCCACAAAAATATCCTCCTCAGAGGCGGAAGAAGTACTCATTTTATTCACTTTTCATCAAAAATAACAGTTCTAGAAACTCTAATGGTTAAAGCAGTTTTAATCACTGTTTAGTCTGAATTGTGCGGAGCCAGTGAGCGGGGGCCATCGGCGTTCTGGCGGAACGGACGGAGCCGAGCCGATTCAGTGGGCGCGCTGCTTTATTATGCGGCGTAAACAGCGAACCCAAGTCCCGAAAACTATAAAAACCACACGACAATTACAATCGCCCTTCTTTACGAGGTCTGCAACGAGGGGAGCAAGAAGTAAATATTCAGATCTAATCGCCAGCTCTTCTGTCCGAATGTGCAATTCCATGCTTGAAAGCTGATTGTGCCCGTGCCGCGAGATCGCTTTCAACGACTTATTAACTATCATGTGCACTTAGATAGTGAACGGTCGGGGGGATTTGCAATTGAAGGGCTTTACCTTGGTTAGTTTCGAAAGAAATTGCCTTGTTAATTCCCTCTCAGAAAAAGATTATTACAAAACCGAACTTCGGCGGGTCTAGGGGAGTTCTAAATTGCGTTTTAAGGTATTTAGGTGAAAATCCGTTTCTCTGACAACGAGAACGGCAGGTAACAGAGTAACTTCGCAATAAAAAGTCCTAAATATCCTTAAATTATGTTAAATAAAAACCGAAGCACGGCTAACCTGGAATCTCTGCTAACGGTGCAGGATTCACGGATGAACCACCATTAGAATTCCGTGAAAAAATTAGAGTTTTCCCAAAAATATTAAATAAAGACATTTTTCGTATTAAAAAAAAAACATTAAACAAAAACTTTCCGTAGCAATAGAAAATAAGACAGAGTTTTAGTGTCCAATGAGACGGGGGGTTCTTAAAACCTCTCGGGTGGTTATGGAGGGTCCTCTACGACAGGCCTGCCTGTCGTACAAATCATGGGCACCGACTTTGGAACAATTTATATTAAAGACAACACTACAGAAACATCGAGGTTCTGTTAGAAAACCAATTAATTTATTTAATTCAACTTCTATTACTGATAAAGGTCAAACGTTAGGTACTAGTATTAATAAATTTAGTAATATTCGTGTTAACAAGGGCGTAAGTTCGTCTCGTGTTTCTCCCCAAAAATAAGTATTGTCTTTTGTCGCGCGAATTTCAAACAACAGGGACCGGTAGGCCGAACTAGAGTCTGTCGAATTAAAAATACCTGTAATGAAAATGAGGAGTTTATTTTTTATTATTTTATTCTAAAATTTCAGTGGCCAGACTTTTTCACGTCTGATGTCTAAATTAAACCAGCACTCGGATTGATGACCGCTTGGAAGGACTGCATGACTGTGGTTCGAAACTCACGTTCAACTGTAGGTGCAGTTGCCAAATGATCTCCGTTGCCGACGCGATTTTAATCCAAAAGAAAATTAGATAAATATATATGTATCCCATAAAGTTATGTTACGAAGTATGTTATTGTTATTATAATAAATTTTTATTGTTATTTTTAACTTTGGCAGTAACAGAGCCCCCCACACCAGCGGTTCCTTAGTGTAATTTTTCATTGTAAGAGGTTGCAATTTACAAAACAGAAACTACATATTTTGAGGTCACCAGCCGTCACTGAATCCATATAACCTTGATTTGATAACTCATTTTTTTAAATATAACTGCTTTTTTATTGTAGTTGGTTTACATCGGTGTGACTGTATAGATCGTATTTCAATGACAAGTGACGCAAAACAGGGGCGAATTCAGGCATATGCACAAATTCGCACTTTTTTTCAGTCATAATTTCAAGGGTGATTTTTTCTGTTCAATCACTTGCATATTATTTGGTTTACGAAAAGGGATTGCAAAATGTAATTTTCTCAGTAAACGTTATTTTTTTCGCTGTTTTCATTCAAATAAATGTATAGGTTGACTTAACTCACTTAAAAACTCGTTAATTGTAAATGTGAAAAAATGCGAATAAGGTAAAATTTTCAACTTTAAATTCATAATTTACCCCCTTAAGAATCAGTTTTGGAGAAAATCGAAAAATGTAAAATTTTTAGAACGCCATATTGAATCCGCCAGATTGAGTTTTTCAAAAAAATATTGTAAATTCGTAAATAACACTAAAAAAAATCCCCCAATACTGATTTTAGACCAAATCAAGAGATGTAGAATCTTTAATTCGCCATCTTGGATCCACCATATTTATTTTTTTTTAAATAATTTCAGATTCGTAATTTGAGATCCCAAAAACTCCCTCATATCAATTTTGAAAAAAAAATCGGAAAAAATCAATTTTTATCCGCCATATTGGATACGTCATATTGATTTTTTTTTTAAATAATTTGAAATTCGTTATGTGCGACCTCGAAAACTTCCCTATACCAATTTTGGGGAAATTCGGACAAAATTGATTTTTTCGTCCGCCATATCAAATTGTTTAAAAATAATTTCAGATTTGTTATGTGCGACCCTGAAAACTCCCCTATACCAATTTTGGAGAAAATCAAACAAAATAAACTTTTTCGTCCGCCATATTAGATCCGCCACATTGAACTTTTTTAAAAATAATTTTAGATTCGTTATGTGCGACCCCGAAAATTCCCATGTATCAATTTTGGAGAAAATCGGACAAAATTAAATCTTTTTGTCCGCCATATTGAATTTTTCAAAAATAATTTCAGATTTGTTGTGTACGACTCCGAAAATTCCCGCATACCAATTTTGGAGGTAATTAAATTTTTTGGCCGCCTTATTGTCAGCGCCATCTTGGATTTTACGGCACCAATTTAATTCAAAAAAATATGGGATCATCGCCGCAACTTCTTGAACATAACGTAAAAAATTTCATTCAAATCGGTGTTTGTTTTTTTGTTCCAGGAGGTTGGAAGAGTTACCAGTAACAAGAGCAAATGTGGAGATACAAATTCTATTAACCGTTCATTAAACTCCCCGGTAAACCAGTTAGAACAATCGCAAAAAGGAAGCGGCTGTAGTGCAGGAGTGAGAGGAGTTATTTCTTATTAGTTTTTTTTGTTCGGGATACCCACCGGTTTCATAAATGATATTATTCTGTGATATGTTATACATCAGAAATTAATATGTATTTAGTCCATATTTTTATACTCTGACCTAAATTTGTGATTCCTTTAGAATAAATTTATAGATTTGAGTCAAAACATCAAATATTAAGAAAAGATCAGACTTAAAAAAATCAATACAAAGTTTTACCATACAATTCTTTCACAGAGTGTTCACAATTTAAGGCAAAATGGAATATTTAGTTTTAGCTTGTATAAGACCTAATCCATTATAACTTTTTGCAAACTCGTTATTACATATTGATGAAATGTTCATACAACTTAAAAAGTTTAAATTTGAATTTAAAAAATATTGTTTTTTTTTTGCTCCAGGGTGTTGGAAGAGCTGCCAGTAACAAGAGCAAATGTGGAGATACAGATTATCTTAACCGTTCATTAAACTCTCAGGCAAATCAGTTAGAACAATTCCAAAAAGGAAGCGCCAACTCAAAAGAACTACTAGAAAGACAGAAAAACGATATCAACAAAGAAACTGAAAAACCTTATGAGATGGTGAATTATTTTCATATAAATAATAAACATAGGACAGTTGCGGCTGGTGCGGAAGGGCTCTAGGGCCACACACCCTCCTTGCCGAAATTAAAAAATACCTGTAGTGCAAGTCAGGAGTAATTTTTTATTATTTTTTTCTAAATACAGGGTGCGGCATTTATATTGAGACAACGGAATATCTCGGTGGAATCACATTTTTTCGAAAAATGTTTTTTACAAAAATTATAGGGTGACAAGGGAGCTAACTAACTGTAATCTTGAAAATGACCTTGGCGTTGCACTTCAAGGTCATTTGAAAGTCAACTTCAGAATTTTAAATGGGACCCCCCAATTCCGACACCGGGAATGAAAAGGGCGAAAAAATCGAATATGGCCTTATCCTCAAGGTAGATGTCAAATATTAAGGTAATTTCAAGGTCAAAACAAAAAGATCGCCGTATTTCGTGAAATGTGTCGTACAAAAGTTGTTGGGTATGTGGTAGTGATTTTGAAAATAACCTTGTCTTTTAAGGTTATTTGAAGCTAAATTTCAAAACTTGAAAAGGAAACTCCCAATTTGACACCTGGAAATGGAAAGACCGATCGATTTCACAGTAATTCCATGATCAGATATCACCTTGTCATCACGGTTAAGGTCTAATATCAAGATCATTTTAAGATCAAACGAAGTTCTTCAACGTCATTACTTTATAAAATGTTTCATACTAAAACTGTAAGATTGCAAAGTTGCTATAGCATTACCTTGATTTCGACCTTCAGGGTAATGTGAAGAAATTCATTCGTTAAGAACTGTTAGCAAAAACTGTACTTAGTACGACTATGTGTATGATAAACTACTGAACACTACCCAGGAATAACGACATGGACGTAGTAGTTTTTGTTCTCATCGAGGTGCTTGTTTTCGGTAAGTCTCCTTGCCTTTTACCATCGGGGTGCTGGTTTTTGGTGAGCCCTTTCGCCACTTACGATCGGTTGCTTGTTTTCGGTGAGCACTTTCGCCTCTCACCATCGGGGTGCTTGTTTTTGTTGAGCCCTTTCGCCTCACCATCGGGGTGCTTGTTTTTGGTGAGCCCTTTCGCCTCTTACGATCAGATACTTGTTTTCGGTGAGTCCCGTCGCCTCACACCATCGGGGTGCTTGTTTTCTATAAGTCCCCTCGCCCCTCATCATTTTGTAGGATCATGTGAAAGGTTTCATAAGAATTTATTTCAGTAAGTGCTCAAAATGGTTACCTTCAACCTTAATACACTTATTGACCCGCAGTTTAATAGATTGCACACAACTGCGGAGCATTTCAGGTGTTATTTTGGCACAAGCATCTCTGACTCGCTGCTTCATGTTTTCCCGAACTGCTGGCACGTCTTCATAAACTTTGCTCTTTAAATAACCCCATAAACAAAAAACTGGTGACGCAAGGTCTGGCAATCTTGCGGGCGAATTTACTGAATCTCCTCTACCAATCCACCATCCGTTGAACTCGCGATCCAACACTAATTGAGCATAATACGCTGAACATCCATCATGTTGAAACCACATTTGTAACCTTATATCTAAGGGTACGTCTTCAAGCAAAAGTGGAAGCTGATTTTCTAAAATATCACGATATTTGCGCCGTTTAAATTATCTTTAAGAAAGTATGGACCCACAAGCTTTCATTAACTATTCCACACCAAATGATCTTGAAGGTCAAGTTCAAGGTTATTTACAAGGTCACTGCCACTTGACCGCCGTGCTACCTAATAACTTTTGTACGGAACATTTCACGAAATATTGCCATCTTTTTGTTTTGACCTTGAAATGACCTTGATATTTAACTTTCACCTTCAGGTCAAAGTGATATCGAAATTGGGGGGTCCTATTTAAGATTCTAAAGTTGACCTTCTAATAACCTTTAAGGGCAATGACAAGATCATTTTCAAGGTCACTACTAATTAGCTCCCCAGCCACCCTATAATTTTTGTATAAAACATTTTTCGAAAAATGTTGATCCCACCGAGATATTCGGTTGTCTCTGGATAAATGCCGCATCCTGTATATGTGTATTTCGTAAAGTTAGGTTACAAAATATATAAGTGTTAATATAATAAATTTTTATTGGTATTTTTAACTTTGTCAGGATCAGAGCCCTCCCGCATCAGCCACCACCTAGTGTAAGTTTTTATTGTAATAGTAGTGGCAATTTACTTCTTCAAATCTACACTGCTAAACCTGCGTATTTTAAGGTCAGGAGCTGATATTGCATACCTATAAGCTTAGAGAATGATTTTATAACTAATTTTATTTATAATTGCTTTTTCACTGTAGCTGGTTCATAACTAGGGTTATTGAATAGATCGGATTTCAATAACGGGTAACATAAACACAGGGGCGGATTCAGGCGCATGTGAAAATCCATTCGTTGTGTACGACTATAAAATTAGAAGCAAAAGTAAGTTTGGGTCATATGATTTCAATGATATTTGATAGATTATTTAGAGAAAAAGACACTATACAAAAAGTGTTGATTTCGCGACTTCAATGACATTTCAAAAATTTATAAGGTTATTTCTCATTTTTTTTGAACGAGGTTCTATTTAAAAAAAAAAATGGTTGATATCAAGACTTTTCAGCAATTGTATTAGCTTATGATGTTGCACTCAATCAAACGCCTTCTCATAGTTTATGAAACACAAGCAGATATCCTTTCTCTGGTCATAACAATTCTGCACTAGTACTTGTGTGGCGACTATAGCCTCTCTAGTACCCAGACCTTTTTTAAAGCCTAGTTGTGAGTTACTGACGGTCCTGTTACATTTTTTGTATAGTCTCTGATGCAGTATTTCAGAAATATCTTCAGCGAATGCCATATTAGACTAATTAGCCTATGATCCTCACAACTTTTTGCTTTGGTTTTCTTTGGCAACGGAACAAAAGTTGAAGATAGCGATTGTTCGGGATACCCACCGGTTTCATAAATGATATTATTCTGTGATATGTTATATATCAGAAATTAATATGTATTTGATTCATATTCTTATACTCTGACCTAAATTTGCGATTCCTTTAGAATAAATTTATTGGTTTGAGTCAAAACATCAAATATTAAGAAAAGATGAGACTTAAAAAAATCAATACAAAGTTTTACCATGCAATTCTTTCACAGAGTGTGCACAATTTAAGGCAAAATGGAATTTTTGGTTTTAGTTTGTATAAGACCTAATCCATTATAACTTTTTGCAAACTCGTTATCACATATTGATGAAATGTTCATACAACTTAAAAAGTTTAAATTTTATTTCAAAATATACTGTTTGTTTTTTTTTTGCTCCAGGGGGTTGAAAGAGCTGCCAGTAACAAGAGCAAATGTGGAGGTTCAGATTATCTTAACCGTTCATTAAACTCCCAGGCAAATCAGTTAGAACCATTCCAAAAAGGAAGCGCCAACTCAAAAGAACTACTAGAAAGACAGAAAAACGATATCAACAAAGAAACTGAAAAACCTTATGAGATGGTGAATTATTTTCATATAAATAATAAACATAGGACAGTTGTGGCTGGTGCGGAACGGCTCTAGGGCAACACCCTCCTTGCCGAAAATAAAAAATACCTGTAGTGCAAGTCAGGAGTTTTTTTTATTATTTTTTGACCTTGAAATGACCTTGATATTTAACTTTCACCTTCAGGTCAAAGTGATATCGAAATTGGGGGGTCCTATTTAAGATTCTTAAGCTGACCTTCTAATAACCTTTAAGGGCAATGACAAGATCATTTTAAAGGTCACTACTAGTTAGCTCCCCAGCCACCCTATAGTTTTTGTATAAAACATTTTTCGAAAAATTTTGATCCCACCGAGATATTCGGTTGTCTCTGGATAAATGCCGCACCCTGTAATGTATATTTCGTAAAGTCAGGTTACAAAATATATAAATGTTAATATAATAAATTTTTATTGGTATTTTTAACTTTGTCAGGATCAGAGCCCTCCCGCATCAGCCACCACCTAGTGTAAGTTTTTATTGTAATAGTAGTGGCAATTTACCTCTTCAAATCTACACTGCTAAACCTGCGTATTTTAAGGTCAGGAGCTGATATTGCATACCTATAAGCTTAGAGAATGATTTTATAACTAATTTTATTTATAATTGATTTTTACTGTAGCTGGTTTATAATTAGGGTTATTGTATAGATCGGATTTCAACAACGGGTAACATAAATACAGGGGCGGATTCAGGCGCATGCGAATATCCATTCGTCGTGTACGACTATAAAATTAGAAGCAAAAGTAAGTTTGGGTCATATGATTTGAATGATATTTGATAGATTATTTAGAGAAAAAGACAGAAACGCACTATACAAAAAGTGTTGATTTCGCGACTTCAATGACATTTCAAAAATTTATAAGGTTATTTCTCATTTTTTTTGAACGAGGTTCTATTTTTTCAAAAAAAAAAAAAAAAAAAATGGTGGATATCAAGACTTTTCAGCAATTGTATTAGCTTATGATGTTGCACTCAATCAAACGCCTTCTCATAGTTTATGAAACACAAGCAGATATCCTTTCTCTGGTCATAACAATTCTGCACTAGTACTTGTGTGGCGACTATAGCCTCTCTAGTACCCAGACCTTATTTAAAGCCTAGTTGTGAGTTACTAACGGTCCTCTTACATTTTTTGTATAGTCTCTGATGCAGTATTTCAGAAATATCTTCAGCGAATGGCATATCAGACTAATTCGCCTATGATCCTCACAACTTTTTGCTTTGGTTTTCTTTCGCAACGGAACAAAAGTTGAAGATAGCGATTGTTCGGGATACCCACCGGTTTCATAAATGATATTATTCTGTGATATGTTATACATCAGAAATTAATATGTATTTAGTCCGTATTTTTGTGATTCCTTTAGAATAAATTTATAGGTTTGAGTCAAAACATCAAATATTAAGAAAAGATCAGACTTAAAAAAATCAATACAAAGTTTTACCATACAATTGTTTCACAGAGAGTTCACAATTTAAGGCAAAATGGAATTTTTGGTTTTAATTTGTATAAGACCTAATCCATTATAACTTTTTGCAAACTCGTTATCACATATTGATAAAATGTTCATACAACTTAAAAAGTTTAAATTTGAATTCAAAAAATACTGTTTGTTTTTTTTTTTGCTCCAGGGGGTTGAAAGAGCTGCCAGTAACAAGAGCAAATGTGGAGGTTCAGATTATCTTAACCGTTCATTAAACTCCCAGGCAAATCAGTTAGAAAAATTGCGAAAAGAAAGCGCGAACTCACAAGAACTACTAGAAAGGCAGAAAAACGAGACCAACAAAGAAACTGAAAAACCTTATGAGATGGTGAATTATTTTCATATAAATAATAAACATAGAACAGTTGCGGCTGGTGCGGAACGGCTCTAGGGCACCTCCCTCCTTGCCGAAATTAAAAAATACTTGTAGTGCAAGTGAGGAGTTATTTTTATTATTTTTTTCGAAATATATGTGTCTTTCGTAAAGTTAAGTTATAAAATATATAAGTGTTAATATAATAAATTTTTATTGGTATTTTTAACTTTGTCAGGATTGGAGCCCTCTCGCATCCGCCACCACCTAGTGTAACTTTTTATTGTAATAGTGGTTGCAATTTACTTGAACAAAGCTACACTACAATACCTGCGTATTTAAAGGTTACGAGCTGATACTACATATCTATAAGCTTGAGGAATGATTTTATAATTCATTTTATTTGGAATTGCTTTTTCACTGTAGCTAGTTTATAACCAGGGTTACTGTATAGATCGGATTTAAATAACGGGTGACGTAAAACACATGTGCAAATCCGTTCGTCATGTACGATTATAAAATTAGAAAATGTAAGTTTGGGTCACACACTATACAAAGAGATCTGGCGACTTCAAAAATTTTAATGACATTTCAAAAATAATTTATAAGGTTATTTTTCATTTTTTTTTGTACGAGGTGAAAATTTTTTCAAAAAAAAAAAAATGGTCGATATCAAGACTTTTCGGCAGTTGTATAAGCTTATGATGTTGCACTCTATCAAACGCCTTCTCATAGTTTATGAAACACAAGCAGATATCCATTCTCTGGTCATAACAATTCTGCACTAATATTGTGTGGAGCCTATAGCCTCTCTAGTACCCAGATCTTATCTAAAGCCTAGTTGTGAGTTACTGGCACATTAGAGTGATTAGTCTATGCTCCTCACAACTTTTTGCTTTGTTTTTTCTTGACAACGGAACAAAAGTTGAAGATAACTGTTGTTCGGAATACCCACCGGTTTCATAAATGATATTAAAATTTTTTTTGAAGTCCTGTGATACAAAAAGCTTAAGTAGTTCTGAGGGAATCTTCGACCTTCGTCATTGAAAAGTTCTTTTACATTTCATCTAGCGCTATCTCGTTCTAATTGAGAAATATCTCAAGTTGTCTCATTCTATACTCTTCGGCGGCTTCTTTGAACTTTTTGTGAATATAACACTTATCGTGTTGATACTGCAGCTGTTCAATTGCTTTACATTCCTGGTTAAACCATTCGTTCCTTGCTCTTTTAACTCTCGATCTTTTCAGTCTTTGGATGCCTTTGTTCTTGTCGTTATCTTTCTATATTTCCTACGTTGGTTCATCAATGCTAGAATATCATCCATCATCCATTTCTGTTTTTTAGCTTTTTCTTTGGTGCCCAGTTTGTTTTTCGCCGAGGTTATGATAATATCTATCGTTCTTTGCCAGGTGTTTGTCAAGCTATCTCCTTCAATCCTTGTCATCATTGTTTGAATATTATTGTTGATTGTTTCAGTCAGGATTTTATTGTTGTGTTTCTCAGTTTGTCCAGAGCAATGCGTCTGTTGGTGGTTGATGTTTTTCCTTTCCTAAGAATAACTTTCATTAAAACTGTAAACAGCACATGATCCGAAGGCACGTCGGCTCCAAGATATGTACATGCGTTCCTTATGGCAGAACGATATCTTACATTGACCACAACGCAATCTATTTAGTTACGGATTATGGCCCGTGATCCATCAGCTGGGGATTTTCATGTATAAAGTCGACGGAGAGGGTGTTGGAATTATGTACTTGTGGTTTTGAGTTCTTCCTCTTGATAAAATTGTAGTCGGTCACCCCTCCCATCCTCCAAAAGGATCAAAAACATTCTGAAAGCGCCCTTTTCCCAATTTTGTATTAAAATCGCCCATGACTCTGTTTACGTCATGTTTCCTAGTTAGTTTGAGCAATTCCTTGATTTCAACGTAGAACTGTTCTACTTCCTGATTCTTTGCGTTAGCTGGAGTATGGGACAAATTGGACTACTAAGCTCGTTAGGTTCTTTGAAACTATGATACCTACACCCCTGCTATGTCTTTGATCTTCGTGGTCAGAGTAAAATAATACTCCGTTATCTACTGGGCATTTCCCCACACCAGGACACCAAGTCTTAGCAACCCCCACTATGTCGAGTCTTAGTCGGTCCATTTCTCGTGCCAGATTCGCCAGCTGGTCTTAGTGTTCTGATTTTACTGTTTTGTACATTCAAATCTGTTCCCTCTGGAGATTCGACTGGGGAACTATTTATACCTCCGGAAAATTTCGAATCGAATGTATTTATGTGGTTCTCTTGGGTATATAAATAATGGAGGTGGTTCCCCGTTGTCTTCATCCATGTCATGTTGGCAAAATATTCGGCCATCCAATCTGGGACAGACGCCATTTGCAGTCGCGTTTTTAGCTTCACCTTGGCCTCTTCGAGACCTTACCGGCATGGATTGCCCTAAGAGTAGCTACGCTACCGCCGACATCGCTCTCTGGTCATTGAAGGCTACTGAGCCCCTTCACCAGTGACAATGTGATGGTACCCCTAGAAGTTATTATTATACATAAATTGCATAGTTTAGAAATTTGCGACTCTTCTAGAATAAAGATATTGGCTTGGATCAAAAAATTAATTATTAAATAAAGATGACCCTTAAAAAACAAATACACTGATGCAACATTGTGTAACACAAAAAGACATTGCAATCTCAAATCAAATAATAAAGATGCTCTTCCAACTTTTTTTTTGGTCCAGGCATGTAATTTGTTTCTCTCTTTAGGTTGGAAGATGTGCTAATTTCCCCCAAATGTCGGCAGACTTTAGTATTGCAGATTTGAAAAATCAAGTGAACCAACTGGCGGAAAAAAATAAATGCCTAAGTGATGACTGTAAAAAATATAAAATTGAAATCAACAACAAATTAGGAGAGATAGATTCTCTTAAAATTTTATTAAACACCCAGACAAACCAGTTAGAACAATTGCAAAGAGAAAACGCCAACTTAAAAGAACAACTAGAAAAACAGAAAAATGATAATAAAAAAGAAACTGAAAAGCTCCAGGATATGGTGAATCATTCGCAATGCCAAGTCGAGTTACTCTTGCAAGAACATGACGAAAAGACACTGCAAATTCAGGTATACATATAGTCTGGGAGCTCAGTGTTTTGACTCCCTGTTGTTAATAATTAAAAAATTGTTTTTTTTTGCAAAATAAAAAAAAAATATTTTTGTGGTCCTCGAGCGATTTTAAGTAAAAAGTGTATCTTGTGATTTGTTAAGTTAAAAATCGTTGAACATTGAATGATTAACTATTGATTAAATAAATAATTTCAAATTTCGTTTCCAGCAATTGATGGTTCATGTCAAGAACTACAAAAATCATTTTCTTTTATTATTCAACCTGCAAAAATTGAGAATTTTATTCATTATCAAAGTAAAGGGTGTTTTTTTTATAGAGGTATAGAACTTTTAAATGGAATAAAACAAAGATGAATTTTTTAAATTGACATGAAATTTACTTTATTCGAAAGATAACCTTCTGGCATTATAATTTAAATATGACTTCTGGCATATGACCGCCACGGCTGGCTCGGACGTAGTCTAATCTGGAGGTCCAATTTTCGATGACTTTTTCCAACATTTGTGGCCGTATATCGGCAATAACGCGGCGAATGTTGTCCTCCAAGTGATCAATCGTTTCGGGCTTATCAGTGTAGACTAGCGACTTCACATATCCCCACAGAAAATAGTCTAGCGGCGTTAAGTCGCACGATCTTGGAGGCCAATTCACGGGTCCGAAACGTGAAACTATGCGGTTACCAAACGTTTCCTTCAATAAATCAATTGTGGCACGAGCTGTGTGACATGTTGCGCCGTCTTGTTGAAACCACAGCTCCTGCACATCATGGTTGTTCAATTGATGAACGAAAAAGTCAGTAATCATGGCTCTATAACGGTCACCATTGACTGTAACGTTCTGACCAGCATCGTTTTTAAAGAAGTACGGACCAATGATTCCACCAGCCCATAAAGCACACCAAACAGTCAGTTTTTCTGGATGTAACGGTGTCTCAACATACACTTGAGGATTATCATCACTCCAAATACGGCAGTTTTGTTTATTGACGTATCCATTCAAAGTGAGCTTCATCGCTAAACAAAATTCGCTTATGAAAATCGGGATCAACGGCAATCTTGTTTTGGGCCCATTCACCGAATCTACACCTTGCTAGGTGATCGTGTGGCTTCAATTCTTGAACGAGTTGGATTTTGTAAGCACCCAAACCTTTTCCTTTTTCTTTTCCTTTCGGCAAAATCTTCCATAAAGTAAATGGACACATATCCAATTCCTGTGCACGATGGCGGATAGACTGATTCGGGTCTTCCTCTACGCTACGCTCTACAGCAGCAATGACTTCTTCTGTACGCACTGTACGACGTCTCTGTGGATGCGTATTATCATTTAGAGTAAACGTGGTGCGAAAACGTTCCATAGTTAATCGAATTAATTGCTCTGATGGACGATTCTGTTGACCGTAAAATGGACGTAGTGCGCGATACGTATTTCGAACAGAACCATGATTTTCAAAATAAATTTGCACAATTGGAAGCGTTGTTCAGGCGTCAGTCTATTCATGTTGAAATATCAAACCAAACTAAAAATAAATCCCTTGACAGCTGACAAAATGGCCGCCAGCTAAAAAAGTTTTTTACCTCTATAAAAAAACACCCTTTACAATTAATTCTTTTACATATTTCAAGATCTTATCGCCAGGTTCTTATCCTTAATACCCCTATATAAGCGTTTATTTGTTGATATATGTAATATAAATTATGACAATATCATAAGCAAAACAAAACTGACCCACTAGAAGATCTAACTTCCATGGCAACTAGATCGAGCTTAAGTCTTAAACCTTCTTAGTAAATCCGACTGTATCTGCTCCTTTTTCTTCTCAGTGTTTCAAGTCTAACTTTGAACATTTTTTATTTTCTGTCCACCGCATACTTGGTTTCCCTCTTGGTATTTTCTGATCGTAAGTTCTCCAAGTCAGTATCAGTCTCTGCCACTCTATGTCACCACGAGCTACATGACCAGCAAGTGCCCATTTCATTTTGGTTGCCTTTCCCACTACATCCACGACGTTTGTTTTATGTCGAATCCATTCATTGGTTTTTCTGTTCTGTATATATCCATCATATGTCTCTCCATTGCACGTTGCGTCACCTTCAGGATGCACACGTTCTTCCTAGAAAAGGTCCAATTTTGAGCACGATAGGTCATTATGGGAATTATACAGAATCAGAAACTTTTCTTTTGTGAATGATACATTGAAGAGTTTTTATTTTTTCGTTCTTAATATACCAAGTGCTGCTGGTGGCGCCCTCTGCAGTGTACATCGAAACTGTAATTAGATCTTGATTTCTCATCGTAATAAGCTCTAAAACATTAAATTTAGGGCAAATCAAACGAGTAAGACAAATATTTACAAAAAATTTTGAAAAGTTGCATTTTTTGGAACTATCAAGTTTTGGATTAAAGTAAATTGGTCTAAATCATTATATTTTAGTCTCAGGAGCATTACTGTTTAGAGACGTCCTGTATAATTCCAAATGAGATTAATCACATCATTGGTAATCTCAAGAAGCTTCAATAAATATCTGGGAAATTAAAGTGGTCTAACAAATTATTGAGTAAAACTAAGGAACTATTTAAACTATTATATTATTATTATTTGTAATTTTTAATGAAGGTTTTATTTTCTATAATCTAACATTTCAATTCTCTCTTTATTTCGTTAAACAGAACGTAGCAAATGAATTAGATGCTATCAGAAAGAGTGTAACTGAAGAAAATAATAGTTTCATGACGAAAATAGAACAGTTGGAACGCGAAAGAGACGAACTAAAGAAACAGGTAGAAAATTACGACAACATACAAAAAAGTAATTGTCAGTGTGGAGTGAGTAGATCCGAAATCGAGCGGTAAGTATACCCGTAGAAGTTACGAATTTTTACAGGTACTGTAGAACAACTTGGTTCCTGCAACGCCGGCGTGCACATAACACGAAACGTAGGAAGCTTTTTTGCATTAAATTTTTTGTTTTGATCAAAATTAACCTTAGTTAAATGTTGGCATTATTAAGTAGGTTTATCTGGAGGATTGTATGCCGCGTTCAAGAGTTTTTGAGTGGTATAAAGATCGAAGATGATCGGCATTCTAAACAGATGTCAATATTAACTGGCGACGATCACATCGCTCAGGAAAAAAGCTATGGTAGTCGAAAACTGTTAGGGAGATAGCAGGTCTTGTCTCTAAAACTCCTTAAGTTTTTCGGTTCTGGGATTTCTGTATCCATTTCGTTGTGACCTTCTGAGAATCATCTGTTAATCATGTTGGTGATCATCCTCGACTATGTTTATCGGATCACATGCGATTACACATACAAAAACATTATTATTACGTTTTAAAAAATAACAATTTCAGTAAGAAATAAATTAAATTCATCTGCAGTAACAGTTGCCTATATGTTACTCTCCTTTCAAGCAGAGGAAAAGAAAAGAATATATAGAAACAGTTTGTTTCCTGCAAATACAACTCTGGTCCTCTCTCTATACCTGTTTTGACCACCTCATGTTTTCGTCAATGGAGCTATATCGAACCGAAAGCAATATTCGCAGGAAACAACTGCATGAATGCATTGACGTCATTTCGTCTGGCGATATTTTTCAGTCTGACATCGAAGTCGGCAGGTTTTTAATATCCTGTCGACATGTACCGGAATTTATATTTTATATAGCAGTTGTTTCCTGCGAAAGTTGCTCTCATTTCGGTACAGCTCCTCTGATGAGACCATGAGTTGGTCGAAACGCGTATGTAGAGAGAACCGGAGCTGTATTTGCAGGAAAAAAACTGTATATTATTTCCTATTTTTCTGCTTGAAAGGAGAATAACATATGGTCAATTAGATTGCGTATTAAATATGTATTTATATAAATATACGTATACAAAAATTAAAGGCAACTTAACAATGAAGTTGTCGTTTGGCAGGAGTATAATAGGTATTGGAATACCAGAGCACAAACTCAATGGTGTTTATCCATCCACATCTGACCAAAGTTTACAGGAATTTGGCAAAGAGTCCTGAAACGATCTATGAAGTATTAAATATTTGCTGAAAATTGTTAAAAATCCCCGGATAAGTAGTTCTTGTAGCCGAAGAAGTGCAAAAAGTGATCGTCAATGACGCCACAGACCAGTGGTTACTAAAAAGTCAATGTAAAACAAATAAAAATGTTTAAAATATGGTTAGGTTTAGCGTGCCATCCTGTTCTTGTAAATCTTTACCAAAGAAGTGTTGCAAGTGCCAAAAACTTTCTGAAGAAGCTATCGACAATGCCGTCACGTGTTCAATGGTTGTTGTCTGTTTACCTGCTTCACCTGTTTTTCTTCTAGTTTTCGTTGTTGTCCCTGCTATTCGGCCAGGTGTAAAAACCACACAGGTGTGTAACTTTTAGCACCATAATTTCCATATTGCTTCTGCCATATTGATTTCTTGGTGTTATTGTTGTTGGCCTGTTGAACCTTAAACATGTTCCAAATTTCTTGGATTAGTTCTAAACCTCGATAAAGTGTGAAGAAGAGCTAAGACGAGTCTCAGTACGCAATAAAACATTTTAATTCGATTATCTTAAAAACAGCTGCTCGAAATAACACCCACCAGGTATATTTTTTTGGATGAAATATGTCAAGGAATAAGATTTTTAATTAGAAATTTAATATACCGAGGCATAAAACAGTTAGGAAGCTTTAGATGTAGGCGAAATGGTGCTGATTGCGCCCTCTGTAACGTACGGGTGTCCTATTTTCGACACTTTTAGGGGGTATTATCAAAGATAGAGTGTTGCGGTTTTTGCTTTAGTTCCCTACTTTTTAACGAAACCAAAAATTCCGGTGTCAAATTTGTCATGGCTTTCTTAATTTTTAATCTACACAGTGATTTTGAAAATTTTCCTTTTTTAGGCACATCTCGTATTTGCGTTACTTTATTCAGAAGGTAAGAATTGACTTTTATAGAGTTTTTTACGTAGAGTTCAGTCAGTTTTTTTCTAAAAGTTTAGTTTTTGAGTTATTAACCAAACTTATAATTTTTTTTTTCAATAGGACACCCTGTATATTATTTTAGATATTGATGAAGTTTAATTTAGGCTTTTCAAAAATATATAATGTGTTTATTTTATTTTGAAAATCAAGGTCACAATTTAATATTTTCAATCATTTACTTTATGGCCAATTTATAAGAAACAAAAGGCAAATGTCCAAAACTTCATAGTATTGTCAGATTGTTATTATTTATGAAATATTTTTGTTACGTAGGCGTTTTTATTTTACTTTTTATTTATTTTGCATTAACAATTAACAATGGCCGTTTATGATAATTATGAAAAGTAAGATATGTTGGTATGTTTTATATAAAGCAATGAAAGTCCCCAAGAAGCTTCTGAACTATATTTCAATAGATAATGTATTTAAAGCGTTATCACTAGGATACCTTCTCATATCTGGCGATCGTTTTTGTTCATGTTAGGTATCCAGAAAAAAGGGAACCCTTTCCAGACATATTTGCTCGTTTAAAAAGAAACCTAGTAGAACACGGGTCTTTTATTTAGCTGCGTTCCAAAACATGCGTCAAAGAAGACAGAGAGAGAAAAGAAACAAATGTGTTCCGTTACGCAACAGCAACAACTTCATCATTGTGTAAAAAATAGAGGAAGAAATTGGTGTTGAAAAATCTGACGCTGAAGAATTTTCAAAAAGTATTAATCCATATAAATTTAAAATAGTTCAACATTTACACTCTGGAGATGATGAGCGCCGAGTAACATTTTTGGCAGATTTGTCATCTTGTCTGACGAATGTTATTTTTCAAGTGCGGAAATTAATCGTCACAACATGGGGCATTGGTCTGCAGAAAATCAGCATTTAAATTTCGAAAGGGCACAACAAGGGCGCTTCGGGGTTGGTGTCTCGTGTTTTATTTTGTGCCGACGCATAGCCTACAGGAAGTATGATGGGGGTCTCACAGCACGTAGAGACCTAGAAATCCTTGAGGAAATTATTCCAGAATTGCTGGAACATGTTCCATTGGCCCATTTCAATTCCAATTTCCACTATATTTAACTAAAAAACTTGACGCGTTTCGCTAACACTGTAGCTTCATCAGAAGTTCTATTTTAAATGATAAAATATTTGGTTACTTGAAAAAACTTATACCTTAGTTAGTTACTGTCCAGAAATGGACGTAACAGCCCAGAGTTGTGGCTCAGGGCACGGTCTTGTTCAAGATAAATGGAATTGAAATGACTAAGTAGGGTGCTGGCTTTTACTTGATGGAAATCCATATTCCACGATGAATAAAAGACGAATATTTGTCAAATTTCCACTATATTTAACTAAAAAACTTGCCGTGTTTCGCTAGCACTATAGCTTCATCAGAAGTTCTATTTTAAATGACAAAATATTTGGTTACTTGAAAACCTTATACCTAAATTTACAATAATGAATAAGTGCAATACCTTAATCTACAATTTATTACCTATTTTTTAAATTATTGGGAAATCCGCACTGGTTTTTGTTAAAAGATATTTAGCAGGAGTGAGGTGTTGATATCTGTTTGATCATTTAATAGATTACCTGTGTTCTTTAATCGATTTATTTCTATGGCTTCTATGAAATTCAGTTTATAACCTTTCCTTTCTACATGGAAAATTTCAAAATTATCCTCTAATTGATGATTTTGTTCTATTAAATGATTTGAGTATGAAGAACTGTTTTTATTGTGTAAAAAATTATTTTTGTGTTCCTGAATCCTTTTTTTAAACGATCTGCCTGTTTGGCCTATATATACTTTTGGACAACTTATGCATTTAAGTTTATAGACCCCAGACTTGTTATTTTTATTTGTTTTTGTTTTATAATTTTTTAAGCGTTTTCCCATTGAATTATTTGTTTTGAAGGCTACCCCAATATCTTTTTTATTCAGAAACTTTTTAATTTTAATTGATGATTTACCAAAATATGTTATGAAACCGGATATATATATATATATATATATATATATATATATATATATATATATATATATATATATATATATATATCCTGGTGGTAAGGACATGTAGCTAGCGATCTATTTTCGACCACCGTAGTAAATGTATGGATGTTTCGTCCCGATACCGGTGGTGGACTCATCAGTGGGATCCACCGGTATCTTTCCCAGACATCCTTGTACTTTCCACAAACTTGGACCTCTATTTAAGTCCAGTTTTGCCGGAAAGCGGTGGTAAGATGTTATGTTCCACAACATGCCCCCTCTAAGGCATTTGCTTTCCGGCTTAAACTGTCGGACAGTCCAAGCCGTTAGAAAGCACAGGCCTGAAAAGGAAGTGGAACGGACATCTTCGGTGGTCTTCCAATGGCCGGGTCAGGCTTAATCAAAGCCCACGGCGGTGAAGACCCTCGTCTGCCGCCGTCCCTGCTCGGGCGCCATGTCGTAATTAGCAATGCCCCTGGTGGTCAGGACATGTAGTTAGCGATCTATTTTCGACCACCGTAGTAAATGTATGGATGTTTCGTCCCGATACCGGTGGTGGACTCATCAGTGGGATCCACCGGTATCTTTCCCAGATATCCTTGTACTTTCCACAAACTTGGACCTTTATTTAAGTCCAGTTTTGCCGGAAAGCGGTGGTAAGATGTTATGTTCCACAACAATATCAGTTTTGGAAAAAATCAGATAAAATTGATTTTTTCGTCCGCCATATTGAATTTTTTAAAAATAATTTTAGATTCCTTTTGTGCGACGCCGAAAAGTCCCCTGTACCAATTTTGGAGAAAATCAGACAAAAATTGATTTTTTTATCCGCCATATTGAATTTTTTAAAAATATTTTGTATTCGTTATGTGCGACCCCGAAAACTTCCTCACATAAATTTTGGAGAAAATCGGACAAGATTAAATTTTTTTGTCCGCCATATTGGATCCGCCATATTTTCAGCGTCATCTTAGATATTATCACACCAATTTCGTCCAAAAAATATAGGACCACCGCAGCAAGTTCTTGAATATAACGTAAAAAATTTCATTCAAATTGGTGCCGCCGCACTAACGAGCATTTAGCCTCAAAAACCGGACAAAATTAATAAAGTCGTTGTTTTTGACTCTAGACGTGTCAAAATCAGTATCCTGGGATTTTTGAGGGCGCTAAGTTGATTTCTGGCATTATTTTACTAATCGGGTGAAGGGGGGCTGACAGGGTGGGGAGGGGGAGGGGAGTAATATTAAAAAATCGTAATGGTTATCGTTTTATATGTTTTTAGGTGCTCCAATTTCATTTCTGGAATTACTTTACCAATCGGGTGAAGGGGCACTGACTTAGGGTGGGAAGGGAGAGGGGAGTAATATTAAAAAAACGTAATGGGTATCGTTTTATATGCTGACTTAGGGTGATTGTACATTTTCCCATAAAAAATCTATCTCAACTTCAACACTCGTCTCCGTAACTCGGATTGACTCTGGTTTTGGATAGTAGAGTTTCTTTGCTTCTCTAATTAAAGTATACCAAGGAAATATACCCTTATTGGAATCGTATAACAACTCCCACCTTGTAAAGTCACCTTCAACAAAGATTTGCAAAGCTTGTTCAGGTGTGTAATTTTTACTTTCGGTTTCTGAGCAGTATTTATTACCTTCCTGTAAATTTTGGCTCTTGTTGGTGTTGAAGTTGCATCTGTTATAAGTTTAGAGGCCGTGGCATTTCCAGACATTCGTTGACGTACGCTGGCTGCATAGGTATTTCGTCGTTTACTACGATCATGTAATTCTTGGAAATGCTTCCTTGGGCGTCCCGTAGAATTCGTGGCCCAGTTATGTACTGGTATTGATGTATTAAGCCATTTCCCGTTTTCTTTTTCAAAAATCTTTCTTCAATATAGTTAGATGATATCCATCTTTTTTTCAAATCACTATTAAAATGTTTTAAATCGTGACTTAAGGTATGGTACTCGTTTTGGAGACATTTCATCATTTCGCAAAGTTTATTTTCCATAAATGATACCTTATCTTCAAGTGTGTTGGATGTGCTTTATTTAAAAAGCATGTACATCGTTTTATGATATACCTAAATAACATTTGATGTAAAATTTGTACCTATAGGAAAAAAAATATGTATGTAAGTAAAAAATAACCAAAATTATTGCAAAAAAAACCGTGGAACTCAAAGCGGTTTTTTGAAGAGGTTGAAACATGTGGAAAATGTTTTGACTGTTATGATATGGCTAATGTCTATAGTTTATTATAAAAAAAGAATTATAGCCCGACCTAGCTCGGAACATTTTCAAAAACACTAATTAGTTAAAAAGAAAAACAAAAAAATAGAAAATTTTCTTGCATATTGTTTTATGTCCATAAGAATACTAAACAGTCATTATATTTTTAAATAATATATATTAAAATTAAATACATACCTTGTTCTTCAGATTCCATCACAAAAAAATTTTTTTTTAATATTCACTTTACAAAATACCAAACACCAAACACAAGTCTAAAAAAAATCTATCAAGAACGAATGCATGCGTATTGAACGAAGCTTAGATTGCAGTTAACTGTGCGGAGTGTAGCTGCGTGAAGGGGCCACTTTATCATATTTATGATAGTACGGTTACTCAGGTATACAAAAAAAATAATTTCGATGATTACTTGTCTAGTTTGCATTTCTCCTTTTTGTCCGGTTTTTGAGGCTAAATGCTCGTTAGTGCGCCGTTCCGGAGTGATCGGTGTACATACATAAAAACATACATACTCGACGAATTGAGAACCTCCTTCTTTTAGAAGTCGGTTAAAAATATATGTGTTTTTTTTTCAGGTTAAAAGCAGAATCAGCGAAAAAACAATTCATGATTTCCGAACTAGAAGGAACCATAGATAATTTCAACCTCACCATGAAACAGTTCGAACGGAATATCGTAGACCTTGATAACGAAAATCTCCGCCTGAAGGACGACAAAGATAAATATATTAAAGAACTAAAAAATTTGCAAAATCAACTAGTGGATAAAATCGCGGAAAATACAAAAATTCAAGAAGATCTAGAAAATTTCAAGATCGCATGTCAAAACTGTAAGACGAGCAGCAAAAGTTTAGAAATAGTTAACGGAAAACTAAAAAGTGATATTGAAGCCATGAAATTAGAAAACGAAAAAACTAAGAGGATATTAGAAACTGAAAAACTCGAACTTCAAATGCAACTTGAAAAACTTAAAGACGAGCAGTCCAAGAAAAACAGTGTGGCACCAGAAGAGCTTGAAAATGTTCAGAAAGCCTACAATGACCTCAAAGACGAATGTACCAAAAAATGTTTAGCAAATGACAAATTGTGTATAGAGCTTGCAAATATCAAAAGAATATCGGAAGAATTAAAGAAAACGGCTGAATATCTTGATTCCGAAAATGAGCGACTGAGGAACCAAACTCGCGCTAGTGTTGAGGGACAATATAAGGCAAATGAAAATATGAATAATCTAAAAGAACTTTATGATAAAATGAGAAGAGAGAGTGCTTCAAAAAGCGTAGACGTTGAAAATTTAAAAGCACAGCTCGAGGAAATAAAAAAAGAATGTGGTAAATGTGATTGTGAAAGCTTAAGGAAGAAGATGACGGATAATGAGAAGAAATTTGTCGATGTAAATGAAAAATATAATGAATTGCAGAAGATGTATGACCAGCAGTATCAAGAGCTACGAAAGGTATTACAACGGAAATTAATGATAGGAAGAGAACATTATCGAACATGTTACATAAAGCACTTCGAAATTTGTAGAGGCGAAGTAACAGATTTTAGTGCAGGGGTGAATAGGTTTTTTTGTAGCTCGCCTTATTTAGATGTAATAAAATTTGGTTTTCTTTATGTATTTTGACGCACTAACACGAATTTCTAGGGTGGAAGTTCGTAGGAATGTTGATTAATTTGTTATAAACAAGTTACAAAATTCAGTTTTTCGCAAAATCATTTTTTTCATAATCTTTAGATTTTTTTTTTGAACTAAAAAGGTCCTTACGCATATTTGCGTAATCTGCTTTGTTTTCGAGATAAAAAATTTTTAAGGTTCCAAAAATAGTGAATTCTGGAATTTTAAATATGCTCTCGCATTGCGAATTTTTAATATTTTTCAATAAATCGAGGCTGAAGTTGTTCTTTGAGAAAAATACTTTCGATCAGTATAGGGTAGAATCCAAATAAATAAGGGTTGGCAGCTTGGGAGAGTAGGAAAGTTTACTTACCGCACTATATGGGTACATCCAGGGTAGAGACAATTTTATGCCATCCGAAACTCGATCATTTAACATCATAAATATTCGATGTGTTGCTACTCTCGATGTTTGATAAATAATATCGTTGCTTTATTGATAATAATTAAACATTATATATATATATATATATATATATATATATATATATATATATATATATATATATATATATATATATATATTATGCCATTGTAGTGCTGAAATCACATTCAGCAAACGTACAACTATCTGCAGCTCCGTGTATGAATGAAGTAAAATGCGAACAGTAAATGCAAACTGCGTTCCAACCATATCCTTTCCGTGTTAGAGGTTGCACAGTTTGAACAAATTGCTAAGGAACACAATTTATCCTATTCCACCACCATCGAGATGATGGCTTACCTGTACCACCATACCGAGAAAAAAGTCAAAACTTACCCTCCTCGCCACAGTGATACGGCAGAGGTACATGTTTCGTCTCTACTAGACTCATCAGAGTACCGACATGCACCTGACTGTGCAAAGGACAGATCGGAAGGAAGCATGTAAATACTGAACGCGGCTTCGCCGACCTTCTGCCGGATGGCGTATATATGTCTATGCGGCTTTCACAGATTCCTCCGTGTGAGATGCAATAACAGTGGATATATTCATATTATGCCATTGTAGTGCTGAAATCACATTCAGCAAACGTACAACTATCTGCAGCTTCGTGTATGAATGAAGTAAAATGCGAACAGTAAATGCAAACTGCGTTCCAACCATATCCTTTCCGTGTTAGAGGTTGCACAGTTTGAACAAATTGCTAAGGAACACAATTTATCCTATTCCACCACCATCGAGATGATAGCCTACCTGTACCACCATACCGAGAAGAAAGTCAAAACTTACCCTCCTCGCCACAGTGATACGATAGAGGTACATGTTTCGTCTCTATTAGACTCAACAGTGTACCGACATTCACGTGGCTGTGCAAAGGACAGATCGAAGGAAGCATGTAAATACTGAACGCGGCTTCGCCGACCTCCCCCGCCGGATGGCGTATATATGTTTATGCGGCTTTCACGGATTCCTTCGTGTGAGATGCAATAGCAGTGGATATATCCACATTATACAGTTGTACGTTTGCTGAATGTGATTTCATATATGTATACGCACATACTGTTGCAATAATGCCCCTGATGGTAAGGATATATAATTGACAAACTAATTTTGACCACCACTAAAGTTAGGATGTTTCGTCCTCGGTAACCGGAGGTGGATTTATCAGCGAGTCCACCTTTTCCAGACACCCTTGTCGTGCTTACTATAATTTGGAACTTCTATTTGAAGTCATTTTGCATCGTAATATACCAGTAGGATGCCACATTTTCTTAGATCGGCTAAAACATTTTTACTTTTTAAATCTGTAAACACTTTTGTATGGCCACTTTTTACAAAGAATACGTCTATTTTGTCAAATTATAGTTTCCAAGTTTCGGTTTTCTGGAATCATCATCAACAAAAAACAACGGAATAGTCTAAAAGTATCTAAAAACATTATTTAATTAAAATTTAAATATTTCACCTGCCGATATTTTAAATAATTTTTTACTTAAGACTAAAGTCAAGTTAATAACAATATTTCTTTATCCTGAATTTACTTTAGGTGAAAATCTGCGAAAAGTATTAAAAAATCTAAAGAAGAAACTTAACAATTAAATCATGAAAATTCATTGTGTCGGTTATTGTAATATTTTTGTTTAGTAGGCTTTGAACCTGAAACAAATGAAATTCTTTACTCTGTCATAAATCCAAATTTTACGTATGTTTTTAACTGAACTTTTCAACATTTCGTAAACATTGGAAAGATAAAAAAAACAGGGAAGAGATAAAAAACGAAAAAATCTTCATTCGGGTCACATCGATAGATACATATCCAAGCGTTATATTCATAAGTTCGAGATTCACGTGGCGTAGCAAGCTATTGAAAGTGCGTTTAAATATGGCAAGTCGCGCCCGTGACGAGTGTCCTTTGAATTTTGCCGACATCAGCGGCTGGCGTCAAAGGATATAATAAAAAGCGTCATCATATTTCTATTGTTCGCGGGCAGCGCGACCGAGGCGCGAAGTGATCCATTTTCTGTTCGTTTTGGGTGGGAACTCAAAGAACTTTTTTTCTAGTTGAACTGTTTTATGGCACGCTCTTTGAAAAAAATTATTTTGCAGTGAGACCGACGACACGAGAAATATGAAGAATCTGGCTTGTTGTATCCCAGGACCTTTTATTATCTCCTTTGACGCCAGCTGCCAAAGGCACAAGGGTTTCGTGAGAAATTGGTGTGGTGAGCTCGACATCAATCGAAGTAAGCAAAATTCAAAGGAGACTCGTCACGGACGGGATTTGCCAGATTTATAAACACTTTTGTATTTCTACACTGCATAGACCCATATATATGGTCTGAGCACTTCTTATGAGAGAATTGGGACGGTGTTTTTAGTTGGCGAACATTTCAATAGATGGCGCCAATGCGTCAAAAAATAGAACCGTAATTTACCTATTTGTCATCTTATAGGTCTGTCACTTTGTTTAAATATGACTATGATTTGTGAAATTTATTTCGGTACTTTTGTGTTTAAACGAGTCTTAGATGGTTAAGTTATTGACCCTTTCAGTATTTAACTAATTGTACATTGTTTTAAAAAATTATAGTGGATAAATTGGTAAGTTAATTTAATTCTTGATTAAAGTTATATTGACTGCAAAGTCACATATTATTAATTCTTTCTCTAGATACCAACATTGAATATTAAGCTGAAAAACTGAACGAAATATAGGCACTAAAAAATTTCTTAAATAAAATTTTTCTATATTTGTATTCGAGGGTGCGAAAAATAGCTGATTTTTATCCATCTCTATGTATTTCACATAAATTTTACATTACGTTATAAACGTGGATCAATTGATTTTTCTCTATGTAGCTGCTAGTAGGCGAACATTTCAATAGAGGGCGCAGAATGCGGCTACAGAAATTAGTATTGAGTGGCCTATCTATTTCTTCCTTATCTAAACTATGCCCATATAGGGCGATAAGTAAACTTTCCTGCTGTTCCAAGCTGGTATCTTCATTTAATTGGAACCCATCTTATACCAATCGAAAGTCTTTTACAGCTTTAATTTATTTAAAAATATTAAAAATTCACGTTATGAAACCACACTGAAAATTGAAAAATTGGATATTTTTGGAATATTCAATATTTTTTTTTTGAAAATAAAGCGGCCTGCGTGAAAATGTGTGCGGACCTTTTTTCTTCAAAAACACGTAAAAATTATGAAAATATTTTATTTTGCACAAATTGAATTTATTTATAACAAATTAATCGACATTCATACGAACTTTCAGCTTAGAAATTTGTGTTTAGTGCGTCAAACTATATAAATAAACATTGTTTTATTCCATCTAAATTATGAGTGTTACAGAAACTCTATTAACTCCTGTATTATTTTATACTTAGTATCCTAGAATTTCGAAATGTTCAGCCTATAGGAATTTTTTATAAATAATATTTTTTCTAACTTCATCGACAATGAAAAAGTCTGTACGTTCAGTAGGGCCTTTTTATCGTCGGTTCCTGTCGCTATCCTGGAATTGAACAGTAAAATATTGCTCATTGGTGGGATAATTTGAAATTTAAACAAACAGTTTAATTTTTTCTATAAATTAAACAGTTTTCTAGATGCCGATATAAGAATTAGTGAATGGGGTTCCTAAAACTGAGTAATAGTTCACTTCTTTTAGATCACTCTTAGGAAGGTGATTCTATATAATAATAAAAAAAGTGGTGAGTGAAAAGCAGTCGCGGATTATTCTTAGGTTTGCCGGGTTGTGCAACCCCCAAAAAAATTGTAAATATAAATAAAACATACTAATAAATATAAGTACATATATTTTTTAAAATTTCTATCGATAATTTATTGATTAAATTTAAATAAATTTTTTACCCAGTTTATACTCGAACAAGCAGTCAATTATTGTAATAATTTAACTTACTAAATGTCGAGAAAAATTTGTTTGCATTACAATATTACGCCTGGAAACGTTATGGCTTTGCTGGTGTGCAATTTTAATGTAATCGAAGCTAATACATTGGAGCGTATATGGAGTTGCCTATCTAAGGTATGGAGATTAATTTCATCTCATAAGCTTAATGAATGTTGCAAGTCGACTTGCACACCTGTGTTTAAGCTGTGTTTTCGTTGTTAATTTATTTCAACCAGGTTTAAAGAGTTTCTGGCGATGAAATAGTGACGTCACACAAAAATTGTTTGCACGAGTTTTAAAACAATTATAACAATGCTTTCAAATAAGTGAACATACGCACTTCATCATTATCATATTCGGGCGATCATAGTAACGTCATTTCAAATATATTTCAAAATAGATCTAAATATGTATTAAACCGCGTTACCCCGCATGAAAACGCCTTTAGTTTGCCCGTCAATTTCGAAGTCATAAGTGTTTGTTGTGCAGTATGCTATTATATTTTTTTTTACGTTTTGTGTTTTAGTTTTGGTAAAAACAAAAATGAATTCTGTTCAGAGTTTAATTGCAAACCCGTTCTGTGGTCGGTCATTAAGTGATAAGACTAAAATAAAAAGGCTTGGAAGGCCGACTCGGAATTTAAAAATAGAACAATCCGTGTTTAGCACAAAATGGATTTTTACCTTTAGTAGGACCTGTAATACGGACCTTTATAATAAACGTACGTGGATTTGTGGTTGTGGAATTAAAAATGATCTGTTTTGTTTCCTTTTTTTATTATTTGGAGGAGAAACTTCTTATAAAAGCAAAATTCACTTTTTGGGACTGTTAACGTAGCTGCACAATTAAGCAGTGCTTATCGAAGAGTTATTGAACTGCACAATGCAAAAGTGAGACATAATTGATACATTTTAAACATTATAATTAATTGTGTGCGTTTCTGTGGAGCTTTCCAACTCACTCACTTTAGGTATACCTGATAATTATAGCTCAGCACTGCACCTTTTCTTGGGTACCAAGAAAATGTGATTGTGTTGTGAGATTTTTTTTTAAAGCAGAATCTCCTGTTTCCGAGACATTTTAAATTTTAAAATAGACTCTGTATAAATAAATCTTTAATGTAAATTTGTTTTGCTTTTTTAATAGTCGAAAAAACAGTACGAGAGTTGTTGTAAACAATGTCAAATCAGTAGAGAAGAATACAACAATCTAAGAAGAGAATACAAAAGTATCAAAGTGATGCTGTCTGATCAAATCAAAAAATATAAAAATGATGTTGGCAATACGGCAACCGGTTCTGCCAAACCAAAAACATGCATGGTCATCAACGACTTTAAAAAGAAATTGCTCGAGAAAGAAGAACAAATGGCGATCCTCCAACAGAAACTTAAAGATGCATCTTACGAAATTATAGAACTGAAGGACTACATCCATAAACTGATTTCCGATAATAACATTTTGAAATCGGCTATTAACAATTTGATTGGAAATTTGGAAAGAAAAATAAAAGGTAAAAATCCGTGTGCAACTTCGAACATACCCCTGTAGAATTAGCATAACGTCAGAACTAGGACCCGGTTGTTTGAACGCCGAATAACGTAATATTTGAAAAAGTGTTGATAAATAGTAGATATTTCATTTCTTGGTACACACATACCGATTTTTTCTATCCTTTTCTAATTGCATTATTTAAACGAGTATCATATTATAATCGGCACTTCAATTCTGAATACATAAAAGTATGAATATCTTCTTCTTCTTCTTCTTCTGCCTTCTATAATAGGTCCCTGACCTGTTCCTTCTTCGATTTTCCTCATTCTGGACTTAAATTATCGCTCCACCTTTTTCGTGGTCGACCTCTACTGCGTGTACCACTAGGCGATTTATCTCGTGCGATCCTTACCAGTCTATCCTCTGTCATTCGGCTTATGTGTTTTTCCATTGTGTCTTACGTTGTAGGACCCACTCATTAATGCAGTCTGCATGATTGCTTGATGTTATCGCTTCTTTCTCTGTCTAGTAGCGTTTTTCCTGTTATTCGTCGAAGTATTCTCATTTCTGTAGTCTCCAATAGTTGTTTCGTTTTTGTCGTCTCTGGCTGTGTTTCTGAGGTGTATGTCATAATAGGTCTAATTGTGGTTTTGTAGATCCGAACCTTTGTTTCTTGTTGTAAGTGTTTGTTTCGCCAGATCACGTCGTTGAGACAACCCGCCACTTTGTTTGCTTTGGCCACCTGCCCTCTTACTTCATCTTCGATGTTACCATAACTAGTTATGTCGATTCCTAGATATTTAAAACTCATTTCTTGTTGTATTATTCGACCGTCTAGTTCTAGTTGGCATCGGAGGGGTTCTTTTCAGGGTGTCATACATTTAGTTTTTTCGGCTGAGATAATCATATTATATTTTCTTCCCGTAAGATTAAAGGTATTTAACAATCTGTGGAGGTCGTCTTCATTTTCGGCACATATCACAGCGTCATCAGCGTAACAGAGAATTTTTATTTCTGTATCACCCATTTTATATCCTCTACCAAGCCGCACCTCCTTTATTATTTCGTCCATTATCATGTTAAACAACAAAGGACTAAGCGAGTTTCCCTGTCTAATACCGCTGTTGACTGGTATGGGTGTTGATAATTTACCCTTAGTGCGAATCTGAACTTTATTGTTTGCGTATATGTTTTCGATGGTCTGAATTATATTGACAGGAATATTTCTCTTATATAACTGGTGGATTACGTCATTTAGCTTTATGCGATCGAATGCTTTTGTTAGATCTATAAAGCATAAAAATGTTGGTTTATTGTATTCTAGAGATTTTTCTGTCGTAGAATAAATACTGCATCCACGCAAGACCTTCCTGATCTAAATCCCTGCTGTTCGTCTTCCAGTGTTGTAACCGAATTAATTTTATTTTTGATTACTTTCGTAACGAGTTTCAGAGTTGTGTCCAGTAGATTAATACCCCTGTAGTTCCCTGGTTCTTGTTTGTCACCTTTCTTAAACATAAGCATTATTGTGCTGATTCTCCACCTATCTGGTACTTTGCATTGTGTCAGGATTTTTCGAATGAAGCTTGCGAGTTCCTGTGTTATTGGCTGTCCTCCGTATTTCAACAATTCGTTATGGATTCCGTCTTCTCCGGGAGACTTTCTATTTTTTAAGGATTTTATAGCTTTCTCTACTTCTTGAATGGTGACTTCCACATTATTCCTTATTGCTGGTATGTTGTTTTTTCCAGCGTTAGCATCTCCCTCAAATAATTTTGTTAGGTAGTCTATCCATTTCTCCACTGATATTTTGTTTGTTTCGGAGAGTTCAGATATTTCTTTGCGCTGTTGTCTTATCAGTCGCCACATTTGTTTTTGTACACTATAGAAGTCTCCTTCCATTCTTTTAGAGAACAGCTCCCAATGTTCACTTTTTAGTTGCCTGACTGAATATCTGGTTGCCTAAATTATTATTATTTTTATTTTCAATATGTAAACAATATCTAACAATACTTACCAATAAAAATAAGTTTTTAAATCCTCTTTTTGTTAATATTAATTGTAAACTTCGCATTTATAGTAATTTGTAATGCTTAAAAACACTGAAAAGAGTCACGATAAGCAATTATACTAAAAGAAAAGATAAGTAAACATGTTTATGTCTGTCAAACATCAAAAAAGCCTCCTCCTCACCGACCATAAACTACCTTCAAACGAATCTATTTTTGTTTAAATCTATACGGTATGATCGAAGGTGTGTAAACATAAAACCAGTTTGATAGAAAGTACTTTTTCTTGTTAGTCGGGGAGCCCAGTGAATTTTCGTAGCAGATGAAGATACACGGCTCTATCAAAGTTTTTTTTATATGTATTTTGACCCCCTTATCGAGGGTGATTCTCGAAAATGGTTAATATATATTTGTTGCCTAAAACACACATAACAGTTCTCTTAGGGAGATCGTTGGTGCGATACTGAATTTAAACTGTGAAATTCATAGTTTGGTTGCCGATGCCGAATAATGCGACCTCTATCCTTAGAGTAGCAAGTTCATGTATCGAGTTTTGATATATTTCTTTTTTGATTTACCGTCGCGCCACCACATGGCTGTTTTATACAACATTGTTGATTTGTGTTATTCTTATGTTATTGAGTGAGTCATCGAGATGTCGCTACTGTGTCTTATTTACTATTTTTCAACCGTGAAATTTGTTTATGGGATACATATGCGAGATGAAGGTTTGTACCAAATGCATCGGCCTGATGAGTTCCACACTAGGACGAAACAGCGCTGCCGTCATTTTTCAGACCCGGAGTTTTTCCATGTTTCTTTGGAGATCTCCGCACTTTTTAGCATAGCGATAATATTTATCAACGGTCTTTATCCGCATAGCCGAGAATTTCTTATTTTATTATTATATATATATATATATATATATATATATATATATATATATATATATATATTTAAATGTGTTTAAAATAATAATGCAACGGCCAGTGAAAGCTATAATGGATTATGTGCACCAGGTCAGCGCATGTACGTGGACTTCCACTTCCCTTTTAATTAATTAAAGCTTGTAGTTCTTGACTTGAACAATTAATTGTTGGCCGCAGAATTTGAATATACGAGATCTGTTCAAAAAGTATCGCGAATTTTTTTTTTTTTTGGAAAAATTATTTATTTATTCATGAATATCTATTTTGTCCCTTTCAAAGTAATCCCCATTAGATATTATGCACTTGAGCCAACGTTTTTTCAAGTCCTCGGAGCACTTCAAAAAATCATTCTTCGTGATCTTGTTCAGCTCCTCCTTCGATGCCGTCTTTATCTCCTCAATCGTAGCGTAGCGTCGTCCTTGCATGGGCCTCTTCAGTTTCGGGAACAAGAAAAAGTCACAGGGGGCCAGGACTGGGGAATACGGTGGCTGCGGCATCATTAGTGTGTTGTTTTTGGCCAAAAATTCGCGCACAAGCAGGGGCGTTATCATAGTGCAAAAGCCAATTTTTGTTCTTCCACAAATCCGAGCGTTTCTGGCGGATTGCTTCGCGCAAATTGCGCATAACTTGCAGGTAATATTCTTTATGGACCATTCTCCCCTCGTACAAGAACTCATGATACACCACGCCCCTACAATCGAAGAAAACTGTAAGCAAAACCTTCACATTTGACCTAACTTGGCGCGCTTTTTTCACATCTTTTCGACCCTCTGAGAACATTTTGTACCACCGATAAACGTTGCTTTGGTCCAAAGTAGCTTCACCATATGCCACAGTCAACATTGAGAATGCGTCCGCGCACTTAATTTTGTTCTTCACACAAAATTTGATACAGATTCTTTGATCCATTTTTTGGAATAGGCAAAAATCGAAGACGAGCCAAAACACGTCCAAGCAAAACAGCTGTCAAAAATTAACTGAACATTCAAAATGGCTGAAGTTGCCGGCATAAGTGAGGGGCATGAGTACCAACATAACGCCACAAAAAAATCGAAAATACGTAACCCGCGGAAATTCAAAAGTCGCGATACTTTTTGAACAGACCTCGTATTTATTTAAACAAAGTTATTCATGTTGAACAGTGGCAAAAAATGCCATTTCTCAAATGTTTATCGATTTTTAACTTAAAAATTATGCTTCGGACGGAAAAATCACAAGAGGAACACAAAAATTCTTTGTAATTATTAACAATTTTTTTGTTTATAACAAATTCATGACCATTATTCGGGAATCCACCCTCGATATTCATAATTAAGGGATCATAAAAAACTTTGGTGGGGCCATGTCTCTTCATCGGGGCTACGAAAACCCACTGGAGTCCTGGACTGCGTATAATTTTTAGGTCCTAGTTTTGGAAGCCTTCCTGGCAATTCTGCCGACTCTCTTGCTGGAGAAATATTGCAAAGTTTGACAAATATCGAAGACATAATTACGAAAAAGACACAAGGTCGTTGTCCTCGAGGATGTCCAGGTCAAGTATGTGACTGTATGAAGGAGATACAGTTGCAGTACAACGCGAAAGAACCTCAGCAAGGACCCAGTAGACCAACAGAAAATAATGCCGAGTACCAACCCACTTCGCTCGATCCGGCAACCAGACCCAAGATACGTATATCGGCAAATTTTTTTTCTGATCCATCAACAACCGATTCTGAAGAATGCCACTGTACGAAGTTCTTAGACAAGAGGTCGCTGGAGTTTTTGAAAGACGCCGTTCAGGGGTTAAAAATGAGCAGAAACAGTACCAACAAAGAAAAGTTATGTGACTGCGAACAGTTTAGGTGCAAAGATAAAGGGGGTAATTTGTAAAAAAGGAGAAAAAGTATGTTGTGGTGATTTAAATTTTAGTTATTTTCTAATCATCTACGTTGCAAAATTATGACCTTTGGGAAATTCTTGTTATCTACTTTATATTTCCTTCACTGTGTAATTTTTAAATTTATATTTAGAGATGCATATACGAAGGTAGCCATTTATAATTTGAGAAAAACAAACAAAAGCAAAAATTAATAATTGAAAATGCTTTAATGGTCCTTCAAAATATTATCCACTATGACCATTAATTACGTTTTGGAATGCGTTTGAACTAATCCGAAAAGCATTTTTGTCACAGTGAAGATGGTGTGATTTTTGAACGCATCATAGTCCAGTCATCTTTGGATTTCACCTCGGAATCTAAGGAACAAGCTGAATTTGCGCACAAACCTTTATTTTGGTATTATAAACAATGTCCCAAAAGTCACAATTAATCACGTGTAAGGGGGCTCAGATATTCAAGGTCAAAGGTCGCACAAATCAGTTTTTCGGAAATATCTCGTTTTTTCTGCCTCCAATCGTATTTGTGTTTATTATAAAACTTGTAGAGGACTAAATTCTCTACAAATTTTGTCTCAGACCTTTTTTTGTACCATGAACTATTCTTGAGATAGAGGGCGATGAAGATGGAGCGCTCAGTCATAAGTACCTTAGTGCACGGTCAACCGTGAAACTCAATCGATTATGAGGTTCTTTTACTTAATTATTCATTACATATTACTTAACTAACTATTTAATATTTTATATTTATAAACATTTCTTATAAATCAAGTTGTCATTTAATAATACTTACTTATGCATACAAATACGATAGAGGGCGCAGGAGATAAAAAATAATTTTTCATGATCCAGGTTCTACTGTTAAGATTACATACCTGGCAATACGCACCCCACTACTCGACCTTTTCCATTTTTAGCAACTTGGAACAGATGTTTCTCGGTATAAAGGAGGCCTGTTATAAGAAATGTTTATAAATATTAAATAGTTAGTTAAGTAATATTTAATGAATAATTAAGTAAAAGAACCTCATAATTGATTGAAATTCACGGTTGCCGTGCACTAAGGTACGTATGACTGAGCGCACCATCTTCAGTGCCCTCTATCTCAAGAATGGTTCATGGTACGAAAAAAGATCTGGGACAAAATTTGTAGAGAATTTAGTCCTCTACAAGTTTTATAATAAATACAAATACGATTGGAGGCAAAGAAAACGAGATATTCCCGAAAAACTGATTTTTGCGACCTTTGACCTTGAATATCTAAGCGCTCTTACATGTGATCAATTGTAACTTTTGGGACATTGTTTATAATACCAAAATAAAGGTTTGTGCAAAAATTCAGCTTGTTCCATTAGATTCCGAGGCTGACCCCTTTTTTGACTAAGATGACTGGACTATCAACCGTCGATTTTGATGTAGAAAATCGTCGACCGCGTTTGTTTTAAATGAACGGGAATAGAAAAAATCACTGGATGCCAAATTAGGGCTGTACGGCGGATGACCCAAGGTTTTGAACCATTTGCTTCGTGCGTGAGCAACATTTATTGGTTTTGGGTTATCATGGAAGATCGATACAGTCGACTGTTGTTTACTTTCGTGCTTATACAGGGTGTCTAGCGGCAGCTTTGTTTTAAAAATGAAATAAAAAATTAATTACTAAATATATATTTTTAAATATGCAGAGTATAGATGCGGATTTCATGTTTTAAAGATAATGCCGTCCAAATGCCTTCCATCGAGTTGTACACATTGCTCGAAACGGAGCCGCGAGTTGCGAGCCACACTCTGCAATAAGCTCGGTTGAATGTTGTGGATTTCTTGGAGAATGTTTTCTTTTAAGGCCATATCAGTTCGCGGATTGTTATTGTAAACTTTCCCTTTTAGGTAGCCCAATAAAAAAAAGTTCATTAGGTAACCTCGGTGACCACGGGATGTCTCCAAATCGATTTATCAGCTTTTGAAGGAAAGCTTCCCAAAGCAAAGTTACTGAAGCTCTGGCCGTATGTGGGGTGGCTCTATCCTGCTGAAACCAGGTTCATCGCCTGGCCCGAGGCATTTTCAAAAGATTCAATAATTCCACTCGTGGACAAAGCGCTCCAGACAGGGGCAATGTAATGGTAACTGATGTTTGAATCGTGGATTATGGGTTCTTGGGGATCAGTAGCGGCAATTTTGTTTATTAATATACCCGTTTAAGTGAAAATGAGCTTCGTCGCTCGAACGGAATTAATTGTTCGGAACCTCTCTAACATGCGTAAAATGAAGTCGTTTTCTTTTAATTTTGGGACAATCTGAATTTTGACAGGATGGAACTTTAAATCTTTTTTCAAAATTTCATGGACCGTTGCTTTTATGAGCCTCAATGAAGCTGCTCTTTTTCGAATCGAAAGTCGTGGACTTTCTCGTAAACTTCTTTAAACGAGTCGATGTTTGCGGGGGTGAGCTGTTCATAGCTCAAGCTGTAGCGCGGAACCTCTCTACTCAGGAATGAATTAAATTCATACTGAGTGCATCAGTCAGTCGTCGGATATTAAACTTCGAACAAAACTGTGGACGAACGATCACGTGAGAATCACCGCCTTTTAAAAAATGCCTCCACAGCGAACGCGCGATACTCTCCCGACCATGGCGGCTTCGTGACCGTACTTTTTATTACTTTTCGAAATAATTCCATTTAAAAACATAAATCTGCCTCCCAGACACCACGAATCCAAGACTCGTCACGTGTCATGATCTTGAAGCACAGCGATTGTATTTTGTGAGAATTTCGTCGTATGAATCGACACGAGTCTTTTTCTAAGCGATTGTTAAATTATGCGGGACCCAACGCGAACACAGCTTCTTTACGGACAAATATTTATGCAATATATTATATACGCTGGTGTAACTAATGCTCAGGAATGTTTCAATCTCACGTTATATCCCAGAAAGTTCTTACATTATCAGTTCATGCGCAGCATCGATATTTTCTTGCATTCTCACTGATTTTCTTCCATTTTCGACCACTGCCACGATTGGATTCACCAATCCAGCGATATAGTGGTTTTTGTAGGTGCTTTTTATCCTATAAAGAATTAATGTAATCTTGTTAAGAGAAAACACGTCAAAAGATGTGAAAAATAATCGGAGGGAAATGTGTTCGAGATAATTCCATTTCTTGACCCAGATGAAATTTTGAAGTTACTGTAAACAACACAAACAGTGTCCGTATGTCAAAGCGTTCCGAGTATTTATACCGTCTAGAATGTCAAACTTTCCAATTGATATGTCAGATCTCACTTAGCAACGCCAGTGTTGCCAGGTCTCGAAATATAAACAGTGGCCCTCGTATATAATTTGATTTGTTAATTTCAATACAAACCGTCTATTTTAAATACACCGATCCAACTTCGACAAGAACAATTCGTTTTGATTCTAGAGGACTACTTCGACTTACAAAAATTTTACCTCAGAATGTTTTTTATTTCCAAAATACTTCATAATTTGATGAAATTATGGTAAACTATGAATTCTGGCTGTTTTTTATCCACTTTAAAATTCTAAAAGTGTATTTAAGATGGTTTTTATTTGTGTTGAAATATGTGATTTTGTGTTGAGTATTTTTCGATTAATAGAGAAATTTTTTTTTAGAGGAAAGTTATAAAGATATGAGACCCCACAACATCAAAGCAATGAAATAAATTTGCAGTATCAAATAATTGGTGTTTATTTATATAAGTAGAAAACCTAATGTCAGGGTATTATTTAAGTTTCCAGTGCAGTCAAAAAAATATGTATTTTTCTTTCGTGGATTTTTGAAAATATTCAGTAATTAGAACTTAAAATAAAAATATTTCTAATATTCATTCAAATATCAATGTTTTTATTCGAATTTAATTATTTGTTTTTGACTTGTAAATTATTTTTCAATAGATGTTTTTAACAATGCTCAATCTGATTTTAATTGACTTAATAAAATATAGAAAAAAATCTGCTGTAAAATTCATCTGTCAGTTTTTCAACTTACTTACATAAATATACTTTGGCCAAGCATTGGGGCTCCCCTCAATAATATATATATATATATATATATATATATATATATATATATATATATATATATATATATATATATATATATATATATATATATATAAGCCAAAATTCGAGAGTTAAAGTAAAATGTTCTGTAAAAAAAATTGTATGGTTCGAAGGGAAACACTTGAAGGTGGCCTTGCATTTTACCTTGGGCTTGTCCCTCAAAGACATTTAAAGGTCAAGTTGACTTTTTAAACGAGAACCCATATTTTTTATTACGAAATGCGAAGCGGGGAAAATACTATCCAACGGTATACATAATATAGGGGGTTATACAAACCACATCGAGAGGTCCCTCGATATAAATAAGATAGAGGATACAAACCATATCCGGAGGTCATTTGAAGATCAAATATCCCTCAAAGGCAAGTCCAAGGTCAATTTTCAGGTCACCATTGGATGCACCATTTGATTTTTTAAAGCTTTTGCGAAAAAACTTTTTCTCTGGCACTCCTAATTGCTGAGTTATGGCATAATTCTCACCAATTCATGATATAAAGACATTTAATCTTGATTGGTGTAAATTATCCAAAACTCGACAACCGACCGTGCCGGAAAACGATTTTCACATTTTTAGGAAAATAAATAGTATATCCAACGGTGACCTTAAATTTGACCTTGTGCTTGCTTTTTAAGGATATTTGACCAATGACCTCTGGATATGTTGTATATGATATTTGTATCTTCTATGTTATTTATATCGTTAGAGAGGAAATTTTCCCTCCTTTGCATTTATTATAAATGCTGTATACTATGCTTATTTCTTGACTAATCTCAGGAGAAATATTAAGAAAAATTGTTGAAGAGTGCGGACTGAACGAGTGTACACGACAATGTACATAGCCGGCGTTATGCAAGTAACAATGAAGTATCTTCGCTTCAAACATCCGCCATATAGTCGGAAGAGGGCAGCCTCTGATTTTTATATTTTTGGGATTTTATCACCAATGATTAGCCAAACGCAGTCACTTTGAGTCTAAGTATTATTTTAAAAGGCCAAGAGTTATTTATCCAGCGTTGTAATAAGTATATAGAGATAAGCTGTGATTACAATGAAAAAATATTTTTCTATCTCGTCTAGTTTTTTTCTAAACTAGGCCATGTAACTGACACGTTTTGCATCTCATGAAAACCTAATATTGTTGAAACTAAAGCGATCTTAGAAAGAGACTTTAAGTATTTTTTATTATTTCCAAAAGAACGTATGAAAATTTATAATTATTTAATATGTTTGTATACGAGTATATATTTATAAAAGAAAATAAAACATAGGACAATATTTTTTTGGATTTATATTATATTAATGGATTAAATAGATAAAATATCATTAAGATATTAAATGCTTTCTAAAAATATCACAAGACAATATTTAATATAAATATTATTTTAAAATAAAATGAGAATATTACTACAAATAAATAAGTAGTCAATAATTTTATCATCCCATTTCTAGGTTTCAATTTACTTTCTTAGATGTTTCTATCTAAACTTTATTCACTTCATCAACTTTCACACAGGTTATATTAGGAAGAAATTTACCTGATAAAAGGGAATGCAATTTGTTTTTCAAAGTTAAAGAATTAATGCTAAGAGTTTTTAATGACGAAACAGCTCCCTGAAGAGTAACTTGTGATTTTAGAAGTTGCTGTTCAATAGAATTAAGATTTTTTCCTGCTTCTTCCACTGTAGTTTGAATAAATGACTCTAAATTATTGTATAAAGATGAGTTTGATTCTCCTAAAAATATAAAATTTAAATACTTAATAAAAAGATCAAAATCCATGTATCTTACTTAATTTTTGTTGCAATAAGGAATCATAATCAATGTTTTCATTGGCATCATTCAATATGTTTGTAAGATGTAGGGCAGAAACAGCACTAGCGATACTAGCATCATTTTCTAAAAAAAAATATTTGTGAGAAGGCTAATAAAATATAAAAGTTAAACTTAAACTAACCATTCTCTGATTCAGAGTCCTCTCCGGCAATTACAGCACCCTGGACTGAATTTACCATATCGAGCTAAAATTAAAAACTATTTTATACCTAATCACGATTTGTCATCAAATAAATACCTTAATTTCAGGCATAGTTTCATCTTCACTGTCTGTTTCTGAAGCTTCACCGCTTATTACCACTGGTTTATTCATAATTTTTTATTTTTCTGCAAGATTTCTGGCAGTTTTTAACAATTGACTTTCTTCTTGACAATTTGTTGTTTATTGTGTCAAAAACAGCTGATACTCTTCTTCTTTTTTTTTACTGCCCTCGATTCAAGAGTTTTAAGCTCAGGTGCATCAAACCCTGAGTATAGCTCTGAGCAAATCTGAATAAAGCGGTAAAAATATTAATTGAAACAGTTTATAACCTACAAATTATTTTTTTTCAGAATTTGTGTTTTTAATACACATAGCGAAACATATTGAAGACAAAAAGGTAAAAATATTACATTATTACTTATTAGTTTTGAATTTTGTCGGGTGTCATGGCATTTTAGGCCATAAATATTTCGCAATTCGTTAAAAAAACTATGAAGGTAAGTTCGATATTTTGTGAAATAATCTTATTTTTGTGTCTCCATTTCATGTATAAAATGTTTTTTTTTTTACCCAAAAATAGCATCTAAAAATGATAACTGATAGCTGTTAGGGCTTTATACATGAAATATTTTTTTTTGTGCTTGAGGGGTAAGGGGAAAGCAGATCTGACAAGCGCCGAGGCATAATGCACTACTTGAATAAAGCGAGGGTTTCTTGCACCTGTACAGCTCCGAGCTGTTCATGCTAATGAATCGAGGGCAGTATCTTCTAAGGCTATTAGAGGCGAGCATTAATATCGATATAAACCTATATCGATATCATCAGTAATTTATATTTATGTAACATTCCATTGTGTATAGAAAATAATGAAAAAATACATTTAAAAAACAACATTTATTTACATATTCTACAACTATATAACAATCACTATAAACTACGAATTGCGAGGGAAAACTACAAAATATTTATTAGACTAGCAGTAGAAATCTTGATTATCTCTCAACAGCCCTCGTGGTCCTTCAGTATACTCACATAATCCAAACTTTTTTAACAAAACGCATTTATTTTTGGGATTTCCCCATTTCCCTTTAAAACTCATCCAAGATGGCATTTCAGTTCTGCCAAAATGGTGAAATTTTATCGATGCCCATGTTTTCCACGGTGTTCCGTAACCGTTGCTATCGACAATTTTCGGCACTCTGATAAATTCATGTTCGCCGGGGGCTGACCAGAGACCATGTGAACCTTCCGCTGCAAACAATACAGGATGTCCACCTAAAAATTAAGAAATATATATTGCGTATTATCGATTCTTTTAAGTAAGAGTGATCACATACGTATGGCAGATTCCATCGTTATTTATTTCCGCGAGGGGCCATTAGAAACCAGATCTTAAAATGTTTCATTTGCTTTTTTATTGACCTATATTAACACCTTATTTACACATATTTAATACGGCCATTTTGTCGGTTCACGAGATCGTGAAGAGCAGAATAGTTCCAATTGATTTAATATGACATATATTTTCTTTGACTCAGCATGACGGCATGTTCAACTAATCAGGATTGTTTCGCAATTTCGTCTTTCGCTGTTAGGTTAGTTCATGTCTGATTGGTTCAATCATTGTATAAGGTATACAATGGTTCAATATAACATCATGTTTCCTCTCACTGAGTCTGATGTTTAACTAATCAGAATGCTTTCGCAGGTTCGCTAATACCGAGCCTATGAATCAACCAATTTGCGATCTCGTTATATATAAACCTGTACATCTGAAGCCGCCCTACATTGTCAGAAAAAATTCTAATTTTTTCCCTTGAAATTTGGGTTTTTTGGGAACTTTTCGGATCGATAAAGTAGTTAATCGGCTAACCGAATTTCTGTGTATTTTCGTCGCAGTATTAGATCAATATAAAGGTTAAACAAATGATAAAATAAATTTAATAAGTAATTTATTATCTATTGGGTTTCATGTGGTATAAGCAGTGTTGCCGAATCATCGCATTATTATAGACGATTCTCCCGTGTGCGAGTGTATAGTCAGGGTCAAAAGTTTATGAAAGAGGTAGGGACGTATCGTATGATAGAGATTGATCGCGCGTGATACTTCGAACTACGATTACATTCGATGAACTACCTTAAATAGAGTGGATAGCAGATAGTTCAAATTAAGATTATTCAAACTTTTAGGAACAGATCAGGATAGTTATTAACAATAAAATATACCTTGTAATCTTATAAACTCGGGAAATTTAGGAACTTGAGCTACGCCTTTTCGACGCATTTTAGTTTCGAAGTTAAAAACATTAGTTTCCTTATCGTAACTGTAATAAGCACCCGCATCATGAACTGATAGAAATAATTTTTCGGGATGTAATTTTCCAGAAAACGAAATACTCATGTGCTCCCAGTCGCCAACATGGTTGCCTAGTTTTCGAAAATGACCAAAGCATTTGCTAAAAATAAGAGGTGCCGGAACTTTACCTGCAAGAAAAAATATTACTCAGTATTATTGCAGTAAGTAAAACGATATCTTATTACCTAAAAAACATGCATCTTTTCCTTCATTATACGGATAAAACATCCAATAGGTAACGTGAAAAGGCGGCAAAAACTCTATTACTTTGCTATATAAATTGTTTTTGCTATTTCGAAAATTAACAGGTCTGCAGTATGTAATCACTGCATAAATGGGAACTGCAGAGGGATATTCCTTGGGATTTTTGCCGTAAAGGAATGACGAAACGTTGGATTTTAATTTTTCTAAAATGTTATAAATACATATTAATATCTTGCAAAGGCATACCTCATAAAACAAGAAATATTTATTTTTAGTTTTTATGCTGTAAAAAATATTCCTTTTTTTAATCCTGCGTTCGTCAATATTTATTTCTTTGGTTTTCAAATAAGCCAAGTGATAGAACGGACAAACAATGAACAGATTTCGTAGCAGTGGCGTAAATAACGACCCCGCAGACGCCGCGGTGCACATACTATTAGTTACGCCACTGCTTCATAGATATAGTTGGCAGAACTGGTAAAAAGACACCACTAATATTTTCAGTTGATTTGAATTTTTTTTAAATGAATAGCACGTACCCAATGGTCTATTTGGAACAAGAAAAAAATTCTTGGAATTAAATTGGACAAATCTACCAAAATGTCTACTGTCAGTTAATACTTTCCCTGTTTCGTCGGCAATGTTCATATTGTCCAAAAATTCTTCCACGTTTAGTGGCATAAATTTTTCTTCTGGTGATAGCCATATTAATGGAGCCCATTGTCTTACAAGTTGTTCAACTAAAAAAAGGTATTGTTATTATTGATACAGTATTTGTATTTAGTACTGAAATTTTATAATTAAATATTTATATGGATTGGGAATTTTGGACAGGTTTTTTTTGTCTATGCTTCTCTCTGTTTTAATTTAAAATCCCTTTTGCTGGTGCCATTCCGGAATAATCGGCGTATATATAGATATATACAGGGTTATTCACCCAATATTGCGGCTAAAATACGTAACTAACCTAACTAAAAAAGTTTCTCTTTTGGGATATATGGGGGTCTAATATAGTTACTTTTTAAAATTATTTTCATATTATACGGGGTGTCCCAAAAGCAATAACAATATCAAAGTTCTATTTTTTTAAATGGAACCCCCTGTATATTATTGCATTTTTGGATTCTCCGTTCAAAATAAGTGCTTATTTTAATAAGCTTAAGGGTTTTTCAATAATTTGAATTTTGACAAAATTTAACCTAATTTTCATGTTTCAAATACTTAAGAAGTATTTCAGTTATGCACTCAAAATTTACAGTGAAGTGTAACAATAAATCATTTTTTATATTCCAATTATAATAAACTTGCCCTATTATACAGGGTGTCCAAAAATTAAAACTAATCAAATAAGAATTTTAAGTGGCTAGAACTTGATTAATTTAAATAGAACGCTATACTTTTTAACTTACCAAAAATGTACCTTTTAAATACCTATCGAATGGTATAAGGGTGTGTGCCATAGGTAACTAGATACATTAGAATGTCTATTCAAAAAACACAAAAAGGTGCAGAAAACTATTATTTGGCGTATTCTGTGAAAACGCGAAGACTTAGCTATAGAACACTCTTATACCATTCGATAGGTATTTAAAGGGTACATTTTCTGGTAAGTTAATGGCGTTCTATTTAAATTAATCAAGTTATGGCCATTTAAAGTTCTTATTTGATTAGTTTTAATTTTTGGACAGCCTGTGTCATATAGGAAGTTTATTATAATTGGGATATAAAATATAATTTATTGTTACACTTCATTGTAAATTTCGAGTACATAACTGAAATACTTCTTAGGAATTTGAAACATGAAAATTGGGTTAGATTTTATCAAAATTCAAATTATTTAAAAACCCTTAAAGTTTAGGTAGTATAAACCTTATTAAAATAAGCACTTATTTTGATCGGAGAATCCAAAAAGGCAGTAATATACAGGAGGTTCCATTAAAAAAAAAAAACAAAACTTTGATACTTTCAGAGCCTTTGGGACACCTTGTATAATATAAAAATAATTATAAAAAATAACTATATTAAACCCCCATATATCCCAAAAGTAAAACTTCTTGAAAGTTACGTACTTGGCCACAATATTCCGTGTCGTATAGGGTGAATAACCCTGTATATATATATATATATATATATATATATATATATATATATATATATATATATATATATATATATTGTCGTAGTATTACGGATAAAAATTAAATTCACGATGTCTGGTCAATAAGCAATACCACAAATAATCAATATCCTACCGACACGTTCCGCCCGAAAATAAGTACAAATATCAATTCCAACGACAGATAATTACGTCAACACAGGGTGTCTGGGTAAGGCGTCGATACTGATGAGTCCTACCGTCGACGTCGAGAACGAAACACCGCTGTAAAATTTTAGGTTAATAATTAATAATAATATATATATTGTCGTATTATCCAACATCTTACCGCTATCCTCCGGCCAGGTTTAACTTCAAATATAAGTTCCAAGTATTAATAACTACGACGACGGGTGTCTGGGAAGGTACCAACTAGAATCCCACTGACGAGTCCTATAGTTGGTACCAGGACGAGACACCCACATTTTTGAGAGAAATTCGCATATACATTAGCCCGATTGTGACACGGCAGGTCTTTTCTAGGTTTTCCCTGCCATAAAAGCCCGTTGACTACAAGTAACCCGATAAGTGACAGATTTAGACTACCCTTATGAGAGACAAGAAAAGAAAACCGAACTTGTTTGTAATGTAGGAGTACAGGGATAAGTAGTTGCAGGGATAAGTAGTCGCCCATCGACTTTCTCCTATATTACAACAATATATATATATATATATATATATATATATATATATATATATATATATATATATATATATATATATATATATATATATTTATATGAAGTAAATGCGAAACAGTGAATGCAAACTTCACTCCAACTCCATCATATCCTTTCTGTGAGGTTGCACAGTTAGAATAAATTGTAATAAAACACAATTCATCCTATTCCACCACCATCGAGATGATGGCCTACCTGTACCACCATACCGAGAAGAAAGTCAAAGCTTACCTTCCCCACCACAATGACATGGCAGAGATACATATTTCGTCTCTCACTAGACTCATCAAGGTACTGACATGCACCTGGCTGTGCAAAAGACAGATCGGAAGGAAGCATGCAACACTGAACGCAGCTTCGCCGAAGTCTCGTCGGATGGCTTATATATGTTTATACGGCTTTCACGGATCCCTCCGTGTGAGATGCATTAGCAGTGGTTATATCCACATTATGCTGTTGTAGTGCTGAAATCACATTCAGCAAACGTACAACTATATGCAACTCCGTATGTAAGTCGACACGTCGGCGAAGCTGCGTTCAGTGTTGCATACCTCCTTTCGATCTGTCCTTTGCACAGCCAGGTGCATGTCGGTACCCTGATGAGTCTAGAAGAAATGAAACATGCACCGCCTGCCGTATCACTGTGGTGGGGAGAGTAAGTTTTGACTTTCTTCTCGGTATGGTGGTATAGGTAGGCCATCATCTCGATGGTGGTGGAATAGGATAGATTGTGTTCCTTAGCAATTTGTTCCAACTGTGCAACCTCTAACACGGAAAGGGTATGGTTGGAACGAAGTTTGCATTTACTGTTCGCATTTTACTTCATATATATATATATATATATATATATATATATATATATATATATATATATATATATATAATTTATTTTTGTATCTTAAACCTTTTGTTAAATATTTTTTTCTAATATTTTCTTGGGTATAGGTTTTTCATTAGAGAAACAAAGGACAACAATTTTCTTTCTGACGTTTCGCTCTACATAGCGAGCTTCTTCAAAAGAGCTTGGTATATTTATTTTACATCTACAAAAATTACAGAATTTTTTATATAATAAACATATATCACAGCAATTACATTTTTATATTTTTAATTTAATTAAAATTAACAAAAACAAAACAGATTTTAAAATAGTCTTATAGTTTAAAATTTAAAACAATACAAACAGGTTAAAATAGTGAAAATTATAAAATAGTACATACCTTGAAAGTAGTTTTGTGTGTATGTTTAAAAATAAATTCAAATATGATCTTTGGTATGCAATTTGTATAGATAGATTTATTTTTATAAAAAGCAAAAAATAGGAAAAAAGATTATTATTTATTTTTTAATAACGTTCTTTCACCTGTATGAGTGTATATGAAATCGTTCCAAGCATCATTACATTATTTCTCATATTTATTATAGAGTCGCTTCAAGCATGTTTTATTCAAAAATCAAATTATAGTACATCTGACTTAAATTTTTGACATCTTGCTTGTCATTTACAACATTTTTATCTTTTTTTATGTGTATCATTTCTTTGATATATATATATATATATATATAAATATATATATATATATATATATATATATATATATATATATATATATATATATATATATATATATATATATATATATACGTCAAATTGAGAACCTCCTTTTTTGTAGATGTTTATTAAAAAGTAAATGAGAACAATCTATAAACGCACTTTGTTCTAGTTTTAAAAAATTTACTTGAAATTTTCATGCACAAAGTGTACAGAATACAGGTTAAGTTAACTTTTTACATACATAAAAAAATATTGACAATATATTCAGTTTTGTTTTATGATAAATGGACTATATTTTAAATATTCCAGTGAAAATTACGCAACAATTGTAAGTAAACTCATATAAGAGAAATGGATACCCTAATTATCAATTAAAATTCATACACATAATCTGAGAAGTAATAAAATAAATCAAAGCGGTAGAGCTAGTAATAGTAAGAATGTGTAACGAATTGATTACTATTTTGCACGTGTTATTTTTATTAATAATATTGATTCAGAAAAATAGGTTAGTGTGTAATAATTTCAGTAAAAACAATTATAAATACAGTAATTCTTTTTTTCTACCATCATTAAGAAAGTATATTTTTTAAACTTTATCAATAATGCTGGTCAACGAGGTTTTTTCCATTGGTAATTATAATATTTAAGAAAAGTAAGAATTACAAACAGGAATTTTGAAATAAAAATATTATGATTAAAATAAAATAAATCAATGATATCTTATGCGGATAAATTTTTATTTCGAATTGAAATTAGGAAGGCCTTATTAGATGATCCGTTATTTATACTAAAATATTTCGGTTTTATTGTTTGGTCCTGTTATAATCCAGTCCAGTAGCGGCTCGTAATTTTTTAGACAGGCAGTGCCAATACGAGAAAAATAACATATGATTATTATAAAACATATAAAGCATTCCTTCCCTGTAGTCACGGTAAGAAGACTTTAACTTATCTTATCAAGCATAGCTAAAGCTAAAAACATTATTCATGTGAATCTTAGTTATTTTAAGAGTGTTTATTTTATCTCATATTAGCAGTTACCCGTCACGGCTTTGCTCGCTTTCAAAACTCCCGGGAGTTTAATAAAGAAGTCCATGAGATTAGAACACTCGTGGAGTAAAAATCCCTGAAGATGCATTGTACAATCGTAAGCGAAAAGTCGGATAATAATTCCAATTTGACACAGTCTAAACCCAAGAACCATAGTTTTTCACTTGACCAAAGCCGTAAAAGCTTTTGTTCTTTTTTAACCGACTTCTAAAAGAAGGAGGTTCTCAATTCGTCGAGTATCTATGTTTTTTTTTTATGTATGTACACCGATTACTCCGGAACGGCGGCACCGATTTGAATGAAATTTTTTACGTTATGTTCAGGAAGTTGCTGCGGTGGTCTCATTTTTTTTTGGACGAAATTGGTGCAGTAATATTCAAGATGGCGCTGACAATATAGTGACCTAAAAAATTAATTTTGTCTGATTTTCTCCAAAATTGGTTTGGGGGAATTTTTGGGGTCGTACACAACGAATCTGGAATTATTTTTAAAAAATTCAATATGGCGGATCCAATATGACGGACAAAAAATGTTATTTTGTCTGATTTTCTCTAAAATTGGTGTGGGGGAGTTTTCGGGGCCGCACATAATGGATCCAAAATATTTTTAAAAAATTCAATATAGCGGATCAAATATGGCGGATAAAAAAATCAATTTTGTCCGATTTTCTCCAAAATTGGTACGAGGGAGTTTTCAGGGTCGTACATAACTAATCTAAAATTATTTTAAAAAAATTCAATATGGCGGATCCAATTTGGCGGACGAAAAAATCAATTTTGTCCGATTTTCTTCAAAATTGGTATGGGAGAGTTTTCGGGGTCGCACATAACGAATCTGAGATTATTTTTAAAAAATTCAATATGGCGGATCCAAGATGACGGATTAAAAATTCTACATCTCCCGATTTTGTCTAAAATCAGTATTGGGGTATTTTTGTTAGTGTTAGTTATGAATTTAAATATTTTTTGAAAAACTTAATCTGGCAGATTCAATATGGTGTCCTAAAAATTTTACATTTTTCGATTTTCTCCCAAACTGATATAGGGGGCTCTTGAGGGTGTAAATTATGAATTTAAAAGTATTTTTTCAGGATCCAATATGGCAAATCCAAGATAGCGGACTAAAAATTTTACATTTTTCGATATTGTTCAAAGGTGGGACTGAATCGTTTTTGAGGATGTAAATAGCGAATATATGTCTAGAAATTTTAAATTTCATCCAAAATTGGTACTAGGGGCTTTGAAGGATTTAGATTTAGATTAGATTAAGACTTAAAATAATTTTTTTGAAATTCAATATAGCGGATGCAATATGGTGGATTGAAAATTTTACCTTATTCGCATTTTTTTCAGATTTGGTATTAGAGGGTTCTCGGGGTCGTGTATTACGAATATGAAGTTAATTTTTTACAGCTATTAGGGTGATAAGATATAATATGAGGGACAGAAAATTTTAAATATTCCGATTTTGTCTAAAATTGATATTGTGGGGCTCTTGAGCCGTATACAAACTCAATATGCAGTATAATATATATCGAGCTAAGAAATTTACATTTCAGGTTCTTTAAATATTGAATATTGATATTGTGGGGTTCTTGAGGCGAATGTAAACTCAATATGCAGTATAAAATATATCGAGCTAAGAAATTTACATCTCAGGTTCTTTAAACTTCGATATTGGAAGGTTTTGTGGCCTATATTACCAATTTAAAATTAATTTGAAATTTAAGATAGTGGATTTACTATAACAGACTATATATTTGTTTGACCCAATTTTTTTGGTATTTGGAAAACTCTAAGAAGCAAAGGATTTTTAGTGGTTCATTTTAGGGTGACTTATAACTTTGGAGAAAATGGGTACTTTTTTGCCACCTTGGAGTCATTGCGAGGTACACTAATCTAGATCAGTACTTAGTTCAAATAATTTATGGATATCATAATGAATTCCAAAACTAAAAATAGAAAAATAAAATTTTTATAAAAAATTGAACCGACTTCTAAAAGTGCGCTAAAAAGTGAAAAATAACTATAAATTTTTATATGAAATTGAACTTTTTGAAGTTGGCGCCAAATTATTTGTAAATGAAATAAATAACTACTAATATATACAAATTATGGTAAGAAAGCAATTACAAATAAAGTATTTTTAATCTGTTTATGCAAATCACATTTTGTCAGGTATTAGTGTGGCGCCGACTTCAAAAAGTTCAATTTCATATAAAAATTTATAGTTATTTTTCACTTTTTAGCGCACTTTTAGAAGTCGGTTCAATTTTTTATAAAAATTTTATTAATGAGAGTTTTAATTTTACTATACGGAACTTGACATCCAAGAGCACTTCGAGCGACAAATTGATTTTTAGATATTTTTAGATTTTCAAGTGAGCGGCAAAAAACTTTAAATGTAGCCTGTGTTTTAGATTTTTGAGCAGCGCATTTCAATAAATCGATCTCCCGAGGAATGGTCCCATATAATTAAATAGTTATTGCACGATAATTTATTAATCCAGCTGGATCCGGGATAATCTTTGAAACGACTGAACCGATTTCGATTAAACTTTACAGACCTTAAGAGGAGGTTGTAGTGAGTGATAGAGGCTGCTATTTTTCTGTCGCTCTGTCTGCATGGGCTATTCTTCGAAACGGCAGAACCAAACATTCGGTTCCAAACTTTTTGTGGTTTAGTCTAGACTAATTCTAAGCTCAATTAAGCTGATCTTTATGGCGTTTTCGCTGTCCAGCTACAGTAAATCGAGGCTACTTTAGCATCTACATCGATTGGTCCGTTACGGTTATAGTAAAGTTCAAATTAATTTAGTTATATAAAAATTACATGAGAAAGCAGCTGTTCAACGTCAACAAAGCGCCCATCAGTATTTTGTACGAGGGCGCCAAATAGTCTTGTCGCGGCTCTGCCGGTAGTGATATCATAATTAAAATGGTTTCTAAAGTATCAATATAACATGCATCTAATACATGTGCCACCCAAATGCGGGATTGTTTGGTTTGTTGTAATTGTAATAATTTTTCTAGTATGGTTAAATAAATTAAATGTATTTTTCTTGTTTACCTAAATCAAAATATCAAAAAGAAAAACAAAATGACAAACTTTCTCCGACTATTTTCACCAGCAATATCGTATACTTATCTATTTATGACCATGGTGATATTTTAAGTGTAATATAGCAATTATGTTAAAATTACAATTGTACACAATACGTTGTTAATGCAAAACATAACTTAAAAAATATTTTCGGGTGGTTGAGCATACAAAACGAAAGTGATTTTGCTCAAGAGAACTCGTAACAGTTCCTTGAATTGACGAAATAAAATTGATGCAGTAATTTGAGATTTAATAGGCGAAGTTTCAAAGTTAAAACAGAATAATTATTTGCTCTACTATAATTTTTTTAATAGATATTTTAGGTTTCAGGATGTTATATGTATCAAAAAGTTTCGTAACGTAATTTAGCTTTCTAGCAGTGGCGTGTCTAGACCTCTGTAAAGGGAGAGGCGGTTGGGTGAAGGATTATAAATAAAGATAAAATTTTTATAAAAAATTGAACCGACTTCCAAGAGTGCGCTAAAAAGCAAAAATAACAATATAAATTTTTATATGAAATTGAAATCTTTGAGGTCCTGACAAAATGTGATTTGCAAGATTAAAAATACTTTATTTGTAATTGCTTTTTGACCGTGATTTGTAAAGGGTGTTTTTTTATAGAGGTATAGAACTTTTAAATGGAATAAAACAAAGATGAATTTTTTAAATTGACATGAAATTTACTTTATTCGAAAGATAACCTTCTGGCATTATAATTTAAATATGACTTCTGGCACGGCTGGCTCGGACGTAGTCTAATCTGGAGGTCTAATTTTCGATGACTTTTTCCAACATTTGTGGCCGTATATCGGCAATAACGCGGCGAATGTTGTCCCCCAAGTGATCAATCGTTTCGGGCTTATCGGCGTAGACTAGCGACTTCACATATCCCCACAGAAAATAGTCTAGCGGCGTTAAGTCGCACGATCTTGGAGGCCAATTCACGGGTCCGAAACGTGAAACTATGCGGTTACTAAACATTTCCTTCAATAAATCAATTGTGGCACGAGCTGTGTGACATATTGCGCCGTCTTGTTGAAATCACAGCTCCTGCACATCATGGTTGTTCAATTAATGAACGAAAAAGTCAGTAATCATGGCTCTATAGCGGTCACCATTGACTGTAACGTTCTGACCAGCATCGTTTTTAAAGAAGTACGGACCAATGATTCCACCAGCCCATAAAGCACACCAAACAGTCAGTTTTTCTGGATGTAACGGTGTCTCAACATACACTTGAGGATTATCATCACTCCAAATCCGTCAGTTTTGTTTATTGACATATCCATTCAAACAAAAGTGAGCTTCATCGCTAAACAAAATTCGCTTATGAAAATCGGGATCAACGGCAATCGTGTTTTGGGCCCATTCACCGAATCTACGCCTTGCTAGGTGATCGTGTGGCTTCAATTCTTGCACGAGTTGGATTTTGTAAGCACACAAACCAAGATCTTTCCGCAAAATCTTCCATAAAGTGAATGGACACATATCCAATTCCTGTGCACGATGGCGGATTCGTGTCTTCCTCTACACTACGCTCTACAGCAGCAATGACTTCTTCTGCACGCACTGTACGACGTCTCTGTGGATGCGTATTATCATTTAGAGTAAACGTGGTGCGAAAACGTTCCATAGTTAATCGAATTAATTGCTCTGATGGACGATTATGTTGACCGTAAAATGGACGTAGTGCGCGATACGTATTTCGAACAGAACCATAATTTTCAAAATAAATTTGCACAATTTGGAAGCGTTGTTCAGGCGTCAGTCTATTCATGTTGAAATGCCAAACCAAACTAAACATAAATCACTTGACAGCTGACAAAATGGCCGCCCGTTAAAAAAGTATTGGCAACTTAAAGTTCTATACCTCTATAAAAAAAACCCTTTATATATTTCGTATTAGTAGTTATTTGTTTCATTTAGAAATATGACACCGACTTCAAAAATTTCTATTTCATATAAAAACTGATATTGTTATTTTTTGCTTTTTCGCGCATCTTTAAAAATCGGTTCAATTTTTTTATAAAATTTTTATTTTTTGATTTTGCTTTGAACTCATTATGATATCCATAAATTATCTGAACTAAGTACTAAGCGAGATAAGTGCATCTCTTAATGATTCTAAGGTTGCAAAAAAGTACCCATTTTATCCAAAGTTGTAAATCGGACTAAAATGAACAACTAAAAGTTTTTGATTCTGATAATTCTCCAAACACCATTTTTTAATGAAATTGTATCAAACAAATATTTAGTCTGCCATAGTAAACCCTCAAAACCTCTTAATACTAATATTTGAAGAACTTTAATCTTTTAGTCCGACATATTGTATCCTGCACCTTGAGTTTGTATAAACCCAAAGAACCCCCCGATATCAATTTTCGACAACATCGAACATAATAAGTTGTGAAAATTAACTTTAAATTCATAATCTACCACTCTGAAAACCTCCTAATACGTCAAACTGAATTTCAAAAAGATAATTTTAATTTCTTAATTTACGTCAAATTTATACCCCTGAAAACCCCCCTAGTACCAATTTTGAACAAAAAATGTAAAATTTTTAGTCCGCCATATTGGATTCGCCATATTGAAACTTTTCAAAATAATTTTAAATTCATAAGTTACACCCTCAAGAACCACTCACCAATTTTGGAGAAAATTGAGAGATCTAAAATTTTTAGGGCGCCATATTGTTCCTGCCATATTGAATTTATCAAAAATAATTGTAAATTCGTAATTAACACTCCCAAAAATCCCCCAATTTTGAACAAAATCGAGAGTGGTAAAATATTTAATTCGTTAAAACTTATTTCATATTCGTTATATGCGATCTGAAACCTCCCTCATACTAATTTTGGAAAAAAAAGGAAAAAAATTCATTCTTTTGTCTGCCATATTGGATCCGTCATGAACATTTTTGGAAATCCAGGTCTAATTTCCCCAATTAAAATTTCTTCCAGTTTTTGAGTGAGATGATTTCAAGATTTATTTGAAAATCGAGGAAAAACATTTAAGAATTTAATAAAGAAACAGAAAATATGTTTTTGGAAAGCTTTTTCATGGAGATAAAGTATCACATGAGAATCTAGTGAGAATATTCAATCTCTTCGGTAATATATGATACGAGGTATTCAAGATAAGGAGGGCCATTTTGAGAATTTAGGTAACAGTAGCAGATACAGATTTGGTAAAATGGAAAAAAAAATGCATAATTTAAGGACCAACGATATAACGGTAAAAAATTTCAATATTATTTTTAGTGTTTGAGATATTTTCAAGGATCAGAATTTTCGGATTTTAAATTTTATTTTTTCCAGCCTTAACTTTAAAATTTGAACGAAACTTATTTACTGTAACTTTTAATAAGCTTAAAGGTGACCCTATCGATTTTTTATTTGACTTTTCGTCTTCGAGCAATCATCACAACTTCATTTTTAAAATACAGTCCAGATTTTCTAATGCCAAAAAAGCCCTTTTTATTCTGAATTGAACAACATGTACATTATGGTTTAATTACATTTTAAATATTTTTTGGCATACATAAGATATTTTTAAAGTACGGACCTGCAATTGGTATTTGTTTATAAAAATAAGTTCATACAAGAAGTTAAATATTCTAATATTTATAAAATATTGAAATGCTAATCAATAACTATTAATAATAAACATATAAATACAAAAATACAGAAATATGGATAATAGTAATAATACCGATATCACGACAAAAGGAATTAAGATATCAAAAGGTGTTCAAAAGATTATTTTCATATTTTCAACATATCCTTAAAGGAAATAATTTCTGGAAAAATTTTTTTAATTCTAACTAATTAATGTTTTACTTATTTTTAAGCATAAGTTATAACTGAGAATAAGAAAGACTTAATGTGACTTAAAAAAACCTAAAACAACGTATAATATGCTCTAGGAGACAGGTCTATACTTTAAAAATTTCCTAACGATGCTCAACAAAAATTCAAAGAGTAATTAAACCAAAATGTGCAATACACTGTTATATTTAAAATAAAAATTGTGTTCAAAATTTAATATTAGGAAATCAGGATCGTATTTGAAAAATAAAGTTGATGATGGTTGCTCGAAGACGAAATGTGAAATAAAAGAAATCGAAAGCGTCATCCTAAAACCAGTTGAGAGTTGTAAAAAAGTTTTAATTTGAATATTAACGCCGGAAAAAAATTTAATTCAATTTCGTTTTTTTTTTAAAAAACCACATTTAATATCTATTTATAGGCAAACCTTATAATTAAAAATAACAAAGTTCTAGTGTGGCTTGGTCCTTTTTTTTAAATTAAAACCCTAAAACAACATATAATATGCTCTAGGAGGCAGGTGCGTACTCTAAAAATTTCCTAATAATCGTCAAAAATACGTCAAAATGTAATTGAATTACAATGTGCAATACACTGTTGAATTCAGAATAAAAAGGATTTTCAAAGTTTTATGTTATAAAATTAGTATCGTATTTGAAAAAATAAAATTGATGATGGTTGCTCAAGGAAGAAACGTGAAATAAAAAATCGGAAGTATCATCTTAAAGCTCATTAAGGATTGCTGTAAAAAAATCTTATCAGTTCCTTTCTAACTTTAATATTAACGCTGAAATAAAATCTGAAAATTTAGTTTTTTTTTAATAACTTAAACGCTAATAGTTTTATCTCTTACTGCTGCCCAGATTTCCATAGTTCCCCTTCTTATTTCGATGTATATCGTTTTTAAAATAAATAAAAATGGTCTCGTATCTATGTTAATATTATCCAACAGGGCCTAACAAAGAACGTGCGTCTATGGTGTAATAGTGATTCTGATTAAAATTAATTCATCCCAGCGCCAGGTGAGGTTACCGAATGTCAAGCGACTTTATGAATGAATTTTTGTTGAGAAAATTATAAATAATTTGTGAGGAAGAAAACAAAATTTTAAACAAACAACGTACTGAGTTTTCCGAATATTTCATTCCACTTTCAGATATGTCGGAAAATTATAATTAGAAAAATTTAAGGGCATTTTTGGGAAAATTTCCAGCTAAAAACAAGTAATAATTTCTTCAAGTATTTAAAAATAGGATAATTTTCATAATTATTTGATTTTTCGGTAAAATCTTGAGAATTTTCAAAAAGTTTAGAACATATTTTCTAATAACTCTGTATTAATTTTAATTTAAATAAAGCCTGATAAAATAAAAACTGACTTACCTTTTTCAGTACTAATCCATTCACTTTTAGTTAAACCAAAACAAAAACATGACAGAAAAATCACCAAAAATCTGTCACCAAACATGTCTTACCACAAGACATGCTTAAAACAATAACAATTTCGATGTTAAATCAAGTTTTTTTAAAATGTGGTTAACTTTTTAATTATATACCGAAACATAATCGTCACTGGCCTTCATTTGCAGCGATAACCGATTTGCGAGTACAGACCATCACCATCGGGTCTTCACTGAAGAACAAAATACCAAGTTCATCTGCTTTCGCTTGTTTGGAGAGCGTTTTTTCGATATCTATCTCCGTTTGATCAGTAAGCACGACAAGAATGGAGAGCTAATCTAAAGTAAAGTCAAGTGTAGTAAAGATAGATTTGAATCCGAGTTGTTTGTACCTACTTACTTGAAGATATCAAACTACCGAGAAAGTAATTCTGAACTAAATTTGATGATTAGCTAAGGATGTTTGATTATGATTACTTTTTAATACATTGATTTTTTTGTTGGCTTGCCACCTGCAGTGACGTGCATAATTATTTTTTTTGAGGGGATAACTTCAAAACTGGTTATGTACAATCGAATTTTTACGTACTTGCCTCAAGAAAGTTAGGTCTTTTAGTCAGGAGTTTTGTTTGGCTTATACTACTGTTAAAAATCGATGAAAATTTGATTAACAGAGGTTAAAAAGGGTACATTTTAAAAATAGTTTAGCTTATACGGGATCACCCAAAAAAAAAACGAGGCGTTAATTTATTATTATTTTTTTAAATGTGACGTCGCCGAACTATTAAGTTTTTTTGCCAAAATTATTATTTTATTAAAATCTTAATATCCAGATCATGATTTTTATTTTTTTCTAAAAATTTGTAGAAAATCTTGGCCGCAATTATTTTATTTCATAATAGTACAATATTTAGCTTTTTCTATGCAGGTTGTCCAAAATTGTTTTTAAATACGGAATTACTCAATTTTATTTTACGCCTTTTTTAAATAGAACCTAGCGTTTTTTAAATAATTATTTTATTCCAGACTTTACGTCCTTATTGTATAGATTTCGCACGAGGTTACTGTGTTCAGATTGCCTAGAATGCTTGAAAACGGCGTTCTTGTACTTGACTTTAGTTGGATATAGGTTGCCCAAAAGCATTTATCTGCCCTGTGGTTAGGTGTGCTTGCTTACCCTGTCTTGACGAGAACCAGTTAGCTTGAAACCAGTGTGCAGATTGCGGTGCACTGCAAATGGAGAAGGTTTTAACCCTTTTCTGGTAGTTCTTTGCAATTTGTTTTAATAAATCTTTGTCAGTTGATTTCTTCTATATATGTATATATATATATATATATATATATATATATATATATATATATATATATATATATATATATACAGGGGCGGATCCAGCCTCTCTCTTAGGGAGGGGCGGGGCGGTGATATCACAAAAGTAGTACAGTATGGCAAGCGAAAGCAAGTTGTCGACGGGGAGGGGGGGATACCAGCAACATTCCCATTTCTAGTGCAAAAGGCAGGGTCGGGCCTTTTTTTCTGAATTTGAAGCTCTTGTAGAAGGGGGGGGGCGAACACAAGAGAAAACAAGATGCCGACAGGGGGGGAGGATGCGAGCAGCATACAATTCCTAGTATAAGTGGCAGAATCGGGTCTATTTTATTTTCCTGAACTCAAAACTCTTGCAGGGAGGGGGCTATCGTAAAAAAATAGAAGTTGTCAACGGAGGGGGGGTACTAGCTGCATACACATTCCTTATATAAAAGGCAGAATTGATTCTATTTTCCTGAACTCAAAGCTCTTGGGCAGGGGAGGGGCGATCGCAACCATACACATTCTTATACTCTATTCAAGAACTAGAGAGAGTAATAAAACTGTTACCGAAATCTCCAACGTACCTGCTACAGTGCCGCAAGTAACTAAGGACTACCATAAATCTAATTATATTTAAATATTATAAGCTTTTATAAATTTACTCCAACAGTAAAATTTCTGATAGTTCAATTTTATTTCTGTCCGTGAGCAAAGTACACCTTATAGTGTGTCGTCCTTAGTGATTTATCTTGTTTGTGCTTGTTTTTATATATTATTTGAGATTAGTGAGATACCCAAAAGATATATCTTCCACATCTATATTTATTCCAAAATCGTTAAACCAGGGCATTTTTTCCTCAACGAAAAACTTATTACGATGAATGTTTATGATGCCTTAAGGTATCAATATCTAGATAATAATGTTAAAAGCTCTGTTGAGATGTATTCCAATATGACAGGAATTGGAAAATCTACTTTGTACCGAATACTAAAGGGAAAAACGACTGGAACTGTTAGAACTCCCAAGCCAGATTCGATCACAGGCAGACGAAAAACCTCGTTGGAAGACGAGATGTAAATTGCAATAAAAGGAGTTATACATACATTTTATTATGAGAAGCAGATCTCAACTGTCGACAAAATTCTAACTAAAATCAATGAAGATCGGGATTTACCTGAAATTAAAAGAACTAAGCTCTGGAAATTGTTCAGGGAACTTAATTTTTGCTGGAAAAACCAGAACCAGATAGAAAACCTGTTCTTATAGATCATCCGGAACCTGTCCGTTAGAGAAGGAAATATCTCTCCGAAGTAAAAGGTAGAGTTGTTAACAATAACACAACTTACAAAATTAGTAATTTAACTGAACTTTTGAAAGATTTTTTTGAATAAAGTTACTGCATAAAATTGGGAAAAATCCATATAATAAAAGAATAAACGAAAATGTGGAAACTCGATCTCATGATCGGTGAGATAGAGGACCAAATATAATTAATTTGAGTGAGGATAGCTTTCCTGACTTTGATTACGAATTAGATACGTAATGTTTACCAGTGTAAACACAACTTATTATTTAAATTTTGGTTTTTGTTATATTTTATTTTTTAATGTTGTTTATATATTTTTATACATTTTTATTTTAGGGTGTCCCACTCTTTAATTTTATATAAATTTAATTCCAATTAGCCATAATTTTTTATTATTTTATTATTGTATTTGTGTTTTGTTCTTAAGCGTGTAGAATTAACATGTTTATTTTATTTTTCTGGGGATTTCCATCTAATAAAGTAAATTAAATTAAGATGTCAGTGCAATAGAAATAAAAATAAGTAGGTCTAATTTTAACTATAACATATAAAAATTAATTACATTTGAATCTCGTTTCAGTGTTTATGTAATTCTGCAGATGGTTTAAGAAACAAACTGAAACGTCAAATGTCCGAAAAGTGTTTTTAATTAATAATAAAATAACCGACAGCCCCAAAAAATTTTAATATTATATGGATGAATTTATTTTATATATATATATATATATATATATATATATATATATATATATATATATATATATATATATATATATATATTTAACTTCTTGAATTTTTGACAATAGGTATTTTGTAAATATTTAAATTATAACTTTTTTGAGAGAATACGGCTACGTTTTAGTCTAAATGTGCCTAAAACGGTTTCTATGCTAAAAATTAAAATATAGTTGTGATTTGTGTTAAATATGTCAAAATTATCTATATTTTCTAATGTATGTGATTTATTAAGAAATCATAAGAAATAAAATAATATTATAAAAACTTTTTATTTTAAGTTCATTACCGAAATAATATTCCATGCCATAAATACTTAGTTATAAAATAAACCTCTTTCCGACGCCTATTCCAAGGATTAAAATCCTTTTTAACACTTCACACTTCATTATTACAGACTGGTATTTTTGGTTATAAAATTTCTAATCCATTGCTATGAAAAATATATGTGTCTAACAGATTTTGCCAAAGACACCGGACTAAAGAACACAGGTAGTTTGCAAAGAAAAAAAAGGGTAAAAAAGATTTATTACTCTCTCTAGTTCTTGAATAAACTATAGTATAAGAGGCAAAATCGGGTCTATTTTCCTGAACTGAGAGCTCTTGGGGGGGCGATCGCCCCCACCGCCCCCCTCCCCCTTGGATCCGCGCCTGCTGGACACCCTATATAAAATTAAGATTTTTATCCGTTTAGTGTCGAGTGCATACGGGTAGCTCCCGGAGTATGAATAATAATAATCGTTAAATGTTCTTTGAGTAACATACTATTTTTTTTTTAATTTTTAATTGATATCTGACCTTATAATAACAAAAAATAGACAAAACATGACGAAATTTAAATATAAAACATGACGAAATTTAAATATTACGCAAAAGTTTTGGCCATGTGTATATTTCAATTTTTTTCTCAAACTGCATTTAACATATGTTCGTAAATTAACATCATTCTCTTCAAAAATTGGGTAAAGAACACAAATCCGGCGGACAAAAATAAAAATGTAAATATTTTAACCGTGATCATGAAAAATCTGTAGGTCAACCGTGAGTATGTATGACTGGAAGCAATAGAGAAATTATTACCTAATATATTTGTTATTGGTCGCAGTTTTAAGTGTAAGGTCGTTATAAAAATAATAAGTAATTATGTAAAGGTGTGTTATTATATTCAGAATAATTAATAGAAATTAATCGTTTCAAAATATCGTTATTCTGTTGCAAAATTAGTTGATCGGAATTTATTAGTTGTTTTAGATTATTTGACAAGAATGTGGTTCAAGGTAATATTCGAATTTAAAAAAAAATTAATGTATTCCAAAGTAGAGCAACAAAATGCTTTTTCTTTTGACTTTAAATAGTATTATACGTTTGTGATCCCTAGCTAAGTTTAATGAAATATTATCATCACAATCTTAGTAGTAATTTACATTTTAGTAAACTTTAACCAAAATTCAGGTTGATAAATATTTATAAAGGAGTACAAAGCCCCGTCGCGACTTTGAGCACTATTTTAATACCCGCATGATCGACTCATATTTAAGGTCTACGGATGCCAACTCATCTGCGGAACAGTCTTGCTGTAAGGAAGCACCATGACAGTTTGGCGGCCACAACCTAGCGGCCAGAACGTAAAGTAATTTTTCATCTTTCTCTTTGTACAGAATTTTTTTTTATCCTTCCAACCATATATAACATTTTAGTAAAAAATTATACTTAATAAAGAAAAAATGATGAATTTGGCAACATTGCACGATAAAACATTGAAACGCAAAATTTTAAGTTTACTAACTACTCAGTGAGATATTTTGATATAACCAATTTCCATTGATGGATATTGAGGCGTGAAAATGAGATATTTTAAAACATAACAAAATATTTCTCAAATTTAATGAAATGAACAAAGTAATGCTGATTTAAATCAGCAAATTAAGAATATTCCCAAAAATAAATCAGCTATAGTAGTGTAATGGAACAAATTTTAATTATTTTATACTGTTTGTCGTGAATTATATTCTGCTAAAATGAGTAATTAAATAGTCACTCTATGGATAGATTTTATCCGTGAGAACGGGATAATACATATTTTTTATTTGGGTGGTGAAAGTCTAAAGGAAAAATAAATCAATTATTGTACTTCAGCATAATCTCAACTTTATTATCGTTGAGTCGTTTAAATGTTTTTTTTTTTAAATAAATAAACTCAGAATTTATGAGGACAGAGACTAAAACACCCTCTTTAAGATTTGTATATAAATCTGTAGAAGAAATCCTACCCTAGTTATATAATTAAAACCGAAGAAATAAATGTTGAGGGAGGTATTACCTATGATATACGAAAATCCGTTAAAATGTTTTAAAATATTGAACGATTTTCCCATTATTAGGAAACAAAAGAATAATCAAATAACTCACTATAATATGATATATTGTTTGACGAAATGTAAAGGGAGTTTGTATAATGTCTGTTTTTTTTTCTATCCACAAGAAAGAAAGAGTTAACTACTTCTACACTACTAACAGAGTGAATAGTTTTTTATACGGACGTTATTATCGATCCCTTCTATTTATAGGAAAACCTAGAATAGTTTGATTAACTGTTTTTTTATAAAAAATAATGTTAAGATGCTCAGAAGCCAATTCGGGAATTAAGTATCCAGTATAGAATAGCTAGTGCCCTCGGGACGAGAAGATCGAAACCTTCGAACTTTAAGAGAAGGTACAGGGCGTACGAGCAAAAAGGTACTAAAAAGAGGGGTACGGAATATAAGGTTTGAGGACTCTCTTTTTAAAAATAATAAACTTCAGTTACAGTCTGGAATTCGTTTAGGACGGTCGCTGCGACTTGTAAGAACATTGTAATTACGTGACGTATTTATTCGTCGTGAATGAAGGTTTTCTTTGTTTTGTTTTTGTATTTCTTTTTGGAGAAGTTAAGGAAATATCTCATGTTATTTTTCTCGAGAATTCAATGACTTTAATACTGTTTTTTCAAGTAATATAAATAGCTGTTTATTCTTTTTTCTGTCTAATATTTTGGAAAGCTATTTATACGTTATATCTTCCAACTTGGGTTTTACATTTCAATTAATAGAACGGCCATTAAGAGAAGTTATGTTAGTTACTTTGATATTGTTTTTCATTGCGAATTTTAAGTTTCTCATTGTAAATAATTCCGTTTCCTATTCATTTTTGTTAATAGATTTAAGTGTTTTGAGAAACTTATTTCGTTTAATTTTATTAAAAACCTTCAAGCGATTAAACTCGCGGATGCACTGCTGTGAGAGCTTTAAAGAAGAAATGTCATCTGACCAGCTAGTTAGCAGCCTTGCCCGAGTTCTGAAGTCCTGAGTCGTGGTTTTGGTAAACTTGAATAACCTGTAGTTATTTGGAACGAAAGCTGCAAGAGAGAAGAGGAACGTCCAGACTTCCAGAGTGCCAATGTCTTGGTGATATTTCTTTATAAACTATTAAAATAGCTATTATTAGGGGACAACAGTTTGATTGTAGACAGAAGGGCCTTACGCTACCAAAATATATCATTTGCGGAAGTCTACGATCAAATGTTGTCCAGTATATTTAAAAAAAGCAATTTTCTAATTTTTCAAAATATCTCAAAAAATCAAATGCCCAGAATCTCTTTGTAAGGAATACTACGTTAGTAACAAAATTATCTGAAACGTTCCATACTTAAGCGTTTTTTATTTCTTATAGTTTCCGGTATAGCAGTATATCCATCCCCAATTTGGGACACACTCTATATACGAGTATCAAGTCCATTTAACTCTTGCAGAAACAAAATATTAATGATTATGATTTTTATCTTTATATTTAGTATTTTTAGTTATTTTAAGTTGGCTAAAGACTTGCAAATATTGCAGTTAAATTGAAATGAAAAATAAATTTTGAATAAATAAGACACTTTTGTATTATTGTTTAATTTATATTATTTTCAATACATCAATAACTTACAATAACATTATACATATAACAATATATACAAAGCGGCTCAACGAAAACGTAACCTAGTCCGTGACTGCTGAAAGTTTTTTTTTATCACAACAATTAATGCACGCCGAAAGATGTTCCCTTTTTAAAGAAAATCTCCGTGTGGTAAAAAAAACCCTTCCACCAGTAACGGACTCCGTTACGTTTTCGTTGTGGCACCTTGTGTAACTTAAATTCTAAGGACTAGATAAGATATCTTTCTTACGTACCCCCAGCACATAAGAGATTTTTTTTTTTATATTTCTGGCTTAGTTTTATATTTAGATTTTTTGGTTAATTTAATGAAAATTATGAGAATTTTTAACGAAAATTGATCTACGTAAAATTTTAACTGTTTATTAAAAAAGATTTAAAAAATTGTTTAGGTTTGCCTTAAGAGTATGTAAGTAAGAGGTACACTTTAAAACATATTTTGTACTTTATACAAAGCTGCCTATTAGTGGGAATTTAAAAATTACCTCGTGTCATAAATTATTAGATGAAAATCTGTCAGTTTGAAAATACCTTCTTGTCGTCTTTGTTAAATTTAATAATGTCGAAATTGGCCTACCTTTTAAAATAATTTGTATTTTCCCTTCAAAACTAAAAATTCCAATGCCACTTGCCACTAGTTTGCACACGATACATTTCCATTTGTAATGACAATCGCTAATTCTTCGTACACCGCCTAATTTTGCACTTGATTTTCATTATTTCAATAGCACATTTTTTAATAAATGACAAATTTAATTGCTCATGTCAATTTAAGGACAAAAAATAAGATATTCGCCAAATTAAAAAAAAAAATTTACGGAACTAAACACGCCCAGATAATAATATTTGTAATACTCGCAATAAATATAAAGAATAAGCTGTTTGATTTCCGAATCCCCTAAAATGTGCAGACCGATCTCCCATCGCCATATAGTATATTAAGTTACACCTGCACGGCGCTGTTTTTAAGTATATTTTGTTGTAATTGCAAGATGGTGTTGCGTATCCAGTGTTAAGAGACTTGAAACTATGGGTTGTAAAATATACAGGCCAACTATCACGGCCTTATTTAAATTTGGGATCTATAAAATATTAGCAATATTGGTTCTTGGACGTTTTGTGGCTTTTTACGAGTGTTAATTCTAATATTTTAGCAAAGAAGTGATTATTTTAATTGCAAGTGCTTAGCCCTTGTTAGTGTGTTAGTGGAATACGAATGAGGGTAGGCGATAGGTAGTGTCGCAGATGGCGGTACACTCAGAATCTGGTTTATAGGTTCCGACGCAGAAAGGTTTAAATATGAGTATGCAGATGTAGAAAGTGTACCAAAGGTGTTTGGGGAAAGCTCCGACGGACCCACTGATGAGTCCACCGTCGGTAGCTAGGACGAAACACCTCTTTTAGGGTCTAAAATTAGATTTTGACGAACCGATCGCTTCGACACGGGTGCGGTCTCGTTTACAACAGTAGCCATGTAACATTGAAATATTAACTTCTAAAGAACTTAAGAAAAAAGGTAACCCAGTAAAAGGTTTCGATAAACAATCTAAATACTACCTAAGAAGTCCTTTTCAATTAGTCTCAAAAATTAGTAGAAAAGTATGAAAAATATATCCTCTTTTTGAGAATGAAGATCAATGAAAACGGTGAAAGAAATCGACGAATTATTAACGTTATTTTTTTTTTGAAGGTTAATTATTTAATAAATAAAGCAAACTTAAATATTCATGTTTTATGAGTTGTTTTAGTCAACCAATTGAAATGGACCGGCTTTTATGCTTTACACTATCCTACACATTAATGACAACCTTGTATATAGATGATATATAATATGTAAAGAAAATATGTAAACACAGTTTAACTGTATTTCATCATATATGGAAAGAAACAAGGTTGTTTTGGATCTCCACTTTTTGTTTTTTTATTCAAAATTTTATTTTAAGTAGAGATGACATGTTTCGTAGTATTGTTACTTCGTCAGATGTCGAATTGGTAATGACAAACTAAGTTAAGAAATAAGTATTATTGAAGATGTTGTTGATAAATTTAACAATGGCGATTTATTAACATCTAATTTGTCATTCAAAATGCTGTCTGTATTTTTAAGTCTGCTGATCTCTAATGATTCTAATAAAGTAAACTTTTTGCTTTTATTTTTGGTATGTGGTATTTTCAAGTTTCTATCAAAGCTAAGGTTTTGAGAGAAAATATGTGTTGCGTACGCTGAATTGTGTTTTTTGTGTAAGTAATCTCTTTTATGTTAAAGGTGCAGCCTGTTTGACCTATGTAACTTTTTTGGCATGAACCACAATTTAATTTATAAATTCCGTATTTTTGCTCTTTGAAGGTTTTATCTTTAATATTTTTATTTAAAACCAGCAGCAGAGTGTTTAAACTGACAAGAGCAACAATAAGTCAAGCAAGTTTTAAACCCTAAAAGTACAAACATAAAAAAAACATTTTCTTTTATTACTGAACCGGAAAAAATGGAGAATTTTATTTATTTTCTCTATTTCTCTTACATATTTCAAGGATTTGTCGCTAGGTTCTTATCTTTAATATCTCTATATACGCATTTTTTTGTTGACATATGTAATATAAAATAAATTATAACAATATCATGAACAAAATTGCCCGACTAGAAGATCTATTTTTTATGACAACTAGATCAGATTAAGTCTTAAACCTTCATAGTGAATCTGGCTGTTAAAAAATAGTTTTAGTGTGATTTTAGGCTTAGAGTTTTTTCTTACCAAAAGAATAATATTTCCATAAACTAATTTAGTGGTGGTTTTAAGAGAATTTACCTTATGTTCCACAATTAAAACATTTGTATCATCAGAGTAGAAAATAATGGGGAACAATCTATACATATAAATAAATGTGGTATTTTTAAGTTTTTGTCAAATCTATGGTTTTGAGAAAAAATATGTGTTGCGTATGCTGAATTGTGTTTTTTGTGTAAGTAATCTCTTTTATGCTAAAGCTGCGGCATGTTTGACCTATGTAACTTTTTTGGCTTGAACCACAATTTAATTTATAAATTCCGTATTTTTGCTCTTTGAAGATTTTATCTTTAATATTTCTAAAGTATTTGCTAAGGTTATTATTCGTTTTAAAACAATATTAATAATATTCTGTCTTCTTAATATATTTTCAATTTTGCTGAAACTATTGTCTACATAACTTATTGTTTTGAACCTTTTGTTGTGTTTTTTTTTATTGTGGGATAAATTAATGACAGAGCCTTTTTCTTTAGTTTATTTTTGAGAATACTATCCATTAAATTTGGGGCATATCTGTTGTTAACCGCTTTTTGTTTAATTATATTAAATTATATGTTAAAATCTGTTGTGTTCTTGGGTAAAGTAATGCTATGGTGTACTGCAAGTTTATGAGGGTGTAAGGATTTGTTATAAATTTGGTATCTGTATGGGAACATTTGTGGAAAATTGATAATTTTTGGTTATTATTATTTCTAGTAATATCAACTTATAGGAAATTTAAGAAGAATATTAATATTGCTTTCAAATCGGATAATAATCTTGGCAAATATATTAAAAATATAAAAGATAAGACCTGCAAAGAGCAAAAATGCAAAATTTATATATTAAATTTTGGCTCATGCCGAAAAAGTTACTTAGGTAAAAGAGGCCGCATTTTTAGTATTAGAATTAAAGAACATAAAAGATATTATTTACAGAAAAACACAATTTATCTTATGCAACACATCTTTTGTCTCAAAACCACAGCTTTGATGAAAATTTCAAAATACTACATACCGAAAATAAAAGCAAAAAGTTGACTCTATTAGGATCATTAGAAATTACAAAATTAAGAATAATATTTTGAGTAACCAATTAGATGTTAATAATTCACCATAGTTAAATTTATTTTTCTTATTAAGGTACAACCATAAAAATTTGTAAACCTGGAATTTTTAAAATACCGAAGTACTTGAATATCTTCAATAATATTTATTTCATAATATTGTTTATCATTACCAATTCGACATCTGACGAGGTAGCAGTACTACGAAACATGTCATTGATATTTAAAATATAATTTTGAAATAAAAAAACCAAAAAGTGAAAATCTGAAAGCGTCTTGGTTCCTTTTCATATTATATACGTAATATGGATCTTCATCAAGCAACGTTTACATCAGGTACACAGTTTCGAAATATGAGACAGTAAACAGAGTGGGATATCCTCAAAGTTTTTTTACTACTGAGATATCAAACTTTAAATAATTATATTATTGTAATTCTTTTTTCTAAATCTATATGAATTTAGGTGAGGTTCGTTTGTTCATATACTTTTGGGCAACTTTGTTATATTAAAATTATCTTCCTTTCCAAGTTTCTTTTATCATATCGCTTGCTTTTTCTCCTATCATAAAGATGACAGCATTCGTATGTCCCGCAACAACGTTGGGCATAATGGATCCATCAACTACTCTCAAGTTTTTCACACCATACACTCGAAGTTGTTCGTCCACCACCGATGTTGGATCATCTTTTGGTCCCATTTTGCAAGTGCCCACGTGATGTCCTAGAGTTGTACTTACTTGACGTACTGAACAACCCCAATATTCATCAGATCCAAAATCAAGGTGTTCACAGTTTGGAAAAGGTAAAGGGTTGATTTTGGTGTTGTAGGGTTTAAACTGATCTGATTGGGCTATGGATATCGCCTAATAAAAAAAAGTTTTATAAGAAAATGCTTTTAAAAAAATTATTCTTACCAGTAGAAAAGGATAAGTTTTTAAGTAAAATGTAGTGAGATCTAAAAGCGTTTGTAATTCGTATAGAACTTTATCAAGGAAGTATAAAACATAAGTCATTTCAAGCGTTATGCTTAGAATTGATAGATATACATCATTCTAAACCTGGCCATGTTTAATTATTTTCAATATTTGAATTACTTCAATGAGAGAGAATGAACTTTTTGTAACGATGATCATAAATATTTCATTATTATTAAAGTCGATTTTGAACTCGGCCAAGTTCAAAATAATTAGAGGTAAGTTCAATTCTAGACATAAAACCTCAATTAACTGATTCATTTTACTACTATCACAAATAAAATATTAAGAAAAATACAGTCTTAGGATTAATTTAACAAGTTCCCATTTTTCTTCTTCATTTTGTTTTCTGTGAATTCCTTTCTGGAATTTCTCCATTACGCGTTTTCTACACCATAACAGTTCCATCAGTGGAGCTGTAAGAAACCAAAAGCAAAATTCACAGAAAACAACTATCTACATTAAATGACATCTATAAACTGTAGATGTCGACATGTTATGGAATGTGTATTTTGTTCTTGGTTTGTTACTGCTCCATTGATGAAACCATTAAGTGACTGAAATGTGTATGGAGAAAGTGACAGAGTGGAATTCGTAGGCAATAAACTGTCAATTGTTCCTTTCACGGTCTGAAGGAGAAAAACGGTAATTTCTCTCACAAAACTCTGTAAGAGCTGCTGTGAGATCTTGTTACATTTTATGTAAGAATTTGATCCTTTTACGGTGATGTTTTTAGTAAAATTTCACTGTTTTTGTTGTGTTCTCTGGAAGATTCGACTACTCACAACTTCTATTATTGTGTAGGTATACAGGGTGAGCCATTTTAGTGATACCTCATTTATTGTTATCTCCAAATCTGAAATATATACGAGATAAGTTAAATTAGAGGAAAGTTGTCATTTTTGGGGTAAGTTAATAGGTTGTACACCGAAAAAATCAAGAAATTGATGGATTTTGTATTTCAGTGTATATTTGAAATTATTACAATCGGCCAAGCGCTTTCGGTCTCTCTATCGGACCATCCTCAGGGCTCAGACCTTGTCAGAGGGCACACCTCAACCATGCCAGTTTGAGAAAAGTCGCGAGCGTAGCCTCCACACAGAACAAAAAAAATTTTTAGAAACTTTTAAAACTAAAATTAAAACCAGAACATTCAACACACTGTGCACATTGACATTATTAAAACAAAAAATTGACAAGGTCTGAGTCCTGAGGATGGTCCGATAGAGAGACCGAAAGCGCTTGGCCGATTGTAATAATTTCAAATATACACTGAAATACAAAATCCGTCAATTTCTTGATTTTTGGGGTACATTCGAGACATTTATGTTGGTACAGTTACCAAATTTTGTATTATTTTGTTAAAACTAGTAAAAATTAAAAAATTAATAAAAAATCCTTTTATAAATATATCGTTAACTTCAGAGAAAAATGTTTCTTAAACAAATGTCTTACTTTTTTCTTTTCTGTAAGATGTCGTTACTAATTTTTTTGTAAAAGATATAGCCTTGAAGTTGCCAATGCCTACTTAATTTTCGGAAATACGAATCTGTATTTTTTATATCATTTTTGAAACAAATGTTCACTCCAAATGCAGCTCTGGGTCATTTATTGGCATTTCTGAACTTTTCAGTATTAATTATCGATCATCAGAGTTATTTCGTATTAAGGTTGTCACTTCGCAGGTAAAATAGGGACATTAAGACGATTTTTTGTGTTAATTCCAGTCAAATACGACGGATATAAATTGATAATTTATTTGAAAAAGGAAAAATAAATACGATCTACATATAGACATCGGAACTGCGATGGATTTTTGAACAGTTTTAACCTGGACATGTAATATCGGGTCGAACAATGAATCGAATGTTCACCTGAACTGACCCCACTGAACTTTTGAATTTGAAGTATGTAAAAGATCAAAAAGTAGTTTAAATAAATGAAAAGAAAGAAACCTGTCCGTATTTACAAAAATTAAGTGGATATTTGTAACTCCAAGGTTAAATCTTCAAAATATGAATTTTGTAAAAGATTTAACCATTTAATAGAAAATAAAAACTACAACATTTTTATAGGAAATAATTTCCTCCGCCGTCGAAAATTAACAAATGATTTTTGTTTATTTTTGAATTTTTCTTAATATCTCTGAAATAATAAAAAATTAGGCAACTCTGCAAAAACATTTCAGATGTATCCCAATAAACGCAACTTTCTTCTAATTTAACCGACCTTGTGTTTATTGCCTTTTCTAAGATAGTCATAGTGGTATGTGGTATGGCTTATTTTACACACCCTCTATTGGGACTTATTTTTAAAATATGCAAAATTCGCAGGTGGCGCCCCTACTAAATAACAGCAAAACTATGAATACAATTGTATTTCTACCCGAGTAATATAGAGATAAATGAGAATGGTGAAAGGGATAGACGAAATATTGTATTAATGTTATATATATATATATATATATATATATATATATATATATATATATATATATATATATATATATATATATATATATATATAAATAAGTAGATAAGTTTTTGTCCGTGTAATTTAAAATAAAAAAAATAAAATATTGGCGAAGCGGATGTGAAAATTTGTCAATCTACATGATTCTCGTGTTAAAAAGTGCGGAGCACTCCAAAATATGGAAAAACTCCGGGTCCGACAGATGGCGATAGCGCTGTTTCGTCCTAATATGGGACTCGTCAGGCCACCGCATTCGGTACAAACCATCATCTCGCCTTTGCATCTTATAAAGCTGAGTTTAAAATCAAAAAAAGCAAACAAGACGACAATGGCGACATCTCGATGGTTCACTTGATAATACAAGAACCACCCAGATTAACAAAGTTTGTAAAAGAACCGCCATATGGTGGCGCGACGGTGAATTAAAACAGAAATATGTAAAATCGAGTACACGAAACGCGCTACCCAAAGGATAGGGGTCGCATTTTTCGGTACTCGCAAGCAAGCTTACTGCTCATTTTAGCAGCCAAAGCCACGTGTCGTACCAAACGATCCCACCATGAGAGCATCGTTTAGCGTGTTTCAAAGCCAAACAAGTAAAAAGGCGGTGGCCTGACGAGTCCCATATTAGGACGAAACAGCGCTGTCGCCATCTGTCGCTGTCGGACCCGGAGTTTTTCCATATTTTGGAGTGCGCCGCACTTTTTAACACGAGAATCATGTAGATTGACAAATTTTCACGTCCGCTTCGCCAATATTTTATTCTATTTTATTTTAAATTACACGGACAAAAACTTAACTGCATATTTATATTATATATATATATATATATATATATATATATATATATATATATATATATATATATATATATATATGGGTGTCCAAGAAGTCATGGATTTTCTGTCAACTGCGGATGGGGATGACTTTACTAAAAGTATTACGGTTTTTGAGTTTTTTAAAGTTTTAGTAATTTTTGAAAATCACTACCAGTTCTCGGTTTTTCATGCTGTTTTTACAAATGAAAGCGTTTTCTTGTTCTGTTTGATGATTGCGCTATCGACAGAGTATCATGTATTTTCGGCAATTAATTTTAAAACATTAGAAAAAAATATCTTTAGAAAAATTTTGGTTCAAAATTTTTTCAACCTTTAACTTTGACCAGCTGTGGTTAAAAAAGAATTAATATTCGTGTTGTGCCAAACATCTTAAAAACTTACTTACTTAATGGAGATTCTAAATTGATATAAAAGTTATCACTTTTATGCTTTTTATAATTGTTATGTTATTTGAAGAACAAAGGGAACGTTTTCGCACATTGCTAGAACTACAGTTTTGATATTAAAAATATATTTTTTTAAGTTATCTGGATATTGGTCAATACTAATAAACAACAACTACTACTACTAGATTATTAAAAGTTTATAGTAAGGAAAAACTTATTAAATTACAAACGTGATCAAGTAAAATACTTAGTCCTAATTATCCAAGCTGTATTATAATAATTAATTGCTTTTTTGAGAGTTCAATGCAAAGAATGCAATTTCTTATAAAATTATTGCATAAGACATCTAACATTTATTACTCGTAAGTATACAGTTTGTAAATACAACTGTTGTAAAACCAGTCAAAAATGTCGGTCATCGAGCCAGTTCTTACCAGCGTTACGGCCATATTCATCGACCTAGTCTTTTCTTAAAGCTGATCATACATTTCTTTATGTTATAATATTTTCATGCGTAAAGTAAATTGTATATTTAGTGTTATTGTGGTTCGATAACAAACTTATACACAGAATCTAAAAGTATCTTAACATAGGAACTTTCAAACAAAAATTAGAAAATTTACTGCCTTACTTTTACTTGACACACCCGAATTTATTTAAAACGTATACACAAAGAATATCCAGAGAACTGTATCAAACAAGATAATGAAAAACATAAAATCAACGGTAGAATGAATCTGACTTACGTTGCATTTTGAAAATTAAAATCAGGTTGCATCTAATCTTTCAAAGATCGAAAAAATCAAAGAGCCGTTGTTGTGGACAGTACGACCTAATGACGTTGATGATAACGAGACCTGAATTCAAGTGTTCGAAAGCTAAAAAAAATAAAATTGTAATTGTTGAAGAAAAATTTTCCTGTCTCAGCTTTCTTACTGATCTGCTTCAAAAAAAAAGAGGTTCCAATTGGATGCTTTAAATAGTGGACAGGTTCGTGAAGAAAGAAGCTGAACACCATTTTTGGAGCCAGAGCCTTTCTGTGGAATCAGTAGCACTTGAACTAAAGATAGAAGAAGAAAGCAGGAGATTCAATTATTGGACGGAACTGCAAGGATTGAGACAAGCGAAGATGCTTCTTGGGAACTACGACTAGAAGAAATTCAAAGAATGCAGAAGTAAAAACCAACTCAGAGTTCTGACAGGGGTCTTGACGGGGCATTGCCACCTGAAGAGATACCTCAAGAAACTCGGACTGGTAGGAGAAGAGTGCAGATTCTGTGAGGAGGAGGACGAAACCTCTATTAATATCCTCTCAGAGTGCAGCGCTCTAGAAAACTCCAGAATGCAGTTCTTGAGAACACATCAAATCGAAGAAGGAGAGCTACCTACCTTGAAGCCGTCCAACATCCTAAAGTTTCTGAGGGAAATAGGACTGGAGAACCTTCTCTGGTCGATAAGGTAACTCTTATGACTTGGCAGCAGTAGGGGGTCACAATTGATCTACTAGGTCGCAGTGTATAGACCCCAACTCTACGTACATATACACATACAATTGGCGGCGTTTATACTGTGAAGAAAACTGTTAATAGAAAATGCCGGTTTCAATCTTTTATATTAAATATTTAAAATGGTAAACATCCTGAACCACATTCTTTGCTGATTTTTAACAAAATTTGAATAATTTTTTTTTTACATTTTTTTTTGATAAAATTCAATTTACAAGTGTTAATATATTGTTCTCAAATCATCATTCATTCAACATTGAAGGAAATTTGTTCCCATTTAGATAAAAACTACGAAAATATAGCTTTAAAACAATTGTACAAAGTTTTATGTTATTCTGCATCTATTTTCGCGCCTTTGAGACGTTTAAAAAGTACTAATTGTCCTGCTTTGTTTAATACTAAGCAAAAGCAATTCGTTAATCAAAGAAAAATTGTTGAACGGAGATTTTCTCGGCATACGATACATATCATTTCTACGGGTATTGAATAATTGAATGATGTGGCAGGCTCGGGTGGACAAGCTCTTACACTGCAACCTTAAGACTTATTGTGTCGCCTGTTATGTATATTTAGCAGCCTGTACACAAGTTTGTCCTCTTCCAGATTGATCGATCCTTGAAGTTATCTACAGTACGATAAAGCTTCGCGTGATTTATGAGGGCTGTTTCGTCTTCTTTTTATTGCAGTTTACATCTCTTCTTCCAACGAGGTTTTTCGTTTGCCTGTGATCGAATGTGACTTGGGATTACTAACAATTCCAGTCGTTTTTATCTCCTTCAGTATTCGGTACATAGTAGATATTCCAACTCCTGCCATGTTGGAACATATCTCAACAGAACTTTTAACATTATTATCTAAATATTGATATTTTAAGGCATCATAAACATTTATCGTAATAAGTTTTTCTTTGAGGAAGAAATGCCCTGGTTTAAGGATTTTGGAATAAATATAGATATGGAAGCCATATCTTTTGGGTATCTCACTAATCTCATATAATATATAAAAACAAGCACAAACAAGATAAATCACTAAGGACACACTGTAAGGTGTACTTTGCTCACTGACAGAAATTAAATTGAACTATCAGAAACTCTATTGTTGCAGTAAATTTATAAAACCTTATAATATTTAATTATAATTAAATATAATTAGATTCACGGCAGTTCTCAGTTATCTGCGGCACTGGAACAGGTAAGTTGGAGGTTTTGGTAATAGTTTTATTACTCTCTCTAGTTCTTGAATAGAGTATAGGAATGTATATCCTTGCGATCGTTCCTCCCCTTCCCAAGAACTTTAAGTTCAGGAAAATAGAACCGATTCTGCCTTTTATATTCGGAATGTGTATGCTGACTCCCGTTGACAACTTGTTTTTCTTACGATAGCCACTCCCTCCAAAAGCTCTGAGTTCAGAAAAATAGACACGATTCTGCCTCTTATACTAGGAATGTGTATGCTGCCCGCATCCTCCCCCTACCTATCGACAAATTGTTTTTCTTGTGATCGCCCGTCCTCTCCAAGAACTTCAAATTCAGAAAAATAAACTCAACCCTGCCTTTTACACTAGAAATGGGAATGTTTCTGATGTCTCCCCCCTGTCGACAACTTGCTTTCGCTTGCCATACTGTACTTTTGTGATATCACCGCCCCCGCCCCCCAAGGAGAGAGGCTGGTCCGCCCCTGCCTGTGAATAACCTGTTACATTACCAATGAGTTATATGCATATTGAATATGGGTCTATATAAATAAGTGCACGAGAGAACTTCTTATATATATATAAGATATTTTGATCCGGTTTTTATTATTTTGTATGAAATATACCCAAGGGGATATCATAAAAATGTAGACTGTAGTTTTATTGCAAGGAGATGAAAAATTGTTGGTTTGCGAAGTCTATCGCGTTGCTGCGTCTATCTTTGAGCCATCGCGATTTTCGTCTTTGCTAAAATAAATATCTCTTCTTTTTCGCTCTCTTTTCAACTTGTTTCAAACATTTAGTAACATTATATTAAAGACTACTAGAATATTTAAAAAATGCGCTATAACTTATTTAATACTATTATTCTATTTAGTACTTTTCTGAAAGCGGCGCCAAATTTAAAATAGCATAATACCTGCCAGCTACATAAACGCGTTTTTTAATAACAGTATTACATTGATACGGAAAAAATACCAATTCACTTAAAATTAATTTCAAAATAGCTTCTTTAACTACTAATTTTTTAATATTAACTTTTTTTACGATTATTATTGATCATGGCAGAAACAATACTTGACTCGTTTTGTGTACAACGAAGACTTTCTTGAGCCAATAAATTATAAGGCGACTAAGCTAAAGGTATAAGAAAAAAATAATAGTGTTAAAATTGCGAACAATAAAATTGTAAAAATAAATACCAATGACCTCTTTTCTGCCAGTAAAAAATTTATCATATCAAAATTGTTGTTGACATGTTACATTGGTAACCAAGCGGTGGTTGTCAAGGTACGAAATGACACTCCTCTCGTTAACCTGAATTTCCATTGATTTATTTTCAGTTTTAGTTTTTCCGGCGACCTTTAAAACAACCTCAAAATTATTAATATGAAGATAAGTGACCCATTTCCGATTTTTATATAAATTTTTTTTTCGCATTGCGAAATATGCCTACTAAAAGTTTTTTAGTAAAAGTAGAACTTACAGTGCAAAAAATATCTTGTCCCGGAGTATGGCTGTGTTCCAATGGCAAAGTTTCTTTACAGCTTTCTATGTTGGACTCAAATATACAAACCGAATCTTACAAACCTGTATTTCCAGTGATTTTTAGTGAAAAATTTGTGTTTTACAAAACTTTTTTTAAAGAAAGGAGGTTAAATGATTTACAAAGAAGTTTAACTCGTCAGTGGTTTTGTGTCGAATTAATCCAATGGAAAAACTGCGATGAAGGGGTGGTCTTGGCTAGTTTTCAATCTACTCTAGATGATTTATTGTATCCCAATTCACTAGCAGTTTCAAAATTAGGAGGTACAGATATCGATTTACTTTTAGAACCTACAAAATTATTTCCAGGTACTATATCACCAAAATTAGAGCTTCGAACAAAAACTACAATTGAAGAGACTTTTAGTAAAATGAACAAAAAATGTCCGAGTAAAGGATCTATGCTTAAACTTTCCTGTACGAGTCAAAGCCCATCGAAATTACTACATCCAAAAAGTGTATGTCATACTGTTGCTTATAGCAAGGCCCAGCAACGATGTCCAATTCCTAAAAAAGATAAAAGACCAATTTTTAAGTACACAAGGCCTGATGATGATCTAATTTTGAGACTTAATCCCGACAAAGTTGTTAAAGATGACGTAATAAGACGAAAAGGAGACATGGAATACTGTGACGATGAAAATTGCAAAGTAAGTCGAAAAAAATCGTCGCTGCATGAAATTCGATCATGTTACTGTTGCGATTCCATTCCATTATCAAACCAGGAGAACACAAATTCAAGTTTTGTTAAAATTTTGAAAGACAATCGCCAGAGAAGTAGGGAATCATGCAGAGGAATCTGTCCATGCTCTTGTGGTCAACAGCACGAACCTTATCTGTGTCCAGTCTGCTCAAAATATGAATGCACTTTTTCTTCAGTGTCCTCGAGACCAACAAAGGAATTCCTTCCAGAATTAACCAGCCGTAAACCTTCCTTGAAGCTTTGTCCTTGCTGTGAAGAAGAGGAAAAAAACATAGGCACAAAATGTTCATGTGAAAACCGAGATTCTGAGAGTTCTTCAGAGAAAAAAGTTTGCTTTTGTTTGCCTGAAGAGAGGGCTTGTAGTTTGGCTCAGAGATTGCATGAAAGACTGATAAGAACTATGCAGAATGGTGCTACTCGAATTGAAAATTGTATTCGGAATTGTGAAGTTTGTCAATGAGAGTAGAAACATAGGATCTTTAAGAGGATATTTTGTCCTTGATAAATAAAAAGTTGTTGTTGCTAAAATTAAAATACTCTGGTCCCTAATTGCAGCAGTACCTAGCTATCTTTTAATGTAATATAAACATTAAAAACTATTTTTCACAAACCCTTTAAATACAAAAATTAAAGAGTTTTTTGATTTTTAATGGAACAAGAAAATATATTTTTAAAATTTGATTTTCATGTTTAAAAAAGAAATACTAAGATCAAAAATTTAAAATAAATAATATTAATTTTGTATATATATATATATATATATATATATATATATATATATATATACATATACATATATATATATATATATATATATATATATATATATATATATATATATATATATATATATAAAAATCCTTTATATACAAAAATGAAAGTTTTATGATTTTTAATAAAACAAGAAAATGTATTTTTAAACTTTCATTTTCATATTTAAAAAAGAAATACTAAGATCTAAAATTTATTATATATATATATATATATATATATATATATATATATATATATATATATATATATATATATATATGTTTATTTTCTTGATTCTTGAACCATAGATTATATCATTTTTCTTAATTTTGTATTTTCTTGGGTTTAGGTTCTATAATTAATAAAACACAAAAGATTGACTATTCGCCCTTTATTCAAGGCATTTTCAAAATTTATTCCTTGACATTTTGCTGTTCTGTTTCTAAAAAAAACAGAACAGCAAAATGTCAAGGAATAAATTTTGAAAATGCCTTGAATAAAGGGCGAAACGTCAATCTTTTGTCTTTTATTAATTATAGAACCTAAACCCAAGAAAATACAAAATTAAGAAAAATGATATATATATATATATATATATATATATATATATATATATATATATATATATATATATATATTTATATACACTGCCCGTCAATCACTTATGCCATGTCTACGCGAAAACAAGTAAAACTTTACAAGTTCTGTATTTCAGTAAAGAATCATCGCATGACAATTCTGAAAAAAACATTTAAAAGCTCTTTGCGAGTACTTGCAGATGACATAAAGTGTAAGTCGATTTTTAATTTTTTAAAGGTTTTAATCGAGGATTAAAAATTAAAAAAAAAATTTTTTTTCGACTTTATTAAATTCAGGGCCATTTTTGTAGAAAAGTTTATGAGAAAATTCTGATTAGACAGTTTTTTAGAGCCCTTCAAGAGGTTTAAATTACTTTCTTAAAGTTTGACCTAAGTGCATTTTTGACCAAAATACGGCCCTTCTTACGAAAAAAAATGACTTTGTTTTGTATATTCTTAACTGAACTAGATAGAGAAAAACTTCAAAGAGAAAAAAATGCCTCTTTTTACATGCAGAATGTTTCCTGCGAATTTCTTTTTTCTAATTTTTAATTTTTTTTGATTTTTCAATTTTTTTGAAAATAAAGACGATAATATGCTGTTTACGACGGTTCATTCAGTATAATACCAACGCGTAATTTTCGGACAATTTTTCAAATGTTCTTACATTGGTTTCTTTACGTGATTTCTAATTTTTAATTATTTATTATAGAATTAACTGTTTACAACTAAACTATATATAAAAAAGGAATAAATTGAATATTTTTTCATGTAAAAACATTTGAAAAATTATCCAAAAATTACGCGTTGGTATCATACTGAGTGAATAGTCGTAAACAGCATATTATCGTTTTTATTTTCAAAAAAATTGAAAAATCAAAAAAAAAATTAAAAAATTAAAAAGAAACGAAATTCGCGGAAAACATTTCGAAACTAACAAAGGTCATTCTGCATGTAAAAACAGGCATTTTTTCTCTTTTAAGTTTTTCTCTATCTAGTTCAGTTAAGAATATACAAAACATTGAAAAAAAGTAATTTTTTTCGTAAGAAGAGCCATATTTTGGTCAAAAATGCACTTAGATCAAACTTTAAAAAAGTAATTTAAACCTCTTGGAAAACTCTAAAAGACTGTCTGATCAGAATTTTCTCACAAACTTTTCTACAAAAATGGCGTTGAATTTATTAAAGTCGAAAAAAAAAAAATTTTTGTATTTTTTTATTCCCAATTAAAACCTTTAAAAAAAAAATTAAAAATCGACTTACACTTTATGTCATCTACAAGTACTCACAAAGAGCTTTTAAATGCTTTTTTCAGAATTGACATGCGATGATTTTTTACTGAAATATAGAACTTTGAATTTCTACTTGTTTTCGCGTAGATAAGGCAAAAGTGATTGACGGGCATATATATATATATATATATATATATATATATATATATATATATATATATATATATATATATATATATATATATATATATGTATATATATATAAAGAATTTATGCTAGCAAATTTTATTGAAAACAATTTTTTCAGAAATAATAATGAAAAATTTTGAGAAAAGCCTATTTTATGAGTTAATGTGATTTTTCTCGGGTAAAATGTTGAATAGATACAGTATTAGATTTTCTCATATCATGAAAATCTGTTTGCACTGCAGGATTTTGCAATCAGTTATAATATTGTTTTAGAAAATGTAGACAAATTTAGGAACCCGAACTTATAAATGTTATTAGAAATACATATTTTTAAAATGTGTTGAAAGATATTTAAATTTACAATTTTATTAAGAACATTATTATATAAATATATAATTTCTTTTTAAATTTTTGGTTATAGTTTATTCCTTACAAAATGAAACAGCTGGATAAAAATTGTTAACTGAAAAATGTGACAAAAAATTCCGCCATATGTGCATTTCTTTGCAGCCAAAATGCTTAAGCTCGTACTTTGATTTGAACCGATACAACCATAGATTATTATAGCTAACGCAAAGCTATAATAATCTTTGATACAACTGATTCACAACGACGTGCTCAAATGGCAGGATGGTTTGTTATGTTTTTTGATAAGCGATTTATAAAATTATTTCATTTTGGAAAAAATTTTATAATTTGGATTTTAAAAATTGTTATGAAGAATGTATTTGTTGTTTTTGTGTGTTTATGAAGAAAGGATAAAATCTAGTGATGTTAAATTAGAAAATTGTAATAAAGAAATGGATTATGTTAGTCGTTTGTTACTTATCAAATAAAAGGTCACATTAAAATTAATAAAAATGTTTTTTACAATTCAGAATTTTTGCTGCGGGAATACATATTTTAAAATATTTTAGGGCTCAAGCAATGATACTGTCAGAGTCGGACACCGGCTTGTTTTTGGTCTTGCAAAATAACAACTATCAGGATCTAGAATTATCTAAAACTGTTTAGCTTTAATGGAGATTCTCGTAGAAGAAAATATAGTTTTATTTGCCTAAATTTATCAATGAATTATTGGGTACTATGACGTTTTTTCTTGAAAATTCTTTTACTTAATCCCCAACTTCCAAATCGATTCTGCCTTTGGTTTTTCACAGTTTTTCCTTGTTTTCTCAAAGCAGAAAAAAAATCATCACTTTAAGGACATGTTTATTTCTTAAAAAACACAGAACTTTCATATTAATTATGAATAGTATTAATTTAAATATATTTCAACTATTTTGCACAGATTTTGGCATTCAAATTAAAAAAAATATTGTATTTTCAATGAAAAAGTAAAAATAAGTGTCTTAAGCTTCGCTGATACCTCGGCTACTTAAAAAGATAAATATTTGTTGCGACGTTGCCAGATGTCAAATAATTTCTAGTAATAAACTTTCCTTTTACAAGAAATGTATAAAATTAACCCATTTCAGTTTACAACATATTTTAATATTTTTTATTTAAAAACAAGTGTAAAATAATCTTAAACCATTAACATTTTTGATTAGGTTAGGTTATTTCAGGTTAAGCTTGGTTTTAGTCATAGAGATATAAAGATATAGAACGCGGGTCCTTTAGAAGCGCGTTGGTCTTTGTTTAGAAAGAGAGAAAGAGCGAAATAAGTCAGTAGTACCTCTCTTTCTATGGGCGGAGCTAAGAGCCAGGTACCTGCGGAATCTCTCACAAGTGACCGACCTAGCAAACTAGAAAAAGATATTTCTTAATGGATTAAGTGAGGGGTATTGTGCTTATGGGGCTCTTAGCTCCACCCATAGAAAGAGAAGTGTTACTGACCTATTTTATTCTGTCTCTGTCTAAGGGAGAGCCAACGTGCTTCTATGGAATCCACGGTCTATATATTTATCTTTCTATGGTTTTAATTAATTCAGAAATTAGGGCTAAAATTGACCTGAATTAACCGAAACCAATTTAAACTAACCAAAATATTGCTATTGTCCGGCAGAGACCTTGTGGAGAAAAAAATTAAAAGAGGCAAAAAAAAGAGCAAATATTATTTTTAGAACCGTTAATATTTGGAGGGAAAATCATGCTTAACATAAAAATTAAAAGAGGGGAATAATATATTTACGCTATGGCAACAGCATAATTTAAGACAAATAGCTGGTTTGATAGATGTAATTCGAGGTTTCGTTTTTAAACTTTTAAGTTGTTTTTCTTGACTTTTCCGATCAAAATACTCCAACATTATGAAATTTTATATATATAAACATGGAAGCTTCTATAAGCGTGGACGTAACAAAAATTTTAATGTCAGTGGAGAAAATTAAACCAAAAGCGACAAGTGTTTTTCTGTGTTTTCTGGAAAACTAACGAAAAAATGTGGAAAACCAAGCTCAGAATCGTATTCTGCGACCTTGAAATAAGGGATGTGTAAAGGAATTTGCAAAAAAAAAAGTAATTTTTCTAGATTTCACTTCATCTAAACAATTACTTCCTTATAAAACTAGATACCATTACTTAAATGCGTTTATCCATTAGTTCATTAAACAGTTGTTAAGCAGCTTATACCACCAAGTACATATTATTGGTAACTCTAAAGTTAAATTTTTCATAAAAATTATAATAATTCCATTTTATAGAAAAAAAAAATAAAAATACTTTTTTTATGTACATTTAAAGGCAAGACGAGTTCAGATCACTGCAATAAATAATAATTTCAGCGACTTTGAACAAAAGGTGCATATATATATGGCGAGCCGCTCTCGTGATAAGCTTGCCGCGATCTCCCTTAAATTTTACCAACTATGACTGATTTCGATCGCTTTGGGTGATCGGCTTCAAGTCAATTTTATCATATTTCTATTGTTCGCAAGCGACACGAACGAGGCTCGCAGTGATCCATTCCCCGGTTTTTCGTACCAACTCAAAGGAATTTTTTTTATCTAATTGATTCACTTTATGACACACCCTCTAGAAAAAAGTTACTTTGCACCGAAACCAACGACACAAGAAATAAGATGAAATTGGCTTGTCGAATCCCAGACATTTTTATTATCTCCTTTGACGCCGGCCAACGAAGATATAAGAGTTTCGTGAGAAATTCGCGTGGTGATTTCGATATCAATAGAAGTCGACAAGATTCAAAGAACGCTCGTCACAGGTGCGGCCCGCTGGATTTATATGCACGCATTTGACTGTTAAATCGATGAATTCTTTTAATACTTTGAGTATATAATTTTATTTATTTTGAAAACGTAATATATATATATATATATATATATATATATATATATATATATATATATATATATATATATATATACTACCCCACTTAATTTTTGTGCCTTTCACATAAAAAGGTGATGAAAAGAATCAAATTCACAATATTATCACTATACTAAGTTTGAACATATTGCTGTAGTTTTCCCTATAATATTGAACTATTTAGGAAAAATTGGGGCGACATCTTTTCGAGATTACCAAAAAACTTCAGTTAGCGCGAAGCAAAGTATACCTACTGGTTATTTTAATTCTACTATTCTTATGCCGCGTCCGCACGCTTGCCAAACCTCAACAAGCGCCCACAAATTCAAACGTGTGGATAGAGTGTTTGCCTTGGTTTGTGAAGGTTTGCAAGCGCTTGTAGCCGTTTCGATCGAGTGTCGGTTTTTTGACACAAATCAAAGGGAATTTGCCGCAAGCGCTTGCGACGCATTCACACGTTTGTGTGTATACCTATACCTCTAAGTGAAGTACTGGAAAAAAGTAATTTCGTAATTACCTGGTACGGTTTTTATGAATTTGTAACATCCACCATCTTCTTTGCCGTACTTTTCGTTTCTTTTTATTTCTTTTATTGTTTTTATAGTAAAAATAACTCAAGGCAAATGTTATAGCCGATACGAGCTCAACGTCCGCCATGCTTGCCTGTACAGAACACACTAACTCACTCGCAAGCGTGTGGATGGCGCTGTTTGATTCCCTTAACGTTTGTGGAGGTTTGGAGTTTGCGGCAAGTGGCAAGCGTGCGGACGCGGCATTATATTATATACTTACAAATTTTATTCCCTCAACCATGGTTGCCAGATCTTGTTCTTCTGAAAAATAATTCGGATCAATAATAGGCCAATGAAGGGGGTTAGCATCTTTTAAATAGACTCTTCCTCTGCTTTTGGGTCTAAGCAAGACAGGTGCGATACTAAAAGACGGTCGTCCGATGATCGGTGCGTATACTTTTCGGAATGTACTTTGAGGTATACCTAAAATTATTGTTTCCTTTTTAAATCAAATTTAAAGTTACATAAAATATCATTAAGAATAGGTCTATAACAAAAATCAAAATTTTATACAATTTTGGAAATATAAATTTCACGCCATTAAATAATCAATCAACAAATCAAAAAAAAAGGCCAGAATAGCTTCTCACATTGTTGTTATATTAATCTGTGACATTGTGTTTGTTCAGATCTGGATAAGAGTTAATTCATCTTTCTTATTTCTACGGCCGCAGATGGCGACTCTTGCTGTAACCTAAACGTGTTTATTTTCGCACTCCATTTATTCCCATACTTATAGACTTGGTTATATCAATAGAATTTATCACCTTATTTGTAAATTTACTTTCTGTCGGTGAGTTTATTAATCTTTGAAATAAATTCTTTTTGCACTTTTTGATTTTTGTCATTTGGGTTTCTTACAACTTAGCTTATTGTTTTTAGTGATTTGTAAGATATATATATATATATATATATATATATATATATATATATATATATATATATATATGTTGTTTCTAAAGTACCTTTGATGTATGAAAGAATAACGATCGGTGAGTGGGTTTTTGTTACCGCTTTTTTCAAAAGAAAAGCTTTATTTGATGATAAATAGTTAATAAGAAATTTTTTTTTTGTGTTTTAGTAGACGTGAAATTAGTAACTTCAATTATTGGGATGCAGACTTCAAAAAAGTGCCCAGTAAATAAGTGAATAATTTTTGAATTAATTGCAATACAAAATCATTATGAATTTAATTAATTAATTCTTAAATTCCAATTATTTTTTTAAATAATTTCATATTATCTAGTAAACATACTTACCTAAAAGGGCTCTAAATCCTCCAAAAACATCCCCATTTAATCCTCCGGCGCCAAGAACCAATTCCATATCTGGATAGTCGTCATTTTTGGTGTCGGCATGTTTAGTTTTTATAAAAGCTAGTGCTTCAGCGCCACCTGGTATTGTGTATGGACCTTTTCCTCTTGCAAGATAATTGTATATATCCACTGGGTTTTGTACGGTTATATCTGAGACTAATAATAATAATAAAAAATTTTTTGATATAGGGTGTTGTATTTGTCACCTGAATAAAAAGGGAGCTTTTAAAGCGTTATTAAAAAATAATTATGGTTTTGGGGTTTAGATATTTGACAAGTTGACTTGTAGAATAAACTTGTTATGGACATTGAATCAAGTCCTTCGTAATACAGAAATCAGCGTAACTTTTCATCTCTTGAATTTTTGTTGAAATTGCACAATAAATCGACTTTGTAAACAAATTGCTACTTGCAGATATTTATTAATATTATGCTACTTTTTGATAATCGTATGAAATCTATTTGGTAAGTAAAATATACAAAAATTATAATTATATAATGAAGTCGAATAACGGCCGCCATTTTGTTAATTTGAAAAATTTTCCTACTTCCAATTTTTTTTTGAAATATTACATTTTATTTTAATAACTCGGTTATTAATATGAACATACATATTTTGTGGAAAGAAGTTTTCTTTTAATTTACATTTCTGATGCCATTGTTTGAGATTTGCAAATTTACTAACATCTTTGTCATGAGATGCTCGAATATTATGAAGAAATATTTTGCTATTTTGTAAACTTATTGATTATGAAAGAGTAAGATTATACTGGCTCGAATATAAACATCAACAGTAAAAACACAACGTTGCCAAATCACGTACTAATTACGACCAGCTGATTTAAATGAATCGAATGAAATTCTGTGCTTAGCTATTTTTTTTACAATATTTTTTATTTCAATAATAAACGTCTTGCCAACTCTTTATTTTCAAATTATATTATTTTTAACTGACTTCTAAAAGAGGCAGGTGCTCAATTTGTCGACTATGTATTTTTTTTATGTATATACACCTATTATTCCAGAACGGCGGCACCGATTTGAATGAAATTTTTTTGGTTATGTTCAGGAAGTTGCTGCGGTGGTCCCATATTTTTTTGAATGCAATTAAAGCAGTAAAATTCAAGATGACGTTGACAATATGGCGGCAAAAAAAAGTTTTGTCCGGTTTTCTCCAAAATTAGTATGGGGGAATTTTCGGGGCCGTACACAACGAATCTGGAATAATTTTAAATAAATTCAATATGGCAGATCCAATATGGCCGACAAAAAAATTTAATTTTATCCGATTTTCTCCTAAATTGGTACGGGACAGTTTTCAGGGTCGCACATAAAGATTCTAAAATTATTTTTAAAAATTCAATGGCGTATAAAAAATAAATTTTGTCCGATTTTTTTCGGATCGCACACTACGAATCTGAAATTATTTAAAAAAAATTAAATATTGCGGATCGAAGATGGCGGATTAAAGATTCTACATCTCTCGATTTTGTCTAAAATCCATATTGGGAGATTTTTATTAATGTTAATTTCGATTTTAAAATATTTTTTGAAAACTAACTTTGGCGGATTCAATAAGACGTTCTGAAAATTTTACATTTTTCGATTTTCTCCAAAACTTATATAGAGAGACCTTGAGGGTGTAAATTATAAATTTAAAAGTATTTTTTCAGGATTCATTATGGCGAATCCAATATGGTGGACTAAGAATTTTACATTTTTCGATTTTGTTCAAAGGTGAGAATTGTTTTTGAGGATGTAAATAACGAATATAAAATAATTTTAAGAAAATCTAATATATCAGGTGCAATATGATGGTCTAAAAATTTTAAATTTCCGGAGTTCATCCAAAATTGGTATTAGGGGGCTTTGAAGGGTTTAGATTTAAATTAGATTAAGACGTTAATTTTTTTTTTAATTTAATATGGCGGATCCAGTATGGTGGGTTGAAAATTTTACCTTGATCGCATTTTTTTAGATTAGGTATTAGGAGGTTTTTGGGTTCGTGTATTACGAATGTGAAGTTAATTTTTTACAACTACTAGGTTTTAAAAGATACAATATGAGGGACTGAAAATTTTACATTTTCCAATTTTGTCTAAAATCGATATTGCGGAGTTCTTGGGGCGTATACAAACTTAATATGCAGTATAAAAGATATCAGGCTAAGAAATATACGTCTCAAGTTTTTGAATAACGATATTGGAAGATTTTGGGGCCTATCTAAAATTAATTTCAAATTTAAAACAGTGGATTTACTAGGACAGACTAAATATTTGTTTGACACAATTTCACTAGTATTGGGAGAACTTTAAGAATCGAAGAATTTTTAGAGGTTCATTTTAGGGTGATTTACAACTTTTGAATAAAATGGGTACTTTTTTGCCACCTCCGAGTCATTGCGAGGTACACTAATCTCGATTAATTCAAATAATTTATGGATGTCATAATGAATTCAAAACTAAAAATCGAAAAATAAAATTTTTATAAAAAAAAATTGAACTGACTTCTAAAAGTGTGCTAAAAAGTGAAAAATAACTATAAATTTTTATACGAAATTGAAATTTTTGAAGTCGGCGCCAAAATATTTCTAAATAAAATAAATAACTACAGATATATACAAATTATGATAAGAAAGCAATTACAAATAAAGTATTTTTAATCTGTTTATGCGAATTACATTTTGTCAGGTATTAGTTTGGCGCCGACTTCAAAAATTTCAATTTCATATAAAAATTTATGATTTTTTTCACTTTTTAGTGCACTTTTGGAACTCGGTTCAATTTTTTTTTATAAAAATTTTATTAATGATAAATTTATACCATTACATTTTATGCATGAAAAATTCTTGCTTACCGAAAATTTTCCTCTTTAATGACAGATCTTAAAAATATTGGTAAATCACAATTTTTACGTCACAATTCATCCGTAATATATTTTATTTCTATAACTAGGTTATTGATATAAACATACATATCTCGTTAAAAGAAATTTTCTTCTGTTTACTTTTCTGATGCCATTGTTTGAGACATTCGAATATTATGAGTAAATATTTTACTATTTTGTAAACTTATTTATTATGAAAGAGTAAGATTATAATACTGCCTCGAATATAAACATCAACAGTAAAAACACAATGTTGCCAAATCACATACTAGTTACGACCAGCTGGTTTAAATGAGTCGAATGAAATTCCGTATTTAACTATTTTTTTACAATATTTTTTATTTCAATGATAAACATCTTTCCAACTATCTATTTTCAAATTGTATTATTTTTTATTAGTATTTTAATTCAATATGTCAAATAGTGGGTAGTGTAGTACCCATTTGACTCATGTAGTAGCGAAAGGACCTCCTTGATATTAATTCTTACCTGTTACACTTTCGTTCACCAAAAACGGAATGGTAGACATAGCCATATGGTCCTGAAAATTATATCCCACTGGCAAATTAGATATAACGTTAATTCCCAACTCTTCTAAATGTTTCTTTGGTCCTACTCCGCTCAACATTAAAAGTTGTGCACTATTTATTGTTCCTGCGCTCAAAACCACCTCCTTTTTTACTTTTACTCTATATTTTTTCCGGTTTTTCAAAAACTCTACCCCAAAGGCTTGTTTCGTTTGTGGATCTATGAGAATTTTCGTCGCTCGACTTCGGGAGGAAATGTGTAGATTTGGCCGATGAGCTACCGGCCTTAAGAAAGCTTTTGAAGCGCTACATCTACGGCCATTTTTCATTGTCGCTTGAACTCTGGAAAATCCTAAAAGTCAATTTTTGTATGTTAAATTTAAGTATATTTATATAACCAGCGACAAAAAAATAGAACACCCATAATGTACATAAGTTATAATGTTTAATAATCGAGATATTATACAAAAACCTAAAATAGTGAATGTATAAGTAACTATTACACATGATACTTAGAACGTTGTAATACTTACCTAATCCATACATTCCATTGGGATCATTGTTTTTATATCCCATATCTTGACCAGCTTTGATAAACAATTTAACAAAAGGGCTTTCATAGCCAGGATTTTCAATATTCAGGTATCCGTTATTTCCGTGGAATTTATCATCTATGTTTTCGCATTTTGAACAATTTTCCGATTTTACAAAATATGGAAAAATTTCTTTGTAACTCCATCCTTAAACATAGATACGTTAAAATGCATTTTTATTGTATTCAATTTAAAATGATCATTTTTTTGTTACATTGGGTTGTGGTATTTTATGCAGATGGTCCCTAACAACCATATTCTCCTTGTATCCAAATGGAATCGATTAAATAAACCTGTTTAAATAATTAAATGCAATTTAATAGGTGTTCTTAACTCTAGAATATGTTAATAATGCACTTCAGGGAGTCATGCAAAAATACAGCGAAGATGCAATTAACTCTAATGATAAAATGCTCATGACACTACGAGCTCAAAACGAGTTACGTATAAATAATACCCATTTTCCACATAAACAATAATAAGAAATACACCTTTTTCAACACATTCTGCTATGCTGCTGATGTGGAGACTGAGACGCTAACAGTTTGGCTTCAGGAGCTGCCATAGCCGTCCAGCAGACCACCAGACTGGCGTCGATGATAAATCGGGGATTCAACCGGAGATTCCATACGGGTGCAATCTTTTTTGATATAAGCAAGGCCTTTGACAAGGTGTGGCACAATGGACTGATTGTTAAAATGATAAGGTTAGGAATTCCAAGTTACCTTGTGAAACTAGTCTCAAGGACTTCCGTAGTATCGTCAGATGACGCAGCGTCAGAAACAAAGTATGTTTGAGCGGGCGGCCACAGGGTTCACATCTGTCACCGACCCTATTCAACTTATATACGGCAAATATTCCGACAGACAATTTTAGTAAGCTGTTTCTGTTCGCTGACGATACTGCGTTTGCGACCTCTTCCGGGTCATTAAATTATGTTGTGTTGAGATTGCAGTGGCATATCAACAAACTTGAGAGATGGATGACTGATTGGAAAATCAAAATTAATCCAAATAAGACTCAAGCAGTCATTTTTTCAAAAAAATGCTTTAACAATCCGGACAATCGGTTGTTCATCTCGAAAGTGCGCATTCCCTTGCGGATTACCGCCAAGTACTTGGGGCTAGTTTTTGATAGAAGACTGAATTGGCTACTAAATATAAATTATATTTTATCCAAGGCTAAAACGTCATGGTTGGTTCTCTATTTGATCTTACATCGAAATAGCAAGTTAAATTTGAAGAACAAACTTACCATCTACAAGTTATTCATACGTTCGAACCTGTCATTTGGTGCTCCAACTTGGGTCACCACTGGCAGGTCTCGATGTAGGCGAATAGAGAGCTTCCAAAACAAGGTTTTACTACATACTATGTCAGGAACACGATAATTCACAGAGATTTAAATTGTGTTACTGTCAGCACTTTTATACATGAAAATATCACTAAATACTTGGATTGAGCTGAACACTCGACCAACCCACTTATCTCAGACTCACACACTCACCAAAACACCACGCCAACTGTACCACTACGTCAGAGACTGGCTTCTCTACCATTAAGCCTGGTCACTTCTTCCAAATTTAACTGGCTTAAAAGCCAAATTTAGTTCTCTGTCTCATACTGTTCTAAGTCCGTAACTATAAAGCATACAAGTCTATAGGTACAGGTATAGGTACCTAGCTTAACATTCCAAAGATGATTCAATGTCCTGAGACGCTTGCAGCTCCCGCAAAAACAAAAGACCCCCAAAAAGATGCAAGAAATACTGGACTAAAAGCAGAAATAATAGGACATCGCCCTACCGTAAGGAGAAAGAGAAGAAAGCACTTTTTACAAAAGAAAAAGGAAGTCTTAACATCTATTTAGGTTTTTCTTTTACTTATAGTCAGTAGAACATTATATTTTGTAGTATTCTAATTTTAATCATTATTATTAGTGTAATCGAAGTATTTTTTTTAAATTTACAGTTTTGTCTACTATCACAGTTGGTCGCAAGGCAAGCAAAAGCTGTGATATTTTATAAAAATTTTGTTTTTCCACTTGTGTACACTGTTGAAAATGACCTTAAATTTAATGCAAATTTAATGTCCATTCTATATTAAATTCAATGGTTTTGTACCAAAAATCGTGAATAATTTGCATTTACTTTGTATTTAAAGCAGTTCATTCAAATAATAGTTCATTGTACATTAACCTTGATTAAATGATATTTAAATGTCAATAAAGTAACTGAAAAATATTTCGGCTTTTGTACATTAAAATTAATTCACATATACCCTAATACTAAAGAAATTTACATTATTATTCAATATACATTGCATGAGATTCCGGGAGATGGCGCTTCTTGTATTGAACTTTTTGTTTAGTATGATATAAGTTGCTTATAGGTTTCAATTTTCTTATGGTGAGGTGTACGTGTCTGCCCTGTACTGACGGAAACCAATAAGTTCAAAACTGGTCTAGATGGCGGACACTACCTATGGGAAAAATGTCCACTTTTTCCTGGTAGTTTCAGAATTTTTTGAAGTTATATTAATGTTGGTGCATTAAATATGTGATAATATATCTCAAATTCAGCGTTCAAAACTTTAAATTTAATGTATGATTATCTTAAATTTAATGGAATAAATTAATTTAGATTAATGTAAATTATTAAATTTAAAGCATTATATTAAATGCATTTAATAAATTTGCTTCCAGTACATTTACTTTAAATTTAATGCATTTTTTTTTTACAGTGTACCTAATTAGTTTAACATTTATGGTTATTAAGTTGTATTATACCTTATTTAAACTACTGGACTATTTTTGTTGAGTTAATAACATACATTTTTGGTCTATTTGTTAGTCTGCCTTTTTTTAAACTCTACATAATAAAAAGAGAAAACTCGGTTTCATACAGGTTGTCTATTTGGTATGGCGATATACAATTGAGGCTATATCGTTAAATCGAATAAAAATTTGATAGGTGGAAAGCTAAGATGGTTAAAAAGGGTATATTTTAAAAAGAGTTTATTTTATATAGGGTGTGCCACAAAATCATAACGCATATTTTTTTAAAAAGTAATGAAGTATTTTTTTGCCTAAATCAGTAACACACTTAAATTTTAATACCCACACTATGGCTCTTTATTTTTTTCTAAAAGTTTGTGAGAAGTCTTAGCTAGGTCTATTTTATCTTACAATAGTATAATAATTATTTTCTTATATAGGGTGTCCAAAATTATCATTTAAATACTGATCATCCACTGACATCCCATATCTAGCGACAAGTATCGGTAGAGGATTTATTTATCTTCAAATTGATACTTGCATGTTTCATTAATATCAAAATTCATTAATAAAATATGAAAAATTTAAATATTTCTTTTTAAAATTGTTTGGGTATTCTTTAAATGACTACAATAAGGCGATATTAACTCATACGGAAGACCCTGTTCATTTCTCCCCTCTATTTAAAAAATAATCAAATTCTGAATTTGAAAAAAAATAAGTTTGATTGTTGCAAAAAATTAATCTAGATTGTTTTGGTTTACTGGGGCTACTCGTAGTCTAAACTACAAACCTTTATTAATTATTTTTTTTCCCTAAAAAAACTTTTACCTTGAGTAAATTGGTAGATTTTAATTGTTCCTGAATATAATATATTCATTTATTTTTTAATATTTACATTGTTACATAATTCTTAATGTTCTTTCTGCCATTTAATTGTTTTAAATATACTATTTATTGGTTGTTTGATGGTTTTTACTTTTATAAGATCGCATCTTCATTAAATTATTGTTCAGATGTTAATAAAAAAAATTATTTCAAGGTAGTAATAGCTAAAAATGCAAAAAACTTAAAAATGTTTATTTATACTTACTAGACAAAGGTTAAAAAATGACCAAGGTAATTTGTATAAAACATTTACATACACAATGTACAAATTAAGTGATACCACCATTACTATCTCCAAAACGGTAATTCATCTTTGTTAATTTAGAGAAAATTTACATTTTTATATAGTGCAGATTCGTGAGCACAATTACCTATAAAAATGTCAAAGAAATTCAGAAATAATTTTTTTTTATATCCTTTTAGAGACAAATGTTTTATATAAAATTTGTTTGTTTTTTCCTTACTATAAAATGGCTTTTGTTAATGTGATGTGAAAAATTTAACCTTTGCAGATACCAATATTTCCGTATTTTTTTTTTAATACGGAGCTGTGTTTCACTTTATTTATAATTTCTTGCTATAAATGCCTTCATGTATCAGTTTATGGCTTTTCTCGATGTTTTGCCTTTAAATATTCATCATTTGGTCTCTATTTCCTACTACGGTCCTGATTTCATTTGTATAATAATGATACTAGAAAAAGTTTTTTTTCTTATTGACAAAAAATTGTAGGGATATAAATCACTAACATTCTATTATTTATAACCTGATCCTATCTGACAAATATTGTTGATTTTATAAAGAAATGTAGAGTATTTTTTTAAATTATTGTACAAACTTCATAAAAAATCGAGTTCTAGCTTTGAAAACTTAAATCTGTCAAAATTTTGGGTTTACGAGTTTAGTGACAAGTCCGTTCCTGATTTCCTTGGTGATGTTCAAATTTGTTTATGACCTAGATTCGTGACGCTTTCTTGGTTACATTTTTTAAAATCTCATTGAAATATACGAGTCTTCTCAAAAGCTACAGCTTTTGGGTCTTATTTCTCCATTATAGAAAAAAATGATATGAAATATAGACTATATTGACGCCTTCTGTACATTACCGAGACGTATTTTTACTGGACACCCTGTATTTATTTGCTTGTGATTGAGTAATAACATTTGTTACGCACGGGTCGTGTGTATTACTTATTATATATGAGTTGTTGACCAATCAGTTCACAGGCAATAAAATTATTTACAAAACAAATGCCATGTTGTTCCTTCATCAGCTATGCCATTTAACAAAACAATAACAATATTTTGTAGACGCAAAATTACTTGTCGACCAAATAGAAATATATGAGTTTAGAAATTTTAAAAATTAAGGATTAGTTCATTAAAAATAATTTTTTCAAAAGATGTGGAGATTTAGACCTGTTGTATAGTCAAAATACTTAGAAATGACATATGACGTTGGTGATAGGTCTGAGTAATTCTACTTTATATAACGTTGAGTTATCACAGCACTCTGAGTATAGCAAAGGTAGCCAAATTAACAATATACAATCTTTTGCCTACAGACTTTTATCAGTTAAAAATTCGCGAACTGATACTCAAAGTCATGTTTTTAGGAAGCCCTGCATACAATAAATGAAAAAAAAAGTGGTTATAACTTGTTCTCATGAATCACAACTGTCATTACTTGCTTGTTTTACTAACCTTTATTCCCCATTTTTTCCCATTCATCAAAATCCTTTCTATTTCCTCTGGTATACAATAAAAAATTGATAATACTAGTCCCTCCTAATCCTTTACCTCTTACCATGTTACACTTTTGGTCGACAAGTCCAAGACAAGCAGTCTTAAGCTTTTGACTTTTATAACCCCAATTGTAGCTTGTAATTGATAAGAGTGAGGAGGTGAGAGGAACATCGGTAAGGAAAATTTCATCTCTACCAGCTTCTAGGAGAAGAACGGACCAAGAGGGATTTTCAGTAAGTCGATTTGCGACTACGCTGCCTCCAGAACCTAAAAAATATAGGGGTGTGGTGATAAAAATTTTTACACGTGGTTGGACTGTCAGAGAGACAGAGAGGTATAAAGGCAATCAGAAACAGTCAATTTTTCTTTTTGAATATTGCAACTTGAAAACAGATTTACTACATAATTCAATTTTCAGAAAAGTTTGTTACAGAATATAGAAAGATTTGTTTTATTTTCAAAACAATATCGTGAAAATTATTGGGATCTACATCAACATTTCTTTAGAAGAAGAGTTTATAAAATAATTAAAATTTGATATTATTTTTTTTTGTGGATTGAAAAACAAACATTTCAATTTATTGTGAGTTTTTGCATGAACAGAAGTGAAATTGATACATAAAAAGATTATACTATGGCCTTATGTAACTCTGGTTTGCTTTGTTTTCAAAATATTTTCAAGTCTAAATTAGACGCGGATCCAAGTGGCGGGGGGGGGGGGGGCAATCGCCCCCTCCTCCCAGACCTTCGAATTAAAAAAACATAGAATCGCCCCTGCCTGTTGCATTAGGAATGTGAATGTCATTGGCATCTGCCCACCCCCGTTAACAACTCGTTTGCCATACTGTATGCCTGTGATGTCACCTTCCCCACCTCCAAAAAATGGGAGAGGCTAGATACGCCTCTGGTACAAATATAGCTATATTGGTTGTATTCTTTTGAGTAAATTATCACTGATCAAAGTGAAAAAAGTGAAACTGATAACTTCATGTTCTTTTGAATATGCATTTACTTGTCATTGGGTCGAAGTGATCATGATTACTTCAGGTGACAGAACTGAAAGTGAAAATTACTCAAAAGAATATACCAATTATTAAAGCTTTTTGAGAACGACCTAACAGTGTCAGTAATCGATGATTTTCTTCCGCTTATTAAGGAATATTTATTTACGTTTATGTAGGTTAGGTTTTGGCTATTGCGTAAATTCCAACTAACGCTAAACAAGGTTATGTAGATCTTGTACTTTGGTATGATAATTAATTTCTTAAACATCTTCTTGAAATATAATGAACAGAAAAGTTAAAGACGTCATATCACTTAAAATAAGAAAGTAGTAAAAAATGGTCGAATTGTTTTTCATACTTACTGTAGTTTTCATATTTTTATTTGTAACAGGACATTTAAGAAAAACATTTTAGCCAGATTCTTGATTTTGACATCTACTTGGTTACAAAAGTTCTCAATGGAATGAATATTTTTTTTTAATTATTGGAGTATTTCGTATGTAACGGTATAAATAATTCGGGGAGGGGGAGGGGGTTAAATGCTGTCTAGAGATCAACTGTGCGTTCTAAAGAGAAACTTTAAGCTGTGGAACACGAAATTTTTATTGCGGAAATGATGAGTGGGGAAAATTTCCCTGAATTAAAAACTTGCGGGATCGAGAGGCTCAAATATCGTGTGAAGGTCATTTGAAGAGGGAACTGTACTTTTTCGTTGAATTAGTAAAAAATTAGCCTATAATATAAAATTTTTTAACACAAAAGTTGAAGAAAATTGAACGCATATTTTTTTACTGCAGAAATAGAAAGTGGTGGAAATTTAACGTCTAGAAAATTTTTGATAACGATGAATACTTTGGAGATCATTTTGAAGTCAAACGAAATTACACTGCCCTCTATATTGAAACAACTCGTAACGTTACGGTCATATCGTTTTTCTCATTTAGTAAGTTAATTACGAGTTCAGCACGTTCCATTGCACTCTACATTACCCTGCTGTTTCGCACTATTTTCATTACTGCCATAAAAAATGTTTTTTAAAAAAATTAAGTAGTGCCATGAGATTGTGGCACTCCTTCCGTGTCGACATTGGCTTTATGTAAAACTTCCTGACAAGGGATTCTTTAAAAATATATTTGCAGTAAATTTATTTCAAGGGGTTTAAAAAGAACGAAAGTTGGTTAGATTAGCGCATAGCTTTGATAGAAGTGAGATATTTTAAATCGGTTTTCAGCAGTTTTAAACAATTTTTATAGAAACAAGATTACTTTTTTGCGAGAGGGTGGTAGGTACTTTCCCTGGACCTCTCCTGTAAGCGGTAGCATAGCGCGGGGCAGACGCAAAATTTGCCGCCCAGTGCAGATGCGACAATTGTCGCCCCCGCCCTTCTACAATATCAGATAATATGATTAATATAAAGAAAAAATTCTAGAGCGAAAAAAATTTAAGCTGGAAATTTTAGAACTTTTAATAAAAAAATATTTCGGAAATTTAAAATTCTTAAAAACTAGAAGAAAAATTTAATTGTAAATAGATGTTTTAAATTCTCATATTCATTAAAATGTTAAAAGTAACTATTATTTTTTGAAAAATTACTTAATAAATATTTTTTTTATTGAGAAAATAATTTTTAACATTAATTTTAGAAATTATCAATATCGTATAAAAATAAAATAAAAGTCGTTTTTTTATTTCAAAACATCCTTAGCAACGATTTGATGAAATCTACATATAAGAGATCCTGGAATCCTATTAAAAATGTCTCATATTATATAAAAATTGATAATTGTAAGATTAAATTTAGACCGAAAACGAAAAAGTTACATTACATGCTAGTCAAAATAAAAGTTTTTTTCGAAATCTATCTCCCCTAGCAAAGACTCGCTCGGGACGTGTGCCTCTTACTCCCCACACGCTACGCCACTGTCTCATGAAGGGAAGCCCACAGAAGAGCATAATGAAAAATATAAAATAGTCAAATCAAAAAATAAAAATGGCAAATAAATAAATATAATTATATTAAAATTTTTTCAGTTTTCAAAAAAGGTGTATTTATTGTACTAAAGTAATAAGAAACTAAAAGCAGTACATTTTTTAAACCAACACGACCAAAAATTGATTGTCTTCGTCTGAAGCTCAGTTTTTTGAATTTCGCGTCTCTAAAATGCAGGAATCGCTTAGAATTTCTGGTGAAATAACTATGCAACTTTATTTTTAATTATATTTTCTCACAATTTTCAAGTAATTACGCCAATTTTTTTTTTTTTTTTCAATATTTCTTAATTATTTATTAATGACTTTAATACTAACCTGCTCCAATAACCACAAAATCGTACTCTTGCAAGAATTCTTCGCGATCTTGAATCACATTTTCATCACCATCGAAAGCGTTTTGAAAATTTCTTAATAGTTGATCGAACTGAGAACGACACAACACAAAAATAGTAAAAAAAATATAAAGCACGTACAACGTCCTTAAATTCATGTTTTCATGATAATTTCACAAATCGGACTGTTAATACGAATTTTAAATCTTTTTAAACAGTATCAAGTATTTCTTAATAAGTTGTCTTAACCTTGCAGTCTCAAGATCCACAGCATATTGTGTTTTAATAATTTACAAAGTTCGGTAAGTTTCCCAATAAAATGTATTTTTTTAGTGTATTTCACAAAATTTTGTTTTAAATTATTTAACGTGAACAAATATTCATAATATTTAAATTTATTAGGGGAATTTCTGTTATACAAATAAAAAATTTAATATGTTAGTACAATGTTATTGTTTTTAAGACCCTAAGTTGTTTTGTATAATGAATTTAAGTTTTAATAATTTAGGGTTTCTGTACCAAAAAGATACAAATAGAACTCTTACGTTGAGATTTTGGTGTCCATCTGCATGCGACAGCAGTTTTTATCAGGAAATATTGATGCTATCGGTTTGAAATCTGGCTGAATTATAACACTCGCTTGCTCGCATCGAGCCCGGGAGAACAATATTGTCTTTTTTTTAAAGAAGGGATTAAAAATGGGAGTCGCCTCCTTGTCTCCGAAGGATGGAGTACGAGATATTTGAAATAACTGACATTAATAGACAATCATATGATTATAAGAAAAAAATATATAAAAATAGTGTAATACGAGGAGGATTAAAATTTTTTCTCTCTTAACATTCAAGAAAAAAATTTTTTTTTTTGGTGTTTTTATTTTTCAGTGATATCATAGACGGGGTGGTGAGGCAGAGGAGGCATGAGGTGAAAGCACAGGAAGGTCACAGTGCTGCAAACCTAGATACAAAATATGTCGTTTTTAACGTCTCTTCAATGAATAAACATACATAAAATGTCCAAAGAAAAATGATAATTTGAGCTGTATTATGTTCGCTCGGCATTCGAAAAATTTTTAAATGTTGTATTAAGCGGTTTTTAATAATATCCAATTAATAAATATTGAATGAGGTATGGCAACAGTGCTTACATTTTGTATTTGTCCACTTTTTGCTTACCAACTTGTGTCAAAGTTTTAACCTTCCTACTTGACATGTGTCAATACTTTATTAGTATTATGATGACAGTCCGGTGGAAAAGCAAATTAAAAAAAATGTTAAAATAATAATAATTATATGATAATTTCACACACAACACAGAAAATTGGTATAAAACGATACAATGTAGTGTAAACAATAAGGTTAGGTTAAATCTAATAATCTGAATGATCCGACTCCTGTCGAAAATTGATGGAAGAATCTTGTAATGCATGCATAGAGACATTTGGTTTTAACGGAAATGAGGCGGTGTTGCCAAATTTTTTATTCCATCATAGCAGAGTTAATAAAAAGTATCAACGGTTTTTAAACGAATGTTTTTTGTTGTTTCTCACGTACTAAATAATCACATTTCGAAGTTTCTTAAGTTTCCCTACAAAATTGAAGATCCTTAACTGCATTGCCCTTGCGTCACCTGGCCTGCAACAATTATATTTCATCATAAAGAAATAATTACCGTTGGCCTTTAAAATAGACATCGGTATTCTCTTTTAACTGGCTGTCGTCTGTAAAATGACGTCTTCTGTATAAAAGGAAGTCAAGCGGAGTCTAATCTGTACCAGACGACGGATGTTCCAGCTCAAAAGAATTACACCAGGGGAATATGTTTGAACTTTGGCTGCTTTGTGAACTTGATCATTGTAGTGAAGAAGAAGGACATTCTTGTGACACCACCACGAAATATGCAGTGACGTGTCTAGACATTTGCAGAGGAGGACTCTACTGAATGAAGGGAGATGAGAAAAATTTAATTTTTCGTATAAAATGAATTTTTTTTTACAAAATATAACTAAAAATAAAGATGACACTGATAATTTAGAGGAAACTGTGGGACGCACAGCTTATATAGTAAACACGCCTCCCATGATGTGGCTCAGATATTCGACTTATCTACTTTTGATTGAATTTGCAATTTCCAGATTCTTGTTTATGAATTCCAGCACTTTTTTGTTGCTAATGTGCTCTCTCCAAGGCATTTGTAGAGGCGCATTTCAAATACTTTCAATTTATTACATGAAGCTGTAGATATAGTTCAGGACTTTATACAGCAACACCAGACATAGGAGTCATGTTTTAATTTTCGGGTTGAAATTATGACTACTGAATATTTTGGCCATTCTTACATAGGTAGTTCTCGCTTTTGCTCTTCTGCATCGGATTTTTAATAAATGATTCCATTTTTCGTTTGGAGTGGTTATCAAGTAGTTGAATGTGTTGACGCTTTCGATCTTTTGGTTATTAATATAAAGTTGAAGTGTAGAATTTCTGCTGATGATCATGTGTTTATTTTTTTTTTCCGGAGACTTGACTTAATAGTGTCCATCAGCCTCGGTAAGTCTTGCAAATTATCTGCGAATATTATTATGTCATTTGCAAATCACGTTAAAATGTCTTCGAGTGCTATACTAAGTATTTCCTCTGCGTATATGTTTAACAACATTGGAAACAACACACAGCCTTCAAGTACTTAGATTTGTGTATTTTCTGATATTTCTCCTTCGACTTTTATATGAGCCACTTGTTCCCAATGAAGATTCTTTATGCGAAGAACTTTACCATCTAATCCTATGGTTTTTAATATGTCAATAAGTTCATGATGTTAGACTCTATCGAATGCTTTTTGGTAGTCTATAAAACATGTGTAAAAGTCACAATTAGCATATCTTCATCTTTAAAATAAAACCGGTGTGCAGAATAATACCTCCCTGTGGTCTTAACTGTATACAGCTTTTGGTGTTTTATAATATGTTATCGTAGTACCTTTCGACATGTATTTCAACACGAAAAACTCCTGCTTCATTGCAATAGACAGTTTTTGTAGGCTTTTTATCTGAATATTGTTTGCAAGCCTTTTATGGAAGCGGAGAACCATTATGGACCCATTATATAGCTTGTAATTTGATTTCTTGATCTCAGTGGTTTAATAAAGACATGTCAGGGTCTGCATCCAAAGTTTCCATGTGTTCTAAAAATTTGTTGCATAAGCAGTTTTCAATTGGAGGTCAACAATTTGAAATCCATCTTGCCTGAAACTTTATTCATGAGGAGTTTATCATGTGGAATTGTTAAAACGCGAGGTTTAGATATAATGAATGCTTTTGCAACAGTAAACATTTTCAAATGACGATCTTCAAGAACCATTGTGTTCACTTTTCTGCAAACTTTAAAATTTGTTGTTCCTTTCACTTCTTGAACCTTCTTTAATCAATATTTCCCCTTGTCCATTGCACATTCGTAAACGCATTACGACAATTATGCCCCTTTGTTAAAAATTCGATGACACTGAAATGTTTCAATTTCACCAAACTCATTTTTTATTTTAAAATATTTCATAAAACACAAAATAATAATTGAACTGAAATCTAATTAGACACACAAGTGGAAAAAGATTGTCGCTATTGAACTTTACTAATCAACATACAGCCAGTTGTTTTGTATCATTTCTAGTTAGATATTTTTTCTAGTTTCCATCCTTTTCTGTGTAGTCCATAACGTCAGATGGTACGAAACCATTGGCGAGCGAGTCTCACTTCACCGTCATGCATGTGTAACTGGAGGTATTAGCTTTAAATGTAATACCTTGGTAAAAAATTGCAAGTCATTCATTACCCAATACAGAGAAATAATAATGACTTACATTTTTATGTTAGATATTTAACTTAATTAAAAATCATTTTGGAATTTTACGTTTTGTCGGCAATCAGTTGCCAATTATTTTTTGTTAAAATACGAAATTGATTAATGATGCGTCAGGGATATTTAACAAGTAAAAAAATATTTTTCCATTAAATTAGCAGTTTGAGTTTAGTATCTTCTTATGACACAAGTCTAGCATCAATTAAAAAGAGAAAGATACCTAATAGGGGCAGAAAAACTGCTGTGGCAGCAGTAAAAACTTCTTCACCTTATAAAAATGATAGAAAAAGAAAAAAATAACCAAGAGAGAATAAGAGAAAAATTACAAAAAGAAAGGAGAGCAAGGAACGAATAAAAGTAAGGATGATAAGAATCGTACCGGCTCTGGGGATGGAGATGAAGTCTAATTTCAGAAAAACAGTAAATCTGACACCGTAATGACCCCTTAATGTAAGATATATGTCAGGAAAAGCTTTTACCACAATTTTGGTGTGTTATGAGTCATTCCTATCCTAAATATTCCACGCTTTCATTTTGGATATTGTTATTTGCTTCTGCTTACCTCTGCGAAACTGGATTTTCAAGTCTTCCGCAGATCAAGATAAAAACCGTAAATAAAACTGGATATTTAAAATGGCTTCGATAAAAACTCAACCAAGAATTATAACACTTGTTAAGTACAAGCAAGCTCAATCACTACAATAATCAATAATAAGTAATACTTAATAAAAAATATTATCACTTTGTTAAATCCTAAATAATTGATAAAATGGTACCGATTTAAAAAAAGGTTTGTCAATTAATCTGGTAATGATAAATCCGCTCTATTTTATTAGGAAACTTACACCAAAAACTGTTCATAAACAAAAAAAATTTCACTAATGATTTAATATTATAAATGATTTTTTTATTTTAACTTTTACGATTAAACTAAGAAATCAATCAGTTACTAGATTGTCATCACTAGGATGTTATGTCACCTCATAGAATATTTTTATTGAATCGCCTTTTGAATACTAAATTTATAATATATCCGCTAATAATACCAGTTGCCATTTTAACTTTAATGTATTTTTTATAAATAGCAACATATGTAACTAGTATGTTTCTACCACATTTTTAGCCCATTTATTTATTAAACACGTTTTAAATTATACAAAAAACTAATTATTTAAAACATTTCTGTTGTTTGTCCTTTGTAAAACTTATAGTAATTTTTTTGTACAAAGACTATTTATAGATAATAAGTAACAATTTAATTCTTTAAATATTATAAGCAATTAATTGATCGATTCGTAGTTTTTACTAGGCTAACAGCTTAACAAGCTTATGGGGGCCGTAATAATGCTATATATCTATTTTTAATTTTTTTTGTAATGCCACACAATGCCTTTGTAATATGACAACAATTTCTCGTAATGCTTCAGAATCCATTACAATTCATCAAAATACACTACAATAATCGGTAATACCCTACAATCTAATTAATGATCCTAATTATCATAGAAAATATAAAGAACTTAGATTCTATTAAAACAAAACAATTGAATTCACAAAGAAAACCTATAATAATATAATAATAGCAGGCATTAACAATACTGATAAGGAGAGCTGGAACATAATTAGGAAAAAAGTCTCATATTTCCATTGACTCAAATATAAAAATCTAGATTATCATCATCATCATCATTCTCAGCTTCATCTACCGTTTCCTACTATGGTACAGCCTCCTTAATTTAATGTTCCTATAGTTCCGTCCATTTGATGATTTAATTTATTCGATGTTCTTGTAATTTATGTTAATTTGTGCCCGTATTTTTCTGCCTTTAGCTGTCTGTGACCAAGTTGTTTCTGCCGGTTTTGTGATGTCATAATCCCATTTTAGTTTCGGGCGTCTCTTTGGTCTCTTGGTGTTTCTGAGCTACCATATGGTTGTCCTAGTGGTCTATCTATTATCTGTTCTTCTTGCTATATGTTCTGCCCATTGTCATTTTAGGGATTTTATTTTTTGGATCCCTTTTAGTTATTTCTAGCATGCATCTTCCCATAGTTGTTTGAGCGACTTGAGTTTTATGGTTATTTCTTTCCTCATTACCCAAGTTTCACAACCCTATGTCATGACTGGTAATATTCATTGATCAAATACTCTTATCTTAAAGTATATTGGCATTCCGGACTTAAAGACTTTAAAGTTTCGTTCAAATGCTAACCACACTGGTTCAATTCACCTGTTGATTTTCGGGAGTAATGATCTCGATTTATGTATAAGTTGTCTCAGGTACATATATATATATATATATATATATATATATATATATATATATATATATATATATATATATATATTCATCTGCTACTTCCAGCGTGCTTTCATTTATCCTTATTTCGACGTTAGTAATCAGATGGTTGCATATTACTTTTGTCTTTGCTAGGTTCACTTTTAGACCTACTTCATTGTTGAGGCCATTATTTTGCTTTTACAATTTTTCAGGACTTTTAGCAATCAGAATTATGTCATTAGCGAATCTTAAATAGCTTAGGTGTTCTTCATCTATGCATAGACCTTTGTTATTCCAGTCTAATTTCTGGAAGATATTCTCTAGGTTGCTGTATGACTACTTGTAGGGCTCCTTTTTGGGTAGGAAATTCTTGAGTGTTCTTATATATGTTTAATCTAACTGTGTCTTCTCCGTATATGTGAGCTAACATTTCTACATATATTTCATTTACTGATCGACTAGAGCTTCTATAACTGCTCCAGGATATTCTGAGTCGACAGCCTTCTCAAAGTCTGTGAATGCTAGCGCTAGTGATGGCTCATCTTTTTTCGTGCGATTCATTATTTCTAAAGCCTGCTTGTTCTCGAGGTTGTGCATAGTCAAGTGTGCTCTGCATGCTTTTGTTAATGATTCTCGTGAATATTTTATCTATAACTGGTAGTACGCTTATTGGTCTATTTTCTGATATATTCCTTGCCTCCATTTATTGTGTGTGCTATCTGATAAACGTTGCGGCAATAAGTTTTTGATAGCGTCCCAAATTGTTACTTAGATGGGTGATGTTTATTCTGAATCTTGGTTTATGGAGTAATTTTATTCGTCCTAGTTTTGTGTTCAGAACTACTCGAGCTCTCGAGATCGTTGCTTGTTCTATAATTGTTGAAAACGCTTACATCTTTAACAGTTTTAATATTGTTTGTTAGGATGAAATCTATTTAATTTTTGATAGTTCTATTGGGAGCTTTCCGTGTCCATTTTCTGTCAAGGTTTTTCTTAAAGTAAGTGTTGACGATTGATAAGTTCTGGTAAGATGCATATTGAACCAGCCTGTTTCCTCTTTTATTTCTTTTTCTGTTTCCGAGGTTTCCCATATAATATATTGTTCCTAATTAGATCTTTTCCATACGTTGACATTGAAGTCCCCAGCAAGATACTTAAATTGATTTTTGTTATTATTTAACACATTTGTTATTTCATGGTAGAATCCCTCTATATGTTCTTCTGAGTGAGATATGGTTGGTGCATATACTTGTACGATTTGAATGGTGTATCTTATAGCGAGTCGTAGAGTTAAGCTAGCTACTCTGTCTTAGGTGCGTGTTATACTGATTATCCTATTTTTCCATCTTTTATTTAATATGAATCACACACCACTTGTTTGTCTATTTGTTGTTCGTTTTTGATAGAGGTTCTACTGACTCTCCTTCTTTCTGTCTTACATCGCTGACTTCAATAATATCCCATTTTATGTAATTGCTTCATTGTTTAACTCAATGAGTTTTGCCTGGTTTGATAACGACCTGTAGTTATAAGTCGCTATATACATAGTTGTTGTTCTATTTGGGTGCTGGTTTAGACTCCGCAGATTCTTAGTACTCTTTGCATTCCGGCTGATTCTTGAGAAGGTCAGTTGGGTCTACGGAGAATGAGGACTGTGGCTTAGACTGTCCTATATCTATTGCTTTTAGGGGTTGTGGCGTACCTTACCATGGTGCCTTAGGTGGAGATGGTAAGGGGCAAGTGTTATCGTCCAATGACTTTTGCCAATGACCCTTGGAATGTGTATTCAGTCACCCATTTTGGGTGCAGACACTGTCCGCAACCGTCCACGATGAGTCAGACGATGCTCATGTGGATTTTCTTGCTTCATCCTCGTCATTTTAAGATATTACCGGCATAGGTGGCTCCGCCAGTAGCTACGCTATCACCGGCATCGCTCTTTGGATATTATTGAAGGTTCCCGAGAGGGATATATAAATATAAATATATATATATATATATATATATATATATATATATATATATATATATATATATATATATCCCGTGTATGTGCTGAGTCTCTCTCAGGATTGAAAGTCATCTGTCTTACAGTCCTGAAAGGGACTCGGCACATACACAGGATGCCCGAAAATCTTCGATTACATATATATATATATATATATATATATATATATATATATATATATATATATATATATATATATATATATATATATATATATACTTTTTTTGTAATTTTATCTTCATCAGGCGAAATGTTAAGTTAATATTTTTAACCTAAGTAAAAATATGTAATACTACAAAATAAATATTTATCGTCTTCAAGTGAAGGTTATCACCTTTCTTTAAAATCGAAATTTGATGAAACTAAACGAAATTAATAAAACATTGTAAATATTGATCTAGATAAAAAAAAAATAAGTAAAGATAATTAAGCTTATCTATGTTGCTACTTTTAACGAAAAAGTTTAAGTTAATCCAACGTAGGTAAGTACACCCTATAAAAGTGCCATTTCGTTTTTATCAAAATAAAACTTGCATTTTATTTGTTTTAATTATCTTATCTTGCCTGTTGTATTAAGGTATAGTTTTTTCATGATGTTTAACTTATAGATATCTTATTATGTAGTGTATGCAAAACTTTAACTACATGTCCATAGTTGTAAAGAGGGCAGAAGATAAAATGGGCGGAGTGGTGTCACATGCAAAAATCATCTTTAATAGATTTACCATCTCATCGAAACTTTTATGTTTTATTTCTTTATTAAAAATTTGATGATTTTGCGATATTTCAATTTCGCAAAATTCATTTTAAGTTACAAAACAACATAATAATGAACGAATTAAATTCAGATTTGACAAACAGATTATGGATCATGACACACAGATTTTAAAGTCACAATTGATCATATTCATCGCCAAAATGAAACATATAATAATCTAACAACATAAAATATAAAACAACACTATAATAATCGAAGAACATGGTCAGATCTATAACATATACAGAGAAGGTAACCAATATAATATATATATATATATATATATATATATATATATATATATATATATATATATATATATATATATACAACGTGCGATTGAATATAAGCAAAACAAAGGTTATGATAATAAGCAAAAACGTATCCCAAAATGTACAATTTCGCGTCAGAGGTTCTCTTATTGAAACAGTATCATCCACAAATATCTGGGCGCACAACTACCTGATAAGTGGGAGCAAATAAAAGAAATAAAAATACGTACTGAGAAAGCCAGAGCCTATTTCAATCGCATGAAAACACTATTATGTTATATGAAACTTAATCTACAACTAACAACTCCTTTACTAAAATGATACATATTCTCTATACGGTGTAGAATCTTGGACATTGACGGAGGCTGCATGTAAATGACTTGAGACTTTTGAAATGTGGTGTTACCGACGTATGATATCTTGGACACATCACGTAACCAATGAAACTGTTCTGCAGCGCATGCGAAAAGAGAGAGAGTTCATGAGGACCCCTAAAGAAAGGAAGTTAGCATACTTTGGACATATAAGGCGTAACCAAACATACGAACTGCTACAATTGGTTATGCAAGGCAAGATGGATGGTGAGAAAGGCCCCGGAAGAGGACGAATTTCATGGCTACATAATTTGCGACAATGGACCGGAAAGACATCTACTGAATTATTTAGAGCCGCTGTTAATAAGGTAAGAATGATCGCCAACGTCCACTGAGAATAGGGTACAAGAAGAAGAAGAAGAAGATATATATAGCGATTAAAAATTTAGAATTACACAAACTACATAAAGAACATTCCCAGAGCCCACGAAAGAATTATGTCTAACTTGATTATGAGATCACATAAGAAACACCGATATACGAAACCGAACGAAAGTTATAGATGCCGCTCAAAGATTAGCACAAATGAAATGGGCATGGGTTGGACACATTGCACTACTCAAGAACGATAGGGGTGAACTGCATGAACTGGAATGGAGTCCAAGAGAAAGTAAGAGAGACATGAGTAGACCAGAAAGATGGAGAGATGCTGGAGTAAATTGGCAACAGATGGCACAGGACAGGGAAATAACCTTCCTCCAGCAGTGGATGAATATATGCTCATCGTAAACATCAATTGTTTTCTATGAATTTCGTAATTCGTCTAATAACAATCGATTAATGAGATCGCAACGCTGTTAAAACGAGTTTGAAGGAAGGGCTAGATGAAATTCACAAAAAAATTATGAATCTATTGAATCGAATTCCGCAAGAAATTATCCATGTTGCATATATAAAACGCAAATAAGAAAACTTTTTACATGACTGTAAATATTGTCTATTTTTAAAACATTGTTTTTTTCTTGTCACACGTCTAACTTCGAATATAAATTCCCAGCGTTAACTGATAAGAACTGATAAAATCATCAACCTGTTCTCTTTTATTTTCTAGATCAAAATTATTAATATAGGTATGAGTCAAACAACTAAATGAGATATGTAACGAAATTTTTAATTTAAGAAAATGAATAGCTTAGTTGTAGGCGTGACCGTAGTTTTTTTACTCTTTTTTACCAAACTAAACGGTGAAGAAACAGAAGCGGAGATTGAAGAAAGGCTAGGTAAGATCACTGAAAGTTTAGGTAGGTTTTTGTTTCCCTTTTTTCATTATTATGGGTGGTATCCACTTAAGTTAATCAGTTTTTCTGTAAATATAATTGCATTGAAAAGTAAAAAAAAGAACCTAAAAATATATTTTTAATTTAAAATTTACTATAGATCGTCGGCTTGGAATAATTCATATATAAAACAATAGATCATTTCTCATGCATCTAAAGTGAGTAATATATGATTCAACTTTTCACTCATGGTGAATCCTCGCATATATTTGTGAGTAGTGAACAATTTAATTGTATTTTTTCATTAGTACTATTATATTGCTTGAAAAAAAAATCATAATAATGAACAGCTATTGCTAATTTCATCATCTTCGATGATCGATTTATAAAATTTAAAATTGACAAAGCCGTTTTTCATTTACATATAATAGTCTAGGTGCCTAGGCGTGCATATTCTCATCGTGTGATATATTATTTTAAAGATAAAAGCTTACTCCAAGTCAGTGAATTAATTTATTTATCTTGCAAGTGATGATAAACTGACTGAGACCATTCAAAGGAAAAAGATTCGATATTTTTTTTTAAATCTTAATTTTTAATAAGAAATAAGGAAAAATGGCACGATAAAATGGTGTAAGTTATCAGACGATTGAAATTTTCTAACAGTTTAAGACTTTTTCTCACTTTTTTGAAAATATTGAATAGAACAGTAGTAATTGCAAATTTAAGAAACGAAGCCACCGGTTGCGGTCATTCCTTCTTCATTAATGAATGAAGTTTTTATCATTGCTTTATCAGTTTTTTCATGATAGATACTTTGAAGTGATCCTTGTGTGTGTAACAACATAATATTCCTATGAACCAGATACTTATATGTACAGGGTGAGTCAACGATTGGATGAAGTAGGTTTGTGCCTTTTCGGTGAAATTAACAAAGAAACTATATTTATTGTTTGATACAGTTTATTTTTACGCAGATTTTAAAAATATTTAGGACTCTACAGGGTGAGCCAAAAAACTAGGACAGCATAAAGTTGTATTTTTTTAAATAGAACACCCTATATACGAATCGTATTTTCGATTTAGCTTATAATTTTAAATCTTTTTTATTAAGGGTTTACTATAACAAAACTTTATAGTTTCTGAGATAATTAAGTTTAAAGAAAAAAAGTCACATTTTCAAGCATCAATTCAATCCTAAATAACGTTTTCAATTTTGTGACAAATATATTCAAATTTGGAATTTAGCAAGGCCAAGGACAAGTTAACATAATTTTTACCTAATATTTGCAATAAAAGCTACAGGGTGTTGAACACATCGGCTCAAATTTGAACAAGTTTAAATGAATAAATATCTTTTTTTTTAAATGGTACAGCCTGTATATTTTCATGTTATTTAATAGAGTAATAAAAACCCTAAAAGTTTTGTTCAATATATCCTATACCTATTTATAATAGTTTTTGAGATATTTCAGTTTTTCTTATTTTCCATACTTTTTTACAGAAATAGTCTTCATTATCATAGTAGCCATGGCAAAAACAATGTAAAAGAACATTTTTCTGTGTGTCAAATTTATAACCGCAATCGCTTCTTTTGGTTTTTATGTAGTGTAGTTTGGTTTTTTTTGCATTCATCTTATATTGTAAAATGAATTTTCCAAAGAATGAGTTAATAGATATGATTTATACAATAGGAGAGGCTCAAAAAAATTGCCTTCTTGCTCAAAGAATTTACAAAATGAAGTATCCTGATCGACGCCAGCCTAATACCCATACTTTTCAAAACTTAATGCAAAGATTTGATTCTTCTGGTACTGTTGATTATCCAAAACGTAAAGTGGTCAACAAACCAGTAACTAATGAAGAAAAAGAACTACAAGTATTGTTAAATGTTCAGGAAAATTCTTATATTGGTAGCAGTCAGTTAGCAGCATTATGTGAAACATCACAATCCACCCCTAATCGTACTACCAAGAAATATAGGTATCATCCATATCACATGGAATTACACCAAGAATTGCATGGACAGGATTTTGAAAGTCGTGTAAACTTTTGTCGTACAATAAATGCGGAGATTAAATTAAATCCAAATTTATTATGCAAGGTAATGTTTAGTGATGAAGCTACTTTTAGAAGTAACGGTGCCGTAAATAGACGCAACATGCATTATAATGCCACAGAAAACCCATTTTGATTTAGAGAGGTGCAACATCAAAACCACTGGTCATTAAGTGTTTGGTGTGGTATTCATCATAATCGAATTATTGGACCCCACTTTTTTAATGAACCACTAAATGACCATAGTTACCTGAACTTTCTACAAGAAGAACTACCCCAACAGCTTCAAGGTCTCGATAGGGATGAGCTCGACAGTATGTGGTTCCAGCACGATGGTGCGCCTCCGCATTACCATCGTGAAGTTCGTGCGTTTTTGGACCAACGATATCCGCAAAAATGGATTGGACGTGGGGGTTTCATTGAGTGGCCACCAAGGTCTTGCGACATCACCCCATTAGATTTCTTCCTATGGGGTTATATTAAAAATAAGGTGTATGTTAATCCACCAACAACAGTGGAAGATATGCGAAACAGGATTAGGGATACCTGTAGAACAATAACGCCACTAATTTTGTTCAGGGTCCGAGAAAATCTGTAAAAAAGACTAAATTTGTGCATTGCACAAGAGGGTCGTTTATTCGAACACTTATTAAAAAGAAATAATTAATCTCAGTATTTAATAGGTAATTTTTTTGTTTCAATTTAGTATAAAAGTAAATATGTATTTGCCTTGTCGTTATTGTTGTGTTAATTTTTTCACATTATGTTTAATTAAACTATTGCCGTTGTAATATAACGAATAATGTATTTCATCATATTTACACATTCTGTTTGCTTCTGTAGTTTCTTTTTATTATTTTACATGGCTACTATGATAATGAAGATTATTTCTGTAAAAAAGTATGGAAAATAAGAAAAACTGAAATATCTCAAAAACTATTATAAGTGGGTATAGGATATATTGAACAAAACTTTTAGAGTTTTTATTACTCTATTAAATAACATGAAAATATATAGGGTGTACCATTAAAAAAAAAAGATATTTATTCATTTAAACTTGTTCAAATTTGAGCCGATGTGTTCAACACCTTGTAGCTTTTATTTCAAATATTAGGTAAAAATTATGTTAACTTGTCCTTGGCCTTGCTAAATTCCAAATTTGAATATATTTGTCACAAAATTGAAAACGTTATTTAGGATTGAATTGATGCTTGAAAATGTGACTTTTTTTCTTTAAACTTAATTATCTCAGAAACTATAAAGTTTTGTTATAGTAAACCCTTAATAAAAAAGATTTAAAATTATAAGCTAAATCGAAAATACGATTCGTATATAGGGTGTTCTATTTAAAAAAATACAACTTTATGCTGTCCTAGTTTTTTGGCTCACCCTGTAGAGTCCTAAATATTTTTAAAATCTGCGTAAAAATAAACTGTATCAAACAATAAATATAGTTTCTTTGTTAATTTCACCGAAAAGGCACAAACCTACTTCATCCAATCGTTGACTCACCCTGTATATGTCTCATTTCTTATCAAGTCAACCACCCTCCCAGACACATTTTTATCGCATTTAAGTTCGCTTTGTAGTACAGCATTTTAAAGCTTGAAATATCAACTTTTGTCGATTTTTGATTTTTTGTGTTTTCAATTAAAATAATACAATTGTTGACTGATTGTACAAAAAAATCATTGATTGTTTCAGCAATATCCTGCGGTTCATCCAGACCTCCAGACCATCAACAACAATATTTTTTGGCGCATACGTTTTCTTACTGTTCATATTTTTATTGATTATTTTCCAAAATGTCATGTTTTTATTTTCAGGGGAATGAATGAGATTGGTATTAAAATCTCTCTTTGCAATTCGAATATTCCTTCTGTGACTTGCCTATATCATTCCTCAAGTCAAAACTAAACTGACCACAAAAGAAAACAAGTCCTTGAATCTCACTCTACTATTCAATAACCTCTCCATAAACTTGAAAAAGTTTTAATTACTGTCTTTTGGTAGACGATTAATTAAATAAATTTGTAGAGCAATTATGTTAAATAATTTTGTCCTAATGGATACAATCTAAAAACTCTTGTCAACTGACTCCATTGCGCTTTAAACCTGAGCATTCATAACATGTAACCATACTGTAGTCATTAAAACAAAACAAAAACATACTGCCTCGTGGTTGGTCATCCAAGTTTCACTAATACGTACGATATCCGGATATCCCACTTTATGCAGGAAAACTTTAAATTGATCTTTCTTGGCCCTGATATTTCTAATGTTTAGATTAAGGATTGATACATTATGTGTGTGTTTACCAACGATCCCTTTGTTTAAAGATATTTCTTTGTTCCTGGTATCTTCCTTCTGTCAGTTTACAACGTTTGACGTCTTCCGACACTCAATCGCCTTCTATTTCGATCTGTCCAGAGATTTTCTTCCAGTTCTCTACCTCTCATCTCTCGGCCGATTCCTTCTCTCCAAGACGTGGTCTTCCTCGTTTCCGTCGTCCATGAGGTGCCCACTCTAAGATCAGTCTCTCCGCTGGCATTCGCTGTACGTGTCCATATCATCTCAACTGATGGGTTCCAATTTCCTCTACGATTGAATGCTGCACGTTCATAATTTGTCTGATTCTGTCGTTGGTAATTCTTTCCAACCTGGATCTTCCGGCTGAGCACCTCCAGAAGTCCATCTTTGTAGCTTCTAGTTTCTTTTTAGTTTGCTGTTTCAGCGTTCATACTTCGCAGCTATAAGTCGTTATCCTTTTGACAATTCTGTTGTATATTCGGTGTGGAAATTGTTTTGTTCCACTGTACACTGTTGAGGAATGTGATGGCTCTTCTTCCTTGATTGTTTCTTTCTTCTATTCCCCTGTCCATACCTACGTGTTTTGTGATAGTCCTAGATATTTATACTTGTCGCAGTGTCTAATTACTTGATTATCTCCCAGTATCAGGTCTCTCTGTTCGTCACCAATACACATATATTCCGTTTTCCTATGTTTATGGCCAATCCCGATTTCCTGTACTCTTCGATTAATTTCGTCGTCATATATTCCATATCTTGTATTGTTGTTAATCGGTATGCTCATATTTTTGCATTTTCTCTTTCAGCTTTTTAGCGTCTGTTCAAGTTATATCTTAAATAACGTAGGGAATAGATAACATCCCTGTTTGAGACCCTTTGTGATGTTAAAACCCTCTGAGGTACTTCTTCCAATTCTGATCTTAGCTGTAAAGTTGTAGTACATCTTTTCACCGCTATAATTAGGTTGACGTTCAGGTTTGTGTTCTCTAATGCTTCCCATAGTTTGTTTTGTGAGACACTATCATACACTTTCTTCAGATCTACAAACACAAAATGTATTTCCTGTTTTGTGGTCATTTTCTTTGCTATACTTTGTGTGACGCAAAAAATGTGATCAATCGTTGAACTTCCTGGCTTTTAAAATATCATTCTTTATATTCTCATCGACTGCTATTTGGAAGGAGTTGAAAATTTTCCAACGATTTTTAGTTGGTATCACAGCAAAATCGCGATTCTGATATTTTTTTAACAAAATAGTCATTCAGAATGTCACTGAAATGGTGGTTTTATATACGTTTTATTTTTAGCCGACAAGTCTAATGTCTTGTCATCATTTTCTACGAGTTAGTTTTTTCACTGGCATCCTTAATAATATTCAGTTTTGCCTTCACTTACTTTTCGTAAATCGATGCTTTTGTAGCAGAAGCAGACCAATAAGATTCTGGCCTTTTTGTCCAGAGCTCAAATTTTTTGTTATTATCATGTTCGTTTAGAAGATAGTAGAAATAGCATAATAAATCGATATCAAAATTTGATTCGTGCCAGTTACAGAGATGCCAATTTAAATAAAACCGTGTAAAAACCAAGAATTTGTATATTTTCAAACTTTAAATATATTTGTATGATAACTTTGTCACATTTTTGTAAACAAATTTTAAATTTAAGTGCCTTCACCATTTAGTCAGGAGAATATAATGTTTGTATTGTTAGCCAAAGCTTGTGTAAGTTATTGTATAAAGTATAGGTAAAATTTATCACTGGAGTTAGTTATATATCTTTTGAATAGAAACTCTGGATAGGAATCTTTTTTTTTTATGATACATATAATCCTATTACTAGTTTATTATACATTTAATTCTCATAAACTTTATAGTTTTTAAGATAATGGGATTTAAAAAAGAAAGTCACATTTTCTAGCACTATGTCAGTAAAATTTGTTGTATTAGACTATTCTACTGAATTTACAAAATTTGAAACTTTTCTTATCAAAGTTGGGATCCAGCGAAAAGTCATGACAAATGACTAATCAAACTATATGACAAAAATTTTACATACATGTACGAATTATTTACACTCTTTACGATGAAAATTTCTCTTTTCTGTTGCAGTTTCTTATCAACGATGTCGTCTGGACACCGACTGCAGTGAAAATTCGTTTTGTTATGGGAATGACAACACCAGGATAGGTTTGTGCAAATGTCAGGCTGGTTATGAATTATTATTTAGAAATAGAACATATTACTTGTGCCTTAAACGTAAGTACAAAAATAATTTATATAAAGAGAGAAAATTATTTGTGTCAACAGTCCAGTGCTTCAATAGAGTCAAAATCTGGCAAAATCAAGAAATGACGATTGTGTAAACATTTTAATTGGCAGATCGCCTATTTTGTACTTGTGAAATATGACCTGACTTTTTTTTGGTGGTCTCAAGATTCATTGTTATGTCCTATACTGCAATCTAATAAATTTTACCATTTCCCCTAAAATATATTTCTATCTTTTGACATATTTATACATATATACAAAATACCGCCAGCACAAAACAATAAACCATTTCGAAGAGTACAAAACTGTGAGAAACAGAATCAACAGTCAAATAGCTCAACTAAAGAAATAATACTGGGAAAAGTATTCAAAAGACATGGAACACGACCTATATGGAGGACAAAAGAAAATATGGAACATGCTGAGGAACAGAAAAAAAAACAATCAATGAATACGTTCAACTAAGTCCAATTGACAGCCAACAATGGGTCAGCCATTTTAAGGACTTACTCCAGGCACCAGCTACAGAAAACAACGTAGACGAAAACCAACAAGAAATCACAGAACTAACAGATGTTAACATCAGTGAAGCAGAGATGCATCTGACAATTAAGAAATTAAAAAACAGAAAATCACCTGGTATCGACCAAATTACGAATGAGATGCTAAAGTACGGAGGCCACAGCCTTGTCACAGAGCTCAACGTCAGTACCCAACGAATGGCGGAAAAGCATCACAATTCCGATCCACAAAAGAGGATGAAAGAAACAACCCGAAAACTACAGGGGAATCAGCCTACTGAATAGTTCAGCCAAATTGTTAACCAAAATACTGTCACAACGGATCGTAGACAAGTTAGGGGCGTGCGAAGAACAGCAGCAGGGCTTCCGGAATAACCGCTCTACTATCGACGGTATATTTATTATCAGACAGCTGGTTGAAAAATCTATCGAATACGATAAACCGCTGTTCATTTGTTTTGTGGACTTTACACAAGCTTTCGATCGAGTCAAACTGGAACACATAACAGAATTACTGCGAAGAAAACAAGTAGACGAAGCCATCATACGCACAATATATGAACTGAATTCCAAAAACACCATGGTAATTAAAACAAATACCACTCTAACAGAGGAAATCCCTCTATCCATAGGAATAAGACAGGGTGATAGCCTAAGTCCAACACTTTTCAATGTAATCATGGACGAAATCATTGATGAGGTAAAAAACACAAATATTGGGTACCCAATGGGACACAACACAGTTCATATTATATGCTTTGCAGACGATGTTGTCTTGACAGCAGATAGCGAGGACAACTTACAAAGAATGCTTTTCCATCTCAATCGAACAGCCAAACAGTATAATATGAAGATATCTGTGGAGAAAACCAAAGCAATGGTAATAGCAAAAGAACCGGTAAGATGGAAACTAATGGTTGATGACAAACATATCGAACAGGTTGGGAAGTTTAAATACCTAGGAGCACATATAACAAGTAACAGGGCAATAACGGAAGAAGTACGCACACAGGCCAACAAAGCGGCCATGATATCAGGCCAACTAAGAGACATAATCTGGAACAATAAACATATGACGGTTGAGGGCAAAGCAAGAATTTACAAGGTCTGTGTAAGACCGATACCGACCTACGGCGCAGAAACAAGAAATGAAACCACAAAGACAAAACCAATTATGAGAACCACAGAAATGAAAACGCTGAGAATGATCACGGGAACAAGTTTAAGAGATAGGATAAGAAACGCAAAAATATGCGAGGACAGCGGAGTGGGGGATTTTGTGAAGTGGGTTCGAAACCGTCGTAGGCAGTGGAGAGATCATGTGGACCGAATGGATGATGACAGACTAGCAAAAACCGTGATGAGAGAGAAACCAAACACCAAACGGCCGCCTGGACGGCCCCCCAAAAGATGGAGAGGCAGCTGGATTTCGACCTCAAAGGAGGATCGATGAGGCATTGTATAGATAACAGAACTTGGTTCTACCTAAAAGAAGAAGAAGAAGAAGAAGAAGAAGAAGACATATTTTGGAACCAGAAGGGTCCTTAAGGCCAATTATATTTGGATGGATCTTCTTAATACGAATTTTTTGGGTGGAAGTTCGTCTGCCTGACAGAAAAGTTGTTATTAACAAATAATTTGCAGAGAATTGAAAAATTGTTTTTTTTTCTGCGAAAAGATAGACATTTTCGTATTATTTTTTTTTTCGTTAGAAAATATCTAGTAAAATAAGTTTGTAAGTGAAAGTTTCAGAATTTTACTAAAAGACGAGCATTTATGATTGTGATGATATGCATCGTTTAAATTAAATATTTAAATATGAAATTAAATAGTCTCTTTAAAAGGAAGGAACACAATCCAATGAAATTATTGTAAATTTGCATAACATGATGTCAGCTCGCCCAAAACCAGATTTGAAATGATTATTTCCTGCATGGTAATTCAAAAATCAGCTGGAGGAATGTTATTGTTAAAAGAACGATTAAATATTGTGTTGTGTGCATATGTTTTACTGGAAGTGACAAAATTTGAAGGTAGAGACTAAAAAATGCGATTAATATATTATACTATTTGAGACTGTTAAAAAAATTTCAAATTCGTCTTGTACGACCTAGGAGATATGCAAAAAATTAAATGTTACTATTCTTTTCAATAATCACTTCTATACACTGTTTTAAATATAACTTGTTAATGAATTATTGCTAATAATGTGATTTTGAATAAAGATAAAATTTTTATTTAAATTTTAGTTCCTATTTTAAATAATTTTAGTTGCTGCGTGGGGAGAACCATGTGAATTAGATACTCAATGTATAGATAGCCTTGGTTCGTTGGCTAAATGCAATAATGGTGTTTGTGGATGTTCCGAACATACTTATCGGTATCCATGGGATGGAAGATGTCACCGAGGTGTATGTAAGTATACTTGTACTATTTTTTATTCATTAGTACCCATAATGTGGATTATTTGAGGACACTATTTAGTTTTTTCTATATTAAGTTTAGTGTAAACGGTTAGGGTTGCTAGGATAATATATTAAATTTCTTCCATCCAGGGAAAGTTAAGTTTAGCTTATACGACTTTTGTTTTACTGTCGGACTGCTCGTTAGATTTCGTCGCTGCGTTCGACAAAACACGAATAAGAAGAAACTTTATGTTGCTAATTGGTCGAAACGGCTGTGACATTAATTCGATGGTGTCGGCCCCAACGGCGGTGCTATAACTAATGCGTACGAGGGAAATAATTATTTATTTTTAACGAATATTAATATTTTGACGTATTGAAAAAGTTTTGTAAGCAGAAATAAATACAACAAAAGCATTAAACGTCAAAATATTAATATATCACGTGAAAAAAATACATTTTTAGGAAAATAAAACAAAGTAGGTTTTTTATTTATTCGATCTATATTTTTTGAATATTTATAAATAAGAGTCCTGATGCAACTTGAAAAAAATTAACATATCAATTATTATAAACAAAATATATTTGATAATTGCATTTTAACAAAATCCCTCTTGAGTCGTTCTTGATTTTATATATTCTTGTTTTATTATATTGCATTTTAAAGTTATATTGATAGATTGAAAGTGTAGAGATTATCATAACGTCATACTTATACACATTAAAAAAGTACTTCTAGTAACAATTGAAACCATAAACTAATAATATATTTTTCGTCTATTCGAAAAAAAAATACATTTATTGGTAACATTGCGTGATCAAGCAAAAAAATTCCGTTCTATTTCTCATGTCCTTGTTTTAGTACTGGAAGATTTCTGCAGGACGGATGCCAACTGTATGTTGGAAGATGGAACATACGCTTTCTGTACAGATGGTCAGTGCGAATGTAACATCGGTCTAAGACCATCTGCAGACAAAACAACATGCATAGAGACTAGAGCTTTAGGACACAACTGTACAGACAATTATCAATGCTCTCTTATAGAAAATAGTGTTTGTAGGGAAGTCTGTAGATGTGCCGTGGGATATGTTGTTAGCAGGAATGGTACTATGTGTTTAAAAGGTAAGTCCTTATACAGATAATAAAAAAGAATAACCCCAGAACGCTTACAACAAGGTTTCGTTATTTACATTACAGAGCTGTAGTTCATAGACCAAAGCTGGAGAACTGTAAAGATAATTAATGTCGGTAAAATACACTCTATTTTTTCTCCGTGCGGGTTTCTATCATGATTTTGTCACTGGAACTATATTGACCGAAGAGCGAAATTTGCAAAAAGTCCATTGCATGTCAAACACAAATTATATTAGGGTTTCGTAGCCGTTGTACCAAAATAAATAATGCTCAGCGCCCAAGCTCAAAATCGTACTGTTTTCAGCTCTTGTTTCCGAAGCTAAAATGATTCGAAAAAATTCTTGAAAATTCGGTATTTTAAGCTTGAAAATATATCTTGAAAATGACATTTACAATATTCTTTTTAATGACCTAGATCAACGGTTTTCAAACCCGTCATAGTATATTTTGATTACATTGTAAAATTTACAAATAATAATCAGATGTTTTTATTTAACGACCAATTCAGACACACAACTGGCATTCACTATATATATATATATATATATATATATATATATATATATATATATATATATATATATATATATATATGTATATATATATATATATATATGTATGTATATATATATATATATATATATATATATATATATATATATATATATATATATATATATATATATATACCCATACTTTTCTAGGTCTGTGCCTCCTCTCGGCTCGCTGTCCTGTTTCTCCGGTGTGTTGTTTTTGGTTTGGTTTTGAGTAGAGTTTGTCATGTATTTGATATGTTTTGTGCATCCTCTCTGGTTAAAGTTTTTAGTACTTTCTATTTCGAGAGCTTCTCTGATGATGGGCGTTCTATAGTGCTTTATGGGTGCGATCTGTTTGGTTTCCTAGAAATTTATACTGTGACCTGTCTCCTGGTGATGTTGGAACAAAGCTGATGTCACTTGCTTATTTTTTTATGCCATTTTTATGTTCTTGAACCCTGGTAGAGATTCTTCTGTTTGTTTGGCCAATGTATTCTTTTTCGCAGTCACTACATGGGATGCTGTACTGGTTTTCCAATGGTATTCTGCCTTTTGGAATACCCAATAATTTGTGCATTGTTGTTTGTGGCTTGTAAATTGGGCATATGTCATGCTTCCTCAGAATATGTTACACCTTTTATGTATGGCAGTGTGGTTTTTGGTTTGGATTTATCATCTTCTTCTTTTTTCTCTGCTATTGCATTTGTGTTCTGTTTTATGGCCTTTTTAATGTTGTGTTCTTTGTAGTTGTTGTTTTAGAGCTGTTGTGATATTGTTGAGTTCTTCTTGGGGGTTCGTGGGTTTAGTTAGTCGCAAGGATCTGGAGATCAATGTGTTGACTACCGATTGTAACTGTGATGGATGGTGGTAAGGTTCGGCGTTCAGGTATCTGTTTGTGTGTGTGGGTTTTCTGTAGACCGTATAATCGATGCTTAGGTCATCGTTTCGGTAATTAAAAGGTCAAGGAAAGGTAGCTGCTTGTAGACTTCGACCTCCCGGGTAAGCTGCCTGCGGTGATGAATGCTGTTTAGTTCCTCTAAAAATATGTCTAGGTTGGATCGTGTGATCATATAATGAAGATGTTATCCACGTAATGTTTCCAGAGGAATGGTTTTGTTTTGGTTTTTCTTAAGGCTTCTGTTTCGAAATATTTCATATAAAGGTTTGCGATGATTGGTGGTTGCGAAGATCCCATAGGAGCACCATCTGTTTGTCGATAGAAGTTATTTTCATAGGAAAAGTATGTGTTTTTGAGGCAGTGTTCGGATAGGCCGATGAACTGATGTGGGAGATCCACGTTTATAGCAATCTGTTCTCGAGCCTAATCAATTGGTATGCTTGGGTGCAAGGATTTGATATCCAGACTAGCAAGAATGTCATCTTTTTACAGTTTTAGGCCTTGAAGTATGCTGGCTAGGTGATTCGAATTTTTCAGGTATGAGTCTACAATTTCGGTCGCCGGTTGCACATTTTGTGCCAGGTATTTTTCGAGTTGTTGAGAAGGTGAATCTACTGCACTTCCTATAGGTGCGCCTTCTTTAGGATCTTTGGTTGTTCATTTAGTTTGGGACGATGCACTATTCGATTTCATCTCCTAGTTTTTTCAGTTTTGATTGTTTTTGTCGTTTTTTCGAGGTACCTTGTTGGATCTCTTGTAACTTGCTTGTAAGTATGATCTTGAAGAATTTCTGTCATCTTCTTGCTTTTATATTCTTCTGCGTTCATGACTACAGTGGCGTTCCCTTTGTCTGCTGGTAGGATAATGATGTTTTTGTTGTTTTTAAGATTATTTATATATATATATATATATATATATATATATATATATATATATATATATATATATATACATAAAGATCACCTTTATTTATTTATTATCAAAAAAATATCAACAGAGTCCACTGAAGAAGATCTTTTTCTAGAAGGAAATCAACCTCAATTAAATAATAAAGGCTTTCATATAGGAGAAATTGATGGATATATTTAGGCCTGCAAACGCCATTTTTGACATAAAATTTAAAATATGTCAATTTTTCACAAGTTTTTTTATTTTGGATATATTATGCAATAAAATGTTATCATCTAGCTATTTTGTTAAACGATATATTCTGAATTTAGGCCGTAGTTAATATTATTTTACCTATTTAATCATTTTGTATTGTACTTTTAGCTGCCACTTACTTTTTCGATACTTGTGAAGAAAACGATCAGTGTTCCGAATTTTTAACTAACAGCCTCTGCGTTAACAGAAATTGTACGTGTGAAAATGGTTTCCATGGGTATGAAAACAGATGCGTTAGATCCGTTGATATCGGAGGGGCTTGTAGAGGTAAGGCGTCTTATTTAAGTTAAAAACATTAATTTATATTGTGCAATCCACTGGAATTACATTTATCTTTTTCTATAATTTTTGGTGTCATATTAATTTTTTTATAGCTTTACACGTATTTTCTTTATGAATTTATATCAAGCATTTATATATTGTATATAAAACATATTGTATAACGCATTCCTTATTGGTTTATTAGTGTTTTTATAATAAAAGTTTTAAAGATTTTGAATTTCATCAAACCATTATTTTCCAGACCAAGAGTAATATGAGCGAATTTGGTGTTCTGGTCGTTTTTTCACCGCCCCACCCACGGGTCCATCATTACTATAGATCATTAATAAAATTTTCTTTAAAATTACAAATAATATCAAATTAAATTTCGAAATATTGCAAATTTTAAAATCTAGCTTTTCAAGCTTTTTAATGGTTTAAAAATGAATGAGCACATATAGGGAAAAATTCTTCACAGCTAAGCTAGGGAAGTTTACGTTTACTACATTTACAGAGCACTAGGTTATATTGTTCTCCATTACTGCCACTTTAATTTGGTGAAAATGTTATTATCAGATGAATATATTTTTTCTTTTTTATTGTAATTTTGATTTTAGTTCTCCCACTACAGCACTTTTGACAAAATGTGGCTCTAGGACTTGCATTGTTTTTATTTTTGTTTGTGTGTACGACGTGTCGACTAGGTTGTATCTCTAATGGTTATCAAGTATAAACTGAATGTTTTAACTTACGGCTACGAGTTTATATAGTGGTTGTGTCCACTGAAGCGTGAAATTTGTCCCTTCACTGTACACACCTGTATGTGATCAGTATAGACATTAGACATATTAGTATAAGAGAACTTATACTCTAATATATTATTACACTAAATAGGCAGATGCCAAATCTCACTCTCCCCTATAATGGTGTCATCGATATCAATTATATGTATCTCATATTGGAACCTCGTAGTTACAGGATCTATCGATGAAAGTTATGATAAACGAGAGAGAATAAAGAAAATGCTTTTGGTATATATTATCTAATATCTGATAAAACTTGCGACAGCCAAGTGGCGGGTCCAAAAGCTTCGAATTCCGGAAAATAGACCTGACAGCCTCATACACTAGGAATATGAATCATGTTGGCACCTCTACCCCCGTCTATAACTCGCGTTCGCTTGCAATCGGCCCTCCCAAGAGCTTTAAATTCAGAAAAATAGATCCGACCCTGCCTCTTACCTAAGAATGTGAATGTTGTGGGCATTTTCTCCCCTCGTGGACAAATCGTTTGCGATCCCCCCCCCCCCCCCCGAGCTTCAAATTTAGAACTGCTAGCTTCTTCCCTATGTCGACAACTTGTTTTCACTATGGCTATATTCTTTTGAGTAATTATCAATTGATCAAAGTGAACAAAGTGAAACTGATAACTTCATGTTCTTTTGAATATGTTTTACTTGTCATTGGGCTGAAGTGATCATGATTACTTCAAGTGATCGAAGTGAAAGTGATAATGACTCAAAAGAATAGCCCATATTTTTACGATATCACTGCCCCCCTCCCCAAAGAGAGAGGCTGGATCCTCCGCTACAACAGCCTGTTGTGGAATGTTTTAGTGTGAGACGTGTTGACCATGTAATGTGCCATCGAGTAAATTCAATGCAGACTCAATTCGGGCTATTGTTAATTTCGTTGGTGTGAGTCTGGAACTATACATTCATTTCTTCATTTATTTCTATATTATAATAAACCCAAGTGAGCAATTCAATTTAAATACATGATTTAATTTATTTTATAATTATTTTTAACTGAAATATAAAATTCTCCAATAGGGTTTCTAAAAATCGAATTGTTCAGGCATAAACGTATATAAATTATTTTCTTTTATGCTAATATTATAATAGAAATACCTACCTTTTAAACTTTGCAACCTAATAACTAAAATATCTTTTGTTATTGGAATAATTCAACCTGACAAAATGGTTATTTATCATTAAAATTTATTTGCAGTATTGAAAAGTAAGTAAAATACAAAGAAATATGTAGGTCGTTAACTACGTTTAATAGGTTGCATTTTTCTCCTTCAGACCGTTTAACGAAGAGGTAAATAATTGTTTTCTTGCGAATCTCACTCTGATTTTTTTTCAGAGATGTTGCTGACATCCTACAATATTGCAAAACAGCAATTTGTAGAAAAGTTGTGTACTGTTAATGTATTTATTGTTCCGATTTTTACTTGGTAAAGTATTTCAGTGTAACTGCCTTCTGGTTTCCAGACTCCAGCCTCTTTTATCTTCCCAATCTTCAGGTTGCAGATTTGCTTTCTGACATTTATTTAGGTGCATTTAAGTATCCCTTTTTCTTCCTTTCATCCTGAAGAAAATACTCAATTTCTTAAAGGAATGTAGTATTTACTTCCATTATTTCTGTTATTCGATCATTCGTGATTCGTTGTATTTTTGAGATACAAACCCATCTTTTCTAACTGTCCATTTCCAGTGCCTATAGACGTTGGTCCGGGTTTCTTTTTACAATTGGCAGGTCTCACAACAGTACTGTTACAAAATACACAAATTTTTCGTGTGCACCAATTTTTTGTCTCTTTCTAAAAAGATATTTTCTGAGGGGCAATGCATAGATGTCTTTGTTCGGTTAACTGTGAGACCCTATTTTTCATGTCTTGAAATAGTTTGCTCGCCATAAATTTTCCTTATTTTGGAGTATCACTATTTCGTCATCAGTTAAATGAAGGGTGTAGAATGTAGTCTTGTTCAGGGGCGGGGGTGGTACGGACGATCCTCCCCCCCCAAAAAAAAATTTCAAAGTCAGAAAAAAAACTTCGCGATTATAGATTCAAGCTTCCAAATGCTTATATAAACACAAGCCCTTAGTCTCGTTGCCTATTCCAAGGCAGGTTTGTCTTCATTTTTTTTATTCAGGTATATTTTGATTAAACTTTGTAACGGATAACAGCTTAAGATCTTTTGTAACTGGAAAACTTCCAGTAACATTGTTTTCCCTTTTAGATTTTAGATGTTGCATTTTCATAAATTTCTTTAATGGCTGTTATTATGATGATATTTATTCGAGACTTCTCCAACTGCTAGTCAGTTGATTCAAATCATAAAATTCAACAGATACATATACACATGAGGTTTTTCCACATCCTGCGGAATTGGATTGAGACCATGTTAAGTCAACAAATAAGAGGTGGGTTTACCGATTTTTTGCTATTTTTTCCCGTTTAGGCTGGAAATATACGACTAGCGGGGAATCAGGCTTGCTCCTCAACTTCATGGGGTCCCCATTCTTGCTCTATTAAATTTTAAAGTATTTTCCTGTAGATTCGAATTAGTGCTAGTAACCGAACTGAATTTGTAATTTGGGCATTCATTTCTAGTTCCTTTTTTGTGAATTAGTTATCTATGCTTCGACATTTGGTCGATTTATGCATCTTATGAATAAATCGATAATTTTTGTGGTGTAACCGTAACTGATTTGCTATATTAAACATTAAAACATTTTTTTGCATGTCGTACTACTTTGACTATGTGCTTACCAAAAATTCAAAGCAAGAAGATGCAATATTAAAAGTAAGTTAATGTTTAATCTGTTTTTTTTAGGTACTGCAGAATGCATTCCAAGCCCTCAGTTTCAAAATATAGCAGACTGCATTGAAGGTGTATGTCAGTGTCAACCTGGAGTAACAGATGAAAGGTTAAACTGTAACAATTTTAGTTTTAAATTTAGTGTAAATATTTTCTTGATAGGTTTTTGTTTAGGAATATTTAATTTATTTTTGTAAAGGGTGTGTTGTTATTTCTTGAATATTGTGTGTATTACTTTTTTAATAAACATTTTTAGAAAAAAAAACTTTTACTTTTTATTAATGGTATAAATTAATTTCAAGAAACTTATTAGGTTTGATTTTCTCTACGTATATGTAGAGGGTAATAGTTTTTATATTTTTCATAATTTTACTGAAATTCTTACCTTACTTATTACACTACCGTTTCTAATCATTACCTTTGATGGTAATTACTCGGAATAGTGGAAACATCGATTTTTCATGCTAATTTTTTGCATGTTTTCTATTTTTGGGCGGTTGAAAACAAATCTGAAGTGTTTTTGGACCCAAAATATTTTTTTTTGCTTTCACTCTGTATTTTTATATCTTTCTCTTTAAATTTTATCTTTCCACTAAAATATATTTTGAATAGTTAGGATATTCTCCTTCTAAATTAATGTTCGGCTAAATAGCCAGGGAGATGAGAGTAAAGCCGATCAAATTTCATAACATTTGCACCAATTTCAAAAAGAAGCAACCTTTTATGATGTCACAGATACTATTAATCTATTGCTAAAAAGCATTCTATTCTTAGGGCAAAAGAATGAAATACTGAACTGATTTTAACACAACTGTAATTTTATGATCGTTGGTAACATCTGGCAACATTACATTTGTTTGGCGACATGGCCGACATTTGTTTATTGTTTTATCTGTTCGATTTTTCGTCTTTTCTGTTATATTTTATCAAAATATTAGGTGTAGTTTTATACAAAATGTGCTGTTTTAGGATGTGCAAATATGTTTTAGTGGAAATGGTGAAATTTAAATGAATAGGACGGAAAACACGCCTGAAAGTGATTTTTTTTGGAAGCTTATATGCGACCGCCAGCTTAGTGTTCTACGACCTCAAAATAGAAGCGTATGCAAGAAATCAGCAAAAAATTTGGTGTTTTCATCGTTTCCAATAATTACCAATTTCTCATGTTTTCTAACTATTAAGAAATTCGGCAACGCAGCATAATATACTTATGAGGTTGAAATTATTGGATTAAATGTTTTCACAAAAATGAATATTTCTAAAAAATTTTTATTCAATGATAATAACATAGAAAAAACAAAAAATAAAAAGTTTCTTAATAAACTTTTAAATAACAGTATAACAATTAACAACGCTTTTAAGTACATGTCTCACAACTTTTTTGGTCAATTGTTATTTAAACTAGAACACTGAAACATTCTTTAAGGGCATTAGAGAGATTAGCGTTTTTATTTACAATTTTCTGCAAATTATGTGTTCTTCAACAGATTGTTTGTAGTTTGCACTCTTAAGCATGGCTGAAACGATGTTGATTTTATTTGCTTTGCGTCATAAAACTCATAAACATCGTATTTTTCTCCTATTTAGCATCAAAAGTTTTGAATTAAGAGCCTCCAGTGGACCTCCATATTAGGCATGTAATTAAACATGGATCGATTAACAATGATCACAACTGCACATGTACAGAACCATCTGCTGGCAGGAAGTCATTTAGATATTTCCACTAACAATAGTGTTTTTTTTTTAATTTAGAAAATATCACAAATGTGAATGAAATAACCATTCTTCTGAAGGCTTTTGAAAACTATCTTAATCAACTCGACATATATAGATTGAAATTATTTATGTAAATCTTGCAGAGAAGTACCTAAATATGGAAAAAGACTAATTTCGATGTAAGTTCACATCATGCGATTTTGAGAAATATTTACTCTAATTCTTCACACGAATGTGTAGAGAACAACTTTAAGGGCAAAAGTTGATACATTTCAGCATCAAAAGCAACACCGTATCATCCACACTTTATATAAGAGGGAATATTTCAGTGTTCTTTGTAAACATATTCAAGAAAAACATAAATAACTTAGAGCCTATAATACTAATATGGCATCGATCCAGTATTAAGTAGATTTTTGATAAATATACCTATATACAAATGATATATAAATTTATCTATATTTCTAAAATTTGGCGCCGTAAGAAAATTCATAATTTCATTGATATAATTAAGAACTTTTGTCAGATAAATATTTAACAAAATTCTAAAAAAATCGATAATAGGAGTTTAGGAAAAAGAACACTTAACGTCGTCAAACTTTAGATTTATTGCTGAAATATATTTTTCTTAAAACGAAATATGACAGTACCATCGTAAATTCCAGTTGCATTTTTAGATATTGTAAGTGAAACTCTTAACCAACACCAAGAAGTTAGTGTTGAAATCGATTCACAGCTATGCTTCCCAAAATTAATAAAAAAACTAAATTTAAGTATTATAGTTACTAAGCACAATTAAAAGGTGAACTAGGTCAGATTCATATCAATTCAAGCTAATCAAATAAAAACCGTTACAAGGTGGATGAACGTTTACAAAAGTGGTAATTTTGAAGAATTTGGTACTAGCTCGCTGGTGAAGACATAGAGACCTTTAAATAGTACAAATATCAGCTGCCTAAATCATTTTAATTTAAAAAATAAATTCAGAAACTGCTAACTATATTTATATAAATACTTCTTACAGGAAAGGATTCGAAGTGTCCTGCTCTGATTTCGATGAAATTTTTGTTTATTGTAGACAACATGAAAATAAGTTTTAAGGGGAAAAAATTATTCCTAAAGTTCACCATCAAAAACAGTTTTTTTAATTACAACTGAAGTAATTAAGATATTTTTACAAAACGAAGTCAAAATTACTTATTTGAAAGGAACTGAAATAGTGGTTTCATCCCCACGAATATGATTCCTTTTTTATAAGGGTAAATCTGCACTTTTTTTCACCTACTTCAATTCTAAAAATTATGAAATTAAACGAAATTTTTTAAAAATATTTTTTTTGTGAATCACATGAGTGACATTTTTGAAAAAAAACTAATAACACATCTTCACAAAATAAAATGGAAATTACTTTTTATTTGAAATGAAGAAAAACTATGATAGTCTCATCCCAATGGATATGATCACTTGTTTTTTATAAGGATAAACCTGCGCTTCCTTTATACATTTTAATTATAAAAATTAGGAAATTAAACATAATTTTTTGAAAATATTGTTTTTATGAAGAACATAAACGACTAAAATTGATGTATTTCCAGGTTTTTGAAAAAAGAATAATAATAAAAGGAAGTAACCCCAAATACTTTTTTTATATCTCAAGTTCTAATCGAGATATCTTCACAAAGCAAAATGAAAATTATTTTTTATTTAAAAAAAAAGAGTCGTTTCATTTCCACATATATTAAACCTTATTTTTAGTAAGGATAAACTTGCACTTCCTTCACGTATTGTAATTCTAAAAATTATAAAATTTAATGTAATTTTTTGAAAATGTTTTTTTTTTCTAAATAACACAAGCGAATAAAGTTGATGTATTTCTAGGTTTCCGAAAAAATAAACTAGTTTAAAGGGGTTACCCACCCCACTTTATTTTTTTTTGCGATAAAGGAAATATTTTTGTGTTCTCTACAAAATATTAAAGTTTCATCATCACAGCCCGACACATAGGGTACCTTCATTCTGAGAAAAATATTGTATAATTGATCTCTACCATCAATACAATTGCAATATACTGCGAATAATGTCAAATATAGATATTTCGGAATTATATTCTAAAAGTGCAAAGTAACAGTTTAAGAACTGCCGATATACAAACAATGTTGATAAAAGAAAACTCTATTCGAGAGTAACAAAAATAGACATCGTATTTAACCACATAAATTTGAAATTAGTTCTATATACAACGTCACAATTAGACAAGGTTTCTAATATTATTGAGGTCTTCTAAGTGTTTAAGTACAAACTTGTGCATAACAACGCCATCAACAGCGACAAATGAAAACCGTGGTGGAACTTTGGTACTGCTGAATCTAAAAACAAAAAGGAAATATTTAAGCTTTTAGTTAAGTTTTTGAAGGCAAGTTATAGGAAGAGTTTTAAAAGAAATTAATAAAACATAGATACCATTGTAGAACACATTAAAATTATCAATTTTTCCCAGTAATCTGAAAAAGCGTCAGTCCATGTTCAAGAAAAGGGGGCACAATAGTATTGATAATTGTAAGAAATTTTTAAGCACGTTTTCAAAAATAAAAAGAATAGTTAAGGGTAAATAATTGTTTTTTAAATAAAAATATCATTATTTGTCAGTATCAATATGAGTTTCGGAAGATTCTCCCCACAGAGAGAAGTAGTAATGTAAATTTGCCTACCTACAATAGGACGGAAAACACGAACTTTTGATTTTGTTGTTTCAACTAAGTTGTATGCACATTTTGAGTATCAGGGGTATCTAACCTATATTTGGTTTAAATCTTTTTGTGACAGAGGGTGATATTACTGAAAACAGAAGATAAGTTTTTAAAAGAATTTGATATTGGCTTGCGAACACTCCAAGGTAGTGTTGTAATGCTCTCAACGCTATCAGATTTCATTCTTTATAAGGCTGAGTTTCATTATATGCGGATGACACAGCCACTGTTATTGATACAAATCGTGATTTCCATTTGAAACAAATTTAATATTTTTTAAGCAGATATCAGCTTACTGCTAAGTCGAAAAACTAATACCTAATGAATTGAAAATAACGGTGCTTAAGGTTTACAACAAATACAGAAAATCTAATAATTTTTCTTTTAATTTTGGAAGGCACGTGTTACTTACAACTTCTTCACAGATATTTGGATTAATCCGAACAGATCGAGAAAATTGTAATAAGAATATTTATGTTTGCCTAAAATATGAAACAATAAGAGTATAACCTAAAGAAAATTATTTTTCTTGACGTGGAGTATCTAAAAACAGTGTGCATAGTTGTCTACATCTTTTAGATTTGCCAGCCTTCCTGTATTCACCAATTCTTTTTTGAGGATTGGTATAATGAATTATGCAATTTTGTAGACAATTTTTCCTTTCCTAAAATTTCAAATAAGTCTATGTCTAATTGGGGTTTAAAATGTTATCAAATACAATAAATAAAACAACAAAACTGTTATTTTTAAAATAAAAACATTCGAAAGGAATTAAATTAGGAAAATTTTTAAATTCTTAAATGTAGTTTTTAAAAACTACGGAATAAGATTTACAAAGTAAGATATCTCCGAAAAAGAAAATTAACAAGCTTTAAGATAAAGTGTTTTGTTAGCGAGTAGGAATAATACGACCGTATAAAATTATTAAAAGCCTCGATAATAAAATAGACCGGTTGTTTTGAATTTCGATTTTGTTTTTATCCCATTCAAATACTAAGTTTTGGAGTTTTAAAATTTACATCTCGTATAGCAAACAAACACTAATATTTGAGTAATTAAATATTTATAGTTAATACACTTAAATAAACTTTAAAACTAACCAGAAGTAGAAGTAGTAATGCATTTATTTTTGATTACAATAAACGCAGACGTTAACTACTGTTTTGTATTCACGTCAGCTTTTAATTGCAATAATTTTTGCCAGGAAATTTTAAATTAATAATCTATTCATTCACACACTTGCTGATGCTAGATGTATAGGTTCCATAAACATTTAAAAAGAACAAAATAAATAAAACTTTTTTCATTAGGGAGACTCTAGGAACGAGAAAATAAGCATCAAAAATTCGATGTTCTGCAGATACCGGAAAATGAGGGTTATTTGTTTCAAACTTCACATCTGGGGTCTTTTCAAATTATTATCAAGGTACTCTTTTGTTTTTTTCTACCTCTAAAAATAGTAATGATTTAAAATTAAAAAAAAATTATTAACAAATTTATTTAAAATTTCTAGAGCGACAACAGAAATCTTAAAATGGATACCACTGCATCCTTTTCAACTAAGTGGGCAAAACTACGTAGACCTCACGAGTACAGTTAACAGATGAGATTCAGGATGCACACATAAACAAGTAAATAGTAGTATGTACCTTTCTTGGGCCTTTCGATAATACTCCACATGAAGCTGTCAAAGGAGCACTAGGGGGGTAGAAGGAACGACTTTCAAATGCATGTCACAACTCCTTTCAGAATAGCAAAAACACCGATACGACAAAATACTATTTGCACTACCTCAAGGAGTAGCGTCCCCACTTGTGAGAAGTCTAATTATAGATCGACTTCTTTCGGGTCTTACTGACCTCGGCATATCCTATTATGGTTATGCGTGGTCACAAGGGACAAATTTGAGAATATTGTCTACAACGTAGTTCAATGATGACTTGACCATTAAAAAGAATGATGTCAGTTGATAGGACTCAGTGTTAACTACACCAAAGCGACCTTAATCACATTTAGAAGGAAAAGGAAACTTAATCTGAAAGACGTGAAAATGGATAAGAATGCAATTGAGTGGATGTCAGAGGTTAAATATCTGGGACTTATTTTGAAAAATAATCTCCTCTGGAACAAGGGAATGATTAACAAGGTTACAAAAACTTTGTTGGTTGGTAGAAATTTCGAGGGGAAAAAATTTGGGGCACTAACGCAAATATTCTGCAGTGAATGTGCACTGCAATAATGAAACTAATCATTACATATGGCGCAGCGGTCTGGAATAAAAGAAAGAGTCTAGCTAACATAAGAGCCAACGGCCTACATATATTAGCGAAGAGTACGGCAAAGAATACAACCTATATAGAATGATGAGGGATGGAGTCATTAAACAAAGGCCACATCTCTCATCTATAAACTAGTAAACCTGAGACATGCCCCAAGATGAAGTGAAAAATAAGTTCAACTTTGTGAAAAACTTTAACTTCATTAAATGGTATAAAGACAGTTCTAAAACAATAATGCAGCTAGAATAGGAGTGTATGGACCGAAAACTAGACACTTCAAAAGCTTGGGCAAATCACCAAAAATTTTTTATACAGAAATTTACGTTATTAAAAACTGCGTAAAGTTTAATAAGGAAAAAAAACTATAGGAGATAAGAGATCATCATCATTTCGAATAGTCAGCTTTAAGATGGTCTGAGCGTGCTAAACAAACTAGGCAAGAACAACACTGTTACCCCCTGTGGGTGCCGGGACTTACTGGAGTGGAAGGAAATGAAATAGTCGACAAACTAGCAAAAAAAGGAGTTGGAAGTTGGAAAAATTAAAAAGAAAGGAAGAGAATATTTGATTTCTTTTTTTTTTTTTGAGCGGAACTTTTCTGTTTATTGTGAAATTTACTATATGTTTTTACTTACGTCCAGGAAGCAAATACATAACAAAATATAGTGTATTTTCCATACAATCTATAACAACTGTACTCTTAAAATTAACTCTGATAACAAAAAAATCAAAAATTATCAAAACTGAAAAATAAGAAGAGAAATTAATCAATAATTATATTAAATAACAATAATTGACCCTAAAATCCAACACACAACTTAATATTTTAACACGGTTAATTTAGTTCTCAATGAGAGAACAAACTATTGTTAAAATCAATTTAGGCATAAATTTTACTTGGTAAAAATCAGTTTTGAACTTAATTGTTTGATAATTCAGAAATTAATAAATTGCAATTAGTGGATCTTAACCTCTGATGTTGGGGGGGGGGGGAGACTAAAATACAGTAACTCAAAACTCAACAAAACTACCAATAATAAACGACTTTCCATCACAAAATCCCAAAAAATTAGCAAAAATAAATTGAGATGGAAGTCTGCAGCTGCTTCAGCCGAATCAAACCAGCAAAAAGTGAAAGTGAAAGCAAAATGGCTTCATTTATAACCAAGACCCTGCTTGCGCATTATTTTGTTTCTGTTAGATGAGTTCAATTGCCACATTTGAAAGAAATGCTCAAAAAGAATTATACTGGGCAACAACAGTCGGCTGAAATAAATTTATTGCACAAGCCAATTCAGTTATTCGTTGGCATTTTCTGCTCAAAAATTTAAAATAACTGCCCCAACAGTTGTTTTTTAAATCAAAGAAATACATTTCAAATAAAGGAATAATTTTCCTGCAACCCAAAATACATTACAATTTCGCTCAAATAGTATTAGGCAGGAAAACCAAGATCTATTATAGTAAAAAAAAGTAACAGTAAATTCAGCATCGATAAGAAAATAAGCACAGTGTAGTGATATACCAGAATAATGGTCAAATTTGAAAATAAAATTAATTAAAACTGTAATTATATTGTGCTGCCCAAAACGAGGATATTTGCAAAAATAAGGTAAAATTAACTGAAGTAGCCAATGACTTAGCAGCAGAAGGGGAAGTAGATTTTCACAGAGCATACATACCCATCTTCATACATACGCACTATTTGACGCTAAATATTGACACTATTCTTCCGTAACATAGAATTTATTTTAAACAGGAGCCCAGCTCTGTAAGCATATTTTTTTAACACTTGCTCTCTTTTTCGCTTTCAAAACAAATGCAACAAAGATAAAAGATCCTCATTCTGACATTCACTTTTCCTTTATTTTTATAGAATGCCAGTTCTGTTACATAATTCCCTTTTTCACCCGTTGAAAACCATATTGTATGTCAAAATAATTTTACAAGAAAGAATATTTTATTTTGTTTCCACTTTCTTTACAAACTTGGTAAATCTTTATGTACATTTGCTGAAAAATAAATGTTTTTTTACTTACTTGTACACGTTTGTCCATCTTCACTCACGTAGAAGTCATCCTGTTCTTTACATTTGCATTTTTCAGATCCATCCAATCCGGTACAGTAAGCACCTTCTATACAATGGCTGTCATAAAAGCATTTCGATCCCACAACTAAAATATAATTCAATATTTAGACTGGACAGATTATACCGCGGAACGCAAAAACTATTACAATATTTCTTCCAATTTTAAACGGACAATTTTAGTTTTTGTCCTTTTTTCTCTCACATTACCTCTTACGAAAAAAAGGTAATTTTAAGATAGTAAAGGAGCCTTTAAATATTATATTATTTTTTTTTATTTTATAAGAGACTTATTAAAAAAAATTGGAGTGTTACATTTTGGTGTATTTTTTATAAGGATGCGCATAGTATGTAGATGATTGTACGTTCCGAAAGTGTTCGGAATCCTGCTTGTTCTTTAAGTTGATAATGGTTCATTTGTTTAACTATTCTTTTTATTTTGAGTTTGTATATCTGAGAGAATAAAGTTGATGGGTCTGTATTCTTTAAATGTGTTTTATCTCCTTTAGGGTAGAGTAGCAATATTAGTGTTACTGTGCAGTCCAACGGTATTTCATCTTAGTTTAAACAGTGATCTAATATAATAATTATCTCCATTTTTAAGCGTTTTTGCTCATATTTTATCATTTATACTAGGATTTTATCTTTACCTGGTACCAATATTCTTATGGGGGTACGCACACCCTGCATTTATATACTAAATTAATTTTATCTAATTAAGTCATCAAAGAATAATACTCCTTTCAACTTTATGAATTCGACTTAGTATAAGTGAAATTATGGATTTTCTACATTATTCCCGACAAGTTTCTATTTATAAATTTATTGTTTTGAAAACAAAGCCGTCAAACCATGTTATGATAAAGACATAAAAGTTAACCTATAGAAATCGTAAAATCCTTAATTTGTGCCTCTAATTAGATGTTAACTTATTTATTTCATAATTGAGTTATTTATTCATAGAAGAATGAGACCTGGTTTATTTATATTCACTGAATCAGTGTCTGTTAACACCTGTAGGTAGTGTATGGTTTTAATATATTTTTTTACGATTCCCTAGCTGTAATAGTATCGTAACGACTAGGAGAATTCAGACGCGTTCTTATAGAAATATTATATCTCTTAGTCATCATTGTTAGTCATGTTTCTCTTAAAATTCTAGAATTTTCTTCTAGAATGTTCTATAGGTGCATATAAATAAGTAGGATAGAATTTGTATTTTGACAGTATAAGTGTTAACAAATAGTTATTAAAGAGTGAGAAAGTGTTGATTTATATGGACTCAGTGGGAATATAAATAGAGAGAATATGGTAACAATTGGTGTCAGAAGTGAGGATTATTACCGGATTTCAAGAAAGAAGTCTATAACCTAATTTTCGACAAAGTTCTATAATATTCCATTTGTAAACTCGAAGAGATAGCGAAAAATTGACTTCACCATCGAATTTATTATTAAAAAAGATGCTTACAACAGGATTTTCGCCAAAGTTCTAGAACATTCTATTTGAAAACTAGAAAAGACAGCGGGAAACTAACCTCAGAATTTATCATCAAGAAAGAAGCTTAGAAAAACATTTTCGGCAAAGTTTTAAAACATTCTATTTGGAAAGTAGAAGAGATAAGAAAATACTGACTTTACTATCAAATTTCTCATTAAGAAAGAAATTTAGAACTGAGTTTTCAACAACATTCTAGAAGTCTGTATGATAAATACTAAACAGCAAATTGCCGAAATAGATCAAATAAATAAAATATTGGCTGATTTTATGCACCTTATAGAAGAACGTCGCTAAAAAGCAGAACAACGGCATCTAAAAGAAAAACAAGAAGAATGACAATGAAAGACAAATAGGAAAAAGAAGCTCATCGCCAAAAAGAAAGACAGGAAAAAGAAGCACGTCAACAAAAAGAAAAACGTTTTATGAAAAAAAAAAACAGGTAGAAGAAGCACGTCGCCAAAATGAAAAACAAGAAGAAGAAGAACGTAGCCAAAAAAGAAGAAGAACGTCGCTTTAAAATAAAGATAAATTTTTCAAATGGATACAAAAAGCCATTGTAAAAAAGTTTAAGAAAGATATAGGCGAAGTATTAAAACATTGTGTGCGATAAGTGAAAGAAATAGTAGACAAGAAAGAATCTAAAATGAAGAGCCTTAAGACAGACGTCAATAAAATAAAGAAGCTCCCAACTTACGAGGGTCAAACATCTTGGATAATGTTCAATTAGTATCAATGTGCATTTTGCCTTTATAAATATTTACAAGATATTCGCATCTTTTAAATGCAGTTTTTAAAAGGAATCGGTAAGTAGGAGCAATGGTAAATTATAATTTTTTTATTTAATTAGGGGAGGACATTCCCCATTTATTTTCTAACATATCAACGAATTTAGATCAGAAGGCAAATCGGCAGCATACCTTTTGTAAAAGGATTCCGTTATTAAGTTGTTGAGCCTCTGGATCTCTAGCTCACGTTTGTTTTTTAATCCGCGTTGGTTAAAATAATATATTATAATATATTCGTAATATAAATTATGTTTAAATCATAACATTCAATATTAATAATTCAAAGTAATTACTGGATTCATTCAGTAAAAATTTAGTATTGAATTATGATACATCTAGCGCCATCTGACATGACATTTTCGGAGGAAGAGAAAGATTCAAATCCTTAAATTTCTATTTTAGGGCTGCGGGTGAAATTTTGAATTTATTTACTTAGCAATCATGCTACTTGAAAGTTTTGTTGTGTCTAAAGACCTACAAAAAGAATATTTTCTCTTCCCAAATATAGTTAGATGAAGTGTAAAGGAAATGGAGAAAGTCATGCAATGGAATGGAAATGTAAGTTAATGACAAAGAAGATCTGGAATTTATGATTACGAGATTTCGAACTAAACATTTTTGTATAGATAAATGGGCAGAAAATTTACGGTTAGATGGAAATACAGAAATTGAAATGTAAAACAAAAACAACTCAGATCGACGAGAGGATATTATAGGATAAAAAGTCATAATTCAATACGATTTTCCAAAAATATCTAATGTGAGAAGAAGCATATTATTTTTAATTCCATCTTTAAAAACACATTATTATACGAATATGAGACATAGCAACTTCTTGAATGACGACTTTTAACACTTTCGATAGGTTTCTGATGGGAAACTTAAAAGTTGAAAGAATGGGAATCAATCTAAGCAAAGCAAGTCAACAAAACAATTATAGATAGGTGAGAGATAGAGAAGACAACTTATACGGTATAGATATGTAGAAAAAATAACTTTCTATCATGATCCTAACATAGACACCAACAAGAAAAAGGGGACTAAGAATAATAAATTGGTAACTGAGAATATTTTAAAACTGAATTGTATATTAACTTCATGCTTCATGCTTAAAAAGAGATAGAACGTTTTCGAGAAGCAGGATCTCTCTTTCTAATTTCTGTCAGGTAACAGGAGTATTCAATGATATTTGGAGTATCGTACTTAGCCATGTCTATGGCTTTTACGTAGTTTTACACAACCCTCTCAACTTTGGATACTTTGAAGAATAAACAATGTTATGTATGAACAAAAAATATACTTACATCCGACGCATTTGGTCCAGATCTCGTTGGGTTTATATCCAGATTTACACTGACACGTCCTATTTCCCGAACAGAGATATCCTATTTTGTTACAGTCGCTATATAATTGACAGTGTTCATTTAACTCTAAAATAAAAAATATGTAAAGAAAATTACTACTTAATTAGACTATTGTGATAATTCTTTAACACCCTGTATCCAGTGAATGAAATGAAATAAGAGTTGGAAATAATTTAAACAAAAAAATTGAGTTATTAGAAAGTTAGCCCTGAACAATTTTGATTGTTACGTCACCTCATTTTGAGGATTTCATATTAATTTTGTCATGTCCATTAGTCTGCAAGATATATATATATATATATATATATATATATATATATATATATATATATATATATATATATATATATATATATATAATTTAAAGACAGACTTAATGCGAAATTGTAAAATAAAGTTAGCCCTCAGTGCAGGGAGTGAATTTCTTTTTGTGTACGCAATGGTCTCAAAACACAGTCCCCTCAGTGGCAACTTGAACTTCGGGAAAAAAAAGAAGTCGCACAGTTCTATATCAGGTAAATGCGGTGCTTGCGGAATTATATTGGTTAAGTTTTTAGCTAAAAACTTAATGACGCATTACGCCTAAATAATATTTCCTATTAAGTGTTTCGCCCTCCGGGAGGAATTATTGATGAACTAAGCCTAGATAATACAGGCCGGTTAAATTCTGAACCAGAATCGAGGGTTTTGGTGCGTCGAATCAGAATCCGACTACCAATTTTCTCCATCACGTCAGGATTTCGAGATATTTTAACCTAAAAGTTTTTTGAAGTTATCTAAGATCACTATATGAATTCTCCACAAAAAATCGTAGCAGTAACTTAACTTTTCCTCTTAAAATTCTATTTTAAATCGTTCGTATATCTTCATTTATCCCTGAGAAATCTAACCTGTTTTGACTTGCTCTTTTTTATCTTTGCTTTTCCTTTAATCATCATTCTGAAAATTGGTGTTATATTTCCATGTTGAACCTGTATGTCCACGTTCTATCGTAGCACCATGTGTGAAGCGACGTGTTTAATACCCAATTTTTCAACGAAAATCACATAATATTGACTTTTTAAGATTCCCAACTCACCTACAAATTTTGTAGGGGAGATCTGATGGTTTTCGAGTACCACAGCCTTTACCTGAGCGAGGTGATCATCATCAGTTGATGTTGATGGCCGTCCATGACGCGGATGATCTTCAGCGTCTTACGCTACGTTTACTAATTTACTTAAATTAAACTGTATGAAATTTACCAAAAAATAGTACAGAAATCTAGTGTAAACTAATATTTTAGATAAAAGAATACGATAATCTAGGAAAAATAGAAAAAAATGAAAAATAATTATTACGGAACCATAACATAATGCGCGACCGCAACGACTCGCACTTGCTTTTGTACTCCACATAACCATAAATATAATAAAAAATAATTTTTGACCTTTGGACCCAATTTAGCCTCCCATAGGGACCGGCTCCTGCCTTTGTACCACCTCTTTCAGTCCGGACCTGATCGAAATATCTAAATATGTATTTAAACATTTTTCTCGTATTTAAAAAGCTATTACCTTTTTAAAGTAATTATCATTATTATTAGAAAACTCGTCGTCTTAAATAGGTAATTATTTGCTTGTCAACCATAATGATAGAATAAATATATGTAATAAATTCATACAGTGCTCCCTTTAAATCCATCCATAGCTAATGCCATAGCTATAATTATCTCAGGTATACGTAATTTCGCTGGCATATAGAAAAATATTTTAAAGTCAAGAGAGATAATAAACGCTGTCTTTACCATTGTAATGGTACCTTGTTAACCTGCAGTGTGAAATTCGTTACTTCTTATTGCTTAATATTGCACAATAAATTTTTGTTAATCATCGTGAGAGAAAAACCTCTTAAATTTACAAATTTTCCTGATATAGTTAAAAGATTAAAATAATTATTCATATTTCCTAACATAATACTAAAAGAATTAAACCACAAATGACATGCAAAGATATTCCTAGTTTTAAATAATGAAATATAGTTCTGGGAAATACGTAAGCTAATGTAAATATTCATAACCGAGAAATGTATTAATATTATGAAATATTATTGTAAATATAATTATTTATAATCGAATTAAACTTTCAATTGTGTCCGAGGAATAGTTTACAAGTAATAAATTAAAATAATATTTTTCTACACTATAATACATCCAATTTTACACACTTTGTAAAATTAAACATATAATAATATATTATCTGAAAACAATTCATTGCACAAGACAACTTCAGGAGACCTTTTTTTAACCGACTCCAAAAAAAAGGTTCTAAATTCGACCGCTATATACTTTTTATGTATATACATCAACAAATTATGCCCAAAAACTATTATTTTGATATTTAATATGGCAAATTGAATATAATATGGTGGTTTGAAAACATCACGTTATTTACATTTTTTCAAAATTGGTCGTAGATTACAATTTTCCGATTTTGCAATTTTGAACAAAATATAGGGAAGATCTTCGGGTGTATATTACGGATCTTAAATTAATTTCTTTAAACTCAATATGCATACTAACAAGAAATACATACAATCTTTTTATATGAATCATATTGTATCGGGTAATAATTTGGCGCCGACTTAAAAATTTCTATTTAATCTAAAAATGTATGTTGTTATTTTTGGCTTTTTAGCGTATTTTTCCAAGTCGGTTCAATATTTATATATATATATATATATATATATATATATATATATATATATATATATATATATATATATATATATATATACTTTTAAATATTAATTCAAAATTAACAAAAAATGATAATAAACTATAAAACAATAGTGGTGAAGACCTTAAAAGCAAATATTTTTATAACGTTTATTTGTACCGAATTTATCAAGTGTCTTTTTTATACAGAATGGATAAAAGAACAGATTTTGTAATGAAAGAAAACATATCTTAAGGTATCTAAGTTATGTCGTTTTAAAAGTATGGACAATACTGCAGATGGTACCCACTACTCTTAACACCGACAAATATAAATTCAATGGGGATAGTTACTCCAAAAAAAAACCTGGTCAAGAAATTTAATTCAAATATTTGAATTTCTTCAAAAATTAATTTAAAAAAACTTAAAATAAACTAGTAACGTTTCAAGTGAATCTAGTTAATATTTTTAGGTAAGAAATCTGTTGTTGCTGTGTGTAAATACCATTAGTTATGGGATATCCTGTAAAAATAAATGGACTGTTTACAGTATTTAATACGGATTGTCTTTGATCATTCAGACCTCTACCGCCATAAATGTTTTCAACACAAAATTTTCGTTGATTTTAAAAGATAATTGTAGTATCACCAAGAGTACTATTAGCTCCCAATTTTTATCGAGTATAAAAAATTCAAAAAATATAATAAGTTGTTGTCCAAAGCAAAAGACAACATTTCAAATCTTTAATTGGAAATCTAATTAATTTATTTTTTATTTGATATAAAAAAATTCACTAAGAAGTAAAAATTAAATTAATTGCAGCATCAAGAGATTTTTTTTTTAAATATTTTAAATGCGTGAAAACTAACAATTCCTTTTCAGCTCTTAACCTCCTTAAATAAACTTAGCTTAGAAATATACTCCCTCACGAGTACTCTCTACAACAAAATTTCTCACTCATATCATTAGTAATGTGGGGAGAAGTTATTTCTTAGTTTATTCAGCTTTTATTTTTATGGGTTTCTTTGGAATTCAGTCAAGGCTTTTAGCCTCGTAGTGTAATATTTTAATGGGATTTTTACTACTTTACTACTAACGAAAATCGCATCAAAATAGCTCATTTCTGTTAAAAGATATTCTTGAAATATTTAAAAATATATAGTATCGTCGACTCGAAAAACTCCCTTTTTTTTGAAGCCAGTTTAAAATGTTTCTAATTTTCTTCAAATGACTTACAATATTAAAAAAGTGAATTAGCTACACAATATCAAAATAAGTAAATAAAATTAACAAACCGCTCTTTCCATATGCAAAAACTAACGTGGTGCCGCACACCATGAACAAAAACACGAGCACAACCAAATCGGTGCAGTCCATGACTAAACCAGTCCTTTGACTCTTGACGACCTTTTCTTTCATATTGCGAGGAGAGTCAGCTTAGGCCGGTTATCCTTGGTAAAAGTTTGATCGATCAAGTCGTTGCTTCTGCGTCAATTAACCTAAAATTAAATAATACTGAAAATTAATAACATATATAAATTAGTAATACGTTTTTGTTTATTTTAATTAACTTTAACACAGTTGAAAGTTGTAAAGCTGCTTGCTCCGTTATCCCAGCATCAAACCCCGTTTTACCTGAATTAAAAATTACTTAAGTTATGAAGAAAACTACACGGCAGTAGAACTGGCTAAAGGAAGAAAGACGGATCGTTTATTTCCTGCAAATTTCACTCTAGCTCTCTCTCCATACCCAGCAAAATTCTGAGAAAACAACTGTCTATAAAATCGAAATTTCGAAATATGTCGGCAGAATGTTAAAGCTGTTTTCATTTGATGGCCTGAGGATAAAAACGTATAGATTTCTTTATATCTTACTTTATTATTAAGTTTCTCATTACTACGGTGTATGTACAAATGTCGTTTGTTGATATTTTATTGTATGATTTTGAAAATATTTGTAAACTTGACATCCTGTCGAAGTGTCTTGTAATTAAGATTTTATATAGACAGTTGTTTTCTGTGAATTTCCCTCCTAGTTCATTACAGTTCCACTTACAAGACCATTAGGTGTTGGAAAGTCAAACGGAGAAAGAATCAGAGTCAAATTTGCAGGAAATAAACTATATATATCATTTTTCCTGTAACTGCCCGAAGGTGAAAAATATTTTCACATTTTTTTCTGAAAATATAGCCTTCTTGTAGATTATAATGGATGAATTAAAGTTTGGAACACGAGCCGTATGCTAGTGTTTTAAATTGCATGCTAGAAGAATACTATAATTTTTCTACGACTATTTTATACAGTTTTAAAAAAGTGGATTTTGATACACAGTTTTCTAGTTTACTTTTATATTTATTAAAGATTATTTTCTAATTTTGAAACTGTTTGGAGTTTTGAAACGTTTGTTTAAATTTACACACAATCAGCCAGAAAATGTAAAATACTAGGAGTGTTAGAAAAAATATCTACGTATCCATAATAGAAACAACAGAATTTTGTTTTATAATCGTTTAATAAACTTGAATCATTTTGTGGGACTTACAACCACGAAAGACTAGAACAACTACACTTATCGGACAAATCGACAATATTGTAGGACCTGCTTTCTTCGTCTCCAGCGATTTAGCAGAAAAAGGGGGACCATAGATCTTTTAGATCGCAGGGCACATATCCCCATTTTCACATACATACATTATCCCTAGTTTTTGCTAATTGATGAAAAAAAATTTCACTTAAAATATCATTTTCAATAAACTAAGTTTCAATTTTTGAAATGACGGGAATTCTATTTGACATTAAAGTCTGACAAGCAACACTATATTGACAAATTATTATTATTATTATTTTATTTCATGGCATGGGTGATCTTGAATTGAGTTCTTATTTGCTTTTAAGGTAATTTTGATGCTAGCGAGCTGATTGATCAGCAACCAGTGTATAATAAAATATTACCTGTGAAATAATAAATGTAATTACTATATCAAAAATAAATAAGTTATAAAGGTATTAGTTGTGGAAAAAAATACTTTCATGAATGATTCGTTAACGCGATCCTTCAAAAGAGTCGTAATAATACACATACTAACGGCGAAGTAAAGCTGTTCACAATATGTTTTCTCATCATTCAAAATTTGTAAAATACTTTTAACGAAAATTGGTGCCATTAAGTTAGTTTTATTAATTTTTAAAGTATATATAATAATTTTCTTTTCATTTTTTAATCACTGATCAAAAAAAAAAGAAGTAAAATAGAAGATTAGGTTCCTAATTTTTCCTACCTTGATCTATTTTTAAAACTGGCCTCAATCTATACAGGGTGAGCCAAAAAACTAGGACAGCATAAAGTTGTATTTTTTTAAATAGAATACCCTATTTACGAATCGTATTTTTGATTTAGCTTATAGTTTTAAATCTTTTTTATTAAGGGTTTACTATAACAAAACTTTATAGTTTCTGAGATAATTAAGTTTAAAGAAAAAAGTCACATTTTCAAGCATCAATTCAATCCTAAATAACGTTTTCAATTTTGTGACAAATATATTCAAATTTGGAATTTAGCAAGGCCAAGGACAAGTTAACATAATTTTTACCTAATATTTGCAATAAAAGCTACAGGGTGTTGAACACATCGGCTCAAATTTGAACAAGTTTAAATGAATAAATATCTTTTTTTTTAAATGGTATATTTTCATGTTATTTAATAGAGTAATAAAAACCCTAAAAGTTTTGTTCAATATATCCTATACCTATTTATAATAGTTTTTGAGATATTTCAGTTTTTCTTATTTTCCATACTTTTTTACAGAAATAGTCTTCATTATCATAGTAGCCATGTAAAATAATAAAAAGAAACTACAGAAATAAACAGGATGTGGTTAAATATGATGAAATACATTATTCGTTATATTACAACGGCAATAGTTTAATTAAACGTAATGTGAAAAAATTAACACAACAATAACGACAAGGCAAATACATATTTACTTGTATACTAAATTGAAACAAAAAAATTACCTATTAAATACTGAGATTAATTATTTCTTTTTAATAAGTGTTCGAATAAACGACCCTCTTGTGCAATGCACAAATTTAGTCTTTTTTGCAGATTTTCTCGGACCCTGGGCAAAATTAGTGGCGTTATTGTTCTACAGGTATCCCTAATCCTGTTTCGCATATCTTCCACTGTTGTTGGTGTATTAACATACACCTTATTTTTAATATAACCCCATAGGAAGAAATCTAATGAGGTGATGTCGCAAGACCTTGGTAGCCACTCAATGAAACCCCCACGTCCAATCCATTTTTGCGGATATCGTTGGTCCAAAAACGCACGAACTTCACGATGGTAATGCGGAGGCGCACCATCGTGCTGGAACCACATACTGTCGAGCTCATCCCTATCGAGACCTTGAAGCAGTTGGGGTAGTTCTTCTTGTAGAAAGTTCAGGTAACTATGGCCATTTAGTGGTTCATTAAAAAAGTGGGGTCCAATAATTCGATTATGATGAATACCACACCAAACATTTAATGACCAGTGGTTTTGATGTTGCATCTCTCTAATCCAAAATGGGTTTTCTGTGGCATAATAATGCATGTTGCGTCTATTTACGGCACCTTTACTTCTAAAAGTAGCTTCATTACTAAACATTACCTTGCATAATAAATTTGGATTTAATTGAATCTCCGCATTTATTGTACGACAAAAGTTTACACGACTTTCAAAATCCTGTCCATGCAATTCTTGGTGTAATTCCATGTGATATGGATGATACCTATATTTCTTGGTAGTACGATTAGCGGTGGATTGTGATGTTTCACATAATGCTGCTAACTGACGGCTACCAATATAAGGATTTTCCTGAACATTTAACAATACTTGTAGTTCTTTTTCTTCATTAGTTACTGGTTTGTTGACCACTTTACGTTTTGGATAATCAACAGTACCAGAAGAATCAAATCTTTGCATTAAGTTTTGAAAAGTATGGGTATTAGGCTGGCGTCGATCAGGATACTTCATTTTGTAAATTCTTTGAGCAAGAAGGCAATTTTTTTGAGCCTCTCCTATTGTATAAATCATATCTATTAACTCATTCTTTGGAAAATTCATTTTACAATATAAGATGAATGCAAAAAAAAACCAAACTACACTACATAAAAACCAAAAAAAGCGATTGCGGTTATAAATTTGACACACAGAAAAATGTTCTTTTACATTGTTTTTGCCATGGCTACTATGATAATGAAGACTATTTCTGTAAAAAAGTATGGAAAATAAAAAAAACTGAAATATCTCAAAAACTATTATAAATAGGTATAGGATATATTGAACAAAAATTTTAGGGTTTTTATTACTCTATTAAATAACATGAAAATATACAGGGTGTACCATTTAAAAAAAAAGATATTTATTCATTTAAACTTGTTCAAATTTGAGTCGATCTGTTCAACACCCTCTAGCTTTTATTGCAAATATTAGGTAAAAATTATGTTAACTTGTCCTTGGCCTTGCTAAATTCCAAATTTGAATATATTTGTCACAAAATTGAAAACGTTATTTAGGATTGAATTGATGCTTGAAAATGTGACTTTTTTTCTTTAAACTTAATTATCTCAGAAACTATAAAGTTTTGTTATAGTAAACCCTTAATAAAAAAGATTTAAAATTATAAGCTAAATCGAAAATACGATTCGTATATAGGGTGTTCTATTTAAAAAATACAACTTTATGCTGTCCTAGTTTTTTGGCTCACCCTGTAGAGTCCTAAATATTTTTAAAATCTGCGTAAAAATAAACTGTATCAAACAATAAATATAGTTTCTTTGTTAATTTCACCGAAAAGGCACAAACCTACTTCATCCAATCGTTGACTCACCCTGTACATAAAAAAACATACATAGTCGACGAATTGAGAACCTCCTTCTTTTAGAAGTCGGTTAAAAATATTACTTATGACCTGTGAAGTAATAAATGTAATTGCTATATCAAAAATAAATAAGTTATAAAGGTATTAGTTGTGGAAAAAATACTTTCATGAATGATTAGTTAACGCGTTCCTTCAAAAAGTCGAAATAATACACAGACTAATGGCAAAGTAATATTGTTTAAAATGTGCTTCCTCATCATTAAAAAAAAATACATACTCGACGAATTGAGAACCTCCTTCTTTTAGAAGTCGGTTAAAAATCTGAAAAAACTTTCAACGAAAATTGGTGCCATTAAGTTAGTTTTATTAATTTTTAAAGTATATATAATATTTTTTTTTTAATTTAATCACTGATCAAAAAAAAAGTAAAATAGACGATTAGATTCCTAATTTCCTACCTTGATCTATTTTTAAAACTGGCCTCAATCTATACATATAAATAAAATATAAGGGTCTCTCTGTCTATTTGTACGGGCTAATCTTCGCAATGGTGAACAGATTTCAATATTGTTTTAATTATTTATTGTTTATAACAATTGAATTTATTAAAAACAGTGTTTATTTGATGGAAAATATTATCGCTAGAAATGATTAACATTGAAGAAAAATGATCGTAAAAATTCTTTTATTAGTTTTAACGATTAAATATTGTTTATAATGATTCAATTTATTATAAACAATGGAAAACTGTTTCTACCCATTAAAGTGAAAAGATTATTACTGGATACGATCAACATTGTCGGAAGAACACAATTCTGAACAATTCTGCATCGGTTTTAACAATTAAATATTGTTTAAAGCAAGCTAATTTGTTATAAACAATAAAAAATAGTTTTTATTAATAAGATAGAAATAATCACCACTGGATACGATTAAGACAGTAGAAGGTTCTTTTACTAGTTTTAACGATTAAATATTGTTTATACCAATTCAATTTGTTACAGACAATGGCAAACTGTTTTTACCAATTATATAAAAATAAAAAACTCCCATAACTCAACTAACTTTTATTTCCCAAGTTTGACGAAAATAAAGTCACAGGTAAAAGCTAATCGACAAAAAATAGTTTAAATTGCCTAGTCCCATAATAAGTCAATCAAGGTTTGAACCATAAAAATACAAGAATGAAAAAATAATTATTTTTTATCATTAAGCAGGTAAAAAGAAAAAAAAACTGTTTGTTTTCGAAAGGTAACTATTCCTCTTACCTTTAGGTTTTTATCCCTAATTTTCATATATAATATAAATGTTTGTTTATTGACATATATGATACAAATTGTCACAGTATCATCACCAAAATAAAACTGGCCAACTAGAAGGTCCAATTTTCATGGCTACTAGATCGAATCTACATCGTAAACCTTCCGAGTGAATTTGAACGTAATATTTTAGATATATAACAATCAGGAAAAATGGAAGAAAAACGACTCCATCTTTGAACCGCTTGTACCACTCTTTTATCTGTGTTTTGCCCGTACACCCGTCCCTAAATGCCTGGTGTATCATTTCAATTATTTCAGCACACCCTTTTTTCGAATTTAATGCAAAACTTGGTGCAAATCTTTTCATCGTTTTTGGCGATAACAAAATCCGACGAGCGATACTGTAAACAAAAATATATGCGCGAAATATCATGCCCAATTATTAGCTTCGGTAATCGGCATGTTCGTGAGGGGTCACTGGTTCTGCTCGTACCCTGCAGAGGTCGCTTGGACATCATGGCGCGAAGTTACAAACGTAGGTGGGATACTTTTGGGACACACCTCGTATGTACGCCGATTACTCCGGAACTGCTCAATCGATTTAAATCAGATATGTTGCATAATGTACAGAATAGCTGTATTCTTTAGAATAATTATCAAATGATCAATGTGAAAAAAGTGAAGCTGATAACTTCATGTTCTTTTGAAAATGCATTTACCTGTCATTAGGTCGAAGTTATCATGATTACTTCAAGTAATAGAACTGAAAGTGATAATGACTCAAAGAATAGCCCTAAAGTTGCTGCGGTGGTTCCATATCATTTCAGTTCAGTAAAATGCAAGAAGGTAAATATGGTGGACAATAATTAGTTGTTTTTTTTTTGATTTTCTTTAAAGCTGGTATGGGAGAGTTAATTAAGTCAATATTGCCGATCAATTTTCCGATTGTGTTTAAAATTGAAACTGATGGCTATTTGGAAGCGTAAATTTCGAATTTAAAATTTGCCATATTGAAATCAATATAGGGGACTAAAAATTTAATATTTCTCGGTTTTGTATCAATTTGATACCAACGGAAAAGAAGAGGAGAATTCAAAGGGATGAATTAAAATTAATTTAAGAGTTTCCAATATATAAATATGGCGGATATGGTGGGTTGAAGATTCATATTTTAAATAATATAAATGGCATATATCAGGGGCGGATCCAGCCTCTCTCTTTGGAGGGGGACGGACGGTGATATCACAAAAGTACAGCATGGTAAGCGAAAACATATTATCAACGGGGGGGGGGGGACACCACAACAAAATTCTCATTTCTGGTCTGAAAGGCAGGGCGAGTCTATTTTTCTGAATTTGAAGCTCTCGGAGAGGTGGGGGGCGATTAAAAGAAAAAACAAGTTGCCGATAGCGGGGGAGGATGCGAGCAGTATACACATTCCTAGTATAAGAGGCAGAATCGGGTCTGTTTTACTGAACTCAAATCTCTTGGGAAGGGGAGGGGCGATCGCAAGAAAAATAAATTGCCAACTGCGGGAATGCCCGCAGCATACACATTACTAATATAAAAGACAGAATCGGTTCTATTTTCCTGAACTCAAAGCTCTTGGGAAGGGGAGGGGCGATCGCGAGCATACACATTCCTAGACTCTATGCAAGAACTAGAGAGAGTAATAAAACTGTTACCGAAACCTCCAGTGTAACTGCTCCAGTGCCGCAAGTAACTGAGGACTGCCGTAAATCTAATTATATTTAATTATATTTATATATTATAAGCTTTTATAAATTTACTTCAACAACAAAATTTCTGATAGTTCATTTTTATTTCTGTCAGTGAGAAAAGTACACCTTACAGTGTGTCCTTAGTGATTTATCTTGTTTGTGCTTGTTTTTATATATTATTTGAGATTAGTGAGATACTCAAAAGATATGGCTTCCACATCTATATTTATTCCAAAAATGTTAAACCAAGAGTTGGAAAACCTACTATGTACCCAATACTGAAGGAGAAAAAAACGCCTGGAATTGTTAGTACTCCCAAGTCACATTCGATCACAGGTAGAGGTCCTCGTTGGAAGAAGAGATGTAAATTGCAATAAAAGGAGTGGTACATACATTTTATTATGAGAAGCAGATTCCAACCGTCGACAAACTTCTAACTAAAATTAATGCAGATCGGGATTTACCTGAAATTAAAAGATCTGAGCTCTGAAAATTGCTCAGAGAACGTAATTTTTGCTGGGAAAAACCAGATAGGAAATCTGTTCTAATAGATCGTACGGAAAATATCTCTCTCACGTAAAAGGTAGAGTTGCTGGAAATAACACAACTGACAAAATTAGTAATTTAACTGAACTTTTGAAAGATTTTTTTGAATAAAGTTACTGCATAAAATTGGGAAAAATCCATACAATAAAAGAATAAAAGAAAATGTGGACACTGGATCTCATGATCGGCAAGATAGAGGAACCAATAATAATTAATTTAAGCGAAGATAGCTTCACTGACTTTGATTACGAATTAGATACCTAATGTTTACCAGCGTAAACACAATTTATTATTTGAATTTTCTGTAACATATAAAAATTGATTACATTTGAATATTTTTTTAGTGTTTAATTGTAATTCTGCAGATGGTTTAAGAAATAAATAAACTGAAACCTCAGATGTCCTAAAAATGTTTTTAATTAATAATAAAATGACCGATAGCCCCAAAAAATTTTTAATATTATATGGACGAATTTATGTTTTTATATATGTTTAACTTCTTGGATTTTTGACAATGGGTATTTTGTAAGTATTTAAACTATAACCAAAGATTATTATAGCTAATGCTAAGCTATAATAAGCTTTGCTATAACTTAGAATTTTTTGAGAAAAAAGGCTACGTTTTAGTCTGAATGAGCCTAAAACGGTTTCTATGCCAAAATTAAAAATAATAAAAACACAGTGATTTGTGTTAAATATGTCAAAATTATCTATATTTTCTCATGTATGTGAATTATTAAGAAATCATAAGAAATAAAATAATATTATAAAAACTTTTTCTTTGAAGTTTATTACCGAAATAATATTCTATGCCATAAATACTTAGTAATCAAATAAACCTCCTTCCGATGCCTATGACAAGGATTAAAATACTTTTTAACACTTCACACATCCAAATATCTATTGTTATCCAACCCAAATAGTCCATTATTATAGACCGGTATTTTTGATTATAAAATTTTCCTGTGAAAAATATATGTGTCTAACAGATTTTGCCAAAGACACCAGACTAAAGAACACAGGTAGTTCGCGAAGAAAGAAAAAGGCTAAAAAATGATTTATTACTCTCTCTAGTTCTTGAATAAGAGGCAATATCGGGTCTATTTTCCTGAACTCAAAGCTCTTGAGGGGGGGGGAGCGATCGCCACTCATCGCCCCCCCCCCCTTGGATCCGCGCCTGGCATATATATGGGGGACCAAAAATGTTACATTTCGCCATTTTTGCCTAAAATTTGTATTGGGTGGTTCTTGAAGGCATTTACGTATCATATAACTTTAAAATTGCTTTTTCTGCGTTCTTCCAAAATTAGGATTAAGGGGATGTACTTTACAGATCTAAAATTGATTTCTTCAAACTTTCTTAAAATTCAAGATAGCCAGATTACGAATCTGAGGTTTATTATACATTACAGATTCAGTATGAGGACTAAAAATTTTCAATCTTTTCGACAACTTTAAATAATTTTTTTCCAAATTCTTCCAAAATTGGGATTAGGTGGATTCAGGGGCGTACTTTACGAATCTAGAATTAATTTCTTTAAACCTGATAAGTTGAATAGGGTGTCGGACCAAAAAATTTACATGTCTCAAGAGCTATCATAATCAGTATTGTGGTTTTTCACTTTTAAGCACTTTTTTAAAAAACGGTCATTTTTTTTGTAAAAACTTTTATTGTATTTGCGAACATCTTTACGTGATTACGTCAAAAAATTGTTAAAAATCTTATTAGCTTGAACATTAAATTCAACAAATAAGCGTTAAAAACAGCTTCACATATCAGAATAACCCCATAGAATTATAATGAGATATTTCTTTAATGAAACATTTTTGGTTCGCTGATTTGGCTTCATTATTGTGAGAACGTAATTAGATAATTATCGTTTCAATCATAAATTGCCATGTCGAAATCAAGCACACCCGTTTAATTTTAACGAAATTACTCGTTACCTTAAGGCGTAGTAAAACTAAGTTCGCTAAAATATTATTATATTTTGAATCGGTGGTATTTAGATATGTAGATTAAGTAATTAACATTAAATATAGCGCATCCATAAAAGTTTAAATAGATTTAATTAAAATTTAGGTAATATATTTTGAAAAGAAGTTCCCTTTAAATCATTGGTGTCCGATTAGAGGGTTTATTTCTAGATCTAGAGGATTTTAAAGTTTCCTAGAGAGAAAACAGGTAAAAATTCTCTACAAAGATTTTTAGAGGAAAATATTTTCGAGTAATTTCTAATGAAATAATTACACAAAATATGGACAATGAAATATTTTACTATGTTGATCATATATAAATTCTACAAGTAAACAAAGATCTACCCAAGTCCTTAATTGATTCGAGAAGAACATAAGTGATGTGCTAGAGCTAATATTTAATTAAATATTGTGAATAAAACTGTTTTGAAATTAAATGATGCTATTTCTAATTTAATAGGTTTACCCAGTGTACCGTGCACTTATGCTTCTTTTTTCTGTTCTTTATTAATTCTCTAGATAATTACTAAATATTAAATATTATGGATTAATAATAACAAATTAATTATAAACTAGAATCTAGAGATAAAATATTTTTAAACGTGGTAATCTAGAGAGTTGAAAATTCAGGTAGAGGGTTCTAGTTCTCCCATCTGGCAACACTGCTTTAAATACAACAATAATAAGTTTGGTATTTTTTGAGGGCAATAAAAAAATTGTTTTGAAAATTATTTTATTTAAAAGTCTATTATTTGGTAGCCCCGGCCTGTAAACTGGGTCTAAAAAATTATGTAAATTGTAAGGGTGCCGTAGCCATAAGGAACTTTTATTACTTCGATATATCTGTCTTTAAAACACAACCTGGTAACTTCGACATTTTTCTCTCTTTTGTGATGAAATTTTGCACGCTTTCAATTAACTCAAAGTCCGACGTGAAGCAAAATTGAAAAATTCAGGGTACATATCCGAATGTGGAAAGTTAGGGTGCTCCTCTGATAGAGTGGAGTATCATTAGATAGGCCTTTGAAAAAGCAATTATATATTTCATATAAGATTATTTATTTATTATTAGGCGCGTCATTTACGAAATATAAGCCTCCGTCGTTGCGCACAATGTTTTTTACACTTTTAATTTTCCACCGGAAGATTTAAAAAAACAGAAAATATTTAACATAATACCACCTAATAAATAATTTTAACGAAAAATAATATAGTTATGTTACGTTTACTAACTTATGAGGTACATAGGATTTACATAAAGTTTAATCTCCAATATTTAAAAATAATTTCCCATTCAGAAATAAAAAAAATTAATATTAATATAAGCAAAATAAACAAGAAAAAATAACTTCTATAAAACTCCGATGTAAAGCAGGTCCCCTAAGTACTTCGCCAGTCCATATCACTGACCTCTACTATGGACCCCTACTCTTGTCGGCTTCTTAAGCCAAAAAATGGCACACCATGGGCGAAAAAATGCGTTTCTGCACAACGGGCGCCAGTCATATTTTTGGACGTTGATCAGATAAGGGCATGCGCATAAGCGACTTCCTATTATCGATCGGTTGTTTCGTAGCGCTATCCGTAAACAGCACAGTATCGGCTCAACGCCATTTTTGTGTTTATTTTTGCTTTGTGAGTTGCATGCGATTTAAACGGATTTATCGCGTTTTAAGTGATTTATTTTATTTGTTTTTGTGTTTTTATTTAATATAATGGAATGTGTACGTATTTTATTTATTTTATTTTCCTTTTTCTCTATAGGGTAAAAAATAGTGTTTCTTTACAACGTTTTTAGATTTATAGTGTTTTCGTACAACATTAAATTTCCAAAACATGTAGTATGATATATTTTTAGCACTTTCCAAATGATTACCAAAAGATAAACTGAACTTTTAAGCAATCGATTCTTAAAAAAATCTGAAAATTTGCACCAAACCATAGAGTAGTTTATTCTAACATATGAAAAAAGTACATTCATCAATATGTCAAGAAATGGTACAATTTCTCCATCTATTACATTACTTACATAAATAAAAACATACATCCTCAAAATGAAGTTGCAATATTTTAAAACATACATATATAATTTATAATAATTATAATGCATTATTATTTTGTTATATACATAAAATAGGTTTATATTTTATCCAGAATCGGCTATTGGCTCTATAATTTCTAAGCTCTGTTTGAATTATTTTTTCAAATTGTCAACGACTTTTTTTCCAGTTGCTAATTTGCACAATGTCCATATTCTTGCATAACTTCATCCACCTTATATTTAACCGATGTTTCCACCCAGCTCAAATGTTTTTTTTCTGCAGCCATTCTATGATTTATTATTTTGTATGTCTGAAGATTGAGGACATGACGTTAAAAAGCGTTGTTCATTATTAATACAGGTTTTGGAAATAAATTCAGATTAGTTATGTCCGTACTCATTTTATGAAATTGTCATGATTCATTTTGTCATGGCAATCCCCACTTTGAAATCGTCAAATTAAAAATTCATTAATATGTTAACAAAAGCAAAATATTACGAAATAAGTTAGACAAATGTGAATTTCTTTTGTTGGTATATTTTTTTGTTCACCCCCAGCACTGACCTTGTTACTTATTTTATTTGAAATAACATTTTCATCATTTTGTCGAAAAAATTAATACGATAAGAAAATATGTGCTCCATTCACCATTACGGCAGAAAAATAGTATTATATAAAATTATTTTTAAATCCTGCATATCCGTTAAGCAGCCCATTTCGTATCCATATTTTCTTAAAAAATAAAAAAAAAAGATAAGGAAAAGAAGGTCATTATTTTTTAATAATTAAAGAATAAATTGCCGGGCCTTAAAAATGTTATTTATTCACTCCACCCTACAACAAGAAAGTTAACGCACACAGACGGAAACAACAGATTAGAAAAATAGTAAGATACATACTAAACTAACTCCCATCGGTAGACACAGACCGGATTATTCCCTTCTGCTTCAGATATTATTTGTGCCCATCTGATGTGACTCCCAGAACAAGAAAGTTACATGACACCGACTTTTTTACTGAAGATTGCAACCATGGTTTTAACTTTGATAACTTGCTTGATTTAGACACCATTTATGACTAACTGAACTAACTAAATAGATTTTCGAAGTTCGGTCCTGTCGAGGGTCACCTGATCATTTTGTAGTGCGCATGCCGACATCTGATCTACGATATTTACATTTTATTGTTGTAAATTTGCCGTTTTTGGGATAAAACTTTGCGGATCTATAAATATTTTATCTATGGTCCATATCTCGGAAACTATTTCGTTATGACCTAGAGCATGTAGGCTGAAACATGTTTACAAATTTTCTTCGAAGTGACACAGATACAAAAAAATGTACATTCATAGCCGAGTTGACACCTTTCACGTTTTTTCTTCAAAACTTCGTATATGGTTTTTAACGGAATTTTTATAAAGAGACGCAAACCTTTGATCTTTTACGTTTGATTACATTTTTTCCAGAAATATATAATATAATTAAAAATATTAATTCAGAAATTTCTAGCATAATTATGGGTCTAGGTTAACCTGAGGTTCTCAAAATAATCGTTTTTTTTTTGGTATATGTGTTTATTTATACTTTTAATAATATGCTAAATGTTTCCCCACGTCAAAAGTAGAATTATTACCAGCGATATAGCAATTTGAAGTGAGTGCCGCAGAAAATATAAAGGCTAATGAATAGAGAAAAAAATATGTGATTTTGTGACAAAAATACTATCAGGTTACCGACTGTGCCATCACATTAAAAACAATCGGTAGTGATATTTTGTTATGTTTTCTACGATTCATTAATTTGTTATAAACATTTTAAACGAAAAAAATTGCTTTTTATTCGTCTTTTTCCTTATAAAATCAAAACTAATGAAGCAATTTCGATGCTGTAAACAACGGAATTGTAGAGAATAAAAATACTAACAACCCTGAATTGACTCAATCGGACCATTAGTAACGGAGAACAAACAGGTAAAACCTTAAAATTTAGCATTATTTCAAAAATTCATACGTCTGTCGTTTTTCTAGTCGTAGCGCTGGCCCTTCGCAAAATAATAATAATTTATATGTATGCAAAAATCAGACGCAGCCAGTTCATTACATTTTGCACAACTACCATTTGAAATTTTTAATACATTATTTTTCATCGTGCCTAGATGCATTATGGATAGTTCGATTTTAATTTTCTAAAAAGATTTTGAAAGTGAAAGTATCATTTTACACGCCTATATTTTCATTTTGCATCAAAAAGTCTGTAGTGAAAGTAGAAGAGACGTGGGGACAGTGCTACTTCCGAGGGAAGTAGTATGTACTATATAAATACGACGTTTTTGGTTTGAAGGCACAATCGGTATCTAGATATTTTTATCACGAAAGAATCTCTTTTTCGAGTTTTCAAAAAAATGTCTTATTAAACAGTACATATCAGCTATTTTTTAATTTTCTTAATTCCCCCTTAAAATTAACATATCGTCAGAACTAGAGCCAGTTGAGTAGTTGTTGAATAATGTGATTAATAATTTATATCCCAGTACCGTAAAATTTTTCTTTTCTCTTTTTTATTAATTAACGCTCTAGATGATTACTAAATGTTAAACATTATGGATTAACAATAACAAATTAATTATAAACTAGAATCTAAAGATAAAATATTTTCAAACGTGGTAATCAAGAGAGTTTCGAAAATTGAGGTAGAGGGTTCTAGTTCTCCCACCCGGCAACACTGCTTTAAATACAACAATACCTGATGGTTGGTATTTTTTGAGGGTAATGAAAAATTTGTTTTGGAAATTATTTTATTTAAAGGTTTATTATTTGATCGCCCCAGCCTGTGAACTGGGTCTAAAAAATTGTATAAATTATAAGGGTCCCGTAGCCGTAAGAAACTCTTATTATTTCGTCATATCTGTCTGTCTGTCTGTGTTTAGAACACAACCTGATAACCTCGTCACCTTCCTCTCTTTTGTGATGAAATTTTGCACGCTTTTAATTAATTCAAAGTCTCATGTGAAGCAAAATTGTAAAATTTATATAGACGAATGTGGAGAGTTAGGATGCTTTTCTGATAGAGTGGAGTATCATTAAGTAGGTCTTTGAAAAGGCAATTATATATGTTATACAAGATTCTTTATTTATGCGTGTTATTTACGAAATATAAGCTCCATTGTTGCTTACAATATTTTTTTACCCTTTTAATTTTCCACCGGAAGATTTAAAAAAACAGAAAATATTTAACATAAAACCACCTAATAAATATTTTTAACGAAAACTGGTATAATTATGTTACGTTTACTAACGTATCAGGTGCAAAAGATCTATATAAAGTTTAATCTCCAATATTTAAAAATAATTACACTTTCAAAAATAAAAAAAAAATAATATTAATATAAGCAAAATAAAAAAGAAAAAACAACTTCTGTAGAACCCGATATAAAGCAGGTCTAATACATACTTCGCCAGCTTTTTAATGTCAATTTCTTGGAAACTATCTCGTTATGACCTAGAACATGTTGGCTGACACATGTTTACAAATTTGCTTCGAATTCACACAGGTATAAAAAATGTACATCCACAACCAAGTTGATATATTTGACCTTTCTTCTTCAAAATTTCGTATATGGTTTTTAAAAGAATTTTTATAGAGAGACGCAAACCTTTGATCTTTTACGTTTGATTACGTTTTTTCCAGAAATATATAATAAAATTAAAAATTTAGATTCAGAACTTTCTAGCATAATTATGGGGTTAGGTTAACCTGAGGTTCTCAAAATAATCGATTTTTTTTTGTATAAATGTTTATTTATACTTTTAAGAACATGCTAAACCTTTTCCCACGTCAAAAATAGAATTATTACCAGCGACATAGCCATCACACTAAAATCAATCCTTAGTAATATTTGTTATGTCTTTCACTCTTGACTATGATCCATATATTTTTTTAAATTCGTCTTTTTACTTAAAAAATCAAAACTAATGAAGCAATTTCAATGGTGTAAACAACGGAATTGTAGAGAATAAAAATACCAACCACCCTGAATCGACTCAATCGGGTCGTAACGGAGAAAAACAAGAAAAACCTGAAAATTCTGCATTTTTTCAAAAATTCATATATCTACCGTTTTTCTAGTTGTAACGCCTGGCCCTTTGCAATATAATAGTAATTTATATGTACTTCATGTGTGTCAAAATCAGACGCTGCCCCATTATTTTTAAGATTTTAATTTTGTAAGAAGATTTTGAAAGTAAACGTATCATTCTACAAGCCTATATTTCCATTTTACATCAAAAAGTCTGTAGTGAAAGTAGAGGAGTCATGGGGAGAGTGCTACTGTCGAGAGGAATTGTATGTACTATATAAATACGATGCTTTTGGTGTGAAGGCACAATCGGTATCCAGATAATATTTTTGTCACGAAAAAATCTCTTTTGATAGGCCTAATACTCGCTTCTTAGGTATCGACCGAACAAGTGCAAGCCGACAATTCTTTTGGATCAGTCTGGAAAAGTAGACAAGATAATAATATTCTAGGTAGCAGAGGGATGTTAACAACTAAGCTAATATATGAGCAAACAAATTAATATGGCTCTTGTTATTGGACAAAACACAAATTCATTAGTTGAAGAAATGGAAACTGTGATATGGGCGACTTTTTATAATAAAATGCCGACTGATAACAAGCCACACCATAACAAGTGTCTTTCCGGCCAAGATCCATGGTGTTCATAATAAAAAACAAATGCCACTGGAACTTTAGATTATTTTAAAGATAAAAATCCCCTCCCTAAAAAAATATTTGATGTTAACGAGCATTTTTCTAGAAACTACTTGTTTCAAACTGGTGGACAAAGTATCTCGAGATATACTTGACCGATTTTGAAGTAATTTAAACTCTATATTCTTCATTATATTATCTTCAGTGTAGCGTAGGATTTTTTAAAATTGGATTCATCTTTATTAATTTTATTAACTGCAAGTTTTAGCAAAAAAATCAAAAAATTTTTTAAACAGTTTCACCGCTACAAAAAATTTTTCCCGATGCTACATTAAAGCTATGAATGTGATACAGGAGACAAACATTTTTTAGACCACTCCTGATCAAGAAAAAAATCTACCACCAGGGAAGGTTTTCAAAAAAGTCTCATTAAACTGCACATATCTCAGCTATTTTTTAATTTTTTCAATACTCCCTCAAAATTAACATATCGTCAGAACTAGAGCCAGTTGTGTAATTGCTGAATATTGTTTTTGCTTATATTTGGAAGGGTGTTGATAAATAGTGAGAGTTCTTTTATTTATTGCTGCCCACTCCGACTCTATGCTATCCTTTTCTAGTATCTAATACAGCATGTTAATCCGTATGTCAACTCGAGAATATCTTAAACTAAAAGTATGAATTTGTGGTTGCCTAAATTACTGTGATATTTTTACTGTGTAAATCCTCTTTTGACAATAATTATGAGCTTCGCATTTGTAGTAATTTTTAACACTTAAAAATATTTTAAAAAGTCACGACAAGCAAAAACACTGAAAGCAAAATTACCAACCATTACCAAAGATGGTGTAATCGAAAGTTTGTCGGTTTATTGTCACTTATAAAACGATTTATACTCAGATTAAGCATAATCTAAGGATTTATATTACAATTTTTAAGTCTTTAATAGAGGAACGGAATTCTTTATCGACTTTCTTTTAAAATTAACATCAAAATTTTCTTCAATTTATATCTGCCCACAAAGTGGAAATACTTTAACAGAACACCTTTGTGTATATTCCCTACAATATGTTTATAACGAAATCTAAATATCTCATTCCTATCAGAAGTTATGCGAGAAAAAGTTTGCCAACAATTTTTTGTCAGGAAATTCAGCTTTAAACCCCCTTACAATAAACTCTCCTTGGAAATATATTTACTAGGCTCCCTCGGAGAGCCCCTTACAATTTTCTGAAAATCACATTGAAATTTTACTATCAAAAGTTATGTGAAAACAAACGTAAAAACAATTTATGAACGTGTCAAATGAAAATCTCCTTCAAAAATAAGAATATTTAGTAGTTATCATCAACCTTAAGTACTTACAATTGAAAGATATATATATACACTACTTAAAAAACTTTTAAAATACTTCTAAAATAATTCTAACCATTCTCTTAGAACGAAAAGTTAGGACTATACAATTATTTCACACGCTTAAGCTTGCTTAAGTGCATACCTTCTCTAGAATCAGTAAATATTTATTAAATGGACATAAATATATTACAACTAAATAAATCGTTGGACCGAATAAAAGTTTATCATCCGATTACTGAAAAATACTACTACGCATTTACTATGGATAAAATGAGGTCAAATATAAGGCCCCTTTGAAGGGCCTGAAGCACGTGTTTTCGTACTCACTCTAACTTGCATAATAAAAGGGAAGTATTGATGCATTTTGGAGGGAAGGATTTCCCCTTTCGAAGGGGGATATGTTTTAAGTGTTTTTCTTGTTAAACAGGTTTCCTATTTAAAGCATTAAGGCATCTCCACGTGGTTTTTCGTAAAAAAAATACATACATATATACAATTATACATTTCAATCCCGAGTATTCTTTAATTAAATGAATCAATTTTATAGATAAGGACAAAACGGCTTCATTTCTGAGATAGCTTCATTGTCAAAATCATTTTAATATTTTAAAGATACCCAAAGATATTTTCCACCCAAATTTACAAATATTTATTGTTTTAAATGTCCCATGCCCATCTATGAATTGCAATAAGTCGGAACTTGTCGGGAAAAAGATTTGTTAATTGATATATAGGATCAATTCTGTTAATTTGGGGAGTATTTTAGTCACACTATTCTGTAAAAGTTTACTGTAAGTAAATGGTTAAATAATTTAAAAGGAGAAATCGATATTGTAAACACAGCAGTCACTCTATCATTTCTTGAAATGGTTTAGCTGATCGAAACACCCCCAAAAAGTCACTTAGATATGACCGTATACGACCACGGCACTCTAGTCTTTAGAACTACTCTTTTATCCAACTTCTAAAAAAAGGAGGTTCTAAGTTCGACCGCTATTCATTTCTTTGATGTATGTACATCGATTATTCCGGAAAGGCAGCACTAATTTGGATGAATTATGTTCAGGAAGTTACTGCAGCGGTCTCATATTATTTTCGCCGAAATTGGTTCAGTAAAATCCGAGATGGAGCTGATAATATGGCGGACAAAAAAATTGTTTTTTTCCGATTTTCTCCAAATTTGGTATGGGGAATTTCTCGGAGTTATACACAAATGTAAAATAATCTCTTTTCCAAAATTGGTATAGGGGAGTTTCTGAGGATATAAATTACTTATTTAAAATAATTTAAAGATTGAATATGGCAGATCCAATATGACGGACTACGTCCGGAAAATTTTATAATATTTAATTTTTTTCAAAACCGGTACTGGATCGTAGGTTACGAATCTGAAGTTCATTTTTTACAATTTAATATGGCAGTGGTAAAGAAACATTACCTAGGAGTTTAAAAATTCTGTGGAGATTGTATTTGCAACAGATAGGTATCATTCATCGGCATGGTTGTCATATTTGTTACCTCTTTCCTAGAAAACAACGCGAGTTGAGTGTAGTTATTAGGTATTCAAGGTTTTTCTTGGTATTAGGTGATAAAATAAAACCTTTGTTATTATGACCTCGAAATCAAACTATAATATTCGCCTGATGTTAAGAAAACACGATTTTTCCAACCAAAATTAGTCAGATACGGAGAAAAAATGTTGAATGATATTCAAAAACACACGGTCCCAGAATTTGCTGTTTTTACAAAACACTTATTTTCCTGCTTTAACCTTTGATATGTTTTTTATTCTGCAAGCACTGTTTGAATACGATGACGAAAAGTCAAATACTCAAATCAAAAGTTCTTTTAACACATGGTTTTATCAAATCAAATGCGCATTCAATTAAATATTATAAACTTACATTCACACAACTTACCATAGAATAAAAATAGTTTATTTAGAAGTTTCTGAAATAACACAAATTACCTTATTTTGTCTATTTATTTAAAAACGGTATCTCCACTGTTTACCTGACTCACTTTACTTTCTTGGAATTTCTTTCACAACCGTCAAAAAGGTCTTTCTTTAAAAGAACTTTCAATAAGGTACCTAGGTATTCTTCCCTTGAAGGTACGCAAGGAAGGACCGGAACAGACTGAACGTCTGGTATTGTATAGACACCTTGTGTCTGTGTAAATGTGCGAGGGAGCCCCACCGGCTGCGAACATATCAACCCCTTTTTGATAGGTATACAATAACATCGGGAGTTTTTGCATGTTTCTGCAATCAGTTTTACAATTTTAGAATTATTGTATATTTTTAACAGGAACATTTCATTTTCTTTTTAAAAAAATCGCTCAAGAAAACTTAGTATTGATTTATACTCTATTTGATTATATACCTACGAGAGATTATGTATGCTAAAGCATAGTCGTACATACCTATTACCAGTATCTACCTAGTTGGGGATACCCAAATATGACGTTTAGTTTAAATTGGATTAAACGGGTAAGTAAATAATTATTTATACGGAAATCTGCAAAAAGATATACCGAAAGAGTCAGCCAAATTCACTAAAAGAGTTCAACATATTTCATCTTCAAAAAAGCAGAAGGTTTTCAATTGGGGCGTTATGTATATGTGTTATAAATTAATCGATTACTTCGGAACAGCGACAACAATTCAAATGAAATTTTCTGGGTTATGTTTAGAAAGTTGTTGCGTTGGTCCCAAAACATTTTGGATTAAACCGGTACAAAAAATCGAAGATGGAAGAATAGAAATTAATATTGTCCAATTTTCTCTAAAATAAATGGTGCAGATTATGAATTTTAAATACATTTTTAAAAATTAAATACTGCTGACCCAATATGGGAGACAAACATTACATTTATTCTTAAACTTCAATATGGTTATTCTAACATGACAAATTAAGGAGTTTTACATTGCCTTATTTGATTTAAAATTCGTATTCGGGGTTTTTGGTCGTACATATTATGAAGTTAAATTATAATATTAATACTCAATAAGCCAGATCTAGTGCGACGGGCTAAAAATTTTTAGATTCCTAGGCTTTATTCAAAATTTATATTTAGAGTATTTTAGTGGCAGTTTAATGATTAAAAATTGTTTTCTTAGAGGAAATATGGCAAATTCAATAGGGTGGGATAAAGATTTTTCTGTTTCCTATTTTGTTCAAAACTAATATGGGGATTTAGTAGTTTTAAATTACAAAAGTTAATTTCTTCAAATTCACTATGGCGGGCTAAATATTTGCTTTGTCCAATTTCTCTCAAATTTGTTATTTGGAAGATTCTCAGTAATAACACTCCTATAACAACTATGGACGATTGCATGGAGCGAGTGAGGAACGATCTTTTTTTAACTAGAATTCTCTCAATTAAGTTCTTTTCTTTCTTATCTATTGAACAAAACCAGTCTTTTCGTATATACTCACTTTGGTAGGTCTCTTTTCTTTATTTTTATTTTATAAGAATCGAATTAAGGAACGTTATTTTCTCTTTTTTAGAAGTCCTGATGAATGGAATAAAATTTCTCAAAAGCTAGACTAACAAAAAAGAGTTTTATTTTCTGGCCAATCATCCTTCTGACTGTAGCCCTATAAAAGTACCTTAAATCTCTCAGTGTAGTTTTATATATATATATATATATATATATATATATATATATATATATATATATATATATATATAGAGAGAGAGAGAGAGAGAGAGAGAGAGAGTCAAATTAGTATAATGTAAGACGTTTTATAAATAAAATTGCCAACATTTAGCGAATGAAAGAACCAATTAAAAAAATTGCATATTTAATTGAATTTTTCAAGATGTATTTATTTAATTATCTCCCACTCGAAACAGAAAAATAAATTTTCAACCTTTTCAATTTCGTTTCATTTTTGTTACAAGGCTGTAATATACAGATAAACGTACGGACACATATGACGATATTATAAGGGTTTTAGTGGCTATGAAACCCTAAAAATCATATTTTACATGTACATACTTGTATTTTGCCGGAATATGATGGTTATTAAAACAGAACCTAACCACAGTTCTTTGTACAAATTGGTTATAACGGCACATTCAAAACTAACGCGCCAAAACTCCCCCAAAGTAAATTTATAAATTAATGTCTTTTATCTTGTTTTATTGTTGTATATTCTAAAAATATTGATTCTTTGCAATAAAAAAGACATCGTAACCCCAGTTTGATTATTTGACCGAAACCTTTTATTTTCTTTTCTAGGTTACTGGCATTAGGACATTAATTCAATCTACTTATTACATTTTTATCCAATTTTATAGGGCTACATTAGGTATTAACACCAGTGGCGCTTTTTTGGAAGGATAGGAGGATCGAATTAATCAATCACTACACTCTGTTTAAGTTCTTTCGAAACCGGAATACCTCTTATATATATATATATATATATATATATATATATATATATATATATATATATATATATAATATATATATATATATATATATATATATATATATATATATATATATATATATATATATATACAATTGAATTTTGTGTGGTAAGAAATTTTTAGTTCCATGCAATGTGGTCCGCGTGGAAATAAAAGTTTGTTGAGTTATATTCAGACAGACGGACACACCGATAAAGAGAAAAAAACAGCCTATATCACCTCTGACAACCGCCTCTTCATGCCGGTAAAGTTTCACTGAAATCAGTTCAACTGTTTCGAAGATTAGCCCGTACAGATCTATACTTCAATTTTATTTATATGTATAGCCAAAGGATTCATAGACCTGCAAAGTATACTTGCGACAGTAGACAATTTACGACGTTACAACATAAACACAGTTTCGCAGTTTTGGACATGCGCACTATGAAATGTTCAACTGACGATCTTCAGAATCGACCTGAGAAAGAAAATGTGGGTATATTTAATTACTCTTTAAGATTCATTTTTATAAACTTTTTAAAACTACCCATATTTTATTAGTTTTTATAAATAATATATTTAATGTTAAGACGCAAAAATGTCATTAAATATAACCAAAGATTATTATAGCGCGGTAGCTATAATAATCTTTAATATAACTTATAATGTATTAAAGGTAAACAATGATATAATCAAGAATTAAAATGTTTACACTACAAAATACGAATAAATAAATCATATAAAAGGCAGTAAACTCAATTAAATCACATTCAACGTCGTTGTCATCATCGGCATTTAGTCCTAAGGGATTATGACTAGCAAGCTTGAGCATTTTTTAAAACCATTTAAAAAAGGTGAATTATTATTCTTGGTCTTTTGGGTAACTTTTTCCTATCTCTAAATTCCGTTCTTCAATTTCTGACTCTTAATACCTTTATATCCTCCTTCATTTGGCTCACCATTTATTTCTCAGTTTTTGGCTTATTTTGGTTTTCAAAGGAATCCAGATAGTCTCTTGATTGTGTCTGTCAAAGCTCTTCTCATAGTATGTCTTATGCATTTCAGTTTTCGTCCCTGTACATACCTGACTATACTTTTCTACTTCATCCATCCCTAATGGTGTATGGATAAGTATTTTTAGATATTCTCCTTCCGTTTTATTTATAGTTGTTTTTTCCAGTGCGTAATCAGTGGTCTGATCCGAACTTTGTATATTTGTATTCTTCCTATTAATGAAAAAAGTCCGATTTCTCTTTAGTATTATTTCCCTTATCCTTTCTGTCTAGTAGCTAAAGATTGCTAAGCTTTTAAACTTAATAATTTCTTAACCCACATATACTTTGTTGTGCCTTCATATCTATTTTTTATTTTCTCTATTGATTTTTTTCGATTCTTGTTTTGCTTATAATAAATAGTAAGCTCGTCAACATATGCAATTATTTTGATATCATCAAATAAATAATTTTTCTCATTTCTTCAGTGCATTTGATTTTTGGAAAACTGTTTTGGGTGATTGTTGTATATGTCTTGCTCTGTTACTTTCAGCTCCCTATTTAGCTAGTAGTTTTCTATTCTTTTATATACCGTATTTGCTTTGTTCCTTATTCCTTCATACTTACTTGGTTCCTATGCTTGGCTTGGCGCTTTTAACTCACCAGAACAAATATCATAAAACTTAAAAATGACTTCGAACTGGTAGTTTTCGTTTAGGAATGACGTTATCAAGAAAAGCATTAAGATGTGAACAAATATGGCGGGTCGCGCTCGTGACTAGGCCCCTTTGAATTTTGCCGATTTTGATTGATGTCGAGCTCACCACACCAATTTTTTGAAAAAGTGTGCCATAAAGCCGTCCGACTTGAAAAAAAAATCATTTGAGTTCACACCAAATACCGATGAAAAATCACTGCGATCCTCGGTCGCGCTGCTCGCGAACAATAGAAATATGATGACGTTTTGATCATCTCCTTTGATGCCGGCTGCCAAAGTCGCAAATATTCAAAGGGCGCTCGTCACGCGGATAACTGCGAGTCTTAGAAAAATCTGACGTGTCCATAAGTTTATCAATTAATTTTTGCAGAGATAGCCTACTCGTTATTGTGATTATACTATGTCTTAAGTATCGACTCATATTTAATAAATGTACCACCACAGAGCGGCAATGTTTGTAGAACAACAAGAGTCTACCCTGTATCTAATAACAAGTTGTATTATTTATTGATGCAAATTCTTAGACCAGTTGACAAATTAAAGTTACCTAGTAAAATTACTACCTGGTATTGTATTTATTTAATATAAATACCTTCTCTACCTATGATTCAAATCAATTATAATTTACTAAACATCGGTTATTCATTAAAGCTTTTAAATATCTAATATTTATTTTACAACGAAAAGCAAATTAGCAAAATTATTATGTTGTTAAACACGTTGGAAAAACCCTTGACAAGTATGGAAAGGCTCAGGTTATAACTGCAACCTTCAAAAAATCCATTTTTTATGTGTCATTTTCACGCAACGCTATATATTACACATGCACTCAGAAAATTAGATTGATTCGATAAAAAGTGAGAAAGTTATTGAACAAAATGTGCCCTACTTACAGAACAAAAAACATCGTTACTTGAGGACGGATTTCTTATAAAATTTATTGTATTGTATGAACTTAAAAAAGAAATTAAATAAATAATTTATCTAAAAGCAAACTCCTTTGTTTTTATGTTAATCGCGTTTTTTTTCCAAAAAATATTTTGAAAAATTGTGACCGCGACTTTTCAAAAACTGGTACAAATTTTGTTATTTTCTTCTAAATACATAAAGGGTGTCTGAAATTGGTAATAACAGCCATTATGTTTAGGTCTCTTCAAACACGTTTCTCGTTCTCGATTCTGTAGAGATCAACAGATGAAAGACTAAGGAAATTGAAACGAATCTAGGGGAAATATTGGAGGGAAAGAAAATTATTAGATTTTACTTGTATAACCTATTTCACTTTTTAATCGACTTCTAAAATAAGGAGGTTCTCAATTCGTCGAGTATGTATGTTTTTTTTATGTATGTATGATTTGAATAAAATTTTTTACATTATGTTCAGGAAGTTGCTGCGGTGGTCCCATATTTTTTTGGACGAAATTGGTGCAGTAATATCCAAGATGGCGCTGACAATATGGCGGCCAAGAAATATAATTTTGTTTGATTTTCTTCAAAATTGGTATGGGGGAATTTTTGGAATTATTTTTAAAAAATTCAATATGGCGAATCCAATATGGCGGACAAGAAAAATCAATTTTGTCCGATTTTCTCCAAAATAGGTACGAGGGAGTTTTCAGAGTCATTTATAACTAATCTAAAATTATTTTTAAAAAATTGAATATGGTGGACGAAAAAATCAATTTTGTCCGATTTTGTTCAAAATTGGTATCGGGGGGAGGGGGAGGGGGGGGTGTTCAGAGTCACACATAACAATATGGCGGATCCAAGATAGCGGATTAAAAATTCTACATTCCCCGATTTTGTCTAAAATCAGAATTGGAGTATTTTTGTTAGTGTTAATTATGAATTTAATTTTTTGCAAAACTCAATCTGGCAGTTTCAATATGGTGTCCTAAAAATTTTACATTTTTTTATTTTCTCCCAAACAGACATAGGGGGTTCTTGAGGGTGTAAATTATGAATTTAAAAGTATTTTTTTAGTATTCAATATGCCAAATCCAAGATAGAGGACTAAAAATTTTATATTTTTCAATTTTGTTTAAAGGTGGGATTGAATCGTTTTTGAGGATGTAAATAGCGAATATAAGTCTAGAAATTTTAAATTTCCGGATTTCATACAAAACTGATACTAGGGGGCTTTGAAGGGTTTAGATTTAGCTTAGATTAAGACTTAAAATAATTTTTTTAAAATTCAATACAGCGGATGCAATATGGTGGGTTGAAAATTTTACTTTATTCGCATTTTTTCAGATTTCGTATTAGAGGGTTTTCGGGGTTGTGTATTATGAATATGTATTTTCAGAGTCGTGTATGACAAATATGAAGTTAATTTTTCACAACTATTAGGTTGATAAGATACAATATGAGGGACAGAAAATTTTACATATTCTGATTTTGTCTAAAATTGATATTGCGGGGTTATTGAAGCGTATACAAACTCAATAGGCAGTATAAAATATATGGAGCTAAGAAATTTACACCTCAGGTTTTTTAAACATCGATATTGGTGGAAAGTTTTGGGGCCTATATTACCATTCCAAAATTAATTTGAAATTTAAGATAGTGGATTTACTATGACCGACTAAATATTTATTTGACACAATTTTACTGGTATTTGGAAAATTCTAAGAACCAAAGAATTTTTAATGGTTTCTTTTTAGGGTGATTTACAACTTTGGATAAAATGGGTACTTTTTTGCCACCTTCGAGTCATTGCGAGGTACACTAATCTCGATTAATACTTAGTTCAAATATTTTATGACTATCATAATGAATTCTAAAACTAAAAATAGAAAAATAAAATTTTTATAAAAAAAATTGAACCGACTTCTAAAAGTGCGCTAAAAAGTGAACAATAACTATAAATTTTTATATGAAATTGAATTTTTTGAAGTCGGCGCCAAAATAATACCTGACAAAATGGGATTCGCATAAACAAATTAAAAATACTTTATTTGTAATTGCTTTCTTACCATAATTTTTATGTATTAGTAATTATTTATTTCATTTAGAAATAATTTGGCGCCGACTTCAAAAATTTCAAATAAAAATTTATAGTTATTTTTCATTTTTTAGCGCACTTTTAGAAGTCGGTTCAATTTTTTTTTATAAAAAATTTATTTTCAATTAGTTATAAAATATGGCTACACTTTATAATCCAATTTATATAAAATAAAGTCCCATGGATGTTCTAGATTAACTAAATATGAAAGATAAATTCACGATAATACATTATTTTTTTACAATTTTACTTTAAAAGAGCTTGTTAAAATTCTTACAAGATTTCTTAGTATGATAGACGAATTTTGGAGTTAACTTATTTTTAAATCATCATCTTTGTATTCAACGAGTGTACATAAAAACGCAGATCATGAATTATTGAAATCATATTTTTCACAAACTTCAAGAATAATATTAAAACAAATTCGTACTTCAAAAAGGACAAACAGGATATTAGATAAGGTCACATCTGGTTAAACTATAAGAAACTTAAGACTATGACCGTTACTAAATAAATAAAAATAGATGTACATACGTTTTACATACAATTCTTTATTATTTAATAAAGTAGGGACGTCAGTGGCGGACTCACGCTTTTTAGTGTCAATCAGTATTATATCAATTACACCGATCTGTTAACAGGTAACTTAATTAAAAACTTACTAGAGTAGTGCGAAATTTTTAAAAATTAAAATTTCGGTAAGAAATAAAGAAATCTATCTGCCATATTTAAATAGTTGTTTATATATATTATCCTTTCAAGTAGAGAAAAGGAAAAAATCTGTACACACACTGTTCAAACGAAAATACATAACAACTATTTAATTACGGCAGAGAAATTCCTTTATTTCTTACTACTCCGATGATTGTATAGATGTCCTTTGGCGATATTTTTCAGCCTGGCATCGAAGTCGGCAGATTTTTAATATCCTACCGACATACTTTGGAATTTATATTTTATATAGTAGTTGTTTTCTGCGAATGTCGCTCTCGGTTCGATACAGCTCCACTGACGAGACAATAAGGTGGTCGAAACGCGTATGGAGAGGGGCCCAGAGTTATATTCGCAGGAATAAAGCTGTTTGTCTATATTCTTTCCTTTTCTCGGCTTGTAAGGATAACACATGTAAACAACTATTAAAACTTACTGTTTAATGATATATGACTTTCAGCTATAATATTTTTTGCCTTTTTTTTCTAATCGAGTATTTGGTTGAAATAAGAAAAAATATAATAGCTAATAAATTTAAGATTAAAATTTTGATTAGACTTTGATTATTTCCACTGAGCTATATTTTTAAATAAATATTTTTCACCTGAAAGGTACAAAAGTATGACTATAGAAAATTATAATTATTAATATTAAATTTAGGACAACTAATTTTTTAATGAAGGATATACTTTTTTTCACTGAAATTCAATATTACATCGGGACAGTGTGGGAATCTCGGTAACATTAAGAGACAGGGATTGAGTTACATAGGGAAAATTGTGTATTTTATGTTTGACTTATTTAAAAAAAAAATTCGATTTTGAATTCAATTTTTTTCTGACGTTAATATTAAAGTTGGAGCGAAACCAAAAAAACTTTCTACATCAACTTTTAATGATTCTGAAGAGGATGTTATCAATTTTTTCATTTGACGTTTCAAGCAACCATTATCAAGTTCATTCTTCGTTGATTGTGCAAAAGTTTTTAGCGAAAAAAGGCATTCCAACTTTGCCGCACTCACCCTATAGTCCGATATTACTCCCTGCGACTTTTTTTTAATCCCCAGGATGAAGTCGCACCTCAAGGGAACTCATCATGGTGACGTACAGGAAGTCAAAGAAGCTGTAACGGTGGTGCTAAACGGGTTAAATTCGGAGGATTACCAAGAGTGCTTCCAATCGTGGGAGCAACGTTGAAACCGTTGTATAGAGTTAGATGGAGACTATTCTGAAGGTCGATAATAAGATTTTGCCCGAAACTTAATTTGCTTGTTTTTTATCGACAAATTGTCGGAACTTAATTGCCACACCTCGTATAATAACGCAGTGTAGGAAGTAGGAAATTTTCTTATTATGTGTCCAACCGATGGTATCTTTAGTTATAAAACCTAAACCTAAAATTTTTCATTACGACGTTTCATCTTTTGCAAAATTTTAGATATTCCGATCTCACATTATTTATATTTATTTAGTAGAATACAAGAAAATTCAAACTCACGTTTTCCAAAATTAAATTACGACACTTTAAAATATATCACATATATTTGAAAAATATGCTTAGAAGTTTGACGCTGTCAAAATTCATCACATGATAAAATATATTAGGTTTTAATTTGTGAAATAACTGTTTTAAAATTTTACAGAACTTTATAAAAAATTGGAAATTCGGAACATTTTCACAGCTTTAAAAATTGATTTAATTCATGAATTCTCGAATAGAAATAATTCATTGAGGTGGTTTTTTACACTTTTAATTTAATATAACAAAAGTCGTAGTATAGTCATTAAAAGATTTTTATAAAGTTTTTTTTTCCGTACTAGGACGTTGTCTTATCGATTTCGTTATATGTGGTCTCGAAGTCCAACTCTTACATCATTTGGGTGATATTTTTCTGGCAGCTCTTTATTATTTTTACCCATTTTTCGTCAATTCTGTCAACTTAGGCTCTTTATAGGTGATGCCCTACCGGTGTCCATCTTACTAAATCCTGTACCCCAATTCCCATCATAATATATTATTGTTTCCTATTCTATCTCCGAGTGTAGCGTCATTTATGATCCTTAGTATTTTCAGTTCAGTCATATTCATTAATTTTTTTATTTGTAATGTTTCAGCTCTTTTTTCTGCAGCATAGGTAAGCATAGGTCTAATTCAGATTTACTACCGATATACAGGGTGATTCAAAGATCGATCACGAAACTTAAGGGGGTGATTCTACTTGACCAAATAAGGGTAGAGCTTCATATAATTTTTTTTCAAAATGTCATTCGTTTTCGAGTTACAAGCCGTCCAAGTTCAAGTTTTTATTTTTTGTTTTTTGAATTACTCGCTTACAGGAAAACCGATTTGACTAATATTTGAAAGATAGGCTAAGTCTTCTGCACTTCATCATTTTAGTAACAATTCACATTGATTGTTTGCCGCTAGAGGGCACTTTACCTACATTGAAAATTGTTTTTTTGTCATAATTTTTAGTGTTGACAGCTACAGTAGTTTTTGGCATAATTTCTGAAAGACTGATGCCAGGCCTTTAAAAAAGGTGCTCTTTATTTACATCGCTAAACCCAACGGTTTAGACGTAAATCACCCTTAAAAATTAAGTGGTAAATTTACTTTTCTCATTTCATTACCACCAGCTACCAGGTAAATAGCTATCAAAGTATGCTAGAGCTGTCAGTTTAACATCAAATAAATTCGCTTTTTAAACTATTTAATTTATAATCTTAAAATAACTAATAATGGCTAATCACCAATATTCAAATATCGAATATTGTGATATCCATTTTTGTTATGGAAAAGCAAATGGTAATGCAGTGTTGGCAAGAAGATATTATATGGAGAGTTATCCGGAAAGAAATATCCCTCATGCTCAAACATTTTCCAGTGTGCACAGGAGGCTTGCGGAATGTGGTTCCTTTAAAAGTTATAATGGAAATAGGGGAAGACCTAGAACTGCTAGAAACGTGCAACAAGAAGAAAGAGTGCTTGCAATTATTGAAGATAATCCAGGTATTAGTACTAGAAAAATTGGGAATGAAGTGCGGCTCTGTCAGGCTAGTTCATGGAGGATACTAAGAGAAGAACAACTCTACCCGTTTCATTCAAAAAAGGTGCAGGCTCTTTATGACGATGATCGGCCGAGACGGTTGGAAATGTGCAATCAGATCCTAGCTAAGTATGAACACGATAATCGATTAATTGGCGTCATATTATTCACTGACGAAGCTGGTTTCACTCGTGATGGCATAACAAATCTACACAACATCCACACATATGCTTACGAGAACCCAAACAATGTGGTAGAAACGAAACATCAGCGTAGATTTTCACTAAATGTGTGGGCAGGGATAATAGGAGATTACCTTATTGGTCCTCATTTCTTTGATGGCCCATTAACTGGTGACGTATACTTAGATTTTATCCAAAATCGTCTCCCATTGTATCTGGAAGATGTGCCATTGGAAGTAAGGGCCAACATGTGGATCCTCCAAGACGGAGCTCCGCCCCACTTTAGTATACGTGTCCGACAGTATTTGAATGCAACGTATCCTGAGCGATGGATAGGACGAAGTGGACCATTGGCATGGGCAGCGAGGTCACCAGACCTTAATCCTATGGATTTTTTCTTTTGGGGTCATTTGAAACAATTGGTGTACGATATTCCAGTAATCAACGTCGAGGATCTTCGCTTCAGGATAATCGAAAAGTGCCAAATTATTAAAGAAACACCAGGAATTTTTCATCGAGTTAGGCGACATTTTTTGAAGAGTGTTAGGAAATGTATGGAAGAAAATGGGGGACATTTTGAGAATCTTTTTTAGTTTGTTTAGTACTGTTTCATTAATTTTTATCAATTAAATGTATATCGCAATAATCCATAATATGAATATTTACTGATTAGCCATTATTAGTTATTTTAAGATTATAAATTAAATAGTTTAAAAAGCGAATTTATTTGATGTTAAACTGACAGCTCTAGCATACTTTGATAGCTATTTACCTGGTAGCTGGTGGTAATGAAATGAGAAAAGTAAATTTACCACTTAATTTTTAAGGGTGATTTACGTCTAAACCGTTGGGTTTAGCGATGTAAATAAAGAGCACCTTTTTTAAAGGCCTGGCATCAGTCTTTCAGAAACCAAAAACTACTGTAGCTGTCAACACTAAAAAATTATGACAAAAAAACAATTTTCAATGTAGGTAAAGTGCCCTCTAGCGGCAAACAATCAATGTGAATTGTTACTAAAATGATGAAGCGCAGAAGACTTAGCCTATCTTTCAAATATTAGTCAAATCGGTTTTCCTGTAAGCGAGTAATTCAAAAAACAAAAAATAAAAACTTGAACTTGGACGGCTTGTAACTCGAAAACGAATGACATTTTGAAAAAAAATTATATGAAGCTCTACCCTTATTTTGTCAAGTAGAATCACCCCCTTAAGTTTCGTGATCGATTTTTGAATCACCCTGTATTTACTACTACTGTTCTACTCCAACTACCTCTGTATTTGAAACTGATAAGATGTAAACTGATGATATGTTCTTATCACGATGTTAAATAATTATTCCAACAACGTATACTAGCTTTTTATATAAAACTTGAACACTTTTAAATAACATGTTTAAATGTTCCCCAGCTTAAGGAAATCAAATTATTTAGATTTAATGTGCCTTCTCTCGCTTAAAAATTTCACTACGCCTATGTTCTAAATTAGCATTTAAAGTAAAAAAAAACATAACTATGTACTTAGTTTACGATCTAACGATACACATACAATCACATAACACCCAAACTGATTTACGAGCAACTTATTAAAATATATATTTAATAGTTTTAGCCGTTCTGTTCTATATACATAAATGATAATAAAAAATAATTTTAGTGTAAATTTTTAAGTTTTATTGTTGGTGTAAAAGGGTGTTTATGCCATTTAAAAGCATATGTAATAAAAAATTTATATTTTACAGTGTAACAGCCAGGGGCGCCTCGTTAGGGAGCCCTGAAGTGCCACCATATGTTTTGTAAAGATATTAAAAACTCTACGATTGTTGAAAAGTTGTACAAAAATGAAAATTAAAATTTATTTATTATTTTATTATTTAAAAAACTGTGATATGTGATTTTACCATGGAGATGGTTTACGAGTTACATGTAATTATGTTTTTTTTTTGGTTTACATTAAATTTGTTTTTTAAATAGGTAATTTTTTTTCCCTAAACTGCCACCAGAGGGCATTTTTGCTAAAAATCAAGTTTTATTTCTTTAATCACTTTTTTAATTTTGACCAATATAATTAAAATAGAGATGATTTTTTGAACCGAGTAAAAAATACACCAAATCTGTTTTTTTTATATATTTTAAACAATTTAATGGTAAGATTTATCAATTTGTGGTAAGAGTACATTGTTTGCTGACTTCTTTGACACCTACAGTGGTGGTCCTATAAATAGCAGACATTGTTTTTTTTTGTGTATGGCATATATTTTGTGTGCTTAGTTCAGAGGATACTGATTCCATAAGCGTTTTACAACAACTATTAGGAACGCAGGACTAAGCTTCTTGAATATGTAATAATCAATTTAAATTCGATAGATTTTTATTTTGTAGATCCTGTTTTAAACGTTCTCAATGTCTTTTAATAAGTTTAGATCTGAGCCTTGGACCATGTTGTCTTCTAGATATTTTTAAACAATTTTTGATGCTTGTTTTGAGTCGTTCCATCACATTCTGAAGCACGTTTTTGCAGAGAATTGATCCATTATGACCCCAATTCGAAAAATAGATTCAACTCCTTTCCATGGCATTGCTTCCGAAATTATAATATATCCTTCACTGTGCTTTACGATATAATATAGATCGAAACTACTATTAGACGGACGGCGAAAACAATACTTTTTCTCATTTCCAAGTTAATTAATCTAGTCTCATCAGTCCAAACACTTATTTCAAAACCAACATTTTTGTGCAATTACTTATAAATCATAAATAAACTTCAATCTTTTTTCCTTGTTTTTCTTTAATCCATGAAGTTTCCTGTTATGATTGCATCCTCTTAGATTTACTTCATTTAATTAATATCTATTTTATGGTTCAACTTCACAATTACATGTCATTGGGTTCTAATATTTGCTTCATAAATCGGGAATCAATCGGGAAAAAATAGGCTTTGCTAATTCTTTGAATTATATTATCCATTCCATTTGAACATTTTTTTTGTTTTCTAGGAGTTATAATTTAATTTTCTATCGATGTAATGCAAGAGTAACACATTTAAATATTTAATATTTACTTATCTTTGAACATACTTTAAAGTAATGATGCCAAATGAAACGAACTATTTGAAACTGTGACATTTATGTGTCCAGCAGCATATATTATCTTTAAAACTGATGCATCCACACAAACGTTATCAAAAATAGTTATTTTATGAAGTTATCTTATACAGGGTCAAAAACAAATAAACTTGCATCACATGTGACCAAATTTTAATAGCCCTATTTGGATTTTTTAGAAAAACACACATTTAATATGGCGCTACTTGAAACAAAATATGTCTGAAATAAAGCATTGTCAAAACTAAGAAGTTTTATGTAGGTTACGTTGAGTCTTATTTTGCAACAGTGGTGCAATTTACAAAAAAAATGGGCAACAAATCTAAATTATCTAATACAGCTAAAATTTTGCATATAGGCTAAAAATTGTATTTAGAAAAAGTTTGTTTTTCGATATTTTGAGATATAACACCACTTTTGAATTCTTTTTGGAAAAAAATAAAATTTGACAGATAATGCTAATCATGTGACTACTATTTTTTTGGTTAATCTTCATCTCGATCGAAGCAAAAATTGATGCCAAAGTCAAATTTTGAATAAAGCTGTTAATAAAAAAAATCCCATATGATGCGGACGTTACTGGTCACACTGTATATAAACTAAAAAAGTTTTTAAAGAAATAAACTTTGAGGTAAAGTGTCTTCTGGCGGAAAATTAGAAAAATAGTTGAATAATACATATAAAAAATTTAATATTAGTAAAAAATTAAATAAAAAATTTTAGCTTACTTTTTCTTAACTAGGAAACTATTTTCCTGGTGTTTTTCAGTACAATCGGTATACGTTTTTGTTAGTAAACATAAAAATACATTACATATATTTTTGTAAACAATAATTCAAATATTTGGGGTTAGCAAGTAATCCTGGTTTTATTTTTCTTCATTCTTGTATGTGAAAGGAAAATTATTTCTATATAAAATTTTTTTATGCTTTCTATATTGTGATTTTTCTTAATACGCCATCTTGTGTTAACTGTTCGCTCATATAAATATATAATTTTAAAAAATGCGCATTTTTGTTTACTTACACTGTGAAAACGTCATTTCCTGCAACGAACAACCGTTCACTTAAAATGTTCAAAACAACTGGAACCGACACCTTCCTAATTAGAATAATCAGCATTATACATGCGAAAAATGAAACAATTATTTTTAATTTTATAGTTTTATTTAATTACCGCTGTTTAATTACTAAGTATGCTTTATATAGCGATATATTTTATGTTGTACGAAAATCATGAAGTATGAAAATCATTCCTATCATCAAATATTTTAATGATTCAAAAAATATTACTCACTCTACACGTCGGGATTTTTATAACCTAGTACGAATATTTAACTGGTTGTAAGCTTAATTCGGTTAGAATCAGGTATTTCCAATTTTTAGTCATCAACTTTCTAATTTCCTAACATAGTATAACTTTAAAACTAGTTTAGGTTGACAATACAGGGTTCAAATTGACGATAGGTTCACCACTACAATAAATCAACCAATTTTTGAAGCTTAACAATAAAATAATTAAATAATATTTTTCTTTTACTGGCAAGATGGCAAAAATAGATAATTTTGTTTCCTTTTTGGGGAGGTAACAATTAATTTTTCTTACCGATTCCATTGCCTTGCCTCTATCGAGAGTTTTGTACTCAATTTGATTAAAGGTTTGTTAAATTCCTGAGGCTAAGATACGAGAATCTAGCTCACTTTACCTTAGACCAAAAATTGATTGTTTCCGAAATACAGAGAGTCGATGATATATTTTCTTATATATATATATAAGAATGAAAGGTTAAAAACCTACTAATAATTAGAAACGAAACAGAGAACTTCCATCGCCTGAACACATCTGTATCACTTTTTTCCAAAAATTTATCACATCTTTTTAGAAAGTTTGAATTTCGTCACTATTTCTCGAAATTCGCCATTTTAAATGCAATGTTGTAGTTTACTATATTTAGTTAAATTTGGAAAAGGTGAGGCACAAGTGCTTATCCTTTTGCAATAGAAGAATCCATAAAATTAAAATACTTTTTTAAAGGGTTATTTTTAACGGAAACCGAAAAATTGTTTGGCTACGTCCTAAGCATCATAACTATGATAACAATTACACAGACCAACAAAATTTGGCTGATTTTTAGTAACAGAAACTCTATTATACTAATCACATTCCATTACGTCAGGTTTTTGAGATATCCTAACCTAAAGGTGCAAAAAACACTGTTTTTCGACGTATTTTAGGTTATGTAATTTTTCTTTTCATAAAACCAGTGAAAGCATGTTCCTTTCTATTTAAAATTAATTTTGAAATGTCAAGATATCCTTTTTTTACCGAGATATGCTAATTTGAATTTTGTGTATCACTAATCTATTCGAATGCTAACCAGAAATATAGTACAAATTCAAGAAATTACAAGAAAAATTTTGGGTCTTCTAATTTAAAAAATATTTCGCGTCAAGAACATTTTTCTTCGTTGCAACATTTTTTGTTGGATGTTAAAATTTTTGACTAAGTTACCTTTTTTTTTTAAACACGCGATGCACAAAACACATTGAAGTTTTGCGGAACCAGATGATTACTAACAAAAGAAGCATAGCTGCTAAGCATACTTACATATAATCATCATTTGATGATCAGATAAATTATTAACATCACTTAAAACAAGGAAAACTCACTAAAACTGGCACCTTTTTATTATAACAAACACATTTACAATTGGAAAACTCAACATTTATTTTTGCACCTTTTTAGTTTTATTTAGTTATGTAGTTTAATGTTCTCCCTGTATAATTTTCCTACTGAAAACTAAAAAATATATACATTTAGACAGTCCATTTTTATTTACCAATAAATGGCATTCTGCTTATTCAGCACATGGATCTTAACACTCTTAATACCTAAATAGTTCTTATTTTGACCATATGTTTAGAATACAAGTTCCATACAGCACTGTGGTCTACATATTTCTTGTTTTTTTTTATGTAGCGCACATCCCAGACTATAGATGTGTCTTTATATTTTTTAAAATTTGCATTGAATCGTACTGTGTTAGTACTGTGAACTGTTCATGTTGAAAGTATGTTATTAGCAAACCATGGTGTTAATTTGCATATATTAACATAATGTTTTTTTCTGTTACAGGGGACAATTAAAAAGTGTAAATTTATTTAAGAGGGATTCACGCGGGGACTATTATAATAGACAACATAAGAAGTGTTTTATATTTCATTGATTGGGTTAAAAAGTATGTCTTATTTTTTAACCGACTTCTAAAAGAAGGAGGTTCTCAATTCGTCGACTATGTATTTTTTTTTTTTTTTTTATGTATGTACACCGATTACTCCGGAACGGCTGCACCGATTTGAATGAAATTTTTTACGTTATATTTAGGAAGTTGCTGCGGTGGTCCCATATTTTTTTAGATCAAATTGGTGCAGTAAAATCAAAGATGGCGCTTACAATATGGCGGCCAAAAAAATTAATTTTGTCCGATTTTCTCCAAAATTGGTATGGAGAAATTTCCGGGGTTGTACCCAACGAATCTAAAATTATTTTTAAAAAATTCAAAATGGCGGATCCAATATGGCGGACAAAAAAATTTAATTTGGTCCGATTTTCTCCAAAATTGGTATGGGGGAGTTTTCGAGGTTGCACATAACGAATCTGATATTATTTTAAGAAAATTCAATATGGCGGATCCAATATGGCGGACTAAAAATCAATTTTGTCCGATTTTCACCAAAATTGGTACGGGGAAGTTTTCGGGGTCCCATATGACGAATCTAAAATAATTTTTAAAAAATTCAATATGGCGGATTCAATATGGCGGACAAAAAAATTTAATTTGGTCCGATTTTCTCCAAAATTGGTATGGGGGAGTTTTCGAGGTTGCACATAACGAATCTGATATTATTTTAAGAAAATTCAATATGACGGATCCAATATGGCGGACTAAAAATCAATTTTGTCCGATTTTCACCAAAATTGGTACGGGGAAGTTTTCGGGGTTGCATATGACGAATCTAAAATATTTTTAAAAAAATTCAATATGGCGGATCCAATATGGCCGACAAAAAATCAATTTTGTTCGATTTTCTCCGAAATTGGTAGAGGGGAGTTTTCGGGGTCGCATATGACGAATCTAAAATAATTTTCAAAAAATTCAATTTGGCGGATCTAATATGGCCGACAAAAAAATCGTTTTTGTCCGATTTTCTCCAAAATTGGTACGGAGGAGTTTTCGGGGTCGCATCTGACGAATATAAAATAATTTCTAAAAAATTCAATATGGTGGATCCAATATGGCGGACGAAAAAATCAATTTTGTCCGATTTTCTCCAAAATTGGTATGGGGAAGTTTTCGGGGCCTCACATAAAGAATCTGAAATTATTTTAAAAAAATTCAATATGGCTTACAAAAAATCAATTTTGTCCGAATTTCGCCAAAATTGGTACGGGAGAATTTTTGGGGTTCACACATGACGAATTTAAAATTATTTTTAAAAAATTCAATATGGCGTATCCAATATGGTGGATAAAAAATTAATTTATTTTCTTTAAATATAGATATTGGAAGGTTTTGGGGCCTATATTACCAATCTAAAATTAATTTGAAATTTAAAATACTAGATTTACTATGGCAGACTAAATATTCGTTTGACACAATGTCATTGGCATTTGGAGAACTCTAAGAATCAAAAAATTTTTAGTGCTTCATTTTAAGGTGATTTATAATTATGGAAAAAATGAGTACTTTTTTGCCACCTTGGGGTCATTGCGAGGTACACTAATCTCGATTAGTACTTAGTTCAAATAATTTATGATTATCATAATAAATTCAAAACTAAAAATCTAAAAATAAAATTTTTATAAAAAAATTGAACCGACTTCTAAAAGTGTGCTAAAAAGTGAAAAATAACTAGAAATTTTTATATGAAATTGAAATTTTTGAAGTCGGCGCCAAATAATTTCTAAATGAAATAAATAACTACTAATATATACAAATTATGGTAAGAAAGCAATTACAAATAAAATATTTTTAATCTGTTTATGCGAATCACGTTTTGTCAGGTATTAGTTTGGCGCCGACTTCAAAAATTTCAATTTCATATAAAAATTTCTAGTTATTTTTCACTTTTTAGCACACTTTTAGAAGTCGGTTCAATTTTTTTATAAAAATTTTATTAATGTAAAATTATACTTAATTTTATTACTTTCGTACACTTCTTCTCCGAACCGAGAGCAACATTCAAACGACATCTTTATAATCACCGGAGTAGTGCGAACTTTTTAAAAATCAAAATTTCAGTAAGAAATTAAGAAATCTATCTGTCATATTTAAATAGCTGTTTATATGTATTATTTTTTCATGCAGAGAAAAAGAAAGAATATATACAAACAGTTTGTTTCCTGCTTATTTCTTATTTAAATTTTGATTTTTAAAAATTTCGCACTATTCCGGTGAATGTATAGATGTCGCTTGACTGGCGATATTTTTCAGTCTGGGATCGAAGTCGGCAGGTTTTTAATATTCTACCGACGTACTTTGGAATTTATTTTTTATATAGCAGTATTGCTCTCGGTTCGATACAGTTCCACTGATGAGACCATAAGGTGGTCGAAACGTGCATGGAGAGAGAACCAGAGTTGTATTTGCAGGAAACAAACTGTCTGTATATATTCTTTCATTTTTTCTGCTTGAAAGGATAATACATATAAACAACATCAAAATACATTATACAAGTGTTTTCCTTACGTACTAATTTATCTAATCATGTAGTAAAATCACTCGTAAAGTTTTCCTCAAAAAATGCACTTCCTGTAATATCTCGAAAACTAATCACTCATTTTTAACGAATCACATGTCAAATCACCTGTCATAAAACGGCGCAGCCACCAGTGTAATTTTTACTTACAGGGATTTTCATCTCCTAAGTATTTTTATATTGAAACAAAGGCAAAATAATTGATCGCGAAAGAGTCTATCAAGAGTAAAATTTGTTATATATGAACAACTTTATTTAAGAAAAATGTGCTATAGTTCAGAATGTTCATGTGTTTTAGTGAAACTGGCAAATTATAACGGAATACGAGGATAGTTCGATAAGTTCTTGGCCTGATAAAGAAAACAAAAGATTTTTGAAAATGTTTTTATTTATTTTTCAACATGTTCTAACATTTTAATATCCGTAGTATAATGCAATAAGGTTGATATCAAATCTATATTATAATCAGCGAGCGACAGTAAGATTTGGACAGGAAATATCCGGAGATGTAGAAATACAAAGGGGAGTCAGACAAGGGTGTATATTGTCACCTTTACTATTTAACGCTTATTCTGAAGAGGTCATATTGGAAAGTCTTGAATCTGAAACAGCAGGGATAAAAGTAAACGAAGTTTTAATCAACAATATTAGGTATGCAGATGACACCGTAATAATAGCTGATAGTTAGAAAGACCTAGAAAAGATAATGAATGAAATATTAAAAGTTAGTGGAGAATATGGACTCTCTCTTAACACAAAAAAGACCAAGTTCATGATAATTAGTAAAAACAACACCAATAATAATGAAACCCTAATGGTAGGAGGCCAGCACCTAGAAAGAGTTAAGAAGTACACTTACTTGGGAACCCTAATAACAGAAAATAATGACTATACCGTCGAAATAAAAACCAGAATCGAGAAAGCACGTGGCAACTTTATTAGAATGAAAAAGGTTATCTGCAGCAAAGATCTAACGTTAGCCCTGAAAATACGACTGACTAAATGTTACGTATATAGTGTTCTATATTATGGAATGGAAGCATGGTCACTGAATCGAGAGTCAATGAGAAGACTTAACTCTTTTGAAATGTGGACCTATAGAAGAATTCAGAGGATTTCGTGGGTGGATCGAGTTACGAACGCCGAAGTGTTGAGAAGAATGGGGAAAGAAAAGGAAGTCGAGATAACAGTAAAACAGAGAAAACTGCAATATTTCGGACACATTATGCGAGGAGAAAAGTACAGCATCTTACGGCTCATAATCCAAGGCAAAATAAATGGCAGAAGAGGCGTGGGACGACGACGAATTTCATGGTTAAAAAACCTAAGGGAATGGTTTGGATGCAGTTCAAAACAACTATTTAGAGCAACTGCCTCAAAAATTAAAATAGCTATTATGATTGCCAACCTCCGCAATGGAGAAGGCACTTGAAGAAGAAGAATGCAATTTGTCCAACTCTGCAAGATAAGCGGCTGTCGCTGCTCTGACCTCCTTATTTGAAGGGACTTTTCGTCCAGCGAGCCATTTTTTCAAGTTGGGGAAAGAGAAAGTAATAGCTGGGAGCCAGATCTGGCGAATATGGCGCATGTCGTGCTTCCACATGCGCCATATTCGCAACGTAGGTTATGGAGTTTTGCTGCAACAACCATAGATTTGTGTGCAGGCGCGTTGTCCTGATGAAAGAGCACTTTTTTTTGGCAAGACGTGGACGTTTTGCCTTAATCACATGCTGCGAACGGTCCAGTAGTGAAGCGTAATACTCTCCGGTGATGGTCTTGCCTTGTTCTAAATAGTTTATAAGCACCACACAATGTGAATCCCAAAAAACTGTTGCCATGACTTTTCCTGCAGACGGAACCTTTTTGCTTTTTTTGGCGCACTTTTACCTGCCCCACCTACTATTAGGCTGCAGCTTTGTCTCTGGCATGTAATGATGAATCCATGTTTCACCTACAGTTATAAATAGTCGAAGAAACTCAGCAGGATTGCGTCTGAATAAGTCTACACACTATTGCAAAGTGTTCATTCAAAGGCGTTTTTGGTCCACTGTTAACCAACGCGGTACCCATCGCGTAGAAAACTCTTTCATGCCAAGAACATCATGTAAAATGTAGTGGGCAGGATCTACTAAGATGTTTGCTATACCAGCAAGCTCTCGTACTTTCAGTTGGCGGTCATGAAGTATGATATTGTGAATTTATGTGACAATTTCGTCAGTTGTAGAGGTTTTTGTGCGTCCCGAGCGCTCATCATCTTGAATTGATGTACGATCACGATTAAATTCAGCAGCGCATTTTTTTTACTGTCGGAAACGAAGGAGAGTAATCCTTTAAAGTAGAATCTAACTCATTTCTAATGTCCATTGGAGTTAAGTCCTTTCAAACAAGGTACTTTATAACCGCTCGAACTTCAATGTTATCCATCTTTCACAAAATATCGAACCTTGTGTGTTTACTCGATCGCCACAAACAAGCTGCTCAACGCAAACACCTGAAACTTTGCAGGGCGTCATCTCAAGGTTAATGCTTACAAAATATTATAGTTATTTGATCCTACTAGCGCCGTTTCTGTTTCAGGCCGAGACTATATCGAACCGTCCTCGTAGGTCGGAAAATACACAAAAGTGACAGAGGAAAAAAAATTGTTTTTGGAAAAATCATGCGAGATCGGCAAAGAAACTTCATATTTGTATTCTATAACCCGACAAAAATCGGAAAATTCGATGTTTCCAGTATTCCGAATAATTACCATGTTTTTTAATGTATCACAACATAAAATAAAATGAGAAATATCGTCGAGATACACACCTTCTTTGTTGAACTTTCTAGGTGATCAGTTTTGTTCTCATTTTGGTAGGTTTCTTAATAGAAAATGATAAACTTGATTGGTTTTTTGTTGCACTTTTCAGTTTAAATCCTTTACCGGAAACAATACAGTTTTAATAAATTAACGGGTTGAAGTTTCCACATATAAACCTGATTAACTCAGAAATTATTTTTAGAGAATAATTGAACCTTCTACTAAAATTTAAAATTATTTGAGGATAGTTCTTTAACTTTTAAAATGATCGTGAAAAATATTTCATTATTTATTAACGTGTTTTAAACGAAAACCCATTAAATATGGTCAAAACCTATTTAATTTATAAAAGAAAGAAGTCGATACATTTTTAAAATATTGTTTTATAAAATTTTTGCTTGAAACAAAGAGAAGTACTTACCAAAACAATAGTCCTTAAGACGATTTGAAAATACAACCGAACTATACTTTAAATAACTGTAAAAAGAACTATTTTACTTACCTCGAATACCTTATTATTTTTAACCACAAACCACCACCTAACTGGTATACTGATTATATTTTCCTAGAAAGAACATTATTAAGAAGTTGATACTTTACACATGTTTTAACAGGAAATACGAGTTTCGATAAAAGCCAATATCACCACAAATAGCGTATGATATCCTAAGTAGATATTCTGCGCTATGTAAGGTTCACATTATTATTTAAGTAGTCACAGTAACAAAATACAATAGATAAAATTTGCAGTTAGTCATCTTTTTTTATTGGAATATTATGTTTGTTTATGAGAAAACTGCATACAAGGTATTTTTTAAACGGTTTTCTCATCAACTTGATGCTTAGGTTGAATATTGCAAACAAAAAAAAATTTCGCCATGTAAATGATCAAACATGTAATAAATTATATAGGTGTGTTTACATATATACGTCAAGAAAATATATTTTTTTAGATAAGGAACATTCTGGTAAATTAGGTACCCGATAATGCATTGCAAGTTCTAATTCACCACACAAGGTGTTACAAATCTCAAACCGTTTATGGCCAATAGGCCCACTGAATTAAGTCCAAAAATAGCCTTTTGCTTTAAATTCATTTTAGTTCTTAATTATGTACATATTTTGCTTTAAAAACGGAAATTGTCGCTACGGAAAACTTATTTAACTTTATCAAGTTCTGAAAAACATATTAATTAATTGGGTTTTTGCGTAAAATTAAACACGTATTTTAGAGAGACTTTGCATACGATGGAATAATAAATGTTTGAATTCAATTAAAATCTTTCTGATAATTTCTAGATAATCTTTTTCGTTATAATGTGTAAAAATTTTATTTGTGTACCATAATTCAGGTATTTCGGTTTTAATTCTATATTACTGTTTAAAACTATTACTAGGCCAGGGCCGCCTACAAATGAAAGACTAGGAGTTTGGTTTTGAAATATGTGTTATTCTTCAAGCTACCGAAGAAATACTTATACCCTCTGATAGTATTCTTTAAAATATACTGACAACCACATCAAAATAACTCACTTCTTACAAAAGTTCATTAAATTGTTCACTAACCAAGAAATTTTTTCAGTTTTCAACCCCTTTTCGATATGCCAATCTTGAAAATATTTTGATGGGAACATTCCAAAGAACTTCCTAGAACAAGCTGAAAATTTTATCGAAATATCTCAATTCTATCGAAAGCTATACCCGAAATAAAAATTTTGCAAATTAACAAATTTTTCAGTTTTTAACCTCTTGGTAATAAACATATCTTGAAGATCTTTTTATGGGACTACTTCACAGATTCCCTTACATTGATTCCCAAAGTAGTCCATATGGACTCCCAGGGATCGACTGCAACCTGCAGAGGGTCTATGGCAATGGGAAAATAATTGGGGATGTATGAGATGTAAATGGGGGTCCACGAAGACCGTGAATTTAGTCTTAATCCATTTCTCATAAATATAAATATAAGTGAGGTAACGCAAATACTTCGGGATAACGAGTCAACCTTTTTTTTTAGTCGAACAATTTATGAGTCCATTTGATATATATTCCCGACTCGATACGTTGTGCGTTCCATCACCAGACTAAGACTTCAGTTATCAAAACACATTTAAGTTGATAAAATTGTAAACATTCAATATTAGGAAGAAAGTGGGGGGAAGGGTCTACGGGAAACAGAAAAAATTGGCTCGTGGTCTACGGTACAAAAAAGTTTGTCAATCTCTGCCTTAGAATATACTGTAAATGTCATCAAAATGCCTTACTGCTATCAAAAGCTATATGCGAATGAAAGCTGTCAAAAATTTCGGTAGCCAACAAATTTCGTCAGTTTTTAACCCTTTTGCAATAAACTTATCTCAGAAATATTTTTATAATACTACCACCGAGAACTCCTTAAAAAATTATCCGACTAAAGGAGTCGCCATTAAAAAGAGCCAATGGAGGAGCCCAAAGTCGTATACAACTTATCTGACAAAGTTTTAACACCAGGCCCAAAAGTGTTTTAACCAAAGGTTTTAATTTCGCGATAGTACCGTCACGTATCCCAACCGAAAATATATGTGGAGTTGAAATAGCTCCTACCATCTTAAGCAACGACACAGCAGAAACTATCCGCCAAGAAATTTTAGCCGTTTTGCGAAAAGCAAAACCTCCAAAAAGTAATCTATCTGCAGAAGAACATCGAGCCCTACCAAATCTGACCAAAGAAATTCGACAGTGGTCGTAAACAAAACAGACTATCATGAAAAGACGATCGTCCTGCTAAACGATCCTGTCTATAAGCCAATAAACAGAGATCATACCACTTATCTAGAAAAGACCACCGAAACATTGATTACATCATCTCTACTTAACGAAGAAATAAAGAAGAAGATCACACCAAAGAAAAAGTCATCCATATGTCCTAAATTGTAAGGCTTACCCAAAATATACAAGCCCGGAGCTCCCTCGAGACCAATAGTAAGCTCTGTTGGCTCTCCAACTCAGGCCCTAACAAAACATCTAACCACCATTCTCCTACGTTAAATAATAATAATCAAAAACATACGTTTACAAGAAAAAGATTTTCTAGTTAGTTTCGACGTAACATTACTTTTTACGCAAATACCAGTCAAAGAAGCCTTTTGTGTAATAGAAGAAAAAATACAATCTGCCAAAATATATCGTCGAATAAGTTAAACACTGCCTTGATAACACCTATTTTACTTCTGAAGGCCAGCGATATAAACAAGTCGAGGGAGCCCCTATGGAACCGCCGCTATCTCCTGCACTCGCTAACTTATTTATGGAAAACTTCGAATCAAAAGCTTTAGAGACCTCCTCACACAAATCACAATTGTGGCTGCGTTACGTAGATGACACATTCGTTATCTGGCAACATGGAGAAAAAAATCTCAAAAATTTTCTAAATCATATAAACAGTATAAACCCGAAAATCCAATTCACCATGGAGACAGAACAGGAAAGAAAACTACCTTTTCTAGATATCCTACTAAAAAGAAAAGAGGATGTTTTGCTTTCGCACACCGTCTATAGAAAGCGCACTTACACCAACAGATACCTCCACTCCGGTTCACATCACCACCCCGCCCAATTATTTTCCGTAGTGAAATCACTTGCGTTTCGATCGCAATCCCTTACATTAGTAAAAAGATGTTTTGTTCCGTCATTTTAAATCCCCCATATTGTTTTCAGCTACAATACATGCGCCATCTTGGATTTTACTTATCTAATTTCAGTCAAAATGATATGAAACTACCATAGTAATTTTCTGAGTATAACGCAAAAAAGTGACGCCCTTATTTCTTCATATTTCGAAACGCTTTTTTAAAAAAAGTTGTTTTAATCTTATATACAAAATTTGACAGTGTTATAATAAACCACACCGAAAATTGCGTTCGAAGATTGTATAAAACCTTGGCATAAGTGTTTTATATCCAGATTACTTTGAAGGAAACCATATTAATATTGATGACGGAATCAAAATCATTCGAAAAACGTATAAATATTTTGAAAATTTTTTGATCAAACCTCGTACAGTGTAATAGTTTTGATGATTCTTTTTTTATATATTCTGTAGATTTAGCCTGGCATAAGCGGGCGTACCTTGTATGTGGGTGCTGCGGTCCAAAGGCCGTCAAAAGGGAAGTTACAAAAAACATTAATTACTAAAATTGTATTTGTATAGATTCGGTACCCCAGTAACCATTTCAAAATTATTTTAAAAATTACCTTGTATTACGAAACATATATACTTACTTTACTTGTATAAATTCTGAAGAGTAAAATCTACTTTTCTACTATTTATTAATCAGAAAAAAATCACTTAAATGACTACGCTTATCGGTATTTCTATATACAAGAAAAAGACAGAGAGCCTGGGAAACCCACTACAGCGTAGCCGACGAACAATTTAGTAGATTTCTACTTTTTAGCAGGTCTCACACTCGAAATATAAGGGCTATATTCTTTTAAGTAGATTATCACTGATCAAAGTGACAAAAGTGAAACTGATAACTTGATGTTCTTTTGAATATGCATTTACTTGTCATTTACTACCTCAAGAGTTTTAAGCTCAGGTACATCAAACCCTGAGTAACTCCGAGCAAATCTGAATAAAGCGATTAAAGTGTTAATTTGAACGCTAAATAACCTCCAAATTATTTTTTTTTTTGGAATTTGTGTTTTTAATATCCATAGCAAAACATATTGAAGACAACAAGGTAAAAATATTATTTTATTACTTATTAGTTTTGAGTTTTGTCTGGTGTCATGGCAATTTTGGCAATAAATATTTCACAATTCGTTAAAAAAAACTATGAACGTAAGTCCGATATCTTGTGAAATAATCTTATTTTTGTGTCTCCATTTCATGTATAAAATGTTTTTTACCCAAAAATAGCATCTAAAAATGATAACTGAGAGCTGCTAGGGCTTTATACACCAAATATTTTTATTGGTGCTTGAGGGGTAAGGGGAAAGCAGATTAGACAAGCGCCGAGGCATAATGCACTACTTGAATAAAGCACACGCTTCTTGCACCTGTACAGCTCCGAGCTGTTCATGCCAATGAATCGAGGGCAGTAATTGAGTCGAAGTGATCATGATTACTTCAAGTGACAGAACTGAAAGTGATAATTACTCAAAAGAATATACCTAAGGTAAAAAGTAGGGCGCTCAAATAGTTAACATCGAGCCGTCCAATCGATTTCTGCCAAAATGGTGACGGTCATTAATATCTTTTATTCCCCATTTGTAATAACAATAAGTCAAGTCGTCCTTGATATATTGAAATTTATTAAGTTTGTTATTTTTGCTACTTTAAATTTGTTTTCTTCTTCACCAAATTTTTTAAATTATTGATAATTTCACTTGCTTAATAATGATTCGACAGCCGATCAAAATAATTAGGGTTTGGAATGTGTCAAATTCAAATATTTTATATTGACTTTGATATACTCAAGTCCTGTTAAATACTGAATTTATTCACTCAATATATCTATATTTAACAATAATAAAGTAAATTTGTACAAAAACAATCGTTTTGCGTTTCCTCTTCAGTGATTGGTAATTATTTACATCATACTCGACTAAACATTTTTAGTTCCTCACTCAATTTGATTTCAAAAAAATATTTGGGATAGTTTTATTTTTCTGTTTTTTTTTTAATTCTCTTGAGTTTCGTATTTCTGTTGTTGCCCCGTTTATTAAAATCAGTTTTATAGTGTTCCAAAGGAACAAACCTGGATACCTTCAAACATACGAAAAATGTTGCGGTTACCTGATTAGAAAATTAAAAATAACTAAGATAAAAGGTGTCAAAATAAAACTTCAATTTTTCTGTATTTAGGTAATTCTTGCAACAATTCAAAATTTCGTAATTGGGGGTATCTTGAGGCAAATAATCCAATTAAAATCATAGTTTTTCTGTCAGTTATAGATGGCGGCATCTTTAAAATATCATAAATTTTTTGTGTATTAGTATATTTTTCTTTTTAGTAAAATCTGCTTAACATGCAAAAATAAGCTTACATACATATCAGTATGAATACCCGCCTTCGAATTATACGTCAACTGTCAACAGAAATCAACTATATATTTGAAATACCCATTTCGTAATGTGTCGGCAGGATATTACCCCCAGAACTTCATGCCGGACTGTAAACCACCACCAGAAAATTATTCTGTGAATTTCATTCTTGGTTCGTTACAGCTCCACTGACGAAATGCATATACAGAGAGAATCAGAATAGGATTCCAAATTAAAGGAAAAAACACAATTTGCTGCAATTATAAGACAACCTGTATAATATATGTTTACAAATCTCAATGTATCGATCAACAAACTTCTTGAAGTGATAAAAATGATTTACTATAATTGTTGATAGTTCTGTTCTTCTCTTTTGCTTTTACCGTTATTTGGGTAAAAATAAAAACGTCCATAATTAAGAATCATATTTATTAAAAAATATACTACATAATCAGTCTTAAAAAGTCCTTATCACACAGTCTAATGCAAATAAAAACATATTTTACACATGACCAATTTAAATTTAATAATACTTTTAATAAAAATATATAAAAAATTGTCACAAAAGTTGTAATTAACAATATATAAAATATCGTTGTTTATCGTTCAATTTAACACATTTTTTAATTTATGTTCAATTATTTAAAGTCGTAGATATATGTACTTGAAATAGGAAGAAAAGAGTTTTTTTTTACTTTATTTAATCTAATCAAGACGGTTTTTTCATTATCTACGACCTTGTCAGAAATGTAGTACTAGAACACAAGACATTCAAAAAAGTACAAAAATAACAAGAGAAAAAAATTTAAATAGTAAGCGGTGTGAGATGAAATGATAATGATACAAGGCATAAAAAAAAGGAGGATCCTAGTTACCAACAAATATCGTACTACTCTATAGTCGACACTATAAATAGTTATAATACATAAAACTGATCAATAAAATGGTGAGAAATTTAAAGTTGTTCGTTTTTTAGTTTATTTTTGGTAAGAATAATCGTCTAGAAGAAGAAAATTCAGCTTTAGTTTCTACCTAAATTTGGAATACATTGTTAATCAAAAGAACCAAACAGTTCAACAGAGTAAAATACAAATGAAATTGCATCGTTAAGAGCTCTTTTTTGTTACAATGTGTATGTTCTTGCATTAATAAATTAATCAATGGGGGTTATATGCAATAAGTGTTTATTAATAAACGAATTTTTAGTTTAAAAGAATACCGGGTGGTCCATTAATTCCTATGTGATTTTAAAAACCATAACTGATTTTGTACTTTTCTCTTTTATTTAGAAACCAGATATTTGAGAATTTAATCATGGAACTTCAATGGGGAAATTAATTTTCACAATTGTCTGCCAATTATTGCAATTCAGAGAGCTTATCGCAGATATTTTAGTGTGAGAAATATTCCAACTAAGATGAATATACGCAACCTAACGAGACATTCTTTAACATTAGGCTTCTACGGGTAACTTATTACGTACCGGTAGATTACGCTTCCCACTTAAAATAAAGAATGTTCAGTGTGTACAAGCAAGAGTAGAAGAAGTTGCAAGAGCATTAACTATACATCTTTCTAATGATTTGAGATTTAGTCGGACAACTGGCCAGCATGTTTTGAAACATCTTTGCTTATTTCCACACAAAATTCGACTTTTACAACACATATCTTCAAAATTACCAAAAACGACTACAGCACGTTGTCCGTTTTCAATAACTAAATCAGTTGATATCAAACGGTTAAGCCCATTTTCACTAGAATGGCTTCGTCAAAAGGCAAAATTGTAGGATTTGAGGAATACAAAATCTAAGAGTCGTTCATGAAAAACAACTTCGTTCCATAAAGTTATCGCCTGATTTTGGAGTGATAATGAAGAGCATCCCCGGATTCTATTTAATTAAAATTGAATACAGAACTCATTTGAATATAAATAGTGATCTATATAGAGTCATGTGCACAATAAATCACGCATATGGTTTCAGCAACATAGACCAAACTAACAATACAGCTTCTCACATAATTATTTGGTGAAAAAATGTGCTGATAAATTTAAAATTATTGGTTACTTTTAAATTGATTTTAAGTACATTTTTTTTGAAAAAAGTGTATAAAATTTTCTAATGAATTGAAAATTGCCATAAATTTTTCTTGAAGTTTGTACAAACGATATCCCTGGAACTAATATGTATTGTCTGGATACACAATAAGCTATTACCTTTAATCACACCAGCAATTTTGTTGGAAGAATTAAAAACGCCAACATATAAAACATATCTGACAATAATTTACAAATCCACAACAGGACAACTTGCGTTTTTGATAAAAAGAATCTAGGAGAGAGCTAAAATAATGTTGCGATAACGAATAACAACTGGAACAGAAAATTGTAAAATAATTTGAATTAAATACAGATCGATACATAAAATAATTTTGATCAATATAAGCACATGTAAATCAAAATTAAATCTTCATTAGTGGAGAAATCTATATAAAGAAAGAAGGAAGTAAGACCAACGACACAAAATCGCTAGTAAAATATGGAATTCCTCGATGTAACCAAAGACCAAGTATAAACGGATGCGATATTATATTTTGTGTTATGAATATAAGCCAAAATTTAAAAAAAAAGTGAAATAAATATGTTATTGTCAAAAATGTCAAACTGATTGAGTTATTTTGATTACGTTAAAGCTTGAAATTTTCTTGTCGAATTTGTCACATGATTAACTTCTTACCCGTAAGTGTTTTCTTGTTAATGGATATTTTGTGAAAATTATCCAGTGTGGTCCACATGGGGCAACTTTTAAATTATTGAAGAACTCGAAAACATTTTCGAAAATAAAAATAACTTATAAATGAAAAATGAAGTATGTTGATTTTTTATTGAGTACCCACGAAATACACAATTCTAGCGAACGCCTTGATCGATCCTTTTTAAGATAGTCATTGCATTAATTTTAAAAATGTATAAAAATTAATTCAAAAAACTATTTATTAAGTAAGAAGAAATTACGACCATTTTCTAGAATGAATAAATTCCAAATAAGTGCTTAATTTCTATAATAACATTTTAGTTAAAGGAAAACTGCTGTATATTATAAAATAATTGCCAGCTATTTATTAGAAGAATGAACATGCTTTCTAAAAAGAATTTCTTCAATTGTATTCTAAACTGGTCTTTACAGTATAAAAATGAAAATATTGAAAACCAATTTATAATACTTGTATTTTAAATATTTGAAAAGTATATTATTAAAAAGAAAGAAATAGTTTGCTAATCCGGAAAAAATTAGGTTAATTGTTATAAACATATATATTTACCTGAATTAGTTAACTTCAAATAAACATTTACTTTAACAAAAATGTTTTTTTTTTAATTTAAGAAATTCTTTCTATCAGTGTAAGGAGATCTATAGGGTTCTATTACATTAATTATTATTTGTCCTAGGTAAAAGTTACGAGTATAATAATTAACATAGTAATTTAAGAGTAGATTTTCAAACAATGGGTTTGCATTTTTGATCAGTGGTAAATTTTTTCTCATTCATAACGTATGAACAACGTTAGTTTAATAATTAAGCAGTGCTTACCTTGGCGTTGATTTCAAGTACATTTTAGGAAAAAATTGTGTAAATTTTTGAGAAAAACAGCACATTTTTCCTGAAGTTCATCGATGCGAGATATTTGGAACTTATCTATTTTGTCTGGATAGACAAAAAGGTAATGTTATGAGACATGCATTGTCAGTAATTTTATTAGAAAAATTAAAAAGATGCTACAGATCTTCAATAAGCCTAGTAAAAAGCACTAAACCAACTATCAAGTAGGTTATTATAATAGCGTGAAGAAACATTATTTTTACCTGATCAGAAATGTTAGAGGTGAGTAGTTCAAGAATAAAAATAATATGAGCTATGAAAGGGATTATTATCATTCTTAATATTATAGATCGTGTAAAGTCATCAGCAGTATAATAGAGGAACGCAAATATGGGTATAAGGGCACTTAAAGTAATGGGTCCAACTATTAAAAGCAAATTTTTAAATGTCATACGTTTTTCGGAGTAAATATGCCTCTCACCTGGAACAAAAAAAAAATATGTTGTCAGTGGTTTGGTTAAAAATGATTGAATTGCTTAAGCTAATTTAAATGTCTATAAAATGGTGATTTTATATTGTGTATATATTAAATTTTACAGGTTGATCTGATTCTTGAAGGTAGAAGTTTGTGTTACCCATTAATAGATATTTTAAAAACACTATGAATTTACTATTTTTTTTTATAGTTTTTTAACTATTCTTGATAAAACTGCAACTCTTATTTTAATGCGGTTTACTCTAAGGTAGGATTTGCCCCGATATACCCTATTAAGTATGGCGAACTAAAATTATATAAAAAAGTTCAATATGGCGGATCTAATATGGAGAACCAAAAAGTTAACGTCTCTGATTTTGTTCAAAATTTGTTGCTGGGAGATCTCTGAGAGGATAAATAACGAATTCAAAATTGTTTTAAAAAATTAAATATGGCAGATGCAATAAGGCAGTCTAAAAATTTTATATTTCCAGATTATGACCAAAATTGGTACTGAGGGGTTTTCGAGGGTGTGGATTAACATTTGGATTAAGGGTTTAAAATTATTATTTTGAAATTCAATATGACGAATTCAATATGGTGGGTTGAAAATTGAACATTATTCACATTTTCTTCAAAATTGGCCTAAGGGAGTTTTCGGAATTGTAGGTTACGATTCAGAATTAAATTTTTTACAATTTAACGTCGCAGATACAATATGGGGGAATAAAAATTGTATATTCTTCCGATTTTGTCCAGATTGATATTGGGGGTTCCTGAGGCGTATATTACAGATCCTAAATTAATTTCTTCAGACTTAATATGCAAGATAAAATATGTCTTACTAAAAAATTTACATATCTCAAGTTCTTTCAATATCGGTATTCGGAGGTTTTGGGCCTAGGTTAGGAATCTAAAATTAAATTCTTAAATTTCAAAACAGCGTATTTTACTATGACAGATTAAACATTTTGGGTGGTACATTTTTATTCCAAACTGATATTTGGAGAATTCTTAGAATCAAAGAATTGTTTATTGTTTAATTTAGTATGGCTTACCACTTTGGATAAAATGGGTACCTATTTGCGTATTTAATCCAAATAATTTATGGATGCTATGGATTAGTTTAAAACTAAAAATTAAAAAATTAAATTAAAAAAAAAATTAACCGACTTCTAAAAATGCTCTAAAAGGCGAAAAATACCTATAATATATGTAAATTATTACATGAAATTGAAATTTTTGAAGTAGGTGCCAAATTAATACTGGGGATTTGACCTAGCATAAGCGGGTATAACTTGCATGCGGGTGCTAGAGTTAAAAGAACGTCAAATCACATCACTTACCCAATCCTGTTAATGTAGATTCAGTTCTTCCGTATCTACTTCAAAATTATTTAAAAAATGACCTTATATTATGATATTTATATACTTACTTTATTTGTATAAATTATGCAGTACAAAATCTGTTTTTGCACTGATTGAATTGTTTTAATAACAAAAAATTACTAGTGACTTTCCTTACTGGTGTTTCTGTATACAAGAGAGAGAAAGAGAGCCTGAGAATTCCCGTGCAGCATCACACGTGGACAATTAATAGATTTGTACTTTTTAGTAGATCTTAAACTCAAAGTATAAGTACCATATGCATATAAAATAAATGGTGGGCATGTTGAAAAATCTTTGATCACAAAATTAAAGGACAGATGGATATAAATCCCCATAAGTCCATCTTTTAGTTCGCGAGGTCTCTAGTGTGTAACTGTGAGATCGAAAAGCACTATTGGTGTCTTAAAACTATCTGTACGCAATAAAAAAGTGAAAAGAAGAGATATTGTTGTATATTTCAGTGTATATTTTGAATTATTAGCCAATAATTCAAAATATACACTGAAAGACATAACAATATCTCTCCTTTTCTTGATTTCTTCAGTGTACAACCTGTTAATAACTTATTAATAGAAAAATGAGTTTTATGCCTTTTTAAATTGTTTGGAAAGTGTGTATTTTCTAAACAAAATGTTTGCTTATAGTGATCTATATTGGTTGTCGTATATTATGAAAATATACAACTTTGTAAAAATTTTGAGGTAATATATATTTTGGGAAAAGTATATCAATTTAACCATTTTCGAGGTCGCTCAAAATAACCAGTAAAATGAAAGCATTTAGCTCTTACGTATAGAGGACTTTGCAAATTAGGAGATGAACTTATGCGACTTTAATATTGCAATTTCATATGGTTGGGATAATATTCTTCTCATTGCTTTTATGGACTATTATCAGTTTTATATATATATATATATATATATATATATATATATATATATATATATATATATATATATATATATATATATAAACACAATAAACATAATGGGGCGCTCAAATAGCAGTCAGCAGACCTACTAGATTTATTTCTGTCAAAATGGTGACGGTGTTATAATATCTTTTATTTCCAATTGACAACAACATTAAGTCTAATCGCCACTGGCATATTGAAATTTGTTAACTTGGTTATTTTTGCTACTTAAAAATTATTTTCTCTTTCACTAAAATTATTAAATATTGGTAACTTCACTTTACTGAATTGATTCGATGGCCGATAAGTAGGGTTTGGGATGTGTCAAATCCAAAGATTTTACATTGACTTTGATATATTCAAACCCTGATATATACTAGACTCTATCAATATCGCTACTCTATATTTAACAAAAATATAATTAATTTGTGGAAACTCGTTATATACTGAAATAAAATTTTTATAAAAAAATTGAACCGACTTCTAAAAGTGCGCTAAAAAGTGAAAAATAACTTTAAATTTTTATATGAAATTGAACTTTTTAAAGTCGGCGCCAAACTAATACTTGATAAAATGTAATTTGCATAAACAGATTTTTTTAGCATAATTTGTATATATTAGTAGTTATTTATTTTATTTACAAATAATTTGACGCCAACTTCAAAAATTTCAATATCACATAAAAATTTATAGTTATTTTTCACTTTTTAGCGCACTTTTAGAAGTCCGTTCAATTTTTTTTATAAAAATTTTATTTTTCAATTTTCAGTTTTGAATTCATTACGATATCCATAAATTATTTGAACTAAGAACTAATGGCGATTAGTGTACCTCGCAATAACTCCAAGGTGGCAAAAAGTAGCCATTTTATCCAAAGTTGTAAATCACCCTAAAATGAGCCACTAAAAATTCTTTGATTCTTAGAGTTCTCCAAATACCAGTGAAATTGTGTCAAACAAATATTTAGTCTGTCATAGTAAATTCACTATCTTAAATTTCAAGTTCATTTTAGATTGGTAATTTAGGCCCCAAGACCTTCCAATATCGATATTTAAAGAACATGAGACGTATATTTCTTAGCCCGATATATTTTATACTGCATTTGCATACGAACCCCACAATATCAATTTTAGAGAAAATCGGGAAATGTAAAATTTTCAGTCCCTTATAGTGTATCTTATCAATCTAATACGTGTAAAAAATTAACTTCGTCTTTGTAATACACGACCCCGAAAACCCGCTAATACCAAATCTGAAAAAATACGAATAAGGTAAAATTTTCAACCAACCATATTGGATCCGCCATATTGAATTTCAAAATATAATTTTAACGTCCCAATCTAATTTAAATCTAAACCCTTCAAAGCCCCCTAACACTAATTTTAGATGAAATCTGTAAATTAAAAATTTCTAGACCGTCATATTGCATCTGACATATTTTCTTAAAATAATTTTATATTTGCTATTTACATACTCAAAAAGGAGTAAAATTTTTAGTCTGCTATATTGGATTCGCCATAATGAATCCTGGAAAAATACTTTTAAATTCTTTATTTACACCCTCAAGAACCTTCTATATCAGTTTTAGTATCAGTTATTTAAAAATGTAAAATTTTTAGGACGCCATATTGAATCTGCCAGATTGAGTTTTCAAAAAATATTTAAAATTCGCAATTAACACTAACAAAAATCCCTCAATAATGATTTTAGACAAAATCGAGAGATGTAGAATTTTTAATCTGTTATCTTAGATCCGCCATATATATATATTTTTTTAAATAACTTCAGATTTGTTATGTGCGATCCCAAAAACTCTCCCATTTCAATTTTCAAAGAAATCAGACAAAATTAATTGTTCATCCGCCATATTGGATACGACATATTGAATTTTTAAAAAATTATTTCAGATTGTTTATGTGCGTACCCGAAACTCCCCCATACCAATTTTAGAGAAAATCGGACAAAATTGATTTTTTCGTCCGCCATATTGAATTCGCCATACTGAATTTTTTAAAAATAATTTTAGATTCGTTATGTGCGACCCCGAAAACTTCCCCATACCAATTTTGGAGAAAATCGGACAAAATTAAATCTTTTTATCCGCCATATTGTATTTTGTAAAAATAATTTCAGATTCGTTGTGTACGATCCTGAAAATTCCCTCATACCAATTTTGGAGAAAATCGGATAATTTTTTTGGCCGTCATATTGTCAGGGCCATCTTGGATTTTACTGCACCAATTTCGTCCAAAAAAATATGGGATTACCGCAGCAACTTCCTGAACATAACGTAAAAAGTTTCCTTCAAATCGGTGCCGTCTTTCCGCAGTAATCGGTGTATATACATAAAAAAAATAGATAGTCGACGAATTGAGAACCTCCTTCTTTTAGAAGTCGGTTAAAAAGATATATTAAATCATAGACGAGGGGCGCGGCGGGTGTGGGAAGGGAAGCAGTATTCTATCTGTGAATTTGAAGTTGACTAAATTAGTTTCAAACGAAAACAGAATTGAGCTAACGTCTTCCTATTACAGTATTTTGTATGACCGAATGGAACCGACCCCCGACATTGGCCGCACGCGTCAAACGCTTGACAACAATTAGATATAATCAGACATACCAACATTATTCTCTCTTTTTGTTTCATTTCTTCGTCGAACCACTGTTTCATGCTTTTGCTGTTATGTTCTAGTATCAACTTTTTTCGCTTTTTTTTTAACGAACTCTCGACTAGACTTTATTGCGTTTCAAAATTCATAGCGGCTGGTTTATAGAATATTTTATAGGATTTTTGCAACAACGCTTTTACCCTAAAAATGTTGCTGGTTCTCCAGCTTTGCAATATATATGCACTAGTAGCGGCTAAACTTGAAATAACAAAAATGATTTGCTATAATTGTTAACAGTTCTTTTCTCTCCTTTTGCTTTTAGCGTAGGTCGGGTAAAGATAAAAATCTAAATAATTTAAAATCATATTTATTAAAAAAATACTACAAAATCAGTGTTAAAAGTCGTTATCACACAGTCTACTATAAATTGAAAACATATTTTACACACTAACAATTCAGATTTAATAATACTTTTAATAAGAATACATAAAAAATAGTCACAAAAGATGTAGACAATAATATTTAAAATATCTTGATCTTCCAATTTAATACATTTTTAACGTACTTTCAATTAATCAAAGTCGTAAATATAGGTACTTTCATTAGGAAGAAAAGATGTTTTTTATTTTATTTTATTTAATCTAATCAAAGCTCAGCGCATACTTGATTTTTTTTTATTATCTAAGACCTTTTACGAAATAGAGTACCACAACACAAGACATACAAAAAAGTACATAAATAACAAGAGAAAAAAATTTTAATAGTAAGCTTGCTTCATCTGTGTAAGATAAAACGATAATTATACAAGGCATCATAACAAGAGGGAAAACCCTAGTTACAAACAAATATCGCACTACTCTATGGTTTATATTAAAAATAGCTACAATACCTATAACTGACCAATAAAATGGGAATAAATTCAAAGTTTTTCGTTTTTTAGTTTGAAAACCGGTTGTTAATCTTCGGTATGAATAATCGCCTGGAAGAAGAAAATTTAACTTTAATTTTTATCTTAATTTGCAAAATATTGTTTAGTGTAGGGGTCAGGGGTCCGGAGTGTCCCCTTTAATTAATATGAACCCACCCAATCTTTTTTATGTATTTTGAAAGCCTGAACAATAATTTTTAGGGTGGAAGTTTGTCCGGTTGGGGATAAGATTGTTATAAACAAATAATTGTTTAAAATTTTAAAACTTCAATTTTTGCAAAACCATTGGCTTGTATTCCTTGAGTGACTTTAAACAAAAAAATCCTTACAAACTTTTATGTACGACACTTAGTTTCCTAGATAATTGATGTTAAACAATTAAAAAATATGATTTTTTCGACTTTTGAATGTTAATAACTTTTGACTAAATGAATTTTTTTCAATATGCTAATCTTTTATCAATAATCTAATCGAAAGTTTGAATCAGCATCTTCAAGCTACAATCAAATGCCATACGAAAAAGTTAAATTTATTTTGGCTATAAACAAATGGCTTTCGGTCGTTCACATGCATGCGCCGTCCCGTGTGGCGCGTGGAGGGTAGCCTAGTCTCAAGATTCTCGAGCTACCAAGCTCGGATATTTAATACATCATAACCGAAATAAGTCTGCAATTTAAGTTTTCCGCACTACATTAGATGGAACCTAAAAACATATTTTGTTCGATAATTTGATTGTTATTAAACAGAAAAATGTAATTTTTTATGTAGTTCTACTAATATCATTTTCGTATTCTACATGCATTAACTGAATGAAAATCGTTTTAAATTTGTATACATGTCGATGCTAATTAACAAAATGAAAGGCTATAGCCGATACTCTATGTGAAAAGTGACCCCAAAGGTATGGACATCTGGTTTGAATAGAATTGAAGTATTTAAAAAAACTCTCTCAGCCAAAATTTCAGACCTCTAGGTCACTCCTACGGATTCCTAACCTCTAAGGTCTTTTTAACGTTTTAGTTTTTTAAGGCCCAATTTTGCTTTGAAAAATCTGAAAAAATTCATGAAGATGTATTTTGGCACGCAGAATGAACATGATTTTTTTCTGATTTTTCGAGACCTTGCGCGCTCTAGAAAAATATTTAAATTTTCAATCGATTTTGAGGTTAGGAAATTTAAATTCAACTAACTCGAAAACCTACTTTTTTTTGGTTTTTTTTTCCCGCTCTTTTCAGCCCTGGAATCAGAATTGCGAGTTTCAGACGGGAATATTGTCTAAAATCGAAAAAAATTTAAAATAATCCTATTTTTGGTATTTTTATTTATTTTAGAGAATGTTCTTCTAATAACCTAACCTCAAAACATTAAAAAAATCGACTCAGCGTACATTGACACATCTCAGAATGGGAACAAGCTCAATAATTAATTTCTAAAAGTGATATTGACCAAGTGTGGTGCAAAACAATGCTTTGTTTTGTGAGCGTCACCTAACTATTTTAAGTAAGTGATCTAACTATAATCTAAAACACTAGTTACGTTCGCTTACTTCTTTTAGAAAATAGTACATAGTTCTCCGCATTCCCGGTTTTAAAAAAATTTCTATATCTAAATTATATATTTTGTATTCTGTTTCTGTTCTTTTTATTTTTGAATATCTACGCAACTTTGTATTTAACTGGTTTTGATTGATTTAAAATACGTATAATACCATCCGGTTACCGGTAGGTGGGAAATTGTGAATACTGAGGACAATCATTGGAGAAAAATAGTGATTCATTGTTCGTTATGCATTTTTATTAATTCTCAACTGAAACCTAAATATTTAATTTTTTTTTTCAATGCGTGATAAAAGTTACGAAGAAGTATGGTCTAGTACTTAATCTTAGGGCACGTTTCATTATGCCATTCGTTGTTCTCTATTCATACCGACAGCGTGATATAGGCTGTATCTTCGATCATACTCTAGATTTAAACAACAATAGATTTGTTTGAAGGCTGTTTATGGTCGGTGGGAGAGACGCTTTTTTGATGTTTGACATACATAAACATATTTACTTATCTTGTCTTTCAGTTTAATTGCTCGTCCTGACTTTTTTCGGTGTTTATAAGTGTTAGAAATTACTATAAATGGGAAGTTTACAATTAATATTAACAAAAAGAGGATTTTTATCGGTAAATATTGTTAGATATTGTTTACATATTGAAAATAACAATAATAAAAATTTAGGCAACCATATATTCATATTTTATTTTCAGAATTGACGGAACCAGGGGTATGTTCGAAGGACGTACCGATGTACTCGTTTAAATAACGCAATTAGAAAAGGATAGCATAAAATCGGTATGTCTGTACCAAGAAATTAAATACCTACTGTTTATCAACACTTTTTCAAATATAAATAAAAATATTATTACGTTATTCAGCGTTCAAACAACCTGGCCCTAGTTCTGACGTTATGCTACTTCTATAGGGGTATGTTCGAAGGGTTGTATTCTTCTGAGTAATTATCAATTGATCAGAGTGAAAAAAGTGTAACTGATAACTTCATGTTCTTTTGAATATGTATTTACTTGTCATTGGGATGAAGTGATCATGATTGCTTCAACTGATAGAAGTGAAAGTGATAATGACTGAAAAGAATAGCCCTATAGATAGACACATTGTATTGTCACACTGGTATTCATGGTATGAACAGAGAACAACAAATGGCACAATGAAACAGAATGAATAAAAATGTATAACGAACAATGAATCACTATTTTTCTCCAATGATTTTCGTCAGTATTCACTATTTCCCGCCTACCGGTAACCGGATGGTATTTTATACGTCTTTTAAATCAATTAAAACCAGTTAAATACAAAATTGAGTAAATACTCAAAAATAAAAAGGACAGAAACAGAATACAAAATATATAATATACATATAGAAATTTGTTTAAAACCGGGAATACGGAGAACTGTGTGCTATTTTCTTCTAAACGAAGTAAGCGAACGTAACTAGTGCTTTAGATTATAGTTAAATCACTTACTTAAAATAATTAGGTGACGCTCACAAAACAAAGCATTTTTTTGCACCACGCTTGGTCAATATTACTTTTAGAAATTAATTATTCAGCTTGTTCTCATATTTGACATAATTCTCAGATGTTTTAATATTTTAAGGTTAGGTTATTAGAAGAACATCCTATAAAGTAAATAAAAATACCAAAAATGGGGTTATTTTTAAGTTTTTTTTTCGATTTTAGACAATATTCCTGTCTGAAATTTGTAATTCTGATTCCAGGGCTGAAAAAAGCTGGAAAAAATACAAAAAAGTAGGTTTTCGAGTTAGCCGAATTAAAATTTCCTAACTTCAAAATCGATTGAAGATTTAAATATTTTTTTTAGAGCGTGCTAATGGCTCAAAAAATCAGAAAAAATTCAAGCTCATTCTGCGTACCAAAATACACCTTCGTGAATTTTTTTTAGATTCTTCGAAGCAAAATTGTGCCTTCAAAAAATAAAACGTTAAGAGTACCTTTTTGAGGTTAGGAGTCCGTAGAAGTGAGCGAGGGGTCTGAAATTTTGGCTGAGAGAGTTCTTTTTTTATATACTTTAAAGATGTTCAATCCGGATGTCCATACCTTAGGGGGCATTTTTCACATGTAGTTTCGGTTATAGCCTTTATGGAATTTTGGTAAACGATGGTGTGAGACATTACATAGAGTAAAACCCATATTTATTTTAGATTGTGTTTATTATTGCATGTTTGTTCTCGAAAATACAAGATTTATAATTTATAATACTCTTCGTCTAGACGTACACTTGCTGCTTGTCTTATTTTATTTCTACCATTTTCTGTACTAGTAACCTTTATTTTCTCATTATTTTCAAAAATAAATGAATTAAGTCACTCATCATAAAAAACTTAATAAATAAGCAAAAACATTATACACAAGAAACTAACAACTGTTCATAACGTTCTGAAACAATATACATTGATGCAGGTGGAAACAAGTGAAAAATTAAAACAAACAAAAGATAGTCTGCTAAAAAGCGCGCTTAAATAATAGAAAAATTTAAGTGCAAAGGCTTAATTCTCACTATAGTGCCGATCTCGGTTCGAAATTTTTTTTTAAATGAAAAAGAGTTTACGATATCGAAATCTCCGCGAAACCGATAGTGTGAATAGGTTCATTGTTTCTCCTGCAAGAATATTTTACCTGACCGAAAGCGTATCGAGATCGTATCGAGAGCGGCACTGTAGTGAGAATTTGGCCTTATATTGCAGGCTTATTTCGGTTATGATGTATTAAGTATCCGCGCTTGGTCACGCGAGATGCCTGCAAGTAGGCTTCCCTCCACATGCCACACGGGACGGAGCATATATGTAAGCGGACGAAAGCCATTTGTTTATAACCGAAATAAACAATTAAGACGTAACTTTTTCGTATAGAATTTGATTGTAGCTTGTAGATGCTGAATCAAGCTTTCGATTGTGGTCAAGAAAATTGAAAAAAGTTCATTTAGGCAAAAGTTAATAGCATTCAAAAATCATAAAAATCACATTTTTTTCATTGTTTAACATCAGTTATCTCGGAAACCAAGCGTCGTACGTAAAACTTAGTTAAGACCTTGTTTGCTTAAAATCACTCAGAAAATACGATCTAATGAGTGATTTTGCGAAAATTACATTTTTAAAGGTTTAAACAAGAGATTCAAAATAAATAAAAAACTTGGGTGAGTCTATATAAATTAAAGGGGCTACTGCGGACCCCCTGGACCCTACGCTAGTTAGTCAAGGGCGCAATACTGTTCGATAATGTAAAATGCAAACAAAAACGCACCATTAAGTGTTTTTTTGCTATGGTGTGTTTATTTTTGCATTAATATATTAATTAGTGGCGATTTTATGCAGCAAGGGTTCATTAATAGGCTATATTTTACATAATAAAATTTTTTAGTTTAAAAAAATACTGGGTACACATCAATTCTTAGGTAAATTTTGCCACATGTAATTTTTTACTTTTCTCTTCAGATTCAACTAGATACTTGGGAATTTAATCATGGAACTTTAATGGGAAACTTAATTTTCAAAATTAACTGTCAATTACTGTCATTCAAAGAGCTTTTCCCCGATATTTTAATGTGAGAAACGCTTCAGCTGAGATGAATATACTGAACTTAATTACACGTTCTCAAAGATAGGTTTTTACGGATGCCTTACCACGTAGAGAAATATTACAATCTCCCTTACAATAACGTGTATTCAACGTGTACAAGCAAAAGTGGAAGAAAATGCAAGAGCATCAACTATACATCGTTTTAATCATCTAATATCTTACTAGAATGTTTTAAGGCATATTGGCTTATTTCTAATCAAAATTGAACTTTTAGAGCACGTATGTTTTTAAGTTTACCATAAACAACTCCAGTAGGCTCTCATTTTTGAACAACTTGGTAGAAAAGAACGTAAATTTCTGAACCAGCTGACTAAGCGACGAAGCCCATTCTCACTTGAATGGCTTTGTAAAAGGGCAAAATTGTAAGACTTGATGAGGAATAAAGCATCCAAAAGTGGTTTAGAAAAGACAATTACATCTCCTAAAGTGATATGTATAGGGTTATGCTGCAAAAGAGATCAGATATGTGATTTGAGCAGAATGGACCAAACCAACAATGCAACTTGTCTTTGAATTGTTTGTTAATCAAATCATTTCAAGACAAGTCGAAATTCTCCTGATTTGACACTCGCTGACGTTTTTTAGGTTATTTTAATTTATCATGAAATACACATTAGAAGGAACAAAACTGTGTAAGGATGGAAATAGAATGCATTTGTGAGAAGTTGTCTTTCTACGATAATGTAAAAAACACCATTTAGCTTAGTAATTTTGGGCGAAGCCCGTTCCGCAATAAAGAGTTCATAAAAATGTATTGACTTTATATATCGCCTAGGAACTTATGGGTCCCCCTGTATAACACTATTTAAAATAATATGCAAAGACATTGTAAAATATATAACTGCTGCTCTAAATATTATCCAAATATGACCAATATTACAATCAGTAGATCCGTGAAAGTGAATTATTAATAAAGGAAAAATGTATTTCCGAAAAATCATTCTTTGTTGGTCTGTTGAAACCCGTCAATGAACGAAAAGAAAAATATTGTATGTCCAAAATACGTCGCTTATTATACAGGTAACTTCCCTTATATTACAGGTTGGAATATTATCATCTGTAAGAAAGACGATTAACCACAAAGAATAATTTAAGTGTTTACAAAAATCAACAATGAAAAAGGTAACATATTGTTCTGGTAACAAGTAACAATTGAAATAGTAAAGTTAAATAATTTTAATAAAAATAATCATACGTAAACCAAAATTTTATCAATTCTAATGCAAAATAAACAGGAATGTAAAATCAGTGGCTTAATAACACCATATGTCTGGTAAAAAGTGAGTTTTGTAAATTTAATCATAGATGGATACATATTTGACATTATTGAAGGTATTATTTTATTAGTTTTATCGTTTTTTGTTAGAAAAACTGACTCAGTTAAACTAATTATATTTGAGATTGGAATTTACTTGTTGAATCTTCCTTATTATTACTCGCAAATTTTATTACGTTACATTAACGTTAAGTAAAAGTTGTGAGTATAGTAAGTGGTATAGTATTTAAAGTGTCCTATAATGTAATTTACTAAGCATGGTCTTTTGATCACGTTTTTTTTTCATTCATAAGGTATGACAACTCCAATTTTGCGAATTAGACAAAAATGTGCAGATACATACAGACATATCTGGCAATAATCTAGAAATTCAGAACAGGATAATTTGCGATTTTAAACCACGAAGAAAAATAAATTACTGTCGTGGTAGCGAATAATAACTGCAAAGTAAGTTGTCAAATAAGTGAAATTAGATCCAGAGAGACAATAAAATAATTTAGATAAAAATTATCATATATAAAACAAAATTTTCATTGATGGAGAAACGTATATAAATAAAGAAAAATGTAAAAACCAAGACCACAAAATGATTGGAAAAACGTATGTTTAACATTATAAGATTGTAGTTTTCCCCAACTTTATAGGTTTTTGTTTTCTGGTGATATCGTTTAAAAACAGATATGGTTGTATTTAACTCTTTTAAAATAAATCAAAAACTTAGATAATTTTTATTACAGAGCCCTCTCGTAGGATCTATAAATGGCAAGCAATCATAATTTATAACAGTAAAGATCAGGCATGCAAATCTCTTTTAAACGGGATCAAATCCATTTAATTCGGTTAAATCAAACCGGAGCTATGAACATTTTTAAAAATAAAAGTTTAACCTTCCCCACCACTTTACTACACAATTGAAAAAAATGATATTCAAAGCTTTTTTGTTTAGAAAATTATCAAAATTACAATAAAGATTTTTTCGACTTGTCGTAATTATACTTTTTGTGAGAAAATCCTATTTATATGTATTTTGCACCCCCTAGCGGTCATCTCAAAAACTTGAAAATATTTTTCAGCAATTTTTTAACACTGCTGTAACCACAATTTTTTTACGTCCCTGAGATAAATTCGCTACCATTGTTAATGTGACATGCGGTACATACACGCACTGTCAGTAATTTTATTAGGAAAATTAAAAATAACTAAAATACGCTACATATTTATACGGTATCCGAAAAGTTTCAAGACAACCACCAAACCAAATCCCAAATAAGTGATTATACTAGCGTGAAGAAATAACATTTTTATGTTATCAGAAACATTAGAGGTGAGTATTTCAAGAAGAATAATAATATGTGCTATAATAGGGATGATCCTACTTCTTAACAGTGCAATCTCATCACCCGCATAATAACCAAGAGGGACAAATAAAATTAAAGGCAGAAAAGCCACAACAATTACAATAAATTCGACCACTGTTTCAATTATTTTTTCAACCTTAGGATTTTCTGAGTTAAAGTTCTTCCCATCTGGAACAAAAGAATTATGTTGTCAATGCTTTGGTTAAAACTGATTAAATTGCTAATTTAAATTTCGTAGAAATGTTGATTTTATTCTCTGTATTATTAAAATTTTATGGGTTAATGAGTTTCTTGAAAGTATAAGCATAGATGCGACTAAATGCGTTTCCACCAAATCCAAATCAGTTTTCCGCCGGATTCGGATTGAGTCGGATTATTGGATTAAACTAGAGTCAAGTGACATAGCTATTTCTTGATAATTAGTGAGATAGCGATAATGATCTATAAATCGCCGTGATTTTTAATGGCATTTTTCACTGCAACGATTTTTATTCCCGATGCTATGCAAGATGGCTAATGGCGCGCAATTTCTTATTTTCCAACAATGTTTATTTATATATATATATATATATATATATATATATATATATATATATATATATATATATGTATATATATATATATGTATAAAACTATTTTTGAAAACGTAGTTTGTGTCTAAAAGTCATACACATTATAAGTAAGACAAACAAATACACAGTGTCATCAGTAAACTCTGCATTAGGTGGAAAATAATTTTTTTTTAACTTTTTTTTTTATACAGGGTGATTCAAAAATCGATCACGAAACTTAAGGGGGTGATTCTACTTGACAAAATAAGGGTAGAGCTTCATATAATTTTTTTTCAAAATGTCATTCGTTTTCAAGTTACAAGCCGTCCAAGTTCAAGTTTTTATTTTTTGTTTTTTGAATTACTCGCTTACAGGAAAACCGATTTGACTAATATTTGAAAGATAGGCTAAGTCTTCTGCGCTTCATCATTTTAGTAACAATTCACATTGATTGTTTGCCGCTAGAGGGCACTTTACCTACATTGAAAATTGTTTTTTTGTCATAATTTTTTAGTGTTGACAGCTACAGTAGTTTTTGGCATAATTTCTGAAAGACTGATGCCAGGCCTTTAAAAAAGGTGCTCTTTATTTACATCGCTAAACCCAACGGTTTAGACGTAAATCACCCTTAAAAATTAAGTGGTAAATTTACTTTTCTCATTTAATTACCACCAGCTACCAGGTAAATAGCTATCAAAGTATACTAGAGCTCTCAGTTTAACATCAAATAAATTCGCTTTTTAAACTATTTAATTTATAATCTTAAAATAACTAATAATGGCTAATCAGTAAATATTCATATTATGGATTATTGCGATATACATTTAATTGATAAAAATTAATGAAACAGTACTAAACAAACTAAAAAAGATTCTCAAAATGTCCCCCATTTTCTTCCATACATTTCCTAACACTCTTCAAAAAATGTCGTCTAACTCGATGAAAAATTTCTGGTGTTTCTTTAATAATTTGGCACTTTTCGATTATCCTGAAGCGAAGATCCTCGACGTTGATTACTGGAATATCGTACACCAATTGTTTCAAATGACCCCAAAAGAAAAAATCCATAGGATTAAGGTCTGGTGACCTCGCTGCCCATGCCAATGGTCCACTTCGTCCTATCCATCGCTCAGGATACGTTGCATTCAAATACTGTCGAACACGTATACTAAAGTGGGGCGGAGCTCCGTCTTGGAGGATCCACATGTTGGCCCTTACTTCCTATGGCACATCTTCCAGATACAATGGGAGACGATTTTGGATAAAATCTAAGTATACGTCACCAGTTAATGGGCCATCAAAGAAATGAGGACCAATAAGGTAATCTCCTATTATCCCTGCCCACACATTTAGTGAAAATCTACGCTGATGTTTCGTTTTTACCACATTGTTTGGGTTCTCGTAAGCATATGTGTGGATGTTGTGTAGATTTGTTATGCCATCACGAGTGACACCAGCTTCGTCAGTGAATAATATGACGCCAATTAATCGATTATCGTGTTCATACTTAGCTAGGATCTGATTGCACATTTCCAACCGTCTCGGCCGATCATCGTCATAAAGAGCCTGCACCTTTTTTGAATGAAACGGGTAGAGTTGTTCTTCTCTTAGTATCCTCCATGAACTAGCCTGACAGAGCCGCACTTCATTCCCAATTTTTCTAGTACTAATACCTGGATTATCTTCAATAATTTCAAGCACTCTTTCTTCTTGTTGCACGTTTCTAGCAGTTCTAGGTCTTCCCCTATTTCCATTATAACTTTTAAAGGAACCACATTCCGCAAGCCTCCTGTGCACACTGGAAAATGTTTGAGCATGAGGGATATTTCTTTCCGGATAACTCTCCATATAATATCTTCTTGCCAACTCTGCATTACCATTTGCTTTTCCATAACAAAAATGGATATCACAATATTCGATATTTGAATATTGGTGATTAGCCATTATTAGTTATTTTAAGATTATAAATTAAATAGTTTAAAAAGCGAATTTATTTGATGTTAAACTGACAGCTCTAGTATACTTTGATAGCTATTTACCTGGTAGCTGGTGGTAATTAAATGAGAAAAGTAAATTTACCACTTAATTTTTAAGGGTGATTTACGTCTAAACCGTTGGGTTTAGCGATGTAAATAAAGAGCACCTTTTTTAAAGGCCTGGTATCAGTCTTTCAGAAATTATGCCAAAAACTACTGTAGCTGTCAACACTAAAAAATTATGACAAAAAAACAATTTTCAATGTAGGTAAAGTGCCCTCTAGCGGAAAACAATCAATGTGAATTGTTACTAAAATGATGAAGCGCAGAAGACTTAGCCTATCTTTCAAATATTAGTCAAATCGGTTTTCCTGTAAGAGAGTAATTCAAAAAACAAAAAATAAAAACTTGAACTTGGACGGCTTGTAACTCGAAAACGAATGATATTTTGAAAAAAAATTATATGAAGCTCTACCCTTATTTTGTCAAGTAGAATCACCTCCTTAAGTTTCGTGATCGATTTTTGAATCACCCTGTATAATGATAATTTTATTAGAAAATTTTAGCCTTTTCAATTAAACCATTTTCTTAGTATTAATGTGTATTACTTTTAGACACAAACTACGTTTTCAAAAATTGTTATTTTATGAAATTACCTTATACAGGGTCAAAAACAAATAAATTTTACATCACATGTGACCAAATTTTAATAGCCCTATTTGGATTTTGAAGAAAAACGCACATTTAACATGTCGCTACTTTAATCAAAATATGTCTGGAATGAAGCACTGTCAGAACTAAGAAGTTTTATGTAGGTTGCGTTGAGTCTTATTGTGCAACAGTGGTGCAATTTACAAAAAATGAGCAAAAAATCTAAATTATCTTACACAGTTTGCAAATGGTCTAAAAATTGCATTTAGAAAAACTTTTCCAATAACTTTTTTCGATATTGTGAGATATAACCCCCCTTTTGAATTTTTTTTTGGGAAGAAATTAAAATTTGACAGATAATGCTAATCACGTGACTATTATTTTTTTGGTTAATTTTCATCTCGATCGAAGAATGCTCAGATATATATATATATATATATATATATATATATATATATATATATATATATATATATATATATATATATATATATGTTTATGCGGCTTTCACGGATTCCTCCGTGTGAGATGCATTAGCAGTGGTTATATCCACATTATGCTGTTATAGTGCTGAAATCACATTCAGCAAAACGTACAACTAGATGCAACTCCGTACTTAAATGAAAGTAAAATGCGAAACAATAAATGCAAACTTCTCTCCATCATATCCTTTCTGTGTTAGAGGTTGCACAGTTAGAATAAATTAATTTAAAACACAATTTATCCTATTCCACCACCATCGAGATGGTGGCCTACCTGTACCACCATACCGAGAAGAAAGTCAAAGCTTACCCTCCCCGCCACAGTGATACGGCAGAAGTACATGTTTCGTCTCTTACTAGACTCATCAGGATAAATTGTGTTTTATAATAATTTATTCTAACTGTGCAACCTCTAATACAGAAAGGATATGATGGAGAGAAGTTTGCATTTATTGTTTCGCATTTTACTTTCATTTAATTACGGAGTTGCATCTAGTTGTACGTTTTGCTGAATGTGATTTCAGCACTACAACAGCATAATGTGGATATAACCACTGCTAATGCATCTCACACCAAAGAATCTGCGAAAGCCGCATAAATATATATACACCATTCGGCGAGAGGTCGGCGAAGTCGCGTTCAGTGTTGCATGCTTCCTTCCGTTCTGTCCTTTGCACAACCAGGTGCATGTCGGTACCCTGATGAGTCTAGTAAGAGACGAAACATGTATCTCTGCCGTATCACTGTGGCGGGGAGGGTAAGCTTTGACTTTTTTCTCGGTATGGTGGTACAGGTAGGCCACCATCTCGATGGTGGTGGAATAGGACAAATTGTGTTTTATAATAATTTATTCTAACTGTGCAACCTCTAACACAGAAAGAATATGATGGAGAGAAGTTTGCATTTACTGTTTCGCATTTTACTTTCATATATATATATATATATATATATATATATATATATATATATATATATATATATATATATATATATATATATATATATATATATATCTGAGCATTAAATTTAAATGGTACAATTTTTCTTGACAACTTCCTTATGTAAACAACATCGATATTTACCTTGTGGCATGTAAAAAATGTGATTCTGAAATAAAAAATTGTGTTTACAAATGAAAAAAAAAATCTATGATGTCATAGCTCCTTCTTGAGTGACCCTGTATATTTCAGTATCACGGAAAAAAACTCTAACAATAAAAGTGGATGGTTCCGAATGTGTTTCCCAACAAGTACCCGGGAAGTGGTTTCTGACGGACTGTTTCTTTAAAGTCACACTTCCTACAGCAAATTTTCTAATGAACGCTTACCGGAAGAATGTCTATAGGATATTTTTGAGCATATATTCTTGATGCTGGCAAATAACTTTCTTCCCGAATTACTAAAATCATATCAATCATTTTTTCTTGGAGGTAAATTTCCATCTTAAATAATTAGGGTTTTTAAGTAACCTCAAACAACGATGACGGATAGGTAAAAAACACCTTGGTATAATTTTAAAGCGCAAAAAAGGTAAAATGTAAATTCGATAGTAATTTTTAATGATTATAAAAGTTAAATGTAAGTTTTTATCAAACCTGTATAATTTTTTGATGTCATTTTTATTTTACAATAAATTGTAATGATTTTACTAAAAAACTAATACAATTTAAAACATCTAGCTTGAATAGGCAAGACAGGCATGACCCTTAAATTTTGGTCTACAATTTCAGGAATAGGTAAATATTTCAAGAACTGTTTGTCTTATGTAAAATCTATAAAAGGAACAGTAAGTTAACCTTATTTGGCACGTACTATCAAAATATGTAATAATATAGAGGACATCCCATTTAAATTGTGAAAACTTTGGTGTGAAACTTTTCTTTGAGCCACTGTATAATTTTAAAACGTAGTTCCAATAAACCTATATATTTCTTATTAAGAATATTTTTAAAATATTTTCTCGTTCTCGGTATATAAATCGATGGAAATGTAGTGCGCCTGTCTGTATATGCCAACAATAAATCATCCAATGACGAAATGACGACAGAGAGGTACTACTCCTCGAAAACGCTCTATCTCTTTTTAAGCGTGAGCCAACTTTCTTCTAAAGGATTCGCAGTCTATATTAAGTAATATTAATTCCTCTTGCGTCTATGATTAATTTAAACCCCTTGCTGTCAACCTAGGATAGTTTTAAGGTTAGGGATTTGAAGTATTAAACCGGCTCTTGTTGTCCTGGAAATTAGACCTTCTAGATCATCAGTTTTGGTTTGTTTATGGTGTTGCTATAACCTGTTCTGCATAGGTACAGGATGAGTTAGCTAGAAGTTTTAAATTGTATTAGTTTTTTAGTAAAACAATTTATAGGTACTTCTAAGTACTTCTAAGGCGCATAACTTTTGAGTGGAGCTTTTTTTCTAAAAAACAATAGCTTTTTCTACAATCCAGAAAACTGTTTTTTCACACCTTAATTGTTAAATAAAAAGTTATGCCCTAAAATAAATTGAAGTCTAGGAAACCCAAAATCGAAAAAAAAAGTTTATAGTTAGGGTCTTTTTATCATTGAGTTGGCTGAAGTGATCCCCCTAGAGATAGAAACCGTTCATAGTACGGCCCTTTTCCCTCAATTCCTTCTTATTTTGGGAACGGGACCTTCGTCCGAGTAGCAGCAAGTGTAAAGAGAAACAAGCAATCGACTCTCGTTTTTTTTTTAATAAGTTGACTATTCGCTTACGACGAGGTGGTAGAAAACGAAACGAAACAAGTATGTAAGCCTCAGGGGAGAGAAAAGGAGACTGAAAGAGGAACAGAGAGAGGTAAGAGTATATACAATGTACAGAATGACTAGTAGGTGAAATGGAACGAAATATAGAGAGCGACAAAGAGACAGATGCATACACAGTGTGTAGTGGGATTTCGAAAAATAGACTAAAAGCTAACGAAGCTGCAGCTGCTAATGCTGGTAAGTAAAATAGAAATGTGGAACTGAAAAGTATAGTGGGTATGTGTGTGCGCGTGCGCGAATTTGCGTATGTGTGTGAGCTGGTGCGCATTACCAAATTATAGTCATTCTTTTTTTTTAATTAAAATGCTAAAATAAAGCTATGCAAAACATAAAATCCATTATTTTGGAGCGATGAATTATTTATTCTAAGTATTTTTTGCATATTTTTAATGTACTTTACCGAAAAATTATTTTTGTATCTTAACTTGTAGTTTTGAACTTTTAGGTTTTTATTACTATGTAAAATTTTATTTTATTTAATTTCCAAGATATTCGGCATTTTCATTTCAAATTCAGATATTAAATTTAAAAAGAACAATGAAAAATTTTTATTTATGCATGCTACATTTAATTGACTGGCTACTTGCGCGAGTTTCATTTAAGTTAGAATTGAAGCTCTCATCTTTATTTCTCTCGTAATTGTTTTCATTGTTCTTTTTTTAATTTAATGTCTAATTATTGCATTTTAAGTGAACTACTCATTTTTTTTAATTATTAGAAAATTTTTATATACACAAGGTCGCCATATTGGATTTATTCTTATAACGGATTCGTGATCTGCGACCTCAAAAATCTCCTAATAATGAAGTTCAGATAAACTTGCTATTTTCTAAATTTTTTATATGCTTTTTGGTATTCAACCCCGCCATATTGAATCCGCCATTTTGAATTTTTAAGTTTAGATAACAAATTTTTATCAGTGACCTCAAAAACCTCTTAATAATGAAATTGAGATATTAATGTAAATTTTAAAATTTTTCAATTCTTTTGGTATTCAACGTCACCATATTGGATCCGCCATTTTGCATTTTTTGATTCTGATAACGAATTTGTAACGGCCACAGAAACCTCCTAATAATGAATTTGAAATAAATTTGTTAATTTTTAAATTTTTCACACGCTATTTGGTATTCGACGTCGTCAGCAGAGGATTTAAACAGACTAGAAGTCAAGCAAGTTCTAAACCCTAAAAATTCAACCATAAAATAAATCATTTTGTTTTATTATTGAACCAGCAAAAATGGAGAATTTTATTTATGTGCAGTATACAATTATTTCCCTTACATATTTTAAAGCTTTATCGCAAGGTTCTTATCCTTAATATCCCTATATAAGCGCTTATTTGTTAACACATGTAATATAAATTATGACAATACCATAAGCAAAACAAATCTGGCCAACTAGAAGATTTAACTTTCATGGCAACTAGATCGGGTTTAAATCCTAAACCTTCTTAGTGAATTTGGCTGCAAATGCTAAAATCACCTCATATCGAAGGTAATTCGACTGGCCCATAATGTGTCGACAGGACATTAAGTTGCACTTACACACTGCCCACTGATTTTTTTATTTTTTAACATTATTTACTTGAATACATCATACTCAACTATTGGTTCAAAGAAATTGCTGTATTATGTGGTCTAATTTTCGATAAACTTATTTGTTTATTTTTATCTATATTAGAACTAATGTTTAGGAAATAATTGTTAAATTCATTAAGGAGATCAAGATCATCTCTATCTGGAAAAGAATCAAATAATGAGATGTTTTTTTTTTGTATTAGTTATTTCTTTTATAAGGGACCAAGTCGCCCTTATTTTATTTTCCGCTGAATTTATGTCTAACTCATAATTTTTGCCTTTATTATTACCTGCTTTAGAATGTTTGAGTAGGATATATAATAATCCTTTGACAGTCTGCCTGTCCTTACTTCTCTATAAAAAAATATTTTTTTCTTACTAGAAATTCTTATACCATTCGTGCTCCATGTTCTCGATACATTCCCTCCCCACAGCATATCTTTTTACTAGAAAAACCTGGTTAACTCCAGACTGGATAATGCTGTTAAACTTATCACATGACTTATTGACGTCTGCCTTCGTCAGCACTTCATGTCAAGAAACATTCTGTAAACTAAGTACGAATTGTTCTATTTTACATTTTGAGAAAATTCTCTTGTTGACAAAGGCCTGCCCACTCTCTACTGACTCGGCTCTCAATGTAATAGTCTGAGCCATATGATCAGAAAGACCAGTAGAGATTGGGATGTTTTTGTAACTCTAGTACGTTCAAAAATTGTTTGAGAAAGACTAAAACTTGCTAGCAAATCCAAAAACCTTATTATATCATTGCTCTCTAGCATTAAATTAATATTAAAATTATCACAAAAGACAATGTTAAAATTTACATACATTACACAAATTTAATTTAAAACATCTTCCACCCTATGTATGAAAGTATTAAAATCGCCCAGACAAATTCTATACATTCACAATACAATAATTTTCCTAACTTTACTTATTATGCAAGATATTTCTATTTCACATTCAATACTTTTTTAAATTATATCACTAAGTTCTTGAAAGTCCTTCACATCATCTATAGCATTAGCTATGGACGGATTTGAAGGGAGCAGTCTTGGTTTTAACTGTATGAGTTCATTACATAGATTTATTTTGTCACTATGGTTGACAAGCAATTAATTAATATCTGTTTAATGATAATTACTTTAAAAAAAAATAATTGCTTTTTAAATATGAGAAAAATGTTTAAATACATATTCAGATATTTCGATCAGGTCCGGACTTGAGGAGATGGTACAGAGACAGTTGTAACGGAGCCGGTCCATATGGGAGGCTAAATTGGATCCAAAGGTCAAATTTTTTATTTTTTTTATATTTATGGTATATGTTGGAGTACAAAAATTAATGAGTCAAGTGCGAGTCAGTCGCGTATTATGTTGCGGTTCCGTCGTATCTATTTTTTCTTTTTACACATCTCAATTTATTGATAAATAAACCATTGACTTGAAGTGATTTACTATAATTGTTGGTAGCACTTTTTTTTCTTCTCGATTTTGCTGTAGTTGGGTAAAAATAAAAATCAAAATAATTAAAATCATATTTATTAAAAATACTTAGTACATAATCAATCTTAAACTGTATAATACAAGCTAAAACATATTTTACAAATAGCCAATTCAAATTTAATAATATTATAAGTACTAAATAAGTGGTCACAACAGTTTTGGTTAACAATATATAAAATATTTTTGTTTATCGTCCGATTCGAAACATTTATTCAAAATCGTAGATATTAACTTTCAATAGGAAGGAAAAAGTTTTTTTTTTATTTAGTTCGTTTAATTTTGGCTTATAGATTCTTCTTATCTACGAACTAGTGTGAATTGAAAGATCATAACACAAGAAAAACAAAAAAATACATAGATAATAAGAGAAAAAAATTTTAATAGTAAGCTTGCTTCATCGGTGTGGGATAAAATGATAATTATACAAGGCATCATAACAAAAGATAAAATACTAGTTAGTAACAAAAATCGTACTCCTCTATGGTCTGCACCATAAATTGCTATAATACATAAAACTGATAACAAAAATGGTGGGAAATTCAAAGTTGTTCGTTTTTTAGTTTGAAAACCCGTTGTTAATCTTCGGTAAGAATAATCGCCTGGAAGAAGAAAATTCAACTTTAATTTCTACCTAAATTTGCAATATTTTTTAATCGAGAGAGCAAAGCAATATAGTCCGACAGGGTAAAATACAAATGAAATCACACCATTATGTGCCCTTTTTTTGTTACAATGTGTATTTTATTGCAATAATAATTAATAAGTTCTTAGAAATAAACGAATCTTTACTTAATAAAATTTTTTAATTCAGGTTGGCCCATCAATTTCTAGGTGGATTTAAAAATCAATGACATAGCTGATTTGTCGCTTTTCTTTTCAGATTTAGAAGCCGTATACTTGGAATTTAATCATCGAATTCTAATGAGAAATTTAATTTTTAAAAACAGCGGCCAGTTATTGCGATTCAGAGAGCATATCGTAGATATTTTAATGAGAGAAATGCTTCAGCTGATATTGATATACGCAACCTAATTACAAGTTCTCAACGATAGGGCTGTACCGCTAATTTACCCGTAGATTACACTCTACACAGACAACAAAGAATATTTAGCGTGAAAGAAGATGCAAGAACATCAACTAAATAAGCCGAATAACTGGCCAGCATGTTTTGAGGCATCTTGGTTGATTTTCATACACAATTCAACTTGTACAGAGCTTATATCCTCAAGATTATCAAAAACGATTCCAGTAGGCTGTTTGCTTTCAACAAATTGGTAGAATAGAATGTAAACTTCTGAAGATTTTAAGTGACGAAGCCGAGTTTCACTTGAATGGTTTTGCAAAAAGCAAAATTGTAGGGTTTGGGGAAGAGAGAATCCAAAAGTCGTTCACGAAAGACAATTCCTTCTTATAAAATATATTGTCTGATTTGGAGTGAATTCAGAGCATCTCCGAATTTTATATCTTTTTAACTGAAGACAGAACTCCTATGACTTTAACAGTGAAGGGTCATGCTGCAAAATAAGACCAAGTCAACAATACAGCTTTTCACGAAATTGTTTGGTGAACGAATAATTTCAAGGATGATTCAAAATTCATACTAAATTTGTGAGAAGCCTATTTTAAAAGACCAAGTTTATAAATCGCCTAGGAACTAATGGGCCACCATGTATAATATTAATTAAATAAATTGTACAAAAAATATTGTATATTAAATAAAAAATGCTCTAAATATTATTCCAAAAACCACCAAAAGTTCACTAATCCAAATATGGTCAATATTAGAATCAGTATATCCGTGAAAATAAATTACTAACAAAGGAAGAACATATTTTCGCATAACCATCCTTTGTTGGTCTGTTGCAACCCGCCAATAAATAAAGAGAAAAATATTGTATGTCCAAAAAACGCCGCTTATCATAACTTCCCTCATTTTACGGGGTGGTATATCATCATCTGCAAGAAAAACGAATCATCACAAAGGATAATTTACATTTTTGACTAAAAGAAACATGAAAAAAGATAACGTAATGTTATGGTAACGAGTAACAATTGAAAGATTAAACTGTTAAATAATTTTGATATCATATGTATATCAAAATTTTATTTTCACGAATGTAGAAATGTATGTAATAAACAGTTAATTAAAATCAGATTTAATCACACCTAATTACTAGTCAAAAGTAGGCTTTCTAAATTTAATCATAGATGGATTCATATTTGACAATATGCAATATTATTTTCTTAGTGTTATCTCCCTCTGATTAAATTTAGCATTGCAATTTTCTTGTTGAATCTTCTTCATTATTCAATTATTCCAGTATATTTTATTTTATTTCATTAATTTGCATTTGTCCTAAGTAAAAACTGTTAGTGTGCCATGGTAATTAAAGAGAGATATAATGTGGTTTACCAAGCATGGATTTTTATTACTTTTTTTTCATTCATAAGTATGAGCAATTCCAATTTGTAAATTAGACAAAGGTGGGCTAATAAATTTTCAAATTATTAGTTCCTTTTACGTTGATCTTACATACATTTTTCGAAAACACTGTATAAAGTTTTGAAGAAATAGGAAAATGACACAAAATTCCTGAAATATTTGGGTACAATATCTCTGGAACTAATTTGTATTGTTTGGATACACAATAAGCCATTGCCATTAAACATGTTAGTAATTTTGTTAAAAAAAATTATAAAAGTCAAAATATACTATATATCTGACAACACTCTAGAAATCCAAAAAAGAATATTTTGCGTTTTGGTAAAATTAATCATGGAGAAAGCTACAATAATCTGGTAACGAAAAACAACTGTTAAATAAGTTCAATTAGATACAGAGAGATAATAAAATAATTTTAATAAAAATTATCATATATAAATCTAAATCTGATTTCCATTGATGGACAAATGTATACTACTGTGTGAGCGAAAAATAAGGTGGCATTTGGATTTAAATTCCGCGAGTTTATCGAATTCAATAATTTTTTCGATTTTTATGTTGACACGTTTGTCTTTGACATTTGTGTCAAATTTTACGTCAAAATATTCATTAGTGTTTGAGATATGCTTGGTTTTATACATAGAAAAGTGCATTCGGCGATTTTCATAATTTCTGAATTTGTTGAGCAAAGAATTTGCATTAAATTTTGTTTACGGAATATATTTTTTGGAGCAAATTCATTGAAGATGTTTGAAAAGGCCTTTGGTGACCAGGCTAAGTCAAAAAAAAAATGTTTACAAGTGGTGTAAACAGTTTCAAGAATGAGTTGAAGACAAAGAACGCCCTGGACGACTATCAACCTCTACCGATGAAAGCCACTTTAAACAAATAAAAAATTTTGTGCTCATAAATCAATTAGAGACCTTGAATCTCATATGGATCAATTCGAATATTTTCAATGGAAAATTTGGAATTAATGAGAAACTAACCACCAGACTGCGCCATCTCACATTGCATTGGTGGTTCGAGACCATTTTGCCAAAAACTCGACCCTATTGTTCTGCAACCACCGTATTTGCCGGATTTAATACCATATGATTTCTAGCTCATCCCAAAATTCAAAAGACCGCCCAGGAGACACCTTTTTGAGTCGATTGAAGAGATTTGACGTGAATAGCTATGCACTCTGAAGGCTTTCTCAAAAAATGACTATTCGGCATACTTTAGAGACTGGAAAAAACGTTGACATAAGGGTATTGTGTCGAAGAGAGATTACTTTCAAGGGGGCAAATTAGATTTGGAACAATAAATTAAGATTTCATAGGAAAAAATTTAATGTCACCTTATTTTTTGCTTAGAGTATTATAAATAAAGAGGGCGAGCGACACATAATCGCTGATTAAACGTAGATTTCTCCAATGTAACCAAAGACTAAGTGGAGATGTATGTTTATTTCTCCTTATGCGGTTTTATGTTTTGCTGTTATGAAAATAAGCCAAAATTTAAAATAAAATTAAAAACTTTAATGTTTTTAAAATGACTATCAATGATGTCAAACTGACTGAGTTACTTTGATTACATTTAAGGTAGAATTGTCTAATCTCTCTCATGATTAACTTATTACCTGTAAGTGCTTTTTCGTTCACGAATATTTTGTGAAAATTATCCAATGTGGTTCACATGGGGTAATCTTTAAATTATTGATAAAGTCGAAAATATTTTCGGAAAAAGATAACGAACTTCCAAATGTAAAATAAACAGTTTCTTGATTTTTCATTTACTATCTACAAAACACACAATTCATGGGAACATCTTGATCTGTCCTTTTTAAGGGCCATTGCGTTTATTTTGAAAATTTATAAAAATTAATTTACAAAATTATTTATTAAAATAGAAAATTTTGCGGGCATTTTCTAAAATAGAAACATTCCAAGTAAGTGGGTTTTTTCTATAATTACATTTTGGGTTAAGATAAATTAAAGTAAATTAAAGAAAATGTTGCTAGGTATTTATTAAGCGAAGAAATATGTTGTCTAAAAAGAATTTCTTCAATCGTATTCTAAACAGGTCTTGAAAGTATAAAAATAAAAATACTGAAATACTATTTATATTACTTGTATTTTAATGATTTAAAAAGTTGTGAAAAAGTTAATATTTACCTCCAGCATGTCAGAATTTTCCATTAGTGACAAAAAAAAGGTTGAAAATCTATTTTTTTACATGCGAAAATCTGCTATTGCTAAGATCAACAAAATTTTTATTCTTCAAACCCACAAATCAAAAAACAATATAACCACCGATCCAAAAGCCACAAACTGCAAACCCACATGTCTTGAAACAACAGACCTCATACCCACAAGAATAAATCCACAAATCTCAAACTGACAAACTCCAAATCAACAAATCACAAACTCAAATTCAATGAGTTTGGGGTTTCTGGAATTGAGTTTTGTTAGTTTAGGGTTTGAGGACTTATGGTTTGCGGATTTGTGCGGAGTGCGGAGTTTGTTACGTGGTTTGTTGATTTACAGGTTTGAGTATTTCCTCAAGAAATTTGTTGATTTTTGCGACATTAGATTTCATGTAAGAGAATAGATTTTTTGCAATTGACGTGCTGGAGATAAATGGTCAACGGATTCATGTTTAGCTGTCAAAAATATGTATAAGCGATGTGACTTTGTTTGGGTCAATTTTTTTTTCAATTTGTGTGTGATATCTTTGATTTAATTTGTGAATACCATTTTATTCAAAATTTGATGAAGAAATAGTTTTCTAATGTGAAGCTAAGTAAATTAGTTGTTACAAACATATTTAACCCGAATTATGATCTTGTTAATTTATTTCAAATAAGCATTTACTTTTTAATTCAAGAAATTCTTTTTATCAGTGTAAAAAAGTCTGTAATAAATAAAAATTCCTAGTGTATAAGTTACATAGTATTAAACTTGTAGTTTTTCACAAGGTGCACGCCTTTTTAATAGGCAAATTTAAAAGTTAATAATAAGCAAATTTAAAACGTTAATAATAAGTTATGAACAACACTAGTTTACGAATTGGACAAAGATGTGCAGAAAAATTTAAAATTGTTTATTGTCTTGGCGTTGATTTCAAGTATGTTATTAGAAAAGAATGTGGTACACTTTTGAAGAAGTTAAATTCATCAATTTGGAATTTATTTATATTGTCTGAATACAGAATAAGCTATTGTCATTAAGCATGTTCATACATACATGCATCGTCAATAATTTTATTACAAAAATTAAAAAAACTAAAATTGGCTACATATAAGGAATAAATCCAAAAAGTCTCATTAAAAACACTATAGCAACTCCCGTGTAAGTAATTATAACAGCGTGAAAAAACATCAACTTTACGCGATCAGAAATGTTGCAGGTAAGTACTTCAAGAGTAAAAAAAATTTGCCCTATAAAAGGGATTATTATAATTCTTAACATTACATATCGAGTAAACTCATTAGCAACAGAATAGTGAGCTGTTATAAACGCCATTAGAGGTATAAGCACAGTTAAAAGAAAGGGTCCCGCAGTTTCAAGCATTTGATCAAAGTCAATACGTTTTTCGGAGTAAATACGCTCCTCACCTGGAACAAAAGAATTATGTTGTCAATACTTTGGTTAAAAATGATTAAATTGTAAAGATAATTTAAATTTATTTAAAATGATGATTGTATACTGTGTATATTTCAAATTTTATAGATTTTTGAAGGTAGAAGTATGGGTCAGAAATTAATTTATCGATATTTTGGAAATATGGAAAAACACTATTTTTTTGACCTTTTTAACTATTCTCGATAAAACTGCTATCCTTACTTTGATTCGATTGACCCCTATACCGGGTGTCAACGAATCTATTAGATAAGTCATAATTTCTAGAGTATTATGTGTATCAAAATGAGAATTGGTACAGGTAAATGGTATGTGAAGGGGAGAGTTTTTGCATATTTTCCACTTTCCGGCCACTCACCGGAAATGGCCCCGGTTTTGAATTTTTAAATGGAACACCCTGTATATTTTAACATTTTTGGATTTCTGAGACAATTCTAGATCAGAATGTGAAATTTTAAAAACTTTTTACGCCTACTTCATTTTTTTAGAGCCACTTTTAAAATTACATCTAGGTGGCCATGATCGGACGCAAACTAATCTAAGGGCCTTAGGGGATGTCAAAAAAATACAATCGCAAAGTTTTAGTTACTAGTATGAAAGACAGGAATAAGACAAGTTGACAAAATTACGTTTTCATTTCTAACTATTAATTTTCAAATGGCGACCCCTTTTTGACAACTACTTTTCGAAAAAAGCATTCTTTGACGAATCTAACGGTACTAATTTATTTACGATTGGATTAGACATAAGAACAGAAATTAAATATTATTAAGCAAAATACTGGATAATTTATTTACTTATGACAAGTGCGCCATGGACAGCCATCATGCATAATAATTTGCAACTGTTTTTATCAAGTCTTCTTTGGAAAACAAAGCACTCACTTAAGTAGATAATGACAGTGACATACGCTCTAAGACAGACTTTGAGTATACATTATTTTAACGAAAATTTAAACTAAACTTAACGAAAATTAAGAAACTTTTACGGACTTAGCAGCTGAAGGGAACACAATAGATCTAATAGGTCGCAGTGCATCGATCCCTATTTTCATATACATATAACAGATTTCAATCCTTAGAAACACATAGTATCGACTTAATGATTGAAAGGATTACACAGAAGATACCATATAAAAATGATGAAACCCTGACCGGGGACAAATTATCTAATAATTTTTAATTTTATTGTCTTTTTTTAAGATTGAGATTATACAGCGTGTCCGGTAAGTACCTCCTAACAGGGAAGGTCAAAATAACCCTACTTTGTTATAGAAAAAACATTCCTAAAGTGCCTCTCAACGGAGATACAGAGCCCTAAAGGGATACCCATCGATTTACCTTATCGGCTCTAAATTGTGAACCAGCTCGTATAATTTAATGAAATTTTAATATTTTATAGAGGCCATAAAGACTCATTAAACCATACTGCAGTAGATGTTTTAGATCATCAGAAAAGTTAGGAACTTACACCCACACTCGTTGGGCCTAACTTTTGACAGGTGTCATTTTATAGAGCTGAAAACCAATTTTTTAAATACTTTGGTCATTCCTTGGTACTCTTAATTTATTTCAATAAAACTGCCGCTTTTCGAGATAAATCGGTTTTTATGCGGAAAACTCAAAAGTTACTAATGCTAAACAGAAACAGGTAAAAATAAAATAAGCAGGGTGTGCTGTTGTGCTTTAATTTATGGGGAAACGCTGTCTCACTCTTCGAAAGTAAATATATGTTATGGTGAAAGATTTCCAGCTCGAACATTGTCAAGTCCCGAAACCTTTCAAAGGATTGATCGGCGCTCAATGAATTTACAAGGCTATTAAAATGCAAAAATACTGGAAACGTTTAAATGTCATTTTGGCAAATGTTCAATATGAAATCCACGTACTTCAATATATTTTCTTATTCCTCGAATATTTTCCCATTGCACTGCAATTAATATTCCTGAATTATTACGGACTTCGCTAGAATGCTGTGCTATTTTCGCTAGTAGTTCTTCTCTAGTATTTCATTCATATTCATTCATATCAGCCCGTTCTCATCCACTCCTGAATGTAGGCCTCTTCCATATTTTTCCATTTCTGTCGGTCCGTAGCGATCCCCATCCAGTTTTTTCCGGCAATTTTCTGGATGTCGTCACGCCATCTATTTTGGGGCCTGCCAACACTTCTCTTGTTTTCTCTTGGCCGCCATGTTATTATCTTGTATGTCCAATCTGTCTATGTCATGTCTTGCGATATGTCCAGCCCATCTCCATTTTAGCTGCGCTACTCGTTTGCTCACATCTGTTATTTTCGTTCTTCTTCTGATTTCTTCATTTGGAACTCTATCTCGTAAACTAATTCCCAGCATAGCCCTTTCCATTGCTCGTTGTGTAACCCGAAGCTTATTAATGGCTTTACATGTTAGGGAGGTTGTTTCAATACCATAAGTAAGAACTGGCAGGATGTACGACTCGTAGACTTTTCTTTTCAGACTTATGGGGGTGTTACTGGATTTAAGAATGAATCCGAGTTTGCCAAAAGCTGCCCAACTGAGACTTATTCTTCTAGGAATTTCAGCCGATTGGTTTTCCTTCCCTATTTGTATTTTATGACCTAGATATATGTATTCTCTTACGTTTGCTATTATTTTGTCTTCAATTTTAATTTGTATTTGTTCTAGACTCATTATTTTTGTTTTTGACAAGTTCATTTTGAGTCCTATCCTAGCTGATGCTTGATGAAGTTCTTGTATTATACATTGGAGTTGTTCTGGTGAATCACTGATTATAACAATATCATCAGCAAATCTTAAGTGGTTTAGTCGTGTTCCGTCTATGATAATTTCCTTGTCATGCCAGTGCAAGCCCCTAAATACATCTTCAAGTGCCAACGTGAACAATTTTGGAGAGATTGTGTCTCCCTGACGTACGCCTCTTTTTATAGGTATCCTCGAGGTTTTTATATCCTCGTCTATTGTAACTTGCATGTAAGCGTTTTCATATATATGCTGAATCAGAGCAGAGTATCTTGAATCAATCCGAGCATTGTCCAGTGCTGTGAGAACTGTCCATGATTCGCTAGAATCGAACGCCTTCTGGTAATCAACGAAAGCCAAATGCAGAGGTATATTATATTCCGTGGTTTTTTCGATAAGCGTGTCTACTGTGTGTAGATGGTCTATTATACTGAAGTTCCTGCGAAATCCGGCTTGTTCTGAAGGTTGGTATGCGTCCAACTTTTTCGTCAGTCTGTTAGTTATTATTTTTGTAAGAAGTTTGTACAAGTGGGACAGTAAGCTAATTGGCCGATAATTTTCTATGTTATTTCTATCGTCTTTTTTGTATAATATGATGACTTCTGCGTTTTCCCATGCCTCGGGTATTTTTCCATATATTAAGCACTTGTTCAACAAAATTCTCACGCTTTCTCTTAGTTGTTCTCCCCCTATTTTTAACATTTCGGCGGTTATACGATCCTCGCCAGGGCTTTTATTATTTTTCATCTGACTAAGCGCTTTCATTAACTATGCGGTATTTATTTCGGGCATCTCTTCTGAACCGACATTTCTTACTTCCTTTCTTTCGTAGTAAGGACCTTGAGTTTTTGGACTGTATAACTCTGTATAAAAGTCCTGGACAGCCATCGTGTTAGTACCCGGGAGGACATCACGATGGCTGTCTAGTATTTACTGGTGTTGAATAAACTAGTCCTTTTAGATGTCCTTCGAAGTAAAAGTCTAAGAGATGTGGATCTGGAGACCTTGGTGGCCATAAAACAGACCTACCTCGACCTATTCATCAACGTTAGTTAAGTGTTGAGGTGCTATATGGTTAAAATGAGGTGGAGCATCATCATGCATGTTCCACATTGACATTTTTCTATCAAGAGCTACTTTTTCCAATAAATTATTTAAATTGTGCTACAAAAATTGTAAATAAATTTTACCAGTGAGTGTTCCTTCCAAAACAAATGGGCCTATAATGTTATTTTCGATGATACCAGCTCACCTATTTACAGTAAAGCTTTGTTGGTGTTTGTTTTGAATTATAGCTTGCTGGTTTTTATTAGCACAAAAATGTAAATTGTGCGAGTTTATTATTTACTTATTTATTTATTTATTTATTTATTTATTTATTTATTTATTTATTTATTTATTTATTTATTGATACTCTTACAAACACCTAAACATAACACGCTACAAGGTAATTATAAGTAAAATAAATTTTACAGACTTAACTAACACTTATCCTTAATCCTATCTTAGGTACATGAAGAGGTATATAATTAATCAAAGAACAATTGTTAAATTTGATATTATTGATAATACAATAAACAATTATCACAGATTGAATTTGCCTTCTTTTCTGAAGAGTTGAAATTTAAAGCTTTCTAACATACTGCTATAAGAGATCAGATATGGATATAAGTTATTTTTCCTAACATATAAATATCTCAAAAATCTTTTTTAAACACGCTCAATAGCATCACAATGCACATTTGCACTAGGAGACCGTATATAAGATGCATATTCTAGATGAGGATGAACAAATGTATTATACAATTTTATTATTATATTATGGTTATTAAACTGACTTGTATTTCTAATCACAAAACCAAGCATCCTAAAAGCCTTATTAATAATATAACGGTAGTGGGTATTAAGTTTCAAATTAGACTGGAAGTGCACCCCAAATCCCTACATTCAGTATTTTTTTGTAGTTTGCTCCATCAATAAAGTAATTAAAATTAATAGGATTTATTTTATTTGTATAAGACATAAAGAAGCGTTTATTAGTATTTAAAAACATTTTATTTAATCGAAACCATTCCGTTGTTGAATTTAAGTCTGCTTGCAGTGCACTACAATCATTACCGTTTGTTACTTTCTTAAATATTTCAAAGTCATCCGCAAATAAGAGACATGTTTAACACTATTAGGTAAATCCTTTATAAACATTAAAAATAACAGTGGGCCCAGGTTGCTACCCTGCGGTACACCAGATGTTACCATAAAAGCCCGAGAAAATGACCCTCCCTCTCTCACCATGTGCGGCCTACACAAAAGATAACTTTTCATAAAGAGGTAAGCATTCCTGGAAAAGCCAAACTCAACAAGCTTAGCCAGCAACACTCGATGGCTCACCTTATCAAATGCCTTTGCACAATCAATATACACTGTATCCAACTGCTTCCTTCCAACAATAGCCTCCGAGGCATGATTTGTAAACACAAATAAATTTGTTACTGTGGACTTTCCACTTGTTGTTGCTCTACTATATCTTAGCAAGTGAATAACGTATACTAATTGGTCTATAATTTGTTTGTTTACCATCTTTAAATATGGGAGAAATAATTGCTGTTTTTAGTTTATTGGGAAAATTTTTTATTATTATGCCATCTCTTGTAAAATCGTCCTCATCGGTAAACAAAATAAGGTTAGAAAAATTTAGATCTAGGTTATGTTGCTGTATAAATCAGTTGGAGTATCGAAGTTTTGCGGGATAATCATCCTGAGACAGAGCGTGTACTTGTGAAGTAACTGTTCTGTTAGAGTTTCATGTACAATCCATTTTGTAACATTGTTTTGTGTAGCGAGCTTTCTTATGCTGTTTGAAGGGTTGTCTGTAATATTGTGCAAAATTTGTTCCTCTACGTGAGAGTCTTATGCTCTTCTGGGAGGGTCTCCACCGCCACGTCGCGACAAACATGACCCTGAATAAAACATGTAACAAATTAATTCGTTAACTCTAATAATTACTTTCTAATCATCTTTTATCTGTTTCTCTCAGGCTTCGATCAACCTTTTGAGAGATTTTTGGGCTTGGCAATGTTCGAACTGGAAATCATTCAGTATACTCTTCCATTTTTTAAAATTAGTTTTACTTAAACGCGGTTTTGATAAATTGCGTTAATAGGTATGTAGGTGTTAACACTAATAACCTTATTGTTACCCGTTTGTGTTTAGCATTAGTAACTTTTGAGAGTTTCGCATAAAAACCGATTTGTTTCGAAAACCGTCAGTTTTATCGAAATAAATTAAGAGTACCTTTTTGAAGAGGAATGAACAAAGTATTTAAAAAATCAGTTTTCAGCTCTGTAAAGTGACACCTGCCAAAAATTAGGCTTCATGAATGTGGCTGCAAGTCCGTTCTTGACTTCTCTGATGATCTAAAACATCTGCTGTAGTATGGTTTAATGAGTCTTTATGACCTCTATAAAATGTTCAAATTTCATTAAATTATACAAGTAGGTTCAAAATTTAGAGCTGATAAGGTAAATGGCTGGGTAGCTCTTTAGGGCTCTATATCTCCATTAAGGGTTTTTTTCTATGATAAAATAGAGTTATTTTGACCTTCCATGTATGCTCTCGAGAAATTAGGAGGAACTTACCAAACACCCTGTATAACATATTATAATACAGAGATTAATTACTAAAAGTAAAGTAAAAAGCTAATATTTTTTTATTCTGTGCTAAATGTGGATTTTATGTAACATTAAACGTTAATTATTCAATTTTGCCCCACCTTCCCCTATGAATTAATATAGATACGAGCTAATATGTATGTTAAATGTAACTAACCGTAAGTTCCAACGATGAACATGTGGTCTTCTCCTATTAAGTACTCGTTGTCTGCGTAACACAAAATTTCTGAAACGTCTACACAATGCTCTTATTGCAAAATAAAAAAGGAGACCTACATATCCTAGAAGAACTACACCGATCACGGCCATAAATATAAGCAAGTTGATAGCTACAATGAAATTATTTATTTGCAAAATAAAAATTAATAGTGTGATCACTAAATAGAAAAGAACCCACGAGCCGTATGTCTCTAAAATTTCTCTAACTCGTTCTCCGTTAGCGTAGTAAATTATAAAGAAACATATAATGACAGCTGTCAGAAGAAACAAGCCTCTTTCATTCAAAAAGTATCTTTCGTAACTAGGGAGATCCAACAGGTTAACCCATTCATCATCATCATCTGAAAAGATAAAACGAAGCTGTTAGTGGAATATCAATTAGGTAATTATTCGATGAAGGTAGCCGTTTACATTTCGGCAATTGGCAACACCGGATTTGCTAAGTGTCATTTGACATATCCAGTATATTGTAAAATTTGATATTTTAGATGGTATATATACTCAGAACATTTTGATATTCGGATACTATTAGGGTTATTTACAACAACTTCAACATTTTATTTAGACTAAAAAGTGGTTTAACTCAATAAGAATGCATCGATGAATTTAATTCTTTATATGATGATGATATGTAAAAAATCACTGTATATCGTTGGTTGAGGAATTCCGGATGTGACCGTCGTTCGCTCGCTAACAAGTCGTGTGGAGATCTTCCAAAATCGGTAGTAATGCAAGAAAACATCGATGTTGTGCATGAACTGAAAATGCAAGATCGTCATGTGTCATATCGTAAGACTGAGGCATTTCGAGGCTTTAGTAACATAATATGTAATATGAACATTAAGCCGAGATTCCGCATAATTTGATTACGAATGTGGAGGTTAGATTCCCGAAAAATGGTCAGAGTATTTGTTGTAAACAAAAAAATTGTTAATAATTAAAAAATTGCTCTCGTGATTTTTCCGTCTGACGTTTAATTTTTGAGTTAAAAATCGTTCATTTTGCTCTCGGTTTGTTACAGCTCCACTGATCAGACTATTAGGTTGCCGAAATTAGTATGGAGAGAGCCAGAGTAGAATTCGCAGCGAATATACAGTCTGCCTCCTTTCTTTCCGGTCGTAAGGAGAATAAAATAATTTTTCCAAATACATAGACCATAAAATTGTTTATTTTTAATAATTTCAGGATATATTCAGAGGTTCGTTTGTACTACGAGGATGATCCGATAAGTTCTCGGCCTGAAACAGAGAGGGCGCTAGTAGAATCAATTAACTATAATATTTTGTAAGCATTAATCTTGAGATGACACCCTGCAAAGTTTCAGATGTTTGCGTTCAGTTGCTTGTTTGTGGCGATCGAGTGAACACATAAGGTTCGATATTTTGTGAAAGATGGATAAAATTGAAGTTCGAGCGGTACTTTGTTTTAAAGGGCTTAACTCCTACGGACATTAAAAATGAGTTAGACTCTAGTTTAAAGGAGTCTTCTCCTTTTCTCGTTTTATAACTATCCATGAAACATGGATTCACCATTACATGCCAGAGACACCGCAGCAGTCTAAACAATGGGTGAGAGCAGGTGAAAGTGCACTAAAAAAAAAAAAAACAAAAACGGTTCCGTCTGCAGGAAAAGACATGGCAACAGTTTTTTGGGATTCACATGGAGTGGTGCTTATAGACTATTTAGAACAAGACAATACCATCAACGGGGAGTATTACGCTTCACTACTGGACCGTTTGCAGCATGTGATTAAGGCTAAATGTCCACAGCTTGCCAAAAAAAGTGCTCTTTGATCAGGATAACACGCCTGCACATAAATCTATGATTGTTGCGGCAAAACTCCATGACCTACGTTTCGAAGTGCTTCCACAGGCACTATATTCGCCGGATCTGGCTCCCAGCGATTACTTTCTCTTCTCAAACTTGAAAAAATGGCTCGCTGGACGAAAATTTCCTTCAAATAATGAGGCCCGAGCAGCGACAACCGCTTATTTTGCAGAGTTGGACAAATCGTATTATACTACGGGTATTAAAATGTTAGAACATCGCTGGTCTAAATGTATTGAAGTACAAGGGGACTATGTTGAAAAATAAATAAAAATATTTTTAAAAATCTTTTATTTTCTTTATCAGAACTTATCGAACCATCCTCGTATTTAAGATAACAGTTCGGCATTAAGTTCTGCGAGTAATATACTGCCGATATTTTACGATATGGGGATTTTAAGTAGACAGTTGTGCATTTTACTCGCGGTTCGTTACAGAGAGAACCAAATTGGAGTTCGCAAAGAATATACTGTCTGCATCCTTTCTTAATGGTCATAAGGAGCATAAAATAACTTTTCCAAATACATAGACCATGAATTTGTTTATTTTTAATAATTAAAGTGCGGCATTCGTTAACTTTGAAAAGGCCCTTGATACGATAGAACAAGCACTGCATAACAGCAGAGTTGACAGTAGGTACATCCAGTTAACTGATGAACCCATGAAACAAGGTAGTGCAACATATTACTTAAATTTACAAGAACGAACACGGCAGCAAAATTCCAGAAACTGAGAAATGTTAAATAAGGCACATTAAGAAACTAGGAAGACAAATCTAATAATGAATATAAACCAAACGAAAATAATGCGTGCCGACAATAAGATAATTAAAATTACTAATAAAGAAATCGAAAATGTGAACGAATATATTTACGGGAACGAAGTTTTTTTTAGGTAAAGAAAACCAAACGAAAGAAATCAGGGAAAAAATTCAACTATCCTGGGTAGCCTACGGAAAAATGAGCCTTATCTTAAAAAATAAGAACATTTCAATGTATCACAAAAGAAAAGTTCTTGATTCTTGTATAGTGCAGGTTAGTATCTATAGTACTCAAAATTGGACCTTTACTAAGACGAACTGAAAGTGACACAATGTCTAATGGAGAGAAATAGGCGACTATATCTCTAGAAAACAGGAAAACTAACAAATGGATTCGACATAAAACAAAAGTCGTGCGTGAATATAGTGGAGAAAGTAGCCAAAATGAAATGAAAATTTGCTGGGCAGGTAGATCGTGGTGACATTAATAAGTAGCAGAGACTGATTCTGAGTTGGAGATCTCGCGATCAGAGAAGACCTGTCAGCGGAACATTACTGGATAAAAGAAGCGCAAAAACTTCGAAAAAAAGAGCTTAAAGAGGCGTAAGTCCAAAATGAAACGTGAAACGATGAGAAGAAGAAGAAGAAAAATAAGAAGAACTCAGTGTTAATTTTTTTACCTTCAATTCAAATTATATAAATATTTTCACCCCATCTCTTGGAATAAGATGGGCAGAAATGATTTTTTACTTTACTCTTAGCTGTGTTTAGATTACACTGTTCTACATGAAAATCCCCCCCCCCCCCTAAAAAGCTAATATGTCATTTTGATAATTTCTACCCATGTAACTCTTACACCGATCTTTAAATTATCGTATCACGTAGCAAAATCTAGAGACCATTAACATGTTTTATTTATTTGCTAAGCTAATAATGTAACTATGCGATATATAAGTTCTCATAGCATACTGAGGAGCGACGTTGCCAAAATCTATATTTTCTCTAAGTTAGGGAAATTGTGCACAATCTAGCAACTCCGTATGGAAGGAATCCGGGGATGACCTCCCATCTACAAAGCTTCAGCCCCCTAGGGTTTAAAATAATGGAGATATAGTGTTGGATATATCAGCGAAGGGCAAAGACCTAGCGAACAGTTATAGCATTGTAGTAGTGCTATTATTTTTGCTGTGTGTAAACTATATCATTGCGATTCTGTGTGAACAAACCGAACACTTATAAATGGGGTGCAGTGGCACTGAAAGTTCAATGAAAGACTTTGAACCCACTGGCAAGAGAGCTTAGGAGTTATATTTTGGGTGCAAAATTGGCAAGGAATACAACACTTGGGTTCTCAAAATTAGCTACCACATTTGCTTAAGAACTTTACGGGATGGCTAATGACTACTCACAAGTTTATTAAGTTTGGAGTGCCAATGATTTGGTGGGAACCTCAGAATCATGTTAATGATTGTTTATTTTGCTTAACAAGAATTCTGCGGTTTTCTAGTAAAAGCAAATATAAACCTGAATATTCTATTATCTCCTCAGTCATGAGACCTGCATCTCATGCGCTTCTAGCATACCTGCCCCTAAGCCTCCAGAAAAATACGAAATCGACACGGAATTGTAATCGTTTTCAGGAAAAAAAGATTACGAATGTAGTAGCAGTAAAGAGCCCCATTTTTTATCTCAGAAAGAATTCAACAATTTTATGCATGATTTGGATCTTCTCAAAACAAAGTCACAGCCGCTTAGATCTCGTTTACACCAGTGAAATCTCTTACAAAAAGGAGTAATCTTATCTATGCTGGCAGTATTTTTCTCAATAGCAAATGACCTAGTTTCCTGTCATGATCTTTTGGATTTAATCAACAAACTTGGCCTTTTTTTATAAACCTGCCGAGTGGAACTGTTTCTTGACTCTTCGAAGACAAATCTAAAGGCATTTTTATTGTTTAATGGAAATAAACAACCATCTATTCCCATGGATCATGCTGTAAATATAAAAGAAACGTACGCAACCATGCGTATATTACTTCAAAGCATAAAATACCAAGATCATAAATGTATTATCTGTGCTATTGTGTTATCACTGTACTTACAGGACTGCAGAGTAGCTAAACCAAATATTGTTTTTTATGTGAATAGGACAGCAGAGCCAGAAACTCAAATTATGTAGTTAAAGAATGGTCGTTACGTGAAAACATTGTGCCCAGTGTGACAAATGTCCTTAATGAACCTTTAGTAGAGCAGCAGAAAATTGATCTAACTCTCTGCACATAAAACTAAGGCTTATAAAAAATTTTGTTAAAGCCTTAAATAGAGAAGGAAATGTTTTCGTATAAGCGCGGCAAAGTTTAAAGAAGGAATATGGTTGAACCGCAAATACGAGAACTTTAGGACTAAAATTTTGAAATTATACTTTCAAGAAATGAAAATAGGACATTTACTGCTTAAAAAAAGTATGTAGCAACTTTGTAAGTAACAAGAAATCAGAGGAATACAAAGATTATACACGACTTAGGTTGCAATATGTTACTTAAGCTGCATTTTCTTCACTCCCATTTGGAATTCTTCCCTCACAATTTAGGTGCAGTTTTAAACGAACATTGCGAAAGATATCACCAACAAATTGTTGAAATGGAGAAGCGGTATAGTAAACCAGGGCTTATCTGTAAAATATCGGGGTTTCGTGGATGTGAAATGGAACATGGAGATTTGTGCATGAGAGTCTTCAGAATAACGTGAATAACGATAAATTGGATACGCGTACTTTCAAAAAGTTGGGCAATATTGTTTTTATTAATAAAAATATAAAATTAACGAAAAAAATGTACTCATTTTAGAGGAAAGTTGAAGAGGAGAAAAATTAAATTTGCTATAAGATAGAGTTAGTCGAAAATCTAAAAATATATTTTCCTTATTGCAAAATAGCAATAATTAAAAAAAAAAGGTAAAAAAATAGGTTTTCATTCAATTTTTTTCGACCATTTAAATTTCTCTAAGAACCTTCATATTAGAGCAAAGAAAACTTTATGCCATGATAAAATAACACGCTAAAATTCGTTAGGATCGAATCGATAGTTCTTGCACAATAATTTTGCAATCCGATTTCGTTTACAAAAACTGACCATTTTTCATGTTTGTCTGAGTTCAAAATATCACATTAACGACATTTAAATTTATTTTCGACATATAGCAGGGAACTCAAGTTATCCAAAGCTTTTTTCAGAATCAAAATCGGATGATTTGGATGCCCTCGGGAATTGTTTAAAGACATTGTTGATATTTTTGCTTATAAAGAAATAGATTATCTCGGCGGATTTTCATTGGATTTTTTTTGCAATATATGGTTTGAAAATACTTGGAAAGGCGCTTCTTTTCGTGAAAAAAAATTTCCAATCTGTCAATTGATTTCCGAGATATAAACTGTCAAAGTTGATAGCCTGTTACGGTGAATCTATGAACAATACAGATCTGATTCTTGAACCAAAAACTTTGTCTTGCCGAGCTCTTTTTTGATACAAATTTAAATGTTTATGTTATCGGAAACTTTAATAAAAAATTAAAATAATATCGCCCACGCGCGTGAAAAAGGAAAAAAAGAGGGGTGGGGAGCTCTCATTTTAAAATTGAATTCGAAGATTCAAAATACATATCTGAAAAAAAAAAAATATTTTCTCGACTTCTTATGGATGGATTTTGATCACTTTTTTTTTAAACTGATGTACCGCGAATAATGGAACTCAAATATCATAATGCTATGTGCACGTCATTTTGTTATAAACAAATAACGTTATTTATGCATCATACTTACAGCCCCAAATCATCCGATTTTGATTCTGAAAAACGCATAGGAAAACTTCAGTTCCCTACTATATGTCGAAAATAAATTTAAATACGTTAACGTGATATTTTGGCCTCGGACAAACTTGAAAAATGGTCAGTTTTTGTAAACGAAATCGGATTGCAAAATTATTGTGGAAAAACTATCGATTCGATTCTAACGAATTTTAGCGTGTTATTTTATCATGACATAAAGTTTTCTTTGCTCTAATATGAAGGTCCTCAGAGAAATTTAAATAGTCGAAAAAAATTGATTAAAAAACGCCTTTTTTTACCTTTTTTTTTTAATTATTGCTATTTTGCAATAAGGAAAATATATTTTAAGATTTACTATCTTATGGCAAATTTAATTACGAAACTTTTTTTCCTTTTCAACTTTCCTCTAAAATGAATACCTTTAAAGTTACACGAGAGAAAAGTTGAAAAAAAAAACTTTTTTTTTTGTTAATTTTATATTTTTATTAATAAAAACAATGTTGCCCAACCTTTTGAATTGACGCATATCAAATTTATCGTTACTCAGGTTATTCTGAAGGCTCTCATGCAAAAATCTCCATGTTCCATTTCACATCCACCTAAAAACAGATAAGCCCTGGTCTATGGTGAAAAATGGACCCCAAACATGTTAGCGGATTACTGTTGGATCCTCGAACGTGAAACCGGTCCGAATACAAGCGAAAAAATGAAAACAAAATAATTTATTTGATTGTATTATACTTTTTTCAATACAAAATTTTTGTAGAAAAAGGTGATTTTGATTTTTTATAAATATTTGAAAATTCATTAGAATGCTTATGGTTTGAGTTTCTTCTATTTTAGCTTTGTTCGCGGGTCACTTGCCGAACCGATTCAGAACTAGTACGGAATTAGTCCAGGATTGCCGTACAGCGCATACTTACTTACTTACTCCGTGGCGTTACAACCCCGTGTGGGTTTTAGCCGACTTGACAATATGCCTCCATTCGTTTCTGCCCTTTGCTAGCTCCATCCATTTCTCTTCATCCATCGCTTTAAGGTCTCCTGCTATATTATCCCGCCACCGGAGCCGGGGTCGTCCAAGTGGTCTCTTTCCAGTTGGGGTTTCTTCCCACACCAGTCTCACTATTCTTTCGTTAGAGTGTCTTATGAGGTGGCCTGTCCACTGGAGTCTCCTAGACTTTATTTCTTTTACTATGTTGGCGTCTGCGTATAACTCTTCTAACTCTTTGTTTGTTCTTATTCTATATTGTCCCGTTGCCCCATCCAGTAACGGGCCAAAGATTTTCCTTAGGATTTTTCTCTCCCAAACTCGCAGTCGCTCTTCGTTTGCCTTTGTTATTGTCCAAGTTTCGCTGCCGTACATCACTACTGGTCTTATAACTGTTTTATATAGATTTATCTTTGTTCGTCTTGTTAGTTGTTTCGATTTTATCAGGTCTCGAAGGGCGTAGCTACATCTGTTCCCAGCTTGGATCCTATTGTTTATTTCTTGTGATCCGTTATTATCTTCAGTTATTGTTGTTCCAAGATACTTAAATTCTCTGACGCGCTCAAAGTTGTAGTCATCGATGGTGATGTTCTGTCCAATTCTGTCTCTGTTTCGAATATTGCGGCTCGTGTACATATATTTAGTTTTGTTTTCATTTATTTGTAGCCTCATCTTCTCTGCTTCCTTCTCGAACCTGATAAAAGTTTCCTTCATTTTTATTCTTGTGTTTTCTATTAGATCTACATCGTCTGCAAATGCCAGCAGTAAGTTTGGTCCTTCTCGATGGAATATGGAAGTCGGTGTATCAAGCGCATGCTCAGTTATTAACCGGTTCAGGATTTTTTTTACCACGAACGATTTTGGAAGTTTGAATCGTCCACTGTGGTATGAGTCTCATTATTTAACATAGTGTTAAATGTTGATTATTTTTTTTTGTTTTAAATAACTTAAAACTGTCTTTCTTTTTGGTTTTATTATTTGTATTATTTTAAAGAAATATTGAATTATAATTGTTATTCTTATATAATATAAAGTCTAACAGTCAGTTCCTTTTAGAATAAAACGTCTTGTTTTTTGCTGAATAGAATTTTTGATAAACAAATATATATTTTAACCGAGATGTATTGTTTACTCTTTATTTTGTGTTATGTTTATATTTCGGGAGCTTCAAAGTAAATCTAATTCTAAACATACGCCTAATAAAAAAATGTGTGTTTTTCTAAACAAAAAATAAAACGCAATAGTTTTAGGTCCATTTCTTTCGGATTCAAAAAACATTTTTAACAAAACTAAAAACCGGTCTGACACGTCCCTATACGATGCAACTTCATCTATCGCAAACCCTAATACACGCCAGTTCTTGTACCATTTCTCAGCTTAACTAAAAATGGGGGGCAAAATTTCCTCAAAATAATTAGCACTTTTAGGAATTTTGAATAACTCTAAAATTTCTTTTAAGTCCTCATCGCTGAAACGATAAATGATTTGACATAATTAGAGTATTTACTAAAAATATATTTTTTTTTAGGTTTAAATTAACACTTTTTTAACTTATTAATTAAGATTCTAGGTAGATTAACACTAATTAAAGTAAAACCGATTTAATAAAATATATATTGGAACATCAAATGCTTCGAACATACCCCTGTAGAAGTAGCATAACGTCAGAACTAGGGCCCGGTTGTTTGAACGCTGAATAACGTAATAATATTTTTATTTATATTTGAAAAAATGTTGATAAACAGTAGATATTTAATTTCTTGGTACAGACATACCGATTTTATGCTATCCTTTTCTAATTGCATTATTTAAACGAGTATCATCGGTACGTCCTTCGAACATACCCCTGGGTACGTCAATTCTGAAAACAAAGTATGAATATATGGTTGCCTAAATTTTTATTATTGTTATTTTCAATATGTAAACAATCTAACAATATTTACCGATAAAAATAAGTTTTTAAATCCTCTTTTTGTTAATATTAATTGTAAACTTCGCATTTATAGTAATTTCTAACACTTAAAAACACCGAAAAAAGTCACGACAAGCAATTAAACTGAAAGACAAGATAAGTAAATATGTTTATGTCTGTCAAACATCAAAAAAGCGTCTCCCCCACCGACCATAAACAGCCTTCAGACAAATCTATTGTTGTTTAAATCTAGAGTATGATCGAAGATCAAATGCAACGAATGACATAAACAAAAGAAAATAAAAAGAATTGTCAAATAGTTGCACATTGCGGCCGCCGCGTGAAAGCTGGAGCTGCATAAAATTCCGAACTTACAGTTCTTCTTCAATCCTTAGAACCGGTAGAACTGGTTCAGAATCGATTTCGAACCGAATTATTTTCTCCGCGAACATGGGACTGTAACTAAAAATTCTGAACTTTGTTATCCGCGAACGCTATTATTTCAACTGCGCATGCGTATTAGTTCAGAATCGGTTCTAAATCCTTTCCGCGAACAAAGCTTTTATGTTCTTTTTTCATTCTCTAAAAACTAATGCTCATATTTAAATTTAGCACATTACAGGTGACTCAAAAAATCCAAAAAAATATCAGGGGGAGACAAAAAATTTCAAAATGCTGAATAGTGTTTTTCAAGTGTGATCGTGTAATTCAAATATTAATTACTGCAAGTTAAGTAAGAATCCAATATTTTTTGATTCTATACAAAATACGGGTTAACATTAAAAGTTAATTACCCCACCTTTCCTAATGAATTAATTTGAAAATGAGATAATAACTAACCTGAACTAACCGTTCAGTTCCTATGATAACGACGTGGTCTTCTTCTATTAAATGCTTGTTGTCTGTTTAGCTCAATATTTCTACGTCTACGTAATGCTGTTATCACTAGATAGAAAGCGTAGCATATAGATATTAAAAGTGCTGTATGTATAAAGAAATAAAATACAAGGAAGTTTAGACCTAAAACGGTGTCATTTACTGGAGCAAAAAAAATGAAAAATGTGATAGCTAAATAGAAGAAAAGCCACGAGAAATATTTTTCTAATTGTTCTCTAAATTGTGGTGTACTAAAGCGGTAAATTAAAGAGGAAGTTATAATGAGAGCTATCAAATATAAACAGCCTTGTTTACTCAAAAAGAATTTCTCGTCATATGGGAGTTCGAGCAAGTTAACCCATTCATCATCTTCATCTGAAAAGATAAAACGAAACTATTAGTGCAATATCAATTAGGCAATTATGTAACGAGGGTAGCCGTATATATTTTGGGAACTGGCAACATTGGCAATGCTAAGTGCCATATCACATATCCAGTATATTGTAAAGTTTCGTTTCTTTTTGTTGACCGTGCAGTTATTAATTACATTTTTTCCTTTTTTGGGTTTCGCTCATAATATTATGTCGTAAGAATTTAATACGTTTTTGCTCTCACGTTTCGGTTTATGTTATTCTTTAAACCATCTTCACAGAATTAAATTGCAAAAATATGAAATTTGTAATTTGTTATTATATAAATTGAAAAATTAATTTCTTACCTATTGTTGACTCGTTGACTCGTTCTCCTGGTTATATGTGAAACGATAAAAAACATCGGTGATGAAGGACTGTAGTATGGCAAGGGTAAGGGACGCGTTCGAAAATTTATCTCCATGTTCAATTAGAGCGGTCACCCAAGAAGAACTAATTGGAAAATGCGAAAAATATTTGGAAGTTCAGGATGGAAATTTTGAACGTTTATTAAAATTGTTTCTCAGTGTAGGTGAACCGTTTAGCATTTGTACAATACAAAAATATTAAATTGCAAATTTTTGAAATAGACAACCTTATTCAAAGTCACCTTTATTTTTAATGCTAAATAACATAACAATAGGAGGTTTATATTTAAAAAAATTGACTCTTAATAATTTTTTTAAATTAATATTTACTGTTAGTTTTTGATCATCCTGTATTTATTTATTATCAAAATATCAACACGGTTCACTAAAAAAACAGTTTTGGATATATTCAAGTTTTTATATCAAAAATGACGTTTGGGGACCAAAACTTAACTATACATTTTTCCTATAAGAATGTCTTTATTATTTAATTTGGGTTAGTTTTCTTATAGACGAAGATCGGCTTTAATAGTCTTTTTATGATATTTTGAAATTTATTAGTACAGAGTAGTCAAAAAAGAACAAAAATTATATTTAAAAAATCGTCAAAAGTGAATTTTTTTAAATAGAAAACACCTATTTTTATAATTTTATCAAATTAAGCATTAAAAATAAGAGTAACTTTGTATAAGGTTGTCTATTCCAAAAATTTGTAGTTTTCAAAATATTGGCAATTTAACATTTTTCTATTGTAAAAATGCTATACGACTTTTAAGTTTTGTTATTAGTTGGCCATAACGGAGAGGCGTGGCGAAAATAAAACAATCGAACCCTACAAAATTGCCACTATTTTATGCCATTTGACATCGATTAATAATAATCGTGCCGGAGCTAATAAATAACAGGCACGAATATTATTTAAACTTATTTATTATTTATGGAGAATGTGATAGAGTTATTAGAAGAACATGCGATACATTCGCGATCCGATATCCGAAGAAACAGAAACCAACACTACCAACTGTTAAAAAGATTATAAAAAACTTCAAGAATTTTGGATCTATAAAAGTTAAAAGATATAAAAATGAACCAGTTGTTAATAAAATAAAATTACAAAAATTATGTGTGAGTAAATGTTCAAATTGACGCCATTGAATTCCCAAACATTTTTCGCATCTAAGCAGTAACTCTTCATGGGTGGCTCTTCTTATTGACTGAGGATTAAGTTTTTCAAATGCTCTTCTGACGCGCTGCATGCAATCTTCTATAGTGGTTAATGCGGTGTTGTATACTTTAATTTTGATTGTCCCCCAAATAAAAAAATCAAGAACTGTTAGGTCGGGGGAGCGAGATGCATAAAACAAGTTTTGCAGATGATTGTTAACTAAATGACTATTATATGGAGGCGCCCCATCATGTTGATAAAATAGATTTCTTTAATCAGCTGGCGGCAAGTTATCTAAATAGTTCACTTCCAAATTTCTCAAGAGGTCTAAGTACCGCTCACCTATAAGTTAAAAAACGTATTTTGTACCTAGAAGTCTTCAAAAATGGCCAACTTACCATTTAGATTATCTTGGTAGAATTCTAGGACGACGACGCCGTCATTTCTTATAGCACAATAGAAGTTAAACTGCCAAGACTCTTGAAAATTTGATTCTCTAAATGGATGTACGTTTGAGTCGCTCCAATAGTGGGAATTGCGTCGATTAAACAATCCATTTTTGGGAATTTGGTTTCTTCCGACCAAATAATATTATCCAAAAAACCAACATTTTCTTGTGACCGAAGTAAAATAAATTGAGAGCTCTACTTTTCGTGGAAAATCAGTGTCTTTTAATTATTGTACTATGGAATATACAGAGAGATGAAAACTGTGTCTCCATATAATCCTTAAAACTGTTTGCTTTTATGGATCCAAATCTTAGAGTTTTCTATAATCCTTTTAACAGTTGGTGGTGTTGGATCAAGAGTGTATCGCATGTTCTTGAAATAACACTATCACATTCTCCATAAATACTAAATAAGTTTAAATAATCTTCGTGTGTGTAATTTAATCGCCCCGGCATGATTATTATTAATGAATGTCAAATGGTAAGAAATTATGACAATTCTGTAGGGTTTGATTGTTCGATTTTCACCATGCCTCGCCGTCATGGCCAACTAATAACAAAACTTAAAAGCCGTATATCATTTTTACAATAGAAAAATGTTGAATTGCCAATATTTTGAAAACTACAAATTTTTGGAATAGACAACCTTATATAAAGTTGCCCTTATTTTTAATCTTAATTTGTTAAAATTATAAAAATAGGAGCTTTCTGTTTGAAAAAAATGACTTTTTACGACTTTTAAATATAATTTTTATTCTTCTTTTTTGACTACTCAGTACTAACAATTTTCAAAATATCATAAAAAGACTACTAAAGTAGATCTTCGCCTACAAGAAAACTATCCCAAATTAAATAATAAAGATTTTCTTAAAGGAAAAATCTATAGTTAAGTTTTGGTTCGCAAACGTCACTTTTGACACAAAAATTTAAATCTGTCCAAAACGGTGAGACTTCAGTATAGAACATTATACGTGAAACATGTCTAGAATTTTACGTAGAAATAATATATAGGGTGATCTATTTAAAATGAGCAAGTTGACATCTACTTCCGGTATAACCGGAAGTGCCGCCATCTTGAAAATATTTTAGCCGGCTGTCCCCTATGCACGTTAGTACCCTGTCAAATTTTCAGATTCTTCAGTTTTCCCACAACCGATCGATACATTTCCCGAAGAATCACCCAGTATATATATATATATATATATATATATATATATATATATATATATATATATATATATATATATATGAAGACAACGTTGATTTTTGTTGCTACTTTTCGTTGTTTTGTAGTGTTGAAATATTGTTGATTTTGTGATTATTTCACGTTATAAACAACGTCGTTTAGTTTGACATTTTCTTTACAGTTCAACGTGGTTTCCTAACAAAAACGTAAAGTTTGGTCACAACTTTTTATGCTTGATTCAACGTGCGTGTTTTAACTGGAAGGTAACGATTTATGCGTATGAATCCGGAAGTAAACAGCTATCGATCTTATGGGTCTATCACGATGAACCAAACTAACAAAATTTACAACCGTGGATTATCGTAGTACGATTAACTCCGAATGTTTCCCAATCATTTGTTTGCCCTCTTCGGTGCAACAACCGAAGACGGCCGATCATTTTCCATCTGGACAACGCGAGCTTTCATACATTTGCCCAAGCAAGTGACATTTTGGGTACTGCGAACATGGAATTGATGGGACATCCATTATTCAATCCTGACTTGGTACCAGTTGACTTCTTCATGTTTCTGCACATGAAGAACAATATGCTTGGTCTACAATTTTATATGCCAGAAGAAGCCGTTGATGTGTTCAAAAACAATGTTTTCGGGATACCATTTTTACACTGCGAAAAATTCCTGTCAGACTGGTTCAAATGCATGCTCAAGTGTATTGATCATCATGAAGAATATTTCAAAAAACTATAAAAATCATTTCAATGTTAAATATTTGTTTTTGTTTCTTATTCCCGAAATATAAACGACTACCCTCGTATTAACGAAAGAATATTAGTAAAAGAAAGAAATCATAATCTATGGTTAGTTTTTTTTTTAACTTTCCAGTTTATTATTTGTTTATTAACTAAGCATTTCTTTTCTATTTAGTTTTATGAGCTTACGAAATATTCTAACGAGATCGGATCCAAATTTTACAGATATATGTATATATCAGCAATTATTGTATTCATACTTTTAAACAAAGCCCCGAAAAAATATATAATAAAAAATGTTTTTTTTTTAATAATATTAATGAAATTAGAAAAGATGTCACTAATTGTGCGGTAGAGGCAACCCTTGGAACATACCCCAGTAGAATTAGCATATCGTCAGACTGGGGCCGGCTTGTTTGAATGCTAAATAATGACATAATAATTTTCTTATAGTTTAAAAGGAGTTGATAAACAACAGATATTTTATTTGTTGGTACACACATACCGATTTTATGCTATTCTTTTCTAATTGTGTTATTTAAACGAGTATAGTATGATAATCGGTACGTCAATTCTAGAATACATAAAAGTGTGAATTTGTGATTGCCTAAATTATTATTACTTTTTTTTCAATATGTAAACAATTATCTAATAATATTTACCTATAAAAATAAGTTTTTAGCTCCTCTTTTTGTTAATAATAATTGCAAACTTCGCACTTATAGTAACACTTAGCAAGTCTTATAAACTATGGTTTCATGTTATTTACAGGTGTTACGAGCGCACGCTGTCTTAAAAATTGTCTTATTTTTTGATATCTTTCAAAAAAATTAAATACAACGATATGTGTTTTTAAACATAAGTACATAGAGCAAAATGAAGCTAAAAAATTAAAAGAAACCACAATTTGATTTAGTTTTTCCAACTGGAGTTATAAGAAAAATATGAATAAAAGACGGACATATGAATTTAAGCAGGTAATTTTTATAAACTCGATGTTACTATCGAATTTCTAAGTTCTAAGAGATCTTATATAGAAAATTTGCAGCAAAACTTAACACTAAACATTACTATTTTTATTATTATGTAATGTGCCTTTCTGTGGTTCGAAAAGGATGTGCTAGATGTTAGGATCCAGCTTTCACTGTCATATGTAAGAATGGGTCCCGAGTTTGTCCTTTCTACTTAATTTCTTTTTTTTCAATGAATCTATTACAAACGCTGTGTTATACAGTGTGATATATATATATATATATATATATATATATATATATATATATATATATATATATATAGATATATAGATATTAATATATACTTCTCCACTTTTCACCCCCTGTCTAAATACTTGCACTACACTCTCATTATTCAGTTTTATGGCCACATTTTTTTTTCTCGTTCTTCCTATATGCATAATCTTTGTCTTTTTTATACTTATTTTCATTCCTCTCCTCTCTAGTTCATGTTTCCATCTGTGCAGTTTTCCTTTAGATTTATTTCGGATTTCGCACATGTTTGTTCGTGTTTGTTGCTTTAATTATATCGCCCAATGTTATGATAAATAATGTTGGACTCATAACTCCACCTTGTCTTACTCCGTCTTTTATCTTAAAGGTCCCTGATTGTTATCCTTTCTCACGTAACTTCTATTATTGTCGTATAAACTCTTGATACCTGTCACTAGTCTCTTATCTATGTTCAAGATGCCATGTATACTTCTGTTCACTTACTTAATGTTGTTCATTTATTTTATGGAGAATATATAGTCCTGAGTGCTTTGTTAAAGTCACACTGTGCTTCATCCAGCAATATGATCCCTCTATAATTGCCACCCACTGTAGACTCACCTTTCTTCTGTATTGGTATTGTTTTTCCGACTTTCCAATCATCAGGCATTCTTCCGGTTCTCTAAGCTGTGTTAAACATTTCCTACTTCTTCCATTTTTATGTCATCTTCCTTCTTACCCGGTTCCTTGTCTATTCTATTACTTTCCTCTACCGGTCTCAATTGGACTTGACTATGTGATGTTTCTCGAAACGTTGCTTCTACCTTTCCATAATCTTGTCGCCGTCTGCTATCGGTAGTCCCTCTTTGTCTTTAATTATCTCTGCTTTTTGTGTCCCTTCTTTCCATAGTGATTTGAGTGCTCTATAAAATAATTTTTGGTTACTTTTGCTGTCTTCTTCCATTTTTCCCAATTTCCCAATTTTTCCCATGTTCTTGTCTTTGCTTGATTTCCATATCTTTAAATAATATTCTTCGTTGCTTGTATTCTCTGTAAATGGTCTAGGTTTTCTTACTTAGATATACTTTTCATTTCCTCTTCTTGATTTTTATTTATTTTTATCTGTTCTTCCACTTTCTTGTCTGTTGACCTAACCTAATTAATATTAAATAATTATTTCTTCTCCGTTAATGTTCAAACAAATTCCCTCCTAATAAGTCAGAGGTTCCCAAACTTTTTTGTCTAGTACACCACGACCCAATTTTTTCTTTTTTCTGTAGATCCTTCTTGATATTGAATTTTTTGTGACAGCCAAAAACTTAGTCTGGTAATCGAATGCACAACCCAGCAAATCGGAAAGAGAAAAAAAATAACGTTTTCCATAACAATATGTCTGACATAGTACCGTGAAACGCTCACCGCCACATTGTGCAAGTTATCACCAGATCAAGGCTTGAAACAGAGCTACGCAATTTAATAGGGTTTACTGTGGAGTGGAAAATATTAAAATATTAAAATTAAAAAGAAACGATTGAGTTACAACTCATAACTTTATTAAAAAAATATAAGAAAAGACAAAAAATCAATTTTTGAACATTAATTTATATACATTATATTCACACAGAACGTAAAAATCATTGCAGCTTCTATTTTTTCTTTTGGTGCATCGTTCCCCGCCTGTCATAAACTGTGACGATACTTAAAACATACTTTGAATGGGAGGGATGAGCCTGATGCTTTGATAGCAAACTTTCAATATTTGGTTTAAAATTAATGAGGTTTAATCTTAAATCTCATCGGTCAGTGATATCCAATCTGGTTATTTTTTCTTTTGTAAAAAGATTGACAATGGTCCTGAAATCCCTTTCCATGGAGTATGAGGAGAGAAAAGGTATCAAAAATTGTCTTGTGGTCATCCATAATGCATAATAAGTTGCAGGTATGCCTCTCTGAAGACAAAATTGCTGATATAATTTTTAAACTGCACCTTAAGTTCTTCGTTAGTATTTATTTCGATCAGTTCTTCTTGTAATGTAACATTCGATTCATCAATGTAACCATATGGGTTGATAATCCCCTGTGGTACTTCCGTGGTCAAAACAGCATTTAAATGTTGAACGTAGACCGAAACGTCATTCTGGCAGCATGTCTGTAACAAGTTAAGAAACTGGGAAAATTCTCACCGTCTGATCAACTTTGATTTTATTGTTGAATAGACAATGTCTGGTTTCCATTTGATTAAGTTTTCTTTTAAAATGGAATCTTCAGCAACCAAAAACCCTAAAACAGTCAAAAAAACCGAAACAATTTTTTTTCAAATACAAGCTTTTCGATAGTCAGTGTAATTTAGTTTCCCCAGTCCTAACCTGAACTAACCTGAATTTGCTATCAGTAGAGAAATATACATCCTAAAATCATTATGGTTTCTTTTTGACGTTGGAGCGAATCTACTGTCCACTGCGGGTATTTTCTGAAGTTTTTCTTTCAGCGTTTCCAAGTATTTCAAATCTTACTTCTCTTATCAGAATGACACCATTTCAGATGATTTTCCAACTTGGATGGATTCATAGAGTCATTGCTTAAAATGTTGTTTCATATAAGACACATAAGTTGATGTTTCTCTGACGCAGATAAAATGAAACAGAACTTCAAATATGTTTGGTTGCAGCTGTCTGTGAACAAAAATGAAGGTATTGTAATACGTTAATTCTTAGTAATTTGAAATTGATTTCCTTCGTAAAACCTTATGATAATCTTTATGGTGGTTGTTAGTCTTTCATAATTAGCTACAAAAGAATAATGTATCATTGAATTTTGTTTATGAAGATACAGATTGAGAGAAAGAAGAATAGGCATAAAATCAATAATACCGATTGTTTTTAATTAATAAAATAATTAAAAAATTAAGAAACTTAACACCTCAAGTTATGATATGCAATCGGAGGAATTAAAAAAAAATAATGTTATTTAAAAAATGTACTTACTTATCTTCAGATTTCCAAAGAAGACAATTTTGATTCACTTCAACTTTAATAATCGTCAAATTTTATTTTTGAAAATATTCATTCATCATTTTTCTACACAAAATTTAGAAAACGAATGAACATTGTTTGCTTTCGACATTCGTATTAATAATTGACGAATTAAACAAGTCCGTGCAATTCTGCGCCGCCGTTCTTACAAATTTGATTCAAGTCTAGAGGCGTTTGCTATCGCGCAGTCCATTGCTATCAAGTGGGCAAATCTTCACTAGTTACAAGTAGTATCACCACAAAGTGTACAGTTACCTACTTATATAATAATTCAATAAAATATACGTAATTAATATGTGTATAAATAAGTAGTTTCTTTGTATGTTCTATTATAAGTATTATGTAAGAACAATCTTTGTGAAGTATATTATGGCATTTACGAAACGCCAAAATTTGGGTGATGATCTGTCTAAATATGTTTCACTTTCATTGACCCCCATTTACATCTCAAGAACCCACATTTTTTTTCCTTAGTTATGTATCCCTTTGCAGGTCGTAGTCGACCCCTGGAGGTCCATACAGACAACTCTGAAAACTAATAACCTAGGTACACCCCAATGAATATTGATTACAAAGCTTCATGCATGCGCAAAATACTGTTAGGTTTGAACTCTTAGAGCACATTTTTATTTTAAGCAACGAGTCTCGAGAAGAGTAAGTATTTGAGAAACTAAAATATTCTTATCATAATTTTCCTATTGAAATGTTTCCCATTATTTGATGTATTAATATACTTTAGGTCCCCTTTTTCTTCTAGGTCAGTGTAATTTTTTTTAGTTCTATTTATTAAAAATACCTTATTGACAGTTTCCTTCGATAACTTTGTATTACTTTATGTTTTTCAGTGCATTGAATCTATTTTTCGTGGCTACCAAGCCCAAATTTGATCTTATTCGAAGCTATATCCAGTTTTTGATCAAAAATGACCGGTTTTCCTACTTTTCCGGAGAAATAAAAAAAACTATGGTAAGTCAATTTTTATTACATATTATTTAATTTTAAATATTCTTTCTCTCTTTTAAATTCTGACAAAATAGATTAAAATCCCTTGTAAAGAGTCTTAAATGGGATTAGTATACGGTTTCGTACCGCTACTTAGCATTGCTTATTGTATTGCGCCAGTCTTATAAGATTACTGTTGATGTTTTTAAATTTTAAATAACTTTATTTAATAATAATTTATATGTTTATATATATATATATATATATATATATATATATATATATATATATATATATATATATATTTATACATGTATAAAAAGTATATTCAGTTGACTAAATTGTGGTTGTCGGACTTGCATTGTCTTTATTTTTATTTATTTTACGACGTTTCGAAACATCGTAAAAATATACAAAAATAAAGACAATGTAAGTCCGATAACCACATTTTCGTCAATCTTCAACATTGTCTACAACCTTCAAACAAACGTACATTCGGTGATATAACACACAGCAATTTTAATTGAAATAGGCAATTCGATTACATTAGCCGAAAAGCATCGTATACATGTTTTTTAAAAAAGTAATAATGCATTATTATTTGATAAACTTCTCTATCAAATTTATCACTATGGAAATATGGTTTCAATTGCTGATTTGCCACCCACAGGTAATTCAATTATTTTACACGCTTTAAGAGCATTTTAAGCAACGTATCAACAAATAAATTTAGTGCAACCTGATTATGAAAAGTTAAATCCATCACAATTTGGTTATGTAAAAGATGACCATTGTTTGTTAAATAAAAGGTATCCTCATTATTTCCATCAAGTGAATTAGCTTGTTACTGTAACTGCAAAAAAAAGCCACAACGAAATTTTTTCTTTGCAGATCAACGGGTTTATATTGTACATTTTCTTGTATTTGTCCCTTGAATGGTGCTTGTAACAATCCATGTTAATCGAAGGATTTATCATCTAACTAATTATTTTAATAACTTTTAATAGTTTTATTAAATGAAAGTAAAAGAAGCATTAGCAAAATGTATTATTTTTAATAATTTGTAGCTGAAATGTATTTTATTTTTATTTTAACCTCAGTACGTCGTAACATTTTATACATGTGTAAATATCTATAAACATATATATTATTATTAAACAAAGTTATATAAAATTTAAAAACGTAAATAGTAACTTTAAAACTTTAATAAAAGGAGCGTTATTATCTTGTAAGATAGCATAAAACGCATAGTAATCCTATTTAGGACCGTATTTTAGGGGTTTTAAACTATTTTGTCTAATTACGCTTAAAATATTAATTAAACGTAAAACTTTCAAGTGACATAAAATGTTTAAAGTTAAATAATATGTTATTAAAGTTAAGTCGCCTATCGTAAATTTTCTATTTTTCCGGAAAAGTAAAAAAAAGAACATTTTTTGACCAAAAACGGGCCATAACTCACAATTGAACCAAATTTGGAATTAGTGACTACAAAAAAAAATGGATTTAGCACACCAAAAAACGTAAAATAACACAAGGTTACCGAGGAGAACTCTAAATGTATACTCAGCCCGCCCCCCAGGTTTCTAAATTAATTTGCTCGTACAGTAGATTTTACATTTTGTCTTTCTAAGAAGGATGGCTAAAAATCTTTTAAATTTTAAAATAATTCAAGATTTATTAACCTATATTACATTTTTAAAAGTATGTAGCGTTTGCTTAGCCCATAAAAAGTTATATATATATATATATATATATATATATATATATATATATATATATATATATATATATATATATATATAGTTTAACCAGTTATTAAAAATTCATCAAACTATTAATAATCTTAAGTAAACTTCATAATTAATCCGAATTATTTTACCCAAAATTGTTTTTAGTTTATTCGCCCATTCGTGTACTGGCTGTCCATATAAATATGTACCTACTTATTTTTCAATTATTGTGTATTTGCATAATCCATGTAATAGAAGGCCCCAGGGTATGTTCAATCCGAAAGAAAATCTTTGAAGTGTTTTTAATTAAAAGTAAACCATCGTTCCCTCAAACTAAACTGTTTAAACAAAAAATGTATTATATCCCTCAAAGATTTTATACTTTACAAGCGATGTACGTGTTAAAATTTTGCGTTTTTTCTCAACATTTTTTTTTAAATCGAATTTCTTTTAGCTCGTTGTAGTTGCTTTTTCAATTTGTAATAGTTTTTAATAAAAATTTTGGATAATATGGAAATTACTTGGTACCCTGTGTTCATTTAATTTTGATATATTTAATTTTAAATAAAAAGGAAACGATGTCATACGTTTTGAAATGTTGGAATAACTGTCAGATAAAATCCTCTTTTGTAAAATGACACTTACTCACTCAGCTATTATCACTGGGCACGAAACTTTCACAATGAGTCACCGTCTGTCATATTAACCGTCATTCGTTATTGTTTGGAAAACGCTAGCGCATCGAATCGTTTACCTAATTTTCCTTATAATCAGGTATACAACATCTATACTATATTTAAAAATATTTTAAACAACATTTAAACTATTTAAACTGTAATGTAAGGTTAATTTACTTTGTCTAATTTATTTTTGCTAAAAAATCTTCTGATAATAACATTCAACAAACCTAACCCCAATTAGTCCAGTCTTCCTATGAAAGAAGGTGAAAAAACTTATTGCAGATATCTGAAAGTTTCAAGTCGTAGGGGGCACCCATAGCTGATAAATACGTAAAAAAGTACATCTAGATCAGCCCTGTTTTTTTATAAACAACATCCAAAGTCGGAAAATTCGATTTTCTGTCCGTAGAATTTTCCGGTTACATTTTAGAGAAAACTTGTCCAAATAAAAATTGTGGGTATTGAAAAGACCTTTAATTTTATTTCTTATACGTCAAAATCGATAAATAATTTATCGAGATAATGTCGAAAAACCATCTTTTTTGCACTATTATATAAATGTTAATAACTTTTGCAAGAAAGTCCGAAAGTAATGTATAACCTCTTGATTATAAGGTCATTATGTGCCTTTATAACTGTGCGAAAGTTGGTCCAAATCGGTTGGGTAGTTCATGAATAATCTTAATTGTTTATCCCAGACACTGAATGTTTAAACAATTGTCCTTGCCCAGAGGACGATTGTCCAGATATTTGCACAAGCGGAATGGATTCTTTGAAGTTCAAAGTACAAACGAAGATAAAAAAAAAAGATTGATTTTTAAAAAATTGTTGTTAAAAAAACCGTTTAAAGAAGGGGTACCTTTTTTATGTATAAAAAATTGGAATAACTTTGTTCATTTGAACGATACAAGTTTGTGAATAAGTGGATTTGAAAGCTGATGAAAAAATACGAATTTTGAAAGGAAACAAAGTCTCCTACCACCAATAGGAGCTAAGATAGCATTATTTTTTTAAAAAATCATATCTCTTTTATTTATAAACATTAAGAGTCGAAATTTTCACAGATTTTAAACGATGACCTATATTTTATGATGCAATTGATAGGTATGAAATTCATGCATCGTTAGTAAAGTTCGAAGTGAAGGTACTTTTGTAAGTTCGTTGTAGCGAGTGGTGGGGGAAGCTCGGCCTTCTCACGGTGTGCTTCTGAAATTCAAACTTTAAATTGGAGCGTGCAACAAAATTATTTATTTCTAGAATATATATATATATATATATAAATATGTAGATTGACAAATTTTCACGTCCGCTTCGCCAAATATTTTATTCTATTTTATTTTATATATATATATATATATATATATTTATATAGTATATATATATATATATATATATATATATATATATATATATATATATATGTATGCGGATTTCACGGAGTCCTCCGTGTAAGTTGCAATAGCAGTGGATATATCCACATTATGCCGTTGTAGTGCTGAAATCACATTCAGCAAACGTACAACTATATGCAGCTCCGCGTATGAATGAAGTAAAATGCGAACAGTAAATGCAAACTTCTCTCCATCATATCCTTTCTGTGTTAGAGGTTGCACAGTTAGAACAAATTGTTATAAAACGCAATTTATCCTATTCCACCACCATCGAGATGATGGCCTACCTGTACCACCATACCGAGAAGAAAGTCAAAACTTACCCTCCCCGCCACAGTGATACGGCAGACGTACATGTTTCGTTCTACTAGACTCATCAGGGTACCGACATGCACCTGGCTGTGCAAAGGACAGATCGGAAGGAAGCATGCAAATACTGAACGCGGCTTCTCCGACCTCCCGCCGGGTGGCGTATATATGTAACTAACACAGAAAGGATATGATGGAGAGAAGTTTGCATTTACTGTTCGCATTTTACTTCATATATATTTATATGAAATTTTCAGATTCTTTAGTTTTCCCACAATCGATCGATACATTTCCCGGAGAATCACCCAGTATATATATATATATATATATATATATATATATTGTGACAGTGTTTTATATTTAATATTTGCAATGAAATGCTAATAACATTTTTTGAAAGAATATTAGTGTCAATATTGCTAAAAAGTGTGTTTTCCGAGGAAATATCAATTTTCCGGTATTTCCCGATTTCCTATGATAATGAAAATAAGTCATTTCGTCATACTATGTCGAGTTACTCCTGTTTAAAAAAAAAATGAAGGCTCTACGTTATCTGGATCCCGAGATATCGTACAATTTTGTTGCGCGCTCCAATTTGAAGTTTGAATTTCAAAAGCACATCGTGAGAAAGCCGAGCTTCCCCCACCACTCGCTAAAACGCACTTGCAAAAGTATCTTCACTTCGAAGGGCTATAACTTTACTAACGATGCATGAATTTCATACTTATCAATTGCATCATAAAATCTAGGTCTTCGTTTAAAATCTGTGCAAAGTTCGATTCTTAATGTTTATAAACAAAAGAGATATGACTTTAAAAAAAAAATGCTATCTTAGCTCCTATTGATCGTAAGAGACTTTTTTTTCTATTCGTTTTTTTTTCACCAGCTTTTAGATCTACTTATTCACAAACTTGTATCACTAAAATTAACAAAGTTATTCCAATTATTTATAAGTAAAAAAGTACCTCTTCTTTAAACGGCTTTTTAACAACAATTTTTTTAAAAATCCATCGTTTTTTCATCTTTGTTTATAGTTTGAACTTCAAAGAATCCATTCCGCTTTTGCAATCTGTAGAATCATCCTCTGGGCAAGGACAATTGTTTAAACATTCAGTGTCTGGGATAAACAATTAAGATTTTTCATAAACTACCAAAACGATTTGATCCAGCTTTCACACAGTTATAAATGCCCATAATGGCCTGATTATTAAGGAGTTATACATCACTTTCGGCCTTTCTTGCAAAAGTTATTAACATTTATAAAATAGTGCAAAAAAGGTGGTTTTTCGCCATTATCTCAATAAATTATTTATCGATTTTGACGCATAAAAAATAAAATTAAAGCTCTTTTCAATACCCATAACTTTCATTTGGACAAGTTTTCTCTAAAATGTAACCGGAAAATTCTACGGACAGAAAATCGAATTTTCCTACTTTGGATGCTGTTTATAAAAAAACAGGGCTGATCTAGCTGTACTTTTCATCTACTGGGTGCCCCCTACAGCTTGAAACTTTCAGATATGTGCAATAAATTTTTATATGAAATCACTACAAATTCAATAGGAAGACTGGAGTAAATCCACCGAGGCGCTTATTGTGGCGTCAATCATGTGTCTCGTTGGCCACTAAAAGCAACCAGTGGTTTGCGTGCGGTCGGTGCAGGAAAGTATGCCTCATATTAGTGTTATCATACGAATATTTTTGTTGGCCTCATCGTTACGTCATTATTTAAAACCTTACAGAACCAAAACCATAATCAAAGGTTTTGTTGTGCTACATTTCACCAATTGTTTAGCAACAATAACTGTTAAAACAGCTAAAAATCGATGTAAACCTTAATGCTTATTTGCCATCATGCACCTTTATGTTTATGTTTCTGGCTCTGCACTATTTCTCTATTTCTACAGTAAACGATCTCTTACCTATTATTTTTTTAGCACCTCCCTCATGAAAACCAAATTTAATACCATTTGAGCAATATGGACGTTCTTCCTCGCATTCACATTTTCCGGGGATGCATTTACTTGGATATTTTTCAGAATCGAACCCATTACATGAGGATGAACCTATGCATGGTTGATCGGAATCTGTAAACAGAATGGTTACTAAAGTTAAAAACAAATAGAAACTCCTCCGTTTTTATTATTTTAAAAAAATTCTGTTATACTCTGATGTTAACATTTGACTTTCATGAAGATTATTTTATTTTAGAAACATGTAGTCCGGGAGCATACTGGGTCTTCGTAGCCGATGAAGATACCTGGCTCTACCAAAGTTATTATATGTATTTTGACCCCTCGATTACAAATATCGAGCGTGAATTTCTGAAAAATGGTCAGATAATTTATTATAAATAAAAAGTTGTTTTTTGGTAAAATAAAAAATATTTTCTTTTTTCTCGGTCGGCCCTAAGCAATAAGTAGTGTCTCTTATGATATTTCCGTCCGACGCATAGTTTTTGAGTTAAGCTCTTCAGTACTCACGTGTTTATGGGTATACACCGTGATTCTCCAGAAAATTTATCGATCGATTGAGAGAAAACTATAATTAGGAAGAATCTGAAAATATGACAGTGTACTAACGTGCATAGGGGACAGCCGGCTAAAATATTTTCAAGATGCCGGCACTTTCGGTTATTCCGGAAGTAGATGTCAACTTGCTTATTTTAAATAAAACATCCTATATGTTATTACATTTTTTGATTTCTACGTAAAATTCCAGACATATTTTATATATAATATTCTATACTTAAGTCTCACCGTTTTGGACATATTTAAATTTTTATGCAAAAAATGATGTTTGCGGACCAAAACTTAACTATAAATTTTTTCTATAAGAAAGTCTTTATGATTTAATTTGGATTAGTTTTCTTGTAGATGACGATCGACTTTAATAGTCTTTTAATGATATTTTGAAAAGTAATAGTACAGAGTGGTCAAAAAAGAAGAATAAAAATTATATTTAAAAAATCATCAAAAGTCAATTTTTTCAAGTAGATAGCACCTATTTTCATAATTTTATCATATTAAGCATTAAAAATAAGGGTAACTTTGTATAAGGTTATCTATTCCAAAAATTTGTAATTTTCAAAATATTGGTAATTCAAAATTTTTCTATTGTAAAATGCTATACGACTTTTAAGTTTTGTTATTAGTTGCCCATGACGGCAAGGCTTGGCGAAAATAAAACAATCGAACCCCACAGAAGTGTCACTATTTCTTGCCATTTGACATTCATTAATAATAATAATCATGCCAGGGAGATTAAATTACAAGCACGAAGATTATTTAAACTTATTGATTATTTATGGAGAATGTGATAGAGTTATTTCAAGAACATGCGATACATTCGCGATTCGATATCCACAGAAACAGAAATAATAACACCACCAACTGTTAAAAAGATTATAGAAAACTTCAAGAACTTTGGATACATAAAAGAAAAAAGAAATAGAAATAAACCAGTTTTTAATAACGAAAATATTGAAACTCCAGTTTTAGGATATTTCGCTACATATCAGACAATATCTACAAGGTAAGTACCATTAGAATCTGGATTATCTCAAACACCAGTTTTAAGGATTTTATGGAAACATAATTTTCATCCCTATGTATATTCCATAGTACAACATTTAAAAGGCACTGATTTTTCACGAAGAGTAGAGTTTTGTCAATTTATTTTACTTCGGTCACAAGAAAATGCTTGTTTTTTGGATAATATTATTTGGTCGAATGGAACCAAATTCACAAAAAATGAATTGTTTAATCGACGCAATTCCCACTATTGGAGCGACTCAAACGTACATCCATTTAGAGAATTAAATTTTCAAGAGACTTGGCAGTTTAACATTTATTTTATCATTAGAAATGACGGCGTCGTCGCCCTAGAATTCTACCCAGATAATCTGAATGGTAAGTTAGCCATTTTTGAAGACTTCTAGATACAAAACACGTTTTTTAACTTATAGTTGAGCGGTACTTCTACATCTGGAGAAATTTGGAAGTGGACTATTTAGATAACTTGCCTCGGGCTGATCATAGCAATCTATTTTATCAACATGATGTTAATTAACTTGTTTATGATCAATGGATTGCCAAGAATGGGCTACATCTTTGGCCACCAAGCTTCCGCGATCTAACAGTACTTGATTTTTTTATTTGGGGGACAATCAAAAATAAAGAATACAATACCACACTAACCTCTATGGAAGATTGCATGCAGCACGTCAGAATAGCATTTGAAAAACTTAATCCTCAGTCAATAAGAAGAGCCATCCATGAAAAGTTCCTGCTTAGGTGCGAAAAATGTTTGGTAATTCAAGGGCGTCAATTTGAACATATACTCAAATAATCTATGTAACTTTATTTTATTAACAACTGGTTTATTTCTATTTCTTTTAGCTTTTATAGATCCAAAGTCTGAAAGTTTTTTATAATCTTTTTAACAGTTGGTAGTGTTGGTTTCTGTTTCTTCGGATATCGGATCGCGAATGTATCGCATGTTCTTCAAATAACTCTATCACATTCTCCATAAATAATAAATAAGTTTAAATAATTTTCGTGCGTGTAATTTAATCGTCTCGGCATGATTATTATTAATGTCAATTGGTAAGAAATAGTGACAATTTTGTAGGATTCGATTGTTTTATTTTCGCCACGCCTTGCCGCCATGACCAACTAATAACAAAACTTAAAAGCCGTATAGCATTTTTACAATAGAAAAATGTTAAATTGCCAATATTTTGAAAACTACAAATTTTTGGAATAGACAACCTTATAAAAAGTTACCCTTATTTTTAATGCTTAATATGATAAAATTATAAAAATAGATGCTTTCTACTTGAAAAAATTGACTTTTGCTGATTTTTTAAATATAAATTTTAATCTTCTTTTTTGACCACTCTGTATTAATAATTTTCAAAATATCATAAAAAGACTATTAAAGTCGATCTTCGTCTACAAGAAAACTAACCCTAATTAAATAATAAAGATTTCCGTATAGAAAAAAATTATACTTAAGTTTAGTCCGCAAACGTAATTTTTTACATAAAATTTTAAATATGTCCAAAACGGTGAGACTTAAGTATAGAATATTATACATGAAATATATCTAGAATTTTACGTAGAAATCAAAAATGCAATAACATATAGGGTATTCCATTTAAAATAAGCAACTTGATACCTATTTCCTTTATAATCAGAAGTGCCGCTATTTTAAAAATATTTTATCCGGCTGTCCTCTATGCAAGTTAGTACAAGGTCAAATTTTGAGATTCTTCCTAATTATAGTTTTCCCACAATCGATCAATAAATTTACCGGAATCACCCTGCCCGTATAGATGTCTTCTGATTGTTGCTATCTTACATCTGGCATCAAAAATGTCTACAGGTTTACCATCCTGCCGACATACTTGTATCTCTTAATTTATATTTTATATCGACAGTTATCTTCTGTCAATATTGATCTTGATTCGTTACAGCTTTACTGACGAGGCCTCTAGATAGTCGAAACGCGTATGTATAGGGAGAACCCGAGTATAATTCGTAAACTATCTATCTTTTCCTTGAATGCTGTGAAGCAGAAAAATGGTAACTTATTAAACTAAAAGATAGAAAGTCAGGCTTTCAATTTTATCGTAATAAAACACCGAATATAATGAAAAAATATATTATCATTTTTTTACATCAATACAACAGTTAAATTAATTCAAATATAAATGATGATATACAACAATAAATCAAATAACATTAAAACGAAGGAAAAAAAGATTTCTTGTACATTACATTCTTGTGATAATCGTATAGATTTTATGAAGAAGCTAATTTGAGATTAGTTAAAACATTAAAATTTAAAATGTTTGTTCTCTGCAATCGTGTATAAAAGCAACCAACAAATACTAACCCTAAGGTCCACTTTTTAATGTTTTCTTTAAAAAAAAACGAAAGAATAAAATTTAAGTGATCCTGGATAAAACATATATATTTTTCTAGAAAACTGAAATTATACTTATAAAAGTAAATATTAGTCACTTTTGGGATATTGATCATCCATGTAATTATTGTTGTCGGTAAAATATCTCCCTAAAAATGTAATCCAGAACATATAAAATATACTGTAAGCTAAAGTGCCCCACACAACAAGGTCGTTATCGTAAAAGCATATACACAAAATGGACACTAAAAATAGAAGAACTGATGGTATGTGAACACAAGACATTTCACCACCTGAAAATTAAAAAAAAAAATATTAAGAAAAAATGGTAAACCAAAAAATTCAAGCATAGAAATAATTTACTACAAGGTTGCTTTAAAGTCATATTAGATATCACGAATAATAATGTGCATGAACATTACGTACATAGTGGAAATTTAAAGATTTTAATATAATTTTAAACTAATTATAAACAAATACCTAATTTTTGTAGTTCTTCTACTCTATCGGTACGAAAAAAAAATACTTTGCTTCATAAATTTAAAGAAATAGGGAAATTTTAAAAATATGAGGAGAAATTTTTAAATTGAAAGAGTTATGAAATATGGAATAATCAAAAGTCAGATAGAATGTTAAGCATCGAGACACGATAGTGCGTTGTTTCTCTTTCTAACTGTTCTATCGCATATCAAGATCGTTTTCAAAGAATTCAGAATTATATGAAGAGGAAGATTTATTATATGGCCTCTCGTAGCTAGCTGGATGTATATAACATAAAATCCATTTCCTTTTACGTAGAAGCACAAGTATACCGTCTGTGGGCGTATAGTGAGTAAACAGTGGTTCATTTCAATCTTCTTCATTATTCTTGTTGCTCTTATGGAATTGTGATTATTCTATCCTAAATTGTAAAAAAGACAAGGGTGTATATTGTCACCTTTACTATTTAACGCTTATTCTGAAGAGGTCATATTGGAATGTCTTGAATCTGAAACAGCAGGGATTAAAGTAAACAAAGTTTTAATCAACAATATTAGGTATGCAGATGACACCGTAATAATAGCTGATAATTTGAAAGACCTAGAAAAGATAATGAATAAAATATTAAGAGTTAGTGGAGAATATGGACTCTCTCTTAACACGAAAAAGACCAAGTTCATGATAATTAGTAAAAACAACACCAATAATAATGAAACCCTAATGATAAGCGGCCAGCACATAGAAAAAATTAAGAAGTACACTTACTTGGGAACCCTAATAACAGAAAATAATGACTATTCCGTCGAAATAAAAACCAGAATCGAGAAAGCACGTGCCAACTTTATTAGAATGAAAAAGGTTATCTGCAGCAAAGATCTAACGTTAGCGCTGAAAATACGACTGACCAAATGTTACGTATATAGTGTTCTATATTATGGAATGGAAGCATGGACATTGAATCGAGAGGCAATGAGAAGACTTAACTCTTTTGAAATGTGGACCTATAGAAGAATTCAGAGGATTTCGTGGGTGGATCGAGTTACGAACGCCCGAAGTGTTGAGAAGAATGGGGAAAGAAAAGGAAGTTGAAATAACAGTAAAACAGAGAAAACTGCAATATTTCGGACACATTATACGAGGAGAAAAGTACTGCATCTTACGGCTCATAATCCAGGGAAAAATAAGTGGCAGAAGAGGTGTGGGACGACGATGAATTTCATGGCTAAAAAACCTAAGGGAATGGTTTGGATGCAGTTCAAAACAACTATTTAGAGCAACTGCCTTAAAAATTAAAATAGCTATTAAGATTGCCAACCTCCGCAATGGAGAAGGTACTTGAAGAAGAAGAAGAAATTGTGAACATATCATCTAATTTTAATCCCGTACTTTGCAAAGGTATTCTTGATTTTAACACAAGAGCCATGTTACTGAAAAAGACTGGCCTGTGCATATACAATCGGGGCAATGAAAACCTGCCCAACAGCCGCCATGGAAGTAATATTAAACCTCACACGTCTACATATATTTCTAGAAAACGTGGTGAAGAGGGCGATTTATAGGATGATGAGAGACATTTTCCAAGATGAAATGAAAAAGAAATTTAACTTTGTGAAAAATTTCAGCACAAAGCTGAGTGGCAAGAGCGAATGGGACCGAAACATCATTGAAAAACTCAGGGCACTTTATTATTCTTATTCAGATGTGGGTACCGAGACGTACCACGATAGAGGGGGATGAAATGGTAGACAGGCTCACGAGGAAAGGGGCTGAGATACCATTTCTGGGGCCAGAGCCTTTCTGTGGGATCAGTGCCAGCATAATGCTGGGAGCACCAAGGATAAAAGGAAAAAGCATGAGATCCAATTATTGGAGGGAGCTGAAAGGAGTGAGACAAGCGAAGATACTGCTGGGGAACTACGACCAGACCAGAGAAATTCAAAAAATGCATAAGCTTAAGTAAGAACCAACTCAGAGTTTTGACAGGGGTCCTGACGGAGCATTGCCACCTGAAGGTACACCTCAAGAAACTCGGACTGGTAGAGAGAGAAGGGTGCAGATTCTGTGTGAAGGAGGACGAAACCTTTATTCATATCCTTTCAGAGTACAGCGCTCTAGAAAACCCTAGGGTGCGATTTTTGGGAACACACCACATCTAAGAAGGGGAGCTACCCACCTTGAAGCCGTCCAACATCCCAAGATTCCTAAGAGACATAGGACTGGAAGACCTGCTCTAGCCGATAAGGTAACTCTTACGACTAGGTGGCAATAGGGGAGCGCAATAGATCTATCAGGTCGTAGTGTACAGACCCCCAACTTTACGCACATACATTCATGGTATTAAACTGATGCACTTGTGCATCAAATGTCTTTAAGTACTGTTCGAATTATAGTCTCTTGCGCTAATATGACAGTAGCCAGTCAATCAATAATACACAGACTTATTAGGGAAAAAAATGGAAACAGTGTGAAGTTGGCTATGATAAGTCCTGAAATAAATTAGCCAGAAGTATAATAAGAAGAAAAGTACACTAATTTTATTTAAATAATGAGGTTCTAACAATAGACATAACAGAAAATGAAAATGTACTAGAAAAGGAAAAAAGAGAATTGTGGAAAATATTGCACGAGTTTAACTTTTCTTGGCAAAAATAGAACAGAAAATCAGTTTTAACAGGCATTGTATACCCTGATAGAAACTACACGTAGCTCTCGATTCAACAAAATCGGCAATAAACACGAAGTAAGAGGATGTTGTCACGGTTCCATTTCCCAACTGAAGTTCACTATGGCTAAATCAGTTAATTTAATCTTATATTTGCAATTACTCTCGTTATGGGCAACACAGTATCATTTTCTTTAAGTATTTCCCAGGGATTCATAAAGTACTGTTTTAATTAATTTTATTTTTCAAGTTTGACCATTATTTGGTATTTCACTACACTGTTCTTAGGTATTTTCTTATCGATGTTAAACTTTCTGCTATCTTTTTTTTTATTCAGATAGATCTCGTTTTATCCCTGCCATTAATATTTGAGTGAAATTATAATATGTATGTTGGGTTGCAGGAAGCTTATTACTTTATTCGCAACGCATTTCTTTAATTTAAAAATAACTATCAGGATACTTATTTGATTTCTTTTTTTTTTTGAGCGAAAAATGCCAATGATTAACGAATAGGCTTATGTAACAAATATATTTCATCCGAATGTTGTTGCCCAGTGTCATTGTTTTTGAGCTGTCACTTCTTTCAAATGTGGCAATTGAACGCGCCTTTTCTTTTGAAAGCCAGTAGTTAATTTAAGGTGACAGATCCAACATGCCGAATTAAAAATTTTACATATCCCTATTCGATTCAATTTTAAAACTTTGTTTCCTAATTTCTTATGGCGAATCTCGTATGACGAATAAAAATGTATAAGATTATTTTTTGGTCTTTAGCATATTTTATAGGATTTTTTAAAAATTTTATCCTTTTTTAAACTAATTTGTTATCTAATTTTAACAACTTACTAGTACAAAAGCCATGTTCCTCATAATATTCTGATTTACATTTGCATTCTCCTAAAATGCATTCACTTCTACTCTCTCCTTCTTCAGATCCATGACAGTCTGTATGATTCTCACAGCTTTCGCCCAAAACTAAAAAGAAAAAATAAAATTATTATTTTCAGTAATGCTCATAAATTCAAAGTCTCATTTCATGATTTGATTTGACTGGATTATGGCCACCATATATATTCACTTTTTTGGGGCCCATACGTTGTTAAAGTGGTCAGTTTTTTTTATAATTTGAGGGCTTACTTCTTTAAATAGATGGTTTACATTTTTTGTGTAAAAAAATTCAAGCTTGGAGTACCCAAAATTTATTGAATTTTTGTAAATACGGGCGTATATTTCTCATTTCATTTTATAAAACAAATTTTTACTTCAAATATGTCTGATTAAATGACTCTGGTAGACGCACGGCACTTAATATCAGACCATCATCAGATCTTGTGTCCTATTACGGCCCTGATTTCACTTGTATAATAAGGACACTACGACGACTATTTTTGTGTGAATCATTACTAAATACGATGTATGTAAATCAGTGATATTTTTAATTTTTGGATTTGAAAGGACTATTTCAAATTCAATTATAGAATCCATACTAACAGGCCCGTATACTGGTCGGCGCATCCACTTGCACTGACCTCAATGGATTCTTGTTCATGATGATGTATCAAAGATTTATTTAACAAGCCCGAGAGCAGAGGATTTAAACAACGGAATATGATTGGGTTGTAACAAAATTAGGTATTCCAAGAATAATCCAGAATATTTAAAACATATTATAAAAAATGCCAGATTGCACTTAAAAGGTAGTAAAAATCAGCATTGAAACTGATATTTTTAGTTCCTTTTATTATTATTAGCTAGACTCAGGTTATAGTTAATAGTTTAAGTTATCATAAGTAGTAGTCATTTTTCTAGTATCACATAAATTACTGATTTATATATGTCGTAGTATCTTACTTATACGGACGGTATCAGGGCCTTAACAGAAACTACGACCGGATGATGGATACTTAATGTCCAAATGGCAAGAAAAGCCCGTTATTGATACAGGTTGCATATAGGACAAAAAGTTATTTTATAACTTCATAACTGAGAATGCAGGACCGTATTTAAAACAATTAAGTATATATATATAGCTTGCTTTAAGGTTACATATTTAGGAGAGAAAAAAAAAATACATTTTTATGGGAGATATTTTTGTCGCAAATGAAAAGTTCAGGAGATATTTTAAACAAACTATTTTCGCACAAATTTTTAAATTTTCTCTAATATCTTCGGAAATATTAAAAATTTCGCAACTTTGTCACCGTATCCTAAATGTACCACGAAACAAGCATTCATTCTCTAACCATTTTTGTATGTAATGCAGTTTTGAAGATAGCGAAGCACTTATTTTGCTTAGAGACCAAATGCTTATGACCTTGAACCTCATTTTCGACTTGTATATCAAGGCCATTTTAAAGTAGACTTTGTTTTTCGAATAACTCCTATTTTTTTATTGTAAAAATGGAAAAAAGTTGTTTAAAAGTTAATTGCACTTGTCTAACAGAAAAAACATATATAGTCTTAGAAACAAAGCGGTTTAATGACAAAAGACGTAAGTTTCTTTATGCGGAAAACGTTTAACGTTTATGACCTTGAGACTGGCCTTGTATTTGTGTCTTAAGGTTAAACTTTTCTTCTATCAGGTAAATGCAATTGACCTTCAAAGGACCTGTAAATGTGAAAAAACATACCCTATTTTTCATTTCTGCAATAAAAAATAAGGGTCAGTTTCAAGGTCATAAAAGATAAGCCCTTTCAACATAAAGAAACTTGTGTTTCTTGTCATTAAACCCTTGTCATTAAATCGCTTGGTTTCCAGGACTTTATGCGTTATTCTATCAGACAAGTGCGACTGACTTTTAAACGACCTCTAGATGTGTTAAGCATATGACATATTAATATCATTGGATGGGAAATTCTCCCTAAATTCCAACTTCGCAATAAAAAATAGGAGTAACTATTCGAAAAAACAAAGTTGACCTTGAAATAGAAGTCCATGGTCAATTCCAAAGTCATAAATTTTAAGCCCTTTCAACATAAAGAAACGTACATTTGATGTCATTATACCATTTGGTTTTTATACCTTTTACGGTTTTCACTCAGACGACTAAGTTTGACCTTCCAATGATCTTTTGATGTGAAAAAAGCATATGATTTAATTATATCGTTGGACTGGGAATCTTTCATAATTGCCGTTTTTGCATAGAAGTTACTATTCGATAAAACAAGGTGCACCTTTAAATGAATTTAAAATACAATGCAAAGTCAGTTTCAAGAGCCCCCTTAAAATTAATAAAATTTTGTCTTTGTATTTTTTTTGAAAACTCTCAGTTTCCGAGATTGTTGAGTGTCAAAGTTAATATATATATATATATATATATATATATATATATATATATATATATATATATATATACATATATGTATATATAATGATTTGTTTATACTTACGCATGTCTCTAACACACATCGACTTGGAAAACTTGAACTGATACAATTCGGCACAGTGACAGTGTCCAACTTTACAATAAGCCTTTCCCAACTTGGTAGAACACTGAATATCTTCATAGCACGGACCACCGGTTTTTGTTTGTATATCCAAACATCTATTGGCTACCTTATTTTGTACATACCCCTCTTTACAAGTACATTTTTCATCTATGCATTTGGAAAAGGGTGTGGCGGAACATTCTCCTTCCATTTCGCATTTTTCTCCTAGTGCTAAAAAATAAAGGGAAACCTTTAATACTTTATACAATATATAGATTATTATAATTCTATACTAGCATTATTCTAATCTTCTAAATGAATTCAATTTCTAAATTCTTATACAGAACGGGAACAATGGGTATCTAATATACAAAAAAATCATGTTTGGTTTTAGTTAAATGTTCAATGATGATTTTTGGATTTAGACTTTATCATGTTGAAATTATTTTTTAGCGTTTCGGTAACCATACATCCAAGGTAAATTATTAAAGGTTATTATATCCTATGTTGAATTAACTCTATCAAATTTTTTACAACTGCTTCTTTCCAAGTTATAATTACAAAAATTTAGTTTCTCTATTTAATCACTGTAGTTTAATAGTTAAAAAGTTTTTAAACATGTATCACTATCACACAGGCGCGGATCCAAGGGGGGGGGGGGGCGATCGCCCCCTCCCCCCAAGAGCCTTGAGTTCAGGAAAATAGATCCCATTTTGCCTCTTTTACTATAGTTTATTCAAGAACTAGAGAGAGTAGTAAATCATTTTTTATCCTTTTTTTTTCTTCGCAAACTATCTGTGTTCTTCAGTCCTGTGTCTTTGGCAAAATCTGTTAAACACATATTTTTCGTAGGATGGGTTAGAAATTTTATAATCAAAAATACCGATCTATAATAATGGCCTATTTGGGTTGGATAACAATAGATATTTGGATGTGTGAAGTGTTAAAAAGGATTTTAATCCTTGTCCTAGGCGTCGAAAGGAGGTTTATTTTATCACTAAGTATTTATGGTATAGAATATTATTTCGGTAATAAACTTAAAATAAAAAGTTTTTATAATATTGTTCTATTTCTTATGATTTTTTAATAATTCACATACATTAGAAAATATAGATAATTTTGACATATTTAACACAAATCATAATTGTATTTTGATTATTTTTAATTATGGCATAGAAACCATTTTAGTCACATTCAGATTAAAAAGTAGCTTTTTCTCTCAAAAAATTCTAAGTTATAATTTATAAAAACTTACAAAATACCTATTGTCAAAAATACAAGAAGTTAAACATATAGAAAAAATAAATTCGTCCAAATAATATTAAATTTTTTTTGGGCTCTCGGTCACAATTAATTAAAAACCTTTTTAGGACATTTGACATTTCAGTTCATTTATTTCTTAAACCATCTGCAGAATTACAATTAAACACTAAAAAGGGATTCAGATATGATTAATTTTTGTATGTTACAGAAATTTAAATAATAAATTGTGTTTACGCTGGAAAACATTAAGTATCTAATTCGTAATCAAAGTCTATCGTCACTCAAATTAATTATAATTGGTTCCTTTATCTCATCGATCGAGTTTCCACATTTTCTTTTATTCTTTTATTATATGAATTTTTCCCAATTTTCTGCAGTAACTTTATTCAAAAAAATCTTTCAAAAGTTCAGTTAAATTACTAATTTTGTAAGTACCTTTACTTGAGGGAGATATGTTCTTCTCCAACGGGCATTTTCCGGACGATCTATAAGAACAAATTTCCTATCTGGTTTTTCCCAGCAAAAATTAAGTTCTCTGAGCAATTTCCAGAGCTCAGTTCTTTTAATTTCAGGAAAATCCCGATCTTCATTGATTTTAGTTAGAATTTTGTCGACGGTTGGGATCTGCTTCTCATAATAAAATGTATATACAACTCCTTTTATTGCAGTTTATATCTCTTCTTCCAACGAGGTTTTCCGTCCGCCTGTGATTGAATGTGGCATGGGAATACTAACAATTCCAGTCATTTTTTTCTCCTACAGTATTCGGTACATAGCAGATTTTCCAACTACTGTCATATTGGCACAAATGTCAAGAGAGCTTTTAACATTATTATCTAGATATTGATGTCTTAAGGCATCATAAAATTCATTGTAATAAGCTTTTCGTTGAGGAAAAAATACCCTGGTTTAACGATTTTGGAATAAATATAGATGTGGAAGTCATATATTTTGGGTATCTCACTAAGACCACATTGAAAAGTATACTTTGCTCACTGACGGAAATTAAATTGAACTTTCAGAAATTTTATTGTTGCAGTAAATTTATAAAAGCTTATAATATTTAAATATAATTAAATATAACTAGACTTACGGCAGTCCTCAGTTACCTGCGGTACTGGAGCAGGTACACTTGAGGTTTCGGTAACAGTTTTATTACTCTCTCTAATTCTTGAATAGAGTATAGGAATGTGTATGCTTGCGATCGCCCCTCCCCTTCCCAAGAGCTTTGAGTTCAGGAAAATAGAACCGACTCTGCCTTTTATACTGGGAATGTGTATGTTGCTCGCATCCTCCCCCCCTGTCGGCAACTTGTTTTTTTTTGTGATCGCCCCCCTCTCCAAAAGCTTCAAATTTAGAAAAATAGACCCAACCCTGCCTTTTACACCAGAAATGGGAATGTTGCTGGTGTCTACCCCCCCCCCCCCATCGACCACTTGCTTTCGCTTGCCATACTTTTGTGACATCACCGCCCCTCCCAAAGAGAGAGGCTGGATCCGCCCCTGCTATCACTATATTGTTATTGATAATTAAAAGCTGGCTTAAATTCAGTTAAGTAGGTCTTCCTCAGACATTGCGTCCTCTATATTTTTCATCTAGATATTTTTTTTCTCTCAGAGAATATCCATTCTGTCTTCTGGCATTTCTTGTAAGTACCCGTACTAGATTAATTGCGGTTATTGAATCTCTTCCAGCAAATTTATTTTAAAATCCATAATTTCCCGAAACCTCTCATTTCCAGTTTTGTGTATTCTGGATATTTCTGCCGACCTTCTTCGAAAATCCATTTTCAGCTGTTTGGACAATTGCTAGGATTCACAATCAGAAAAAATGATACTCTTAAAAATTACGTTGTAAATGTTTTTTTCTGCAGTTTTAAAATATCTTCTAGCCATAGTAGTAAGTTGAGAGCCCAATTAATTCCTTCCAAGTTGTAATTTATGCCTCGACTTCTGTTTTTGTTCAATTCCAAAATAATTGTATCTATCATGATAAGTCTTCTAATCATGAACTCTAGATCATCTACATCTTGGAGGATAAGCACCTGGTCGTCTGCACAATGCATTGTGAAAAGTCAGTTCTTGTGGTTGATCCTTCTCATCCAGATTGATTTTGAATATGACTGGGAATCGGTTACACACTGGTAGGGGTCCATTTGTCATTGATATATGTATTATGTACGATGGATTGTAGAACAGCTTAATTTCTGTGCTTTACCTTGCGTTTATTACCTTACTGTTTAAATCTAAAGAAAACAGTTTTTTCTGTAATAAAGATATATGATTTCTTCTGGATTTAAATACTCACTTTCTCGACTTAAATACTTTCCATATTTTTTATCAGTGTGTTGCGTATCTTCTCTATTTCAAAACTAATAACAAAACAGTAATAATTGGTATTATATTAGCTATAAAAATATTGAAATACCCTATATCAACAGTCCACTCTGTGTATATAAATGTAAACAAAGATTTTTCTGTGTCTCTGGTATGTTTATGGTCATTTTTCATGGTTCTGTCTCCTACGTCTTAATTAGTGTGATGTCTACATTTGTATAATAAGCAGTAATGGTGCAAGGGTCGGTGTTCTTTGTTTCGTGATTATTAATGACACTGTATAATATTTTAGGAGTGTAAGATTTGTTTTATATTTCTTTAAAGAGACAAAATGTATTTATTTTAACGTGTTTGATCTAAAAAAAGTTTCGAATAAATACCGGGCATTTTATTTTTTTTTGCAAGTTTTTTGTTATTAATTGACGGCTCACTCGGACAAAACAATTTTATTAAGAAAAACTACTCCGAAAAATATAACAAAGGGAATAGCCGATTAAAAGGTTCGAAACTGCCCTGTCGGTAATAGAAAAAAACTTTTATAGTCACATAATCTTAAAAAATATATAAAACGTCTTTTTTCGTTTTTTGGCGATATCTTCGTTTCTTATCATCGTAGAAACTTTTTGACTAATTTTGTTGGTTTTTTTATTATCTATAACAAAATATTTTTACAAAAATTTTTGGCGAGAAATTCAAATTTTTAAGGGTGTTTGAAAATTTTTAAAATCAATAAAATAAAAACTAGGACAATAGCAGGACCTAAAAAAAATATGTTGTTTTTTAGATGCCAAACTATGCCCATGGATTTTTTCAGATTTTTAAAAGTGGAGAAACATAGTCAAAATTGCAACAAACTGCATTTATTAGCATTCTTTCGCATTTTTATCGAGTTGTGAAGCATGGAATTTTCTTATAAATCCTCAGTTGTCAGCCATTTTCAACCATTTTGTATTACTTAATGATCGTTTTTTCCCTTTAAGGCATGATTACGACAAGGCTAAGAAAATTTTATGTTATTTTTTTATTTCAAATATTTGCTCACACCTTGTAATTTTTAAAATACAAAGTAACATAGAAATAAATCATTGCAGCTCAAGAAAAAATTTTTTTCGTTGAATATACACGTAAGTATTAAAAAATATTATTACTATTTTAAACAGTAAAGCAATAATTAACATATTAAAAATCTATATATGCCTAATTATATAAAAAGAAAAAAACCCTTTTATGTGCGTAAGAACAAATAAATACTTAACTATCATTATTGAATCTAATATTTTATCTTAACGTGCATTTTCGGCAGAAGAGTAATCTGAGAAGTAGCATTATGAACGGCCGACCGCCACGATGACTTCAATACTATTTTATTGTTGATAAATCTATATATTTTTATCACTATGATTTTTTTTTGTTTAGGAAATAGATTTTTTTTTAATTATTTAGGACAATTTATGTTCAGACTGAGATTTTATTCTCTGATTTATTTTAGCACTTTATAAAACAAAATTTTTAATACTTTAATTATTGCTGAAATGATTTATTTCTATGTTAATTTGTATTTAAAAAAATTACAGGGTATGACCAAGCATTTGATGTAAAAAAAATAACCTAAAATTGTTTTAGGCTTGTCTTAATAGTGTCTTCATCATGCTTTCAAGGGAAAAAAAGGATTATTAAGTAATACAAAATGGTTGAAAATGGCTTCGGCATATATATATATATATATATATATATATATATATATATATATATATATATATATATATATATATATATATATATATGTATATATACATATACATATACATATATATATATATATATATATATATATATATATATATATATATATATATATATATATATATATATATGTATATATACATATACATATACATATATATATATATATATATATATATATATATATATATATATATATATATATATATATATATATGTATATATACATATACATATACATATATATATATATATATATATATATATATATATATATATATATATATATATATATACATACATAGTTTTAAGACAACTAAAGATTTATAAGAAAATTCCATGCTTCAAAACTCGATAAAAATGCGAAAAAATGCACCACTTTTAGAAATCTGAAAAAATTCATGGACATAGTTTGGCTTCTAAAAAACAACATGTTTTTTTTTTCGGCCCTGCTAGTGTCCTAGTTTTTATTTTATTGAATTTAAAAATTATTGAATACCCATAAAAATTTTAATTGTGCGCCAAAAATTTTTGTAAAAAAAATATATTATTGTAAACAATAAAAAAACCTACGAAACGAAAAAAAAATAAGTTTCTACGATGATTAGAATCGAAGATATCGTCAAAAAATTATCGAGAGGGCAGTTTCGCCCTCTTAATCGGCTAGACCCTTTAATAAAAACGGTTTCGTGAACCAAAAAAAAGTGAAATAAATTGGTCGGTTCATGCTCTTTTTAGGGGGTGAACCGCTTGCCTATATCTCTTACTGTTACCGAGATTTCCATAATGGCTTTCCTTATTTTGGTCGCCTTATGTGTAGAAGAGGTTGATCTGTATGAACATGTTATTTTCTCCCTGCATTACATAAGCACCAACCTATAAATGGTTTCTTTTTCTTTCAGTATTACAAATATTTTTAAATAAAAAAAAAGGAAAAATAATGTTAAACAAACAGTAATCAACAACCGACAATTAGTTTTCTTAAATTATAATATTTTAACTCTCACTCTTCCCTAATTAATCATTCCATGCCGTTGACACATTTCAACAACTTCCTTAAAAAACACAATCACAAGGCCTAATCAAGCTCAATTAACATCGTATTGCCTAAATCACGCTTGAAGGGTTAAAACAACAATGCGTTTAACACGATTACCGCAACGTGTTACACACCATGATAGGACCAAAAAGACCGCTTTTCGAGCTGTCAACTGTCATGTTAGTCTACTTAATTTAAGCCTATTATTTCAAAGCGAAACTCTTATAGGCCCTTAATAGATGGTTTTCTCAAGATCAATCTATTTGGCTGTGACGGATCGAGGAGAATCATTTTTAAATGTCACTAGTTAAGCCCAAATGTGGAAAATTGTTGTCTGGCTTTTACAAATGAGTTGGAATAGTTTTAATGTGATTTATTATTTGCTAGAAAGGGAGTGGTCTTTTGTCAGTAGTGTTAAGAATAAATAATGTTAGAGATGATGTTTAAAATGAGGTTAAAATAAAAAGAAAATTAGATATTAAATTGAGAGATAAATTATCACATATTACAGTACTTTCTGAGATCAAAAAAGAGGGTGTGATAGCTTTGAACTATTAAACATAGTGTCCATTTAGTATTCCAATTTCCGATTGCGGCTACATCGTTAAGTCGATGAAAAAAAAACCTAATATTAATAGGGTTAAAAGAACTATATTTAAAAAAATATTTTTAGCCTATACAGGATATCCTAAAAAAGCATATCGTATAATTTTTGATTTTTTTAAGAGTAAATACCTACATGTTTGTTGCAGTAGGAGTTTCATTAAACTCTCTTTTTAACTCTAACATGCGATGCGATGCAATTAAAATGCGATGTTTTCAAATTATTAAATTTTGAGACATTTTTTACCGAAATCAGTATTTCACTTAAATTATAACACCCACATTACGGTTCTTTACTTTCATGTCAAAAACTGTGAGAAATCTTCGCTAGGATCATTTTATCTCAAAACAGTATTTGGATTTTTTATAAAGGATGTAATTGTTATTTAAATACTAATATTTTCAATTTTGTTTTACGCCATTTTTTAGATGGAACATCGTGTATTAAATAATATTAAACTACCAAACTAACACATACTTAACATAACATAAAGCAAAGAAAATCATGACCACCAGTTCAGAAGACATTTTTTGTATTTTAAATGTAGTAAGAATTAATATTAACTTTAACCCTCATTATTTTTAATAATATTTATTTTTATGACTAGAAAATCTGCAGGAACTGCCTTTTTTGGACTTGCTATTAACTAGGAAACCCTATAACTCCCTGGGTTTTAGCGTATATCGAAAACCCACATATACTGACCGATATCTCACTGCAGAGTCACATTATCATCCCTCTCAAAAGCAGGCAGTTGGCAACACATTAGTATCAAGATCTCTCCGCCTAACAGAACTCGACACAAAACAAGACGAAATAAGACACATTTCAACAGCTCTAGACCGGAATGGTTTCTCATAATCAGATATAAAGAAAGCCATAAAAAGACAAGAAAAGACCACAACAAAAAACAAAGACCATGATCAAACAAGGAACAGCGATAATCCCATACATAAAAGGAATAAAGGATAGAATCGGAAGAATCTTAAGAAAGCACGACATACAGCCCATATTTAAACCACAATAACAATTGCCAACGTTCTGGGAAATCCCAAAGATAAGATCAAACTTGAAAATCATGGCGTTTAAAGCATTCCATATACAGATTGACATCAAACATATATTGGACAAACAAACAGGCCCATACCAGCAAGAATTCAGGAACATAAAATTAGCCTTAAAAATAAACAGCCCTATTTTAACATCTCCAAACAACCAGACACACCATCAATTACGAAAAAGCAAAAGAAATAGCACCAGTACAGAACTACAAGGTACGCGTCATAAGAGAGGCCCTAGAAAAGAGAAACAGCTGAATAAAAGAGACGATGCTTTACATATTGCAACTACATGGAAAACATTAATAAAAAAATCAAGAAAGAAAACAACAAAAATCAACCAATACACGAGAGACCAGCATACAATAATCAAATAGATCGCACTCGACAGAGGGGAGGAGCCTGAGAAGCCGCTCGTTCAATCAGAAAGCTAGCCATCTAAACAAAACTTGAAATTCATCAGAGGCCACCATCAGTTCTCAGCGAGTAATGTGACGAGCCGCACTTGAAAATGCCAAATGAGATTTTGGCGAAACGTCGTGAAAACAATTTTTTGAACGAACGGTTTAAAACCCGAAATAATCAAACCATATATATATATATATATATATATATATATATATATATATATATATATATATATATATATATATATATATAACTTCATCTAATCGACAACCAAGGAAAAAAAAAGAATTATTACACATAAAAAAAGCCTCCAAAAAACTCATACAAGAAATAAAAGCACCTGCCGAGAACAGACAAATCACCATATTTTCATACGTAAAAGACACAACAGATAGAATCGCAAATTGCTCCGGAAACATAACATATCTACAGCCAACAGAACAATAAGCTGATTTCTAGAAATACCCAAAGAACAAAATCAATCTGAAAAATTAGGGCGTATATAAGGTCGCATGTGGCACCTACAGTAAAACATACATAGGCCAGACTAACAGAAGAATATCGGCAAGGCTAGAAGAACATAAACTCACTATGTTATAAGAAATAGACAAACAACATCGGCCCTTTTCCTACATCCTCTCAAGACAAGACATGAAGGTGATTTTGACAACGGCCAGCAAATCTCTAACTTAAAACATTACAAGGCAAGATTAATTCGCGAGCCAATTGAAATTGAAAAGAACGTCACTCTGAATAAGAGAGATGAAGCAATTAATCTTCTATCTGAAAAATTTCCCTCAAGCGAGATCATTGTAACGGCACGACAACTGAGCCTAGAATAACAACACCAATAACTCTCAAAGAGGGGGCGGAGCCATCGCCTATTAATATATATGATCTACGATCACGTATAAAGCACGCAACACACTCAATTTCCTCAGTTGTTCTTCAACCAGCAAACACAAAAAATACCAAATAATAAGAAAAACAGAATTGATTTGTATCCTCATAAATGTTTAACTGCATAGGTAAAAATCTCTTCGAACGAAGAGAAAACTAAATATCTGTATTCCACTAGAAACAACTAACACAGAGGCAGACTAGGCCAAAACATCACAATGGGGGACTATATCTTTGAACGCGTCAAAGAGTTCAAATATCTGGGAACGATGCTTACTGAAAACACTGACGGATCGACAGAAATTAACTGTAGAATCCAAGCAGGTAATAGGTGCCTATACGCAGTACAAAACCTCCTAAAATCCAAGTTAACAACAAGACGTACCAAGATAAACATATACAAAACAATAATAAGACCTGTAGTGATGAATGGGTGCGAAGCTTGGACATTAACGGTAACAAATGAAGAACGGCTCCGAGTCTTCGAAAGAAGAATTCTTAGAAAAATATCTGGCCCAACAGTGGATGCAACAACAGGACGATACAGAATCCGTCCCAATAAAGAACTGGAATATCTATATGGGGACACTAATATTGTACGAGAAATAAAATCTAAGCGACTGCAGTGGGCGGGACATGTAAGAAGACTACCAGATAGTCGCACAGTCAAACTCGCGTGGGAGGAAGCATCGGTAGGGAAAAGCCCACTGGGATGCCCTCTCCTCCGATGGAAAGACAATATTGCTAAAGATCTAAAGGCAATGAATATTGATAATCCGCTAGATGCCATGGCAGATAGGCAGCAATGGAGGAGTACTGTAAAGTCGGCAAAGACTCACCAAGGGTTGTAAGCCATGGAGTAAGTAAGTAAGTAATAGGTAAAAATCATCGTTTTTTATTTAATAGCAATTTTTGAGAAAACTCTTGTAGATAAAGGCAAATATGTTGGAGTATTCTATTTAAAAAAAAGCTCTAAAAGAACATAGGGAGTTATACGCTTTAGTGAAATATCCTGTAAAAGCCTAATTATTTTTAAAGTGTACCTCCTTTAATCTGATTAATATTTCGTCGATCAAATTTCTCACAGATTTAACGATATAATTGCAATAGAATACCAAAATAGTAGATGGACACCTTGTATATCTGATCTTGGAATCTGGTCACTACAATCTTATGGAGTGAAGAGATTAAAAAATAAGTGAAAGACAGAAACCTACTAGAATATCTGGAAAGGGACATGCAGTTAAGAATAGGAAGACATCATTGAATATTGTAGACTTACTTATATTTATACAATCTTACAATAAACCTACAAACCGTGAAAATATTTTTATCGAGCTCTCCTAAAACATATTGAAAATTTGCTATCAAAAGTTATGTTCAAGAAAATTCGTGCAACAATTATTTTTTAGTGTTTTAAGTTTTACTATCATTATAACATCATATAAAATCATATCTCTAAGTTTACTGTTGAAATTTCCGGTAAATGAAATAAATTACACCGAACAAACTAATTAAAATAATTACTTACTAAAGTAACAATGCTTCATTTTGTTTCTTGAAATCTCACAACGAAAAATTAACTTCTATTTTAAAGTAGTAATTATTCTATGAGCGTTAAAAATCTTCATAATTAATATTCACACGTTCTCTGACATATATTTATGTCATTTAGTATCCCACAGTGCTTGCCAGAAGAAATTCATATTTCTGTAATATTAAGTGTTCAACTGAAAGTGGGAAAAAACGAAATTCTCCGGAGTTGCTTGAGCGAATCGTAAAAAATGTACAGTAATGAAGTAGTCGGACCTTCATTATGCTTATTTAACACTTAATTTAGAAAATAAATCAGAACTGTCAGTGGTGTATGCATTGCAACTGATTGTGAGTAAAATACAGTAACGTAAACGGCCAGTTTTGACATCATATAAATGATATTTTATCCCAATTTCCTATAATACTTATAACAACATATCTTAACTCTAACGGGCTTAGCTTTCCTGCCCTACAAGTTGAACAAAACCAACATATACCAGTACAATATTATGGGCGACATAGCCCCTTTAAGCTCAACGATGAGATTTGAACATTTTTAACGTAGTCGAGGAGATTAAAAATTCAGAGTGTAATAATTTAAAAACAAATATAGAGCATTTTTTTCTATCAATTTGGAAAACAGAAAAGCGAACTAACTATAATACCGATAGTCCGGGAGCCCAGTGTGTTTTCGTAGCCGATGAAGAAACAAGACTCCACCAAGGTTTTTTATATATATTTTAACCCACTAATTACAAATATCGAGGGTGGATTAAATGAATAAATTAATATTTTCAAATTCTGCGCCCAACAATTCATAGTTCGAGATTAATAGTAAATCGAAAATTTAACGTTTTTATTATTTTTTGACGTTATAAACAAATGGCTTTCATCAATTATAAATCACGCGCCGCGGTGTATGAGAGGAAGTAAAAGTCTACTTACAGGTGCGCACCTAGTGCACATAATCCACTAAAGCTTGCGCTGATCGTTGCTTAATACTTTAAACACATTTTATATACATTTTGTAATTATAAGCATCTACTCATGGAATAAATAATGCATTAACATAAGGAACTTCAGTTATAACTATGTTTGAAACAGGGGCGGATCCAGCCTCTCTCTTTGGTGGGGGGACGGTGATATCAAAAGAGTACAGTATGGCAAGCGAAAGTAAGTTGTCGACGGGTGAGGGGAGACACCATCAACATTCCCATTTCTAATGTAAAAGGGAGGTCGGGTCGATTTTTGTACATTTCAAGCTATTGGAGAGGGGGGAGCAATCACAAGAAAAAATAAGTTGCCGACAGAGGAGAAAGCCAGCAGCATACACATTCCTAATATAAAAGGCAGAATCGGTTCATTTTCCTGAACTCAAAACTCTTGGGAGGGGAGGGGGCGATCGCAAGCATACACATTCCTATACTCTATTCAAGAAATAGAGAGAATAATCAAACTGTTATCGAAACCTCCAACGTACTTGCTCCAGTGCCGCAGGTAACTGAAGACTGTCGTAAATCTAATTATATTTAAATATAATAAGCTTTTATAAATTTTCTCCAACAATAAAATTTTTGATAGTTCAATTTAATTTCTGTCAGTGAGCCAAGTAGACCTTACAGTGTGTCCTTATCTTGTTTGCGCGTGTTTTGATATATTATTTGAGATTAATGAGATACCCAAAAGATATGCCTTCCACCTCTATATTTACTCCAAAATGGTTAAACCAGGGCATTTTTTCCTCAACGAAAAACTTATTACGATGAATGTTTATGATGCCTTAAGATATCAATATCTAGATAATAATGTTAAAAGCTCTGTTGAAATGAACTAAAATCAATGAAGATATGGATTTACCTGAAATTAAAAGAACTGAGCTCTGGAAATTGCTCGGAGAACTTAATTTTTGCTAGAAAAAAACAAATAAGAAATCTGTTCTTATAGATCGTCCGGAAGCTGTGTGTTGGAGAAGGAAATATCTTTCTCAAGTAAACGGTAGAGTTGCTAGAAATAACACAACTTACAAAATTAGTAATTTAGCTGAACCTTTAAAAGATTTTTTTGAATAAAGTTACTGCGGAAAATTGGGGAAAATCCATATAATAAAAGAATAAAACAAAATGTGGAAACTCGATCTCATGATCGGTGAGATAGAGGAACGAATTATAATTAATTTGAGCGATGATAGCTTCACTGACTTTGATTACGAATTAGATACGTAATGTTTATCAGTGTAAACACAATTTATTATTTAAATTTTTGTTTTTGTTGTATTTTATTGTTTATTTATTTTTTTATATATTTTTATTTTAGTGTCAGACTCTTTAATTTTATATACCGGGTGTCAACGAATCTATTAGACAAGTCATAATTTCTAGAGTATTATGTGTATCAAAATGAGAATTGGTACAGGTAAATGGTATGTCAAGGGGAGAGTTTTCGTATATTTTTCACTTTCCGGCCACTTCCGGTTTCACCGGAAATGGCCCCGGTTTTGAATTTTTAAATGGAACGTCCTGTATATTTTAACATTTTTGAATTTCTGAGATAATTCTAAATCAGAATGTGACATTTTAAAAACTTTTTACGTCTACTTCATTTTTTTAGAGCCATTTTTAAAATTGCATCTAGGTGGCCATGATCGGACGCAAACTAATCTAAGGGCCTTAGGTGATGTCAAAAAAATACAATTCCAAAGTTTTAGTTACTAGTATGAAAGACAGGAATAAGACAAGTTGACAAAATTACGTTTTCATTTCTAACTAATAATTTTCAAATGGCGACCCCTTTTTGACAACTACTTTTAGAAAAAAGCATTCTTTGACGAATCTAACGGTACTAATTTATTTGCGATTGAATTAGACATAAGAACAGAAATTAAATATTATTAAGCAAAATACTGGATAATTTATTTACTTATGACAAGTGCGCCATGGACAGCCATGATGCATAATAATTTGCAACTGTTTTTATCAAGTCTTCTTTGGAAAACAAAGCACTCACTTAAGTAGATAATGACAGTGACTTTAAATTTTCGTTAAAATAATGTATACTCAAAGTGAAAAAAACTTTTACGTCTGTTCTTAGAGCGTATGTCACTGTCATTATCTACTTAAGTGAGTGCTTTGTTTTCCAAAGAAGACTTGATAAAAACAGTTGCAAATTATTATGCATCATGGCTGTCCATGGCGCACTTGTCATAAGTAAATAAATTATCCAGTATTTTGCTTAATAATATTTAATTTCTGTTCTTATGTCTAATCCAATCGCAAATAAATTAGTACCGTTAGATTCGTCAAAAAATGCTTTTTTCTAAAAGTAGTTGTCAAAAAGGGGTCGCCATTTGAAAATTATTAGTTAGAAATGAAAACGTAATTTTGTCAACTTGTCTTATTCCTGTCTTTCATACTAGTAACTAAAACTTTGCGATTGTATTTTTTTTGACATCACCTAAGGCCCTTAGATTAGTTTGCGTCCGATCATGGCCACCTAGATGCAATTTTAAAAATGGCTCTAAAAAAATGAAGTAGACGTAAAAAGTTTTTAAAATGTCACATTTTGATCTAGAATTGTCTCAGAAATCAAAAAATGTTAAAATATACAGGGTGTTCCATTTAAAAATTCAAAACCGGGGCCATTTCCGGTGAAACCGGAAGTGACCGGAAAGTGGAAAGTATGCGAAAACTCTCCTCTTCACATAACATTTACCTGTACCAATTCTCATTTTGATAGACATAATACTCTAGAAATTATGACTTGTCTAATAGATTCGTTGACACCCGGTATATTGAATTCCAATTAGCCGTAATTATTTTATTACTGTATTTGTGTCTTTTTCTTATGCGTGTAGAATTAACATGTTTATTTAATAAAATAAGTAGGTCCAATTTTAACTGTAACATATTAAAAAAATTAATTACATTTGAATACCTTTTTAGTGTTTAATTATAAATGTACAGATGGTTTAAGAAATAAATTAACTGAAACATCAAATGCCCTAAAAATATTTTTATTCAATAAAATGACCGATAGCCCCAAAAAAAATTTAATATTATATGAACGAATTTATTTTTTTATATATGTTTAACTTCTTGCATTTTTGACAATGGCTATTTTGTAAGTATTCAAATTATAATTTAGAATTTTTTGTGAGAATAAGGCTAGGTTTTAGTTTGAATGTACCTAAAAGAGTTTCTATGTCAAAATTAAAAATATTAAAAATACATTTGTGATTTGTGTTAAATATGTCAAAATTCTGCAATATATGTGAATTATTAAGAAATCATAAGAAATAAAATAATATTATAAAAACGTTTTGTTTTAAGTTTATTACCGAAATAATATTCTATGCCACAAATACTTAGTGATAAAATAAACCTCCTTCCGACGCCTATGATAAGGATTAAAATCATTTTTAACACTTCACACTTCCAAATACTTATTGTTATCCAACCCAAAGAGTCCATTATTATAGACCAGTATTTTTGATTATAAACTTTCTAACCCATTATGATATATATATACATATATATATATATATATATATATATATATATATATATATAAATATAAATAAATATATATATATATATATATATATATATGTATATGTGTGTGTGTGTCTAATAGATTTTGCCAAAGACACCGGACTAAAGAACACAGTAGTTTGCGAAGAGAAAAAGAATAAAAAATTATTTATTACTCTCTCTAGTTCTTGAATAAACTATAGTATAAGAAAAAAATCGGGTCTATTTTCCTAAACTCAAAATTCTTGGGGGGGGGGGTCGTACCCCCCCCCCCTTTGGATCCATGCCTGGTTTGAAAGCGGGCGGGTTGATGTCTGTTCTGCATAATGATTACAATCCCTGTTTAAATTGTGGACTAATGAATAAAATACAATATCGTACGGTAGCAAGTATATCCGACTATCAAGCGTGTAAAGTCAACGTCTACTTACGCCCAATACAATATTTACCAACAATTTTTTTACAATTATATTATTAAATTGACAGTAAATTCCTTCTAAAAATTAGAGGGCCAATTATAAAACATTAATTAAAATTTTACTTGACAAATGTAATCCATTAAAGAGATGTTTTCTCTACCTACTGCCAATCGCTATTTGCATTATATACTTATGGTTAATAAAATTAATCGTATTTTGACATTAAAGAAATCTGGCAAGTTTCATTCGTTTACTTGTTTTAATCAGTTCTTTAATTTGTGTTGTAGACATACATGGCTATCTAAAATGTCTTGACGAGGAATAATTGATGGTTTCTTCAGCATGAGGAATATTATTTGGAACTAATTATTATTCAAAAATTTAATTATGTTTCTTCAAATTGTTAAATAACAAGCTTAATATATGTATGTTCATTAATGTATACAGTCACGTTATCTCGTAAAACTGTTGCAAAACTGATTATGCATCCATTTATACTAATTATGTTAAGGGAACAAGCTTCAACTTTTAAAATATTGATATTTTTATTACATTTACTTAAATTATACTATCGCGATGCTGCACTGTGAAAATTTTAAGTTAATGCGAGAAAAATTGTTATAGATCTTCGAAATGTACCCACGGATTTCATAAAATAAAATGGATGACAGATGCAAATTGAACTGTCAAACCAAAAATGACCATAGTGTGTTCGCCGCCATGTGGTGGGCAAACTGGTTTGTAAATATTTACTACACCAATAAGTCGACTTAAAACTGTTATTCCTTGCATTTTTTCACAAGAAAATATTTCTTTGTATGAATATCCATAATCACAAATGCGAAGAGAACCTTCTGTAATAATTTCGTATGTCTCTAACCTCTAATTTGCTTGAAATTTGCGATGCATTTTCATCTGTATTTTAAAAATTAGAAACTACTCTAAAAATAACGGGGTATCACATTTCAATTGTTTTTTTGAAAAAGCAAAGAATGTTTAGATAAAACAGTTCGCCAACATATTGGTTTGTTTAATGACGAGCTATTTTTAACAACAAAAGTAGTGGTTTTATTTCAAGATGCATTTTTATTTTTATGACCGAAAATACTATCGCAAATATCCAGAAATTATCATCAATTGACACGAATTAGATCAGCTGGATCCGTTTATAAACGTATTACTGTTAATTTATCTCTTTCTAATATTCGTTCCGTTCAACTTCTTATGTCTTTGATTATACCATATATATGTATATATATATATATATATATATATATATATATATATATATATATAGATAAAATTTAGAAACAGAACAGCAAAATGTCAAGGAGAAAGAAATTTTGAAAATGCCTTGAATAAAGGGCGAAACGTCAATAGTTTTATGTATTTATTAAATATAGAACCTAAACCCAAGAAAAGACAAAATAAAGAAAAATTATATATATATATATATATATATATATATATATATATATATATATATATATATGTATATATATATATATATATATATATATGTATATATATATATGTATATATATATATATATATATATATATATATATATATATATTTACAATGCATAAAAAAAACAAATAAGGTATATGTTTAGTTTTATGTTTAAGAGGATATTCAATTTTTTGATTTTTATTTGACAGGATCGAATACTTAATATTTTTGTTTAAATTAGGCTTGTGTAAATGTGGCTCAAATTTCCCATATCTGTTCTGTCCTTAACAGTATTTTTATCTTTTTTAATTTCAATCATTTCCTTTATCTGTAATTTTTGGTAATTCATATCTTTGTTTTTTATTATGGTACTGTTATAATCAAAAGTAAGTTTTTCGTCCTGTGTGTGTTTGTTTCACGCTGTTGAGGCGTTTTTCATATATTTATGGCCTTTTAATCTGTTCTTCAGCAATTGGCTCGTCATGCCTATATATTTTTTGGAACAATTTGTACAAGGCATCGAATATATTACATTTGATTTGTTCATGAGAGGAGTTTTACTTTTTAAATTTGTGAACAAAGTATTTAATTTATTATGTGACCTGTGGCATACGATAATATACCTTTTTAAAATGTATTTTATTTTTTCTGACAGCTCACTAGTGTCAGGTAATGCTACATATTTTTGCTGTTTATGTTCTATGTTTTTTGTTTTTACGTTATTATAAAACTTATATGTTCGTTTATCAATTATTTTGGTGATAGTCTTTTCGTTGAAATTATTATTTATTAGTGCCTTTTTCACTTTTTGCAGTATTTTTGGTCGGAATTCTTGGGATGTTGGGGAGATAGCACGATCAGACAGACCGATTATAACACTATTTTTTTGAGTTTTTGAATGATTGGAGAAACAGTTCAGATATCCACCTGACCAAGTTGGTTTGGTGTACCATTCAGTTAAAATTTTGTTTCTCTGCGTATAAGTGTCTAGAAAATTTATTTTATTATTATTTTCTGTTTAGGATGTGAACTGTAATTTTCCGTTTTGTCGATGATTGCATAGCAGCCGTAACATCAAATAAAATAAATGAAATTCTCCAAGAGTTTAACAGTTTCAACGGCAAATTACAGTTCACGTCCGAAACAGAGAATAATAATAAAATACATTTTCTAGATATGACACTTATACGCAACCAAATTTTAACTGAATGGTACACCAAACCAACTTGGTCAGGTAGATATCTAAACTGTTTCTCTAATCATTCAAAAACTCAAAAAAATAGTGTTATAATCGGTCTGTCTGATAGTGCTTTCTCCCTAACGTCCCCAGAATTCCTACCAAAAATACTGCAAAAAGTGAAAAAGACACTAATAAATAATAATTTCAACGAAAAGACTATCACCAAAATAATTGATAAACGAACATATAAGTTTTATAATAACCAAAAAACATAGATCATAAACAGCAAAAATATGTAGCATTACTTGACACTAGTGAGCTGTCAGAAAAAATAAAATACATTTTAAAAAAGTATGATATTATCGTTTGCCACACAAATTTAAAAAGTAAAACTCCTCTCATAAATAAATCAAATGTTATATATTCGTTGCCTTGTACAAATTGTCCCAGAAAATATATAGGCATGACGAGCCAATTGCGGAAGAACAGATTAAATGGCCATAAATATACGAAAAACGCCTCAACAGCGTTAAACAAACACACACAGGACGAAGAACATACTTTTGATTATAACAGTACCATAATAAAAAACAAAGTTATGAATTACCAAAAATTACAGATAAAGGAAATGATTGAAATTAAAAAAGATAAAAAAAAACTGTTAACGACAGAACAGATATGGGAAATTTGAGCCACTTTTACACAAGCCTAATTTAAACAAAAATATTAACTATTCGATCCTGTCAAATAAAAATCAAAAAATTGAATATCCTCTTAAACATAAAACTAAACATATACCTTATTTGTTTTTTTATGCATTGTAAAATATAAAAAAAATAAAACACATTCGCATTCCATGTATCCTCAGTAGACGATGTAAAGTTTGAATTTTGAATAACAAAATGTCAAGGTGTGTATCGGTAAAATTAAATATTTAAAAAAAATTTTAAAAATTTAAACACTATTTTTAAGTGTCTTGTTTGTTTTTTGAAATTGTAGATATGTTTTTTATGTGGTGTATTTTAATTATATAAAAATATTTTTAGGAGTAAAAAAAATTGAAAATGCCTTGAATAAAGGGCGAAACGTCAATTCTTTTGCATTTTTTGTTAAATATAGAGCCTAAACCCAAGAAAAGACAAAATAAAGAATATATATATATATATATATATATATATATATATATATAGAGAGAGAGAGAGAGAGAGAGAGGGAGAGAGAGAGAGCAAACAATCCTACAGATTTTCACAAGGGGTAACGTCGGGGGATTTTGGTGGTCAATGTAAAATCGTTATCCTGTCGGAAAATAAAACGTGATGATTTTTCTCGGTCTATATAAGAATATAAGTTAAACACACCGACTTTTAAAAATGCAAAACTATGCAAAAGCTACAATTCTTTTAATTGCACCCTATTTTTTCCAATCGCATATAAAAAATCTATGAATTACTCACCGACATTTTTATAACAAGCCCCATCATACTCGTGCATCTGTTGCTGGCAAACGCATTTCTCATGTTGACAGCCGGAATGGAGTATTTTTTTGTAACACTGTACGCTTTCTTCACAGGTGCTACCCAGGGCTTCGGCTACTATAAAAGAAAAAAAGAAAAATTAACAGGCATTGAAAAATATATTTATCTGACCTATATTTAGGGCCGTCGTGGTGGTAGATGGGAAAAACATATGGCGTCATTTCCAAATTACATTTGTCAATCGACAAGTCGATTTATCAGAGCGGATTGAAGGGGATCAAAGAAGACTTTTTAAAACCTATATATTTGTCAAGGAGGAGAGATTAAAGAATATGTTTGATATTTTTAGGTGTTGTGCACCCCGTATTAAAAATATCCTTTTAGATAATTTTCATCAATGTAAATCAGCAATTTGTGCATAGGTAAGAACAAATTTATTATTCACCGTTAGAATTTTATAAACTGTAACAGATATAATAAAAAAGCGTAAAAACGGAACGTAGATTTTTGAGAATCCATTTTTAAGTCTGTTCATCGTTTTGATAGTATGTTTATCAAGTATTCCATCTTTTAATTTTCCAACGCTACATTTTGAAACATTTAGACAAAATGGTATTTAGTAAATAGTGTCAGTGACAAATAATATGTCTGAATAGGCTACATTCATTAGTTCATAAGATACAAAAAAAATTTAAATTTTATCTCCGAATTTACGATAAGTTTTTCGATAAAAGAACATTAAAAATTCTTATCTAAGTTAATATTTTGCATAAAACAATATACTAATATAGGAAAAAATGCTTGTCTTTGTGTCACTTTCCCATTTTTTTTAATCATTTGAATTAAGAGAGAATTTTAATTAATGACGCATCGACAACGAGGTCATTTAGCGTCACTTCTTTGGTTTAGTTCACCGATTGGAAGATTAAACTGTTAAATCATGGATGCCTAATACGTGCTAAGTTTTATATTTTATCAAATAGATGTGTTTCTTTTAAGAAATCGATTACTTTGGTTATGTTGACTGGATTAATGGACAAAGAATGATTAATAGACTCAGTAGGTATGTTATATCTATGAAGAGTCATAGAATATTCCCTACATTCTATAAATATGTGCTTGATAGTCAGTATTGTCTTACAGTGAGGACATTCTGGGGGATCATCTCCCTGCAGTAGATACGAGTGAGTAAGCTTGGTATGTCCTATGAGGAGACGGCAAATCCTTGATTGCTCCTTTCTATTTAAATCGAGATCTAAGAAAGTATTGTGAGTAGAGCTGAGAATTTCGCGTAATTTGTTGCTTCCCTCCAAAATATCCCATTCAGACTCTATGAGATTAGATATAAATCTGTGAATGCCCGGGTGCAAATCTTTAATATGGAGAGTAAAATTAAATATAGCATTTTTGGCGAGATGATCTGCTTTTTCATTGCCCCTGATGCCGATGTGACTAGATATACACATAAATTTGATGGTGTGTCCTAACCTATGACATTTGTAAAACAGGTAATTAATTCTATCTACGGAAGGATGATCCGACGAAAAGGATTCTATTTTTATAAGAGAGTTTAGAGAATCGGATGCTATTAACCATCTGGCAATTGGGGATTTGTGAATGAATGCAATTGCTCTTTCTATGGCAAACAGCTCAGCAGAAAGAATGCTTGATGTATCGCTAAGCTTAAAATGTGGAACGCTTCACGATTTTGCGTGTCATCCTTGCGCAGGAGCCATGCTAATTTTCTCTGTACCGTTCCAATTTTAGTATATGTACCGCCGAGGGGAGTACTCATTTGAATTAAATTTAAAATTAATATTGAACTCCCACTGCCGGACAAGGGAAATTTGTAAAAAAAATACCCTGGTCTGGACTAACAGTTAACCGACAGGTGTTTCAGAAACCACCAGGTTGTAACATACAATACAAGAAACTTTTTTTCACAGGAAAAACTCATGGAACTGGAGAAAGCCTTGAAAATATTAAATCTGACGTGATTGGCCTAGGCAAAGTCAGAAGAAAAAGAGAGGAATAACTAATGCCAAATTCTGGAAACCTTTTTTACTATGTAGGGGAAGAAACTTGCTTCAATAAGAGGAGTAGGATTCCTGATCAACAAGAAAGACATAGATAATCTGGTGCTAAAGATGGTCAACTAATTCCTGGTCCAACCTATTCACTTGGAGATAGTTTCAACGTTTATTTATTTATTTTTCATTTTGTTAACTTGATTTTCAATTTAATAATTTTTCTCAACTCTGCTATGAACGGTCCAAAGCCGAAAGATAAAAAAAGGAGGTCTGAAAGACTAGGTTAGCATCCCACCTTCCTTAAAAAAAAACACTTGCTCACAGAACCACTAAAAGAGTCTCGGATACTGGATACATTGGAATAAAGAAACGGCACGAATATGTAGAAGACTACTATGGAAACGGAACAATATACGTTTTGAATGCTGAAATATTACATCGGGTAACAACAAAGGCAAATTCCGATAGAAATGAATAGACCTAAAATAGACACCTGCGCGTTTTCCGAGATAAAAAAAGAACTATATCCTGTTTTATATTGGAGTCGATAAAGCAAATAGAAAACCTACTCTAGTTGGCATAATAATGCACCAAAAATACTAGAACGTCATCCAAGAGGTAGCACATATAAATGAAAACATCATGTACGTCACACTGAAACTTAATAACCACAACATTCTTTTTGTAATCATATACACACGAAATAAAAGTAAGCCCCAGAAAAAAAAGAGAGGAATTTTTCGACCAACTCTAAAATACTATTAACCTATTCCCTACCAATGAGCGAGTCTTTGTAATGGGGGGCCTTAACTCTAGAATAGGTAATAACGGGATCCCAGGTGTCATGCAAAAATATGACGAAGATTCAATCAACGATAATGATGAAATGCCCATAGCACTATGTGCGCTACGTATAAATAACACATATTTCCTACATAAACAACAATATAAATACAAGACAAGGGATTAAAGCTCAGTCACCAATAAAAAAATTAACCCCTAGCAAATATTAGACATAGAAACATTGGAACTCAACATGGCAGAGTGCTATCAAAATTTAATATAGAATCACTAAGTGATGATCCTATAAACTATCTTTATAAATGAAGATTGACTGCTTGGAACAAAATGAAATCTCATATCAAAGATAGTGCCACAGAAACCTTGAACTTCAGAAGAATCAACGTCAGTAGAGCAAGAAACAACAAACCATGGTTTACAGAAAAAGTAAAACTATTGACTGGCGAAAAAAGAAATACATATTTGTTTGAAGGTCATAGACAACGATGTTTCTTGCGAAATAGGAGATATCTGTTAGACAATGGAAGTCCAACAGATATCAACTATTTCGCAAGAAATACATACATGACATATAGTAATAGCACAACCCAAGAAGACTGCAACATATATAAAGAAGTAAGAAATAAAATAATTGACTCCATCTACCAACTAAAGAAGGGCTAATGGGAAAAATTATCTAAAGAAAAGGAAAGAGATTTCTAAGGCGGAGAGAAAAGGATTTGGACCAAATTCGAAATAAGAAAAAAAACACTAAATTAAGAAGTGCTAGGGTACCACCTGAAACATGAAAAAATCATTTTATAAATCTTCTGAACAACCAAGAATCAAGCGGCTTAGATGAAGATATCAACATAGATGCTGCAAACGAAAAATTTGATAGCCTTGAAATAACTACAGAAGAAGTAGAACAAACTTAAATCTTAAAACAAAAGCGCCAGGTATTGATCACGTAACTAACGAACTCATCAAATATGGAGGTCCAGAAATACAACAGGATATTACCAAATTATTCCAGAGAATCATGTCTCATGGAGAAATACCTACCGAGTGGAAGACCGGTATAACTATACCTATATATAAAAGAGGATCTAAGAAATAATTAGCAAATTACGGAGGAATCCTATCAGAAAAATCAATAGCCAGATTTCTATCTGCCAAAAACAGCAGGGCTTTCCACGAAATAGTTCTACTGTAGACGTTATCTTCATACTCCGACAGTCAGAAAAAAAATTAATTGAATTTGATAAATCGCTACACCTATGTTTTGGCGATCTCATACCAGCTTTTGATCGACTCTTGCTGAAATATGTAATAAATACCCTTCGAATACATAAAGTTAACGACAAAGTACCTAAAAATCATAAATGAACTGAAGGAAAACAATATCACTAAAATAAAAACAGATGATGGTCTAACTGATGCAGTACCAATAACCACGACTGGAAGACAGTTTAAGTCCAGGACTCTTGAAGATAATAATCGAAAATGTAAAGGAAATTTATATCGAATACAAAGTGGGAAATAGAGTCATCAAAAGATTATGCTATGATGACGATACCATGCTATTAGCGGAGACTGAGAATGACTTACAAAGTCTCTTACACAGGTGCATTACAACATCACATAGCTTCAATATAGTAGTCTCTACCGAAAAGATGCAGACAATGGTTATTTTAAGATAACCAGTCAGATGTCAATTCACTATTAGTAACAAAATAATTAACCAGATGATGAAGTTCAACTATCTTGGAATGGAAATATTATCAAATAGTAAAGTTCTAACAGAAGCAAATAAAGCAAGTAGAATATCGGCGTATTTGAGAGACATCATTTGGAGAAATAAACATATGACCACCGAAAGTAATATTTAAATATATTAAACCTGTGTAAGACCAATACTTATCTATGCAACCGAAACGCGCGCAGACAAAGGAGTCCTAAAAATTCTCAGAAAATTACACACTACGAGACCACGTGTGAAATACAGAAATTATAGACGACTGTAAAATACAAGATGTGATCATATAGACCAGGTCAAGGTGTCGCAAATTGAACTATCATGAAGATCGCATAGCCCCTGAAAGATTGCCAAATGGGCCAAATCAGAAAAATCCAACAGGAAACGACCACTGGGAAGATTGAAGGAATACTGGACTTTGTCATCTCAGGAGAGTTGCAAAAAAACTGAAATAACTGAACATCGTTTTACCATAACAAGAAAAAAAAAGAAGATAACTTTTCCATGATTTTTTTTTCTATGGAACCGGGTAACAAAAAAACACCGATCACCTCGAAAATTAAGCTACTAATAGATACAATAAATAAATAGAGTCGGAGTTTAATAAATTAACCTGGTGATGGAAGACGAAATACAAACTCAAAATTTGAAAACGCAATCGTGTGTAAAAAATTATATTAGAATTTAACATAAATTTTATTACTTTTCAAACAAAGTCTTTTTAAAATAAAAACCAAAATGCCGAGAAGTGCTTGAAATTCTTTTTTCCCCAGAGATCATATTAGGCATCAGAAAGCTAAATAATTTTGTTTTAAATCGAGCTGAATCTCGTACTGTTTATAACATCCAGAGTCATATTCCATTAGACTAACTAATACATAAATATTAAAAAGATCCACACTTACCTTTCATTCACTACATTCACTTCACTGTCACTCCCGTCATTCACTAACTTATATCTTATTTCCTTAATTCAACGACACTATCGCTAACTTGATTGTTTAAAGAGGTTAATTAATTAAATTATCAAAACTGTGTATTTTTTTGTTGAATGTGAATCTGTAATGAAAAGAACAGTTAAATTTCACATTTTGAAGCTATTAACGTATTTTTTTTAATGGGACGTCATGTGAACGTATCATTATTAAGGCAGCCATAGCAATAGTTTTTTACTGGAACGTAGATAAAAAGAATGAAAATCCATTACAAAAATACTCATTTTGGTATGCATAATCGATACCCTTTATTGAAAATTTGTTCAAATAAATTTTGCAGACATTTTCACTGAAAGATAAAAAAAGCTTACCCATCACTGCTGTGAGTGTAGCAGAAGATTCAAATATCTCATCAGGAATCGTTCCGAGAAATTTAACCTACATCGCATCACCCTCATCAACGAATTGTGTCAACAAATTTTCACCATCATACTTACAAGATCCAGCTGACTCAAGAACTGCAGCCTACTTTAATCTTTATCAACTAAACTTTGGAAGTTGACGAAGCATTCCATAACAATATCACCTTTAACGACGAAGTTCACTTTCATCTCAACAAGCAGAATTCTCGAATCCAGGGAGGAGAAAATGCGTAGCAAGAACCTCCGATATATCAACAAATAACAGATTGGTGTGCCATGAGGCAAGAGAAATCATCTGATCATACTTTTTACGTAACTGATTTCAAAAGAATAGTTCCACATTTTTTACTATCACCTCTCATTTTGGAAACCAAAACTAGTAGTCAAGAAGTTGTGATTTACAGTTAGTCCCATTAAAAAGTGTTGCTGTTTACTTGAACAGCATATTTTTTTGAGACTGTTGGTTTGGTACATGCAACATACTATAGATTACTTTCCGCTGTGCATTAACAATCAATTGCTTCACATTCAAGAAGTATATCGGATATATTGAGAATGAGTCCAAAATGTCATAAAAAGGTTCCAAGAATGACTTCTCTGTGTCTTTGATACAGAAGTGGGTGAAAAGGTAGGAACAAAAAAAAAATTCGATGATCATCTAGATCGAGGTTTTACTCTTGAGGTTATAAAAAATAAAGTAAGCATTCCAAAAAATCTTTATCTTAATCTGCGACAAAGACAACGTAGTTTAGCTCGAAAGGGAATACGTGTTGACCTTAATACTCTTGGATGGCAATTTAACATCTTGTTAAAGCGCAAATCTGGAGATTTGGGTCATTATGAAAACTAAACGCATCCAGAATAAGAAGAATTTATATAAAGTGCTTAACAAAGTCTGAATGCTGGTTTGAATCTGGTTATGACTCATGGATAGTACAAGAAGACAATGCCCGGAGATATCGTAGTCGTCTTTGTCAGGACAAGAAAAGAGAAAAAGGCATTATTACCCTGGAGTGGCCTCAACTTTGTAAAATAGGTATACGCACTCCAAATCAACTAAGTGCAAAAATGCGTAGACTTTTTTCTTTATTATTTAAATACTTATATTTTATTAATGCGTTTTTGTGGAACTAATTGTTACCTGTGTGGATTCGTTCCTCTGGAATTTTTTACCAAGTAAGGTCCATATGAACCTTCCTGAGATGATGCAAGAACTCAAAGAACGCCGATTTCGTAAAATTGGCAACTAAGTTAGAGGATATTCTATTTTAAAAAGGTACGTTTTAAGGAATATTTCTGAAAAGTTGTACTTGTTTTTCTGATTACAGATTCGTATTCAGCAGAAAAAAATATATGTTTTTACCAATTTGATCTACAACGTAGCTCTAAAAACAAATAGTCCTATATATTATTTATACAGGGTAATTCAGAAAAAATAAGCAGTCTCTGAATGGGGTGTGTATGTTCATATCAATTTTTTTCGACAAAAGTCTCCATGCCGAGATATTCGCCCTAAAATATAAGGTGTGATATGTAGTTTTCTCAAAATTACTTTTACTCCGCTTAATACAATGTAATAAAGTTTTGATTAAAGGTGTAATAACAGAACATCCTTAGAAAAATTTAAGAAATATGTTTATGACGTGTTAGGTAAGCCGAGGGTGTTGTGTTTTTCATCGATTTGAAAGCTGGTTTGATTTTTTAAATATAGCATCCATTCTTTAATTACTTATTCTTTTCTTAGAAAGAAAAGGTACTTTAATTTCGAAAAACTGACCGAGGTTAATGCATTTGAACTTTTCACTCTATCCACTTTAAATGTAGTTTCGTAGTAAAAAAAAAACCGTTATTTTACTGCCAGCAATTTAAATTAAGGTAAGTAATACAAACGTGTAGGTAATAATAAAGGTTTGATCGTACAAGGTAATATTGTTCTAGAATTAACATTTCATTGCTATCGAGTTTATTTTGAAACTAACGCTACGAAACTACAATCAAATTGATTGCAACGAAATATTCAAATGTACCTATCTCGAAAATAGTTCAATTTTTTGTGATCAAAGAAGAACATCCTTTTGTCTTAAAATAGAATAAGTAAGCAAAAAATGGATGTTACATTTAAAAAATCGGACCGACTATAAAAAATGACCAAGGGTACAGTACTCCCGGCTCACCTGACACGTAATAAAAAAATTGTTAAACCATTCTAAGGGTGTTAATTCATTATAACCTTGACTAAAATTTGATTACACTACACTACAATACCAATCGAAACGATTTGCCCACTCAACGTGAAAATCAGAGAAAATTTCATATCTCAGTAAAGAAAAATCGTACAGATATTTTGAAAATAGCGTTTTAAAGTTGTTTTCAAGTACTTTCAGGTAATTTACGCTGGAATCAATTTTTCAAGGTTTCAGCGGGCAATCAAAGCTTCTATAAATTCACATTTATTGGTATTTACTTTAGCCAAGGCTGCTTACATGAAAAATATTATAGGAAAATTCTACAAGAACATGTTTACAGATTTTTCAGAGATTCAAAACATTTTTTTTTCTAGGCTTAACATTAACTGAGGAATGGCGTTTTTGTGAAAAAATTGCCAAAAAGAACAAATGTACTACCAAAAGTGTTTAAAAACTTTTTTCTTTTTTTTTTTCCGTGGATACATGGTTTATAAGTTTTAATATAAAAGGTGTAGGAAAATCTGCTCGGCGACATTTGAAAGGCAATTACTAGAGCTTCCAAAACTCTGCTATATAATTGCAAAATATATTTTTTTGTACTAAAATTGAACGAGAAGTAATAAATGAGTTATTAGTAAAGATTGCCAGGTAATTTTTGAAATAAAAAAAATCTACAAAAATATTTTCCTATCATAAGCGATTTCAGTAAAATGTAGTTGTCAAACTTGCATTGTATTTATTTTTGTTTGATTGTATGACGTTCCTATTAAGTTCTATCTTTAATCGTTATAAAGTATATACTGGTTTCGTTAAATGCCAATATATAAAATATGTTTGCTTTTTTTTGATAAAAAATGCTATAACTTCTTTTAAAAAAAATAGTTGAAAAACAGGAATGGAAAGTTCTTGGATCAAGCACTGCAACTTACTCCTTTATGGTTTCTATAAAAATTGTCCCCTATTAAATAGTTGGAAAATCGATGAACTCCTTTTTTGTATATGCAATAAAAGAATTTTTAAAAAACTTTCACAATTACTGCTAAGCAGAAAGGAACTTTTATATCAAAAGTTATTAACCGTATATCCTCGGTTAGTTTAAAAAATATCGAATAATCAATAGTATTGTTTTGCAAAAAACGCCATATCTTGGTCACTTTGGAACCTAGAAAAAAACTTAAAAAACCATTTTGAAGCTCTTGCAGAAAGTATAACAGTATTGTTGCAGAATTTTCCAGCAATAATTTCCCTTCAAACAGCTTCAATTTGAGTATAAAAAAAGATATGATTTTTAGTTAAGTGTTGATTTCCCGTTAATACCTTGTAAAATTGAAAAATGCAATGCAACCCACTATCAATCTTTTTAAATTTGGGCCCCCCTCTCACAGGGAAAAAGCTGCAATAATGACACCGATGTAAAAATTCACTTGAAATACGTAAATAATATGTTTTGACTCTGCATAATTAGTAATTTTTTTTCAAAGTTTATGATTAAATGTTCACGCAAGAAATCAACCATTTTCTATGCACCAATTCTAATAATAATAATTAAGCATGTGGTTATTAACTGTCTGAACTAAAGAGTAACTTACTTTAAGCTAAATTTATTACTTAATTAACACTATAATACTATTAGTCTTATGTGGCTATTTGTTATCCATAGAATATTTAAAATAAAATCGCAATAAAAGTAAAATCTAACTACTGTGTTGAAATAATATAAAGGGGCTTTCAGAGGTTGTTTTCCAAATACTAGTTACTTGAAAGAGTTGAAATTATCATATAAAGAGAAAAGTTATACAAATCGTAAAATCGATATTAAAACCTTAAATTGTTCGTTATTTGTTAACTAAAAAATGGGACATGGTAAATAAATGTAACAGACAATTAATAATATTCAAAAAAAATTAAATTTATTATTTTAATTAATAGAAAAAACATATTAGCAAAACGCACAAATGAAACATTAATGAAAGGCCCATTATATCAAATGATATTCAGGGACCCTAACTGAGTCAGGCCCTAATTAGGGCGTTGCAGTTATTAAGAAACGATTTAGAGTAATATAATAGCAATCAAGGTCTTTAGATAATATTCGGCGATCGACGTGGATCAACGTCGTCTTGGTGGTTGGTGACGCGCAAATAAGGCGAGTAAAGAAAATAAAGTTTCGCGGGGGAGGTAAATATCTAACTTCCAGTTTGCTCGATGTTCAGTCTGCAATTGACATAGAGCTAAGATTCAGGATAGTTTATTTATCGCACTCTAAGTTTCCCCAAATCCTATGTCCTAATTAGGAACCCTGAATATCATGATGCTTAATAGTCCTCCTAATTCACTATCACGGTCTAGATTTAAAACTGATCTAAATTAAAAATAAAGGGCTTAAATTAACCAGTACAACAATAAATCAACTAAGTTTTGAATCTTCAAAATGGAAAAATTAAAAATCGATAGTTTTTTTACCAACCCGGGAAGAACAAGAAATTTCTACCAGGCATTTCCCTTCCTGATATCCAGGTTTTAACTTTAGATTTTAGTCCTTAATTTTTCATTTATAAAGGTTTATTTATTGACATATGTAATATAAATTATAACATCATAAGTAAACAAAACAACTTTTTCCAGTGAGTCTAGCAGTTTATTGTCAACTAGGACAAATTTTAAAGTTAGACCATGTTAGTAAATTTGGAATTTAAAGCGAGACATCTCAGCAAAAAAAAAGAAGGGTGACATATTCAGTATTACCAGAAGCTTTTATATAAACGCATATTAAATTATATTTAAAAAAAAAAGAATACCAAATTAAATAGTATTAAACATTTCTCTTTTTAATAATATTTTCATTCCTTTAAATCTAAAACTTACTCATTAGACATTTTCTTCCATCGGACGAATCAACTCTTCCTTCTTCACAAGCACATTTGTCATCTTTACATACGGAATGTTCGATGTTACAATCAGCATCAACTTTACAAAATTCTCCAATTTTTGTAACTACTGTTTCGACTTTATCTTCACAAAATCTCGTCCCGTTGCACTCGCAGAAACCATCCTGGCACAATCCATCTTGATAGCTCTCGCAATCAGAATTATCTCCACACGGTATAAGAGTACCTGAAAATAATTATAGACATTAAAGTTATTCTTTTCGCTATTTTAGTTGATTCTGACAAGAATCAGTTAAAGATTTCTCAAACAATACTACTTTATAACAAAGCAAAATTAATGAGTTTGTCCTGAAAAGTAGTGACATCTAATATTCATTCGCTAAGTTCCAGTCACCTTAGTAATTAAAACTTAGAAAAGATGCCAAATTTATTAATTCTTGAAACTTGGTTGTTTTGCATCCCACTCTCTCCCTCTATTCATTATTTCATGTCCATGTCCATTTCTGTCGCCAATGATTTTCCTAGGATTTTTTAATGGCATCAAACCAATATAGCATCGGACGTCCTGGGTTTCCCTTCTCTCTCCACGGTTTATATTCGGTTTTATCTCTTGTTCATCTTGTTCCGTCCATTCTCGCGATGTGACCAGCCCAACGTTACTTTGCTCTCACAATTATTTGCTTCCATCTTTGTGCGTTGTCTTATCTATTCGATTGATTTCCTGTCTATTAAGATATTAACTAGTATGGCTCTCTTCATGTAGTTTTGGATGATTTAAGCTTGTTAATGGTCTTCTTGGCGAGAGCTCATGTTTCAACACCATATATCAAAACCGGGATTACATATTGCTTCACTATCTTCACCTTCGTGTAGGTTTTAAATCTTTTGTTTCCATTTTGTAACATATCTCTTAATCTACCGAATACTGCTCAGGGCACTCTATTATCCAGCTTTAGTCCACCGTTTGTATTTCTTTATCTGTTCTTGTTTTTTGACTAAGATATATGTATTTTTCCACTTATTTTATTGGCGTTTCATTTCAACTTATTTTGCTGATTATATAGTTGGGTGGTGCTGTTCATTATTTTCCAGTTCTATTAAATCTTCCGTTATAAGTACTACATCGTTTGCATATCTGAGATTATTCAGTATTTATGTTTCTATACTAATTCCATGACTTCCCCATCGTAATTTCCTAAATATATCTTCCAATATCAATGCAAATAGCATCGGCGATATGGAATCTGCTTGTCTTGTGTCCCTTTCTAGTTTATTTTGTTCTTATTCTGTGCCGGTTGCTCTTTAACATGCATTTTTGAAAAGTTCTATATATCCCTAGTCGATTCTTCAGTTTCCCATTGCATTTACTATTACCTATATTTTAAGTTCTCAACCAACTGAAAAATCCTGGAAATCCTGAAAGATGGCGCTTCTTGTTTTAGGTTTCGTATTTTATCTGATATACATTGATTAAAGGATTTGCTTTTCTTATATTTAGGTGCGCTTGCCTACCCTGTACTGACGAAAAACCAGTAAGTTCGAAACCAGTCTGTAGATGAAGGTATACTGCCATGGGAGCTGCTTCAATCGTTTCCTGGTGTTTTCTTGCAATCTGAGAGAGTGTTTTGTCTTTAATCGTGTTAAAACAGAGTAAGCTAAGTTAAAACGTTATTATTATATTTTATAGGGTGGGAAAACTTTTTGGTGAATCGTATAGAGACCCGTTAGAGATCGTTAAGTTCCTAAAGACTTATACTAATATAACTAAAAAATTATTAGTTTGGCAAGGTAAATTGTGCAAGAAGTAAAACAAAAAAAAAGTAGCCCTTTTTCGTATATAAATAAATTAAGGAATGCATTCATTTCAAATGCTACATATTTTAAATTATTAGCCCTCGAAAACTATAAAAAACACATTTAAAAAAATACGTCGCTCTCTACAATTAACAAAAGCCAAGAAAGAAGTATTTTTCAAATAATCGCTGCATTGTTATTTATTAACGTTGAGCTGAAATCTAATTTTTCATAAGTGAAAATCTTAAACAAAAGAATAAAATTGTTTTTACAATAAATGTAAAATTTTTTAAATAAAAGTCAGCCAAAGTAGTGATGCTCGCCCAACGAAATACAACAATTTTTTCCGCACATTTCTATTTGAAATACGAAGAATTATTTCGTTGGATGGAAACTGCGGATTTCCTCACTCCTGTGAATTTGAAATGCAATTATGTAGTAACTATTGAACCCTCAGAATCCATGTCTTGTCAATTTTGTAACACCAATTACGTTTGAACGTTGCATTTATTTACTCTGTACATCAATAGAATGATTATAAAATTGAATTTTAACCTTGGAAATGAATTTCTAGTATGTTTTCAGACAGAGTAGCAAACTGTCTTTTAGTATTAGGTATACACAGGCGCGGATCCAGGGGAGCAAACCGCCCTTTCAAGAGCCTTGAATTCAGAAAAATAGAAATGATTCTGCCTCTTATACTAGGAATGTTTATGCTGCTGGCATCTCCCCTCCTGTCGACAACTTGTTTTTTTCTTGCGATCGCTCCCCCCCCCCAAGAGCTTCGAGTTAAGAAAAATAGACCTGATAGCGTCTTTTACACTAGAAATGGAAATGTTACAGGCATCTCCCCTCCCGTCTACAACTTGCTTTCACTTGCCTTACTGTACTTTTATGGTATCACTGACCCCCCTCCCCCCAAGAGAGAGGCTTGATCCGTCACTGGGTATACCACGTAAAGAATATAAGCAAAATTAATCAAGTAACAAGCATATAAATATTTTGAAAACTCACCTCTGCAGCATAAAATTATAAAAAAAAAACTTGACAACGTTTTTTATATAATAATATGGGTAAACTTTATCGTCCATCTTGTAAATGGATCTGATGTATATGCGATACACCCTGTAGCCGCAAAAAAAAAAAACGTAAATGACGCCAACATTTTTGCAGGAACGAATATAACATGTATTACAAAACCTGTTAAACAAAAAAAAATCGAAACAGGATTCCATTTAAAACTAAAAGAAGAGTCCATACGACACGCTTGTTCCCTTTAAGGGACGTAAAAGCAATTATTTTTCTACTTACATGTTGTGCATGCACTATAAATAGCTATTTATGAGAACGCAAAAAACATAGTACTACCTTAGGCCGATCGTTTATCATTTAGACGACGATCTTCGTGAAAAATCACGAGAGTTTAGACACGGGTTTCATGTAAAGCCTTGTTATTTTTTTTTGTAAATAGTTTAGGCCTATATCTGTCATCTTTACTCGACTGCGGCTTAACTAAAGTCAAGCTTTTTATGATCATTTACTTCTTTATACATGTTGCGACGGGACGGACTGAGAGTACGGTTGTGCATCGCCAATATCATTAATTAAAAGTAGAAACGCACGAAGTCTATTGCGTCCTGTTGTGGAAAATAATAATGGGCAAAACGCAAATTTATGAGAAACTCTTTAGAGTTATTGGCATTTCTTTTTATTTTAGGTAATCAGTGGGTACATAAAAAAAAAATGATAAACTCAGATTTTTTAATTTTATATTGCTCAAGAGTAACTCAAAACAAAGAACAATCTTAAAATTATAAAATATTATAATTATTCCAAATTATTAAAAAGCAAAAGATAAAATAAATATCTTTATATTGCCCTTGCCGTGTTTTTAAATAATCATGGAAGAAAACAGGGACAAAGTATCATAGAAGCTACACATTTTTGACTTTAATTTGATGCACAACAAAAATGCAGGACAACTTGCGGGGAAAGAGTAGTAGAACACTACCACTAGTATTGGTAAATCATTTCTTGTTTTTATGCAAAGGACCCCGCACCAACCAAATAGAAATTGGATCTCGGTCAAATTCGTTGAAACTTCAGTATATTGTAGGTCTAGATGTCCTGATCAAAAGTTTCTATGGGCACAAGGCCCAAAAGTTAATAGTTTTCGAGATATAGAGGGTTGAGTTGCGCCCGCACCAACCAAATGGAAATTGGATCCAGGTCAAATTCGTTGAAAATTCAGTATGTTGTAGGTCTAAATGTCCTAGTCAAAAGTTTCTATGGGCACAAAGTCCAAAAATTAATAGTTTTCGAGATATAGAGGGATGAGTTGAGCCTGCAACAACCACATGGAAATTGGATCCCGGTAAAATTCGTTGAAAATTCAATATGTCGTAGATCTAGATGTTCTGATCAAAAGTTCATATGGGCACAGAGTCCAAAAGTTAATAGTTTTTGAGATACAGAGGGATTAGTTGCACCCGAGCCACCATTTACATAGACAAGGCGTAAGGATCAATTTTCTCTATCTATCTCTTTTTTTCTCTCTCTCCCTATCTTGTGAACTTGTTTGGCTAACGTAAGCTAATGTAAATGTACAATACATATTCTATATATACATACATATATATATATATATATATATATATATATATATATATATATATATATATGTGTGTGTGTGTGTGTGTGTGTATGTGTGTGTGTGTATGCAGCGTCAAACATTGCAAACTATGTACCGAAATATTGAAATAGCGCAATCATAAAAAAATATTTCAGTCGATAGGTTTAGGATAATGAAGATCACCAATTGTAATCTTGACTATAACCTTTAGATCAAGGAGTCAAGGTCAAACATTATCAAGATGTCATTTTTTTATGGAAAAACTTTTTTTTAAGAAGTAAATTTAAAAAATTAAAACGTTTTTTTCTGAGATATTTTTCGATTTTTGTTATATTTGAACCTTATATGATCCTGAGGTCAATGGTCAAGGTGAGGCTTGTAGTTTGAATGATTTTGAACGCAAAAGTCCATTAAAATTGATGATCTCCTTCATTATCCTAAACCTATCGACTGCAGTATGATTACGCGATTTCAATATTTTGGTACATAGTTTGCAATGTGTTACGCTGCATACATACACACACACACACACACACACACACACACATATATATATATATATATATATATATATATATATATATATATATATATATATTAAAATATAAGTTACCAGGCGCCACGCGGTGCCTTTAAGGCCTTACCTTCGCACGACCATACCTTGATCAGAAGTAAACCTGGCACGTTGGACAAACAAACCGACTGATCTGAATGAGTTGTGAGAAACAAACTTACAATGGAACGTTCTCAAGTAGTAGTAAAAAACCATCCCAAAATTAACCCCCAAAAAAATTTTTTTTTCTATTTTATGATTTTAAATGTTAATTTTTTTCGCGCAAAACCATTTATATATTATTAAACTCACCAAAAAGATTCTATATATATATATATATATATATATATATATATATATATATATATATATATATATATAGTATTCTCATAAAGGGGCTTCTTTAATTTTTACAAAGAGATAGAAACTATATGTTTTTCAGTTTTTTTTTATATAATAAATGTCTGCATTCACTTAATACGGTTAAAAAATAATTAGTTTTTATGAAATCAGTTAACAAGTACTGGCTTTTCCACAATAAAATATATTATAGGGGTAACTACCCCTGTACTTGAACATATCAAAAAATGAACGAAATCGGATGTGAACACTTGAGAACTTTCCATTTTTAGTTGGTAGCTCGGCATTATGCTACTATCGATTTATAAAGTTTTTTTTCTCTCAGTTCAAAAGTAAATAACAAAAATCTTAGGAGTACTCAAAAAAATATATTTTATTAAAATATTATTGAGAAGTTGTCCCCAAAAATTTTGTTGGTTTGCAACAAGTTGAACTGAGATTATTTACATTAACTCCAAAAAAAAAATACCGCTTAAAATTAATTATTCAAAATAAAGCCACTGTAATTTTGGCTAAGGGCCCATTAGACCATTTACTATTACTTAACTAAATTAAGAACTGATTCAGTTCTAGAAAATTGGCACTAAAAGTGTTTCTATATCTTTTTCCCATAAGTGTTACTCAATAAAGGTATGATCATTCGACCATATCAACTGAAATTTAGAACAGAACAAACTATGCAATCAGATGTTATTTATATATTTTCCTTTTTTTTTTTTTATTTTTCCATGTTAAATTTATTTTCCTATGAAAGCCACGGTAATTGGTAAATTATCAATGTCACACTATCTAACTTGTGGCCCAAGATGAATGAAAATAAGAAATAAATAAATAATAGAATAATCATATTTCGTGGTTTTGGTAAGGTTTTTGTATATTTTTGCCAGTGCATTTCGCAGCCTTATCATCTCTCCACTTCGGCCTGCTGATACATATTTACTTATTATTATTATTAACTTTATTATAACCAAGAAATTAATGTATTAAAGGAATATAGAGAATTTATTATTTAAATTTCAGCATATTAAAGTGAATTTTTATTGTAAAAATAGCAATGATAGCTAGATATATGTGTATTTCTTAAATATTTTTTTTACCGAAAATAAAACAGAATCAATAAAATTTGTAATTATAGAAAAAAATTTATTACTAAACCAACAAGAAATCCAAAAATTTCTATTGTCATTATGACAGAATAAATTATAAAATTTTTGTAATAGCAAAAAAAAAGCATAGAAATCATTACGTTGCTGTGATAATCTTTACGTTATAAATAAAGTTTTTATAAAAAAATTAAACCTAGAGACCTAAAAATACATTAAAAAGCAAAAAACAATAATATATAATTTTATATAAACTTGAAATTCTTGAAGTCGACGCCAAATTATTACTAAATGAAACAAATAACTACTAACACGAGATACATACAAGATACAACATTAACATTGACGAATTATACTAAACCGGCTCATTCTTATGGGAGAATTGGCAGCGCTAAGTATTAAAACTCGGTCATTGATAAATCCGAAAATTTAAATCTTTTATACTTGTTTCTAACAAAAGTATATATAACACATTAAAATACTTATATAGATATCAGTTATTGACAATATTGTAAATTGTCTTTTATGAATGAGACGGCGTACCAGTTTGGCGTACCATTTAGGAGCGTCAAAATTATAGCACAGAATAGGAATTCTTGGTATATTTCTTCTATGCTTTTAATCTTTTCGTACGAATGAAATTTTCTTAGATATTAATTTGACGCCTACTTCAAAAATTTCAATTTCATATAAAAATATGATCACTTTTTAGTGCATTTTTAGAAGTTGATTCAATTTTTTATAAAAATTTTATATTTAGTGTGGAATTCGCTATGATATCTATAAATTATTTGAACCAAGTACTAAGCGGAATATGTAATGTACCGCGCAATGTTTCCAAGATGGCATAAAAGTGTCAAGTTTATTCATAGATGTAAACCATACTAAACTGATCAGCAAAAAATTCGTTGATTCTGAGAAATTTCCTAATATCTCTTTTGTATAAAATTGTACTAAACAAACATTTAGTCTGCCACAGTTATTTCGCGATTTTGAATTTTAAGAAGTTATTTTGGATTCGAAATCTAGGCTCCCAAAACCCCACAATACCGATATTTCAAAATCTGGACATGTAAATCTCTTAGTCCGAAATATTTTATTCTGCATATTGAGTTTAGAGAAGTTAATTTGGGATCCGTAATATACGTCCCAAGAACCCCCAATATCAGTTTTAGCGAATTCGAAAAAAAAATTAAAATTTGTACTCTCCCATATTATATTCGCCATATTGAATTGTAAAAAATTAACTTCAGATTCGTAACGAACGAACCTCAAAAACTCCCTAATAGCAATTTTCAACCCTCCATATTGGTTTTGCCATTCGAAAACTCCTCAGTACTAGTTTTGGACATAATCCGGAAATGTAAAATTTTTAGACCGCCACACTGTATCTGTCATATTGAATTTTATAAAAATAATTTTAAATGCGTTATTTACACCGTCGAAAATTTCCCCAGCACATATTTCGAAAAAAATCAAGATACGTAGAGTATTAAGTCCGCCATGTTGAATTTTTTTAATATAATTTCAAATTCATAATTTTCAACTTGTAAAACCACCCCATAGTAGTTTTGGACAAAATCGAGATTTGCAAAATTTTGAATTTTTCATAAATAATCCTAAGAACCCCCATTATCAATTCAGGACAAAATCGAGATAAGTAAAAATTTTAATCAGCCATATTGATTTTTGACCCCGAAAATTTCCGCTTATCAATTTTGGAGAAAATCGGACAAAATTAATTTTTTTGTCCGCTATACTATAAGCACCATCTTGGGTTTTACTGAACAAATTTTGGCCAAAATAATATGGGACCACCGCAGCGATTTCCTGAACGTAACACAAAAAATTTCATGATGCCGCGCTGTTCAGGAATCATCAAGGTACATACGTAAAAAAACAGTGGTCGAATTTAGAACCTACTTCTTTTAGAAGTCGGTTAAAAATCGGTCAATTTTTATTTAATACCAATTTTTAAAGAAGCTGAGGAGATAACGGTGAACATGTATCAATTTCAAGATAAGTAAATATCCTATCGACTTATGACACTAGATACAGGATATTTCAATAAAAAATGGAATAAAACGGAATTAAAAATATTTATATTTACGTAAGTGGAACTAAATTTTAGACTACTGTGAGACAAAATGATTCCTGTTATGACTTTCTCCAAAATGTTACAAAAAAGTAATGAACTATGGTGGGACTATTAAAATTTTAGAAAAATAACTGATTTCGATCAAAAAATGTTTAAAGTAATTTGGCAACATCGCATTTTAAAGTCATCAAATTTTAGGGTTGAAGAAATGGTTCAAGGAGACTCCAATTTCGATAAAAAAAATATAGATCACTAAAAAAAATAAAATTATGTACCACGCTTTTTGATACACCTTGTATAAACTAAATTATTTTTAGAATGTACTCATTTTAACTCTGTTAACATTTTTCCTGTAAAATTTTTCATGTATTTAATGATTTAGTTGCAATCGAATACCAGAGTATTAAAAGGACACATTCCTCTAAGCCGTTTGCACACGAAGCATGTAATTGTGCCAGGTCAGTATTGTTTCTGTGTGCACGATAATATTAGGACAACGCAGCTGTCTCAAGCTAGCAACGTTGCCAATGTACCTCGTTAAACTTACGAAAATTAATATGAATATAAATCGGTTTTATTTATTTTTTTAATTAACTTGCCGACTTACATTATTAACAACACTCTCGCTTTTTTTTGTTTTTGAATGAAAAAAGGAGAATTGAAAATATTAATTGCGCAATTTCTACCAATCTCTCTGTATACAAAATCTGTTCTATATGTGTAAAGTCAGATTGGTATCTGTTCTTTTTCACTGTGCACTGGTAAACAAGGATAGAAAAACAACGGAGTTACATTGCGGTCTAATGATCTGAAGAAAGTTTTTCGGCCTTTAAGCATAAAATCGTTTAGATTTCATAATGTACCTATTTTATAATTAGTATAATAATAATATTATGCAATAATAATGCCATAAATTATAATCCAAAATTTAGTAAAAAAACGGTAGTAGCTTTCATTGAAAAACTGTACATCTATCGTTAAAACGGTAGGGTTGGCAACACTGCAAGCCAGTAATCGAGACAGGACAAAAGGTAGAATGCCAGCCTAACTTTTCAAGACAGTAACGTTCTTTTTTATTGCACTGGTAAATAAGGATAGAATAACAACGTGTGCAGCGTAGTGAACTGAAGAAAATTCGTGCGCCTTTAAGCATGAAATCGTTTAGATTCCTGTTTTTTAATTAATATAATGATAATATTATGCTTCTTGTAATTATTTTAAATAAATATGTAATAAATTATAACCCAAATGGTGAGGAAAAAAAAAGATAGATCACTTATGAAAATGGGTTGAACGGTAGCTCTTATTGAAAAACGGTAAATCTACCGTTAAAATGATAGGGTTGGCAACACTGCTGGCCTATCCCACTGGACTGACTTAGGCTTGATTCTCACTATAGTGCCGCTCTCGATACGATCTCGATACGCTCTTAACCCGGTAAAATATTCCTACAGGGGAAATAATAAACCTATTCAGACTATCGGTTTCGCGGAGATTTCGATATCGTAAACTCTTTTTCATGTAAAAAAAATTTATCGAACCGAAATCGTATCGAGAGCGGCACTATAGTGAGAAACAGGCCTTACTGTTCGTGTGCTACCGGCAATACTAGTATGATTAAGTAAAAGGTAGTAACATCATTTACTAAATTTTAGTAATTTTGATGCTGATAGATTTTACAGATGATTTTCTACATATCAATTATAAAATTAATCATTAAAAATGTTATTTCAATTTTGTATGGGTCAAATATTTCACATTTTCTGAACACAGAGCAAAAAGGCAGTAGTTTTCAAACTGCCCTACTTTAGCCACTGAAAAATAGTATTGCTTTTCTACTCGTTATGATCTGTAATGTAATCTAAGTAGTGGTATTTTTATCTCTTTCTTCTTTTGAGTCGTTAATTTTTAAGATTGTATGGTTCGATGCTGATTAGACATCACTAGATATTACTTATTATTGTCATTTTGATATTAATAAGTTATATTAAAATAAAATAAAATTTCTATTCTGCATTATTGCATTTTATCTCTGTCAAAATAAAACATATGAATACAAAAACAGTGAAAAAAGCAGTAAATCTATTTTAAAGAGTATAAAGGCTGTAAATCACATATTACTTTTTATAGATTTAGAAACCTGAAATACACTAAGTCAATTATTTTAGGCATTTTGCTCAATTATATTCTAAAATCACACTTAAATGACCATTATTGAAGTCACGTAACCTTCTATTAGTGGCTTGATAATTATTATGAAAAAATAATATTATTAATTCAGTTTGGAAATATCAAAAAGTAAGAGTCCCGTTTTTTCTGGTTTTATTTTTTACACTTTAATGCATTTTACCTAAGCTCGGTAGTATACCTATTTTTGTCTAGAGAAGAAAGTAAAAAAAATTTCTTGCTATATTTTAGGTTTATTTTTTCCTTTTTTAAAACGATAGAAATTTCAATTTTCTACAAGAAAGTGCTTTTGCAATTTTTGCGAATTTCGTTCAGTTTTTGGGCCATATTAAAAAAAAAACTAAAAATCGCCCTTTTTACCCTGTTATCAAAAATTCACAGGAAAGTTATAGAATTAATGAAAGAGTTAGCTTTATAGCCAGATACATTCATTTTATTTTTTTTTATAAATTAAATATACTTACGGGAACTTTCATTCAGATTTGGCGAGAGCAAGAGCTCATCGGCTCGTGTACCATGACAAGTTAAAATGACAAACAAAACAGACACCAATATGCCCTTCATAATGATAAAACTAATAAAATTTATAGTTTGTTCTGAAGCAATAAAACTATTAAAATTTCCACAAAACAAGAATGTACAAGGGACGACGACAACTTTAAGAGTAGTTAAATTCACCAAATGCGAAATTGAATTCCTTGTTCGATTTTTTTTGATAGTTTTTATTGCTTTATTAAAAAAAAAAAGTTGGAAGCAAACTGTGCTTATCACTAAAGGTATGAGGTTTTTGCAATTTTCATATATCAATATTTGGACTATTAACGCCTCTAGAGGTGCAATTTTATAGCAACGAAGCTGAAAAATATTTTTCATGTAGAGGTATACAGGATATCCGGTAAGAATACGTATGTCACCCTTTCGGCAATGTAAAGAAGACGTCAAAATAACCCTAGTGTTTCATAAAAATTTTTTTCTAAGGTAGCCCATAACGGAGATATAGGGCCTAATAAGGGCTTTCCTTTTAGACCGCAGCTGCTTGAGCACACTTGTACATTTTAATGGAATTTTGACATGTTGTATAGCAGACAAAGACTCACGAATCCAGGCCATAAACAACCTTTAATAATACTAAAGAAGTTAGGAACTCACTTACCATCAAACTCTTAGACCCCAAATTTTGTATGAGTCTTCTCAGTTATTCTATTTATTTACAATGCCCTGCATAACCAAAGTCTCTATTATTGATCAGGACAGAGAACAGTGTCATTTAAATCCTAGATATTACATAGATAATGCAGATAGTACAATAAATATAACATAGTCTATAAATCGACCACAAATAATTATAACAAATCGATTTGATAACAGAGTCATTACAGTGAAATACAATAAATTTGTCTTGCAAGCAATCATAAAGGGAAGACATAGAGCAGCTGTTAGTGTAGAGCAAATTAAATGTAATAAATTAATCCCACAATGTTAAACTTGCAAATCATTTGGTTATACTAGAAGTTACTGTAATAAACCACCTAAATGTGTTAAATATGCTGGACCCCAACTTACGGCTGAATGTCATAAACCAAAAAATGCACAACTAAAATATTGCCACTGTTGAAAAAGTCATCATTCTAATTATCGAGGAGAGGAAGTGATTAAAAAACTCCAAAATTTGAGCAACAAATAAAACAAACCCAAACTGAAGATAAAAACAAATGAACCAGTATGAGAAGCCATTCAGAATAAGACACACAATCCCTCAAAATTCTATAAAAACTTCCAGTCAAGTTGCTGCAGACGATTCTGCTGAAACTAAATAGCCTACAACTACTAATGACATGTTGGCACAAATAATGCAAATGCTGAAAGACTAAGACTTGTGGCTCAATAAAATTGAGAGCAGCATTAAACTCTCTAATAACTACTAATGGCTTCTTTACGTATAATGGAGTGGAATGCAAACGGTTTACTGTAGCACCAACATAAACTGCAAATAATTCTCTGCACAGAAAATATTGACATATTTCACTAAAGAAACTTTCGTTAGATTCAAAAACTACTCCATCTACCACTTAACCCATCTTGCCAATACGGCCTGCGGAAGAAGTACTGTTATTATTAAAATAATATAAAGAAGAAAAAGATGTGAAGTTATAATTCTAACAACTGAAAGGACTAAATAACATTCTTTAACAAACTAAATAGTCACTTCATAATTGAAGGTGACTTCAATGCTAAGCGTATACATTGTGGATTAAGGCTTATTATTCCTAAGGATCGTGAATTATATAAGGTTGCTGTTCTTATGGATGCAAATTTGTATCTACAGGCAAACCAACTTATTGGCTCATTAATACGAATAAAACTCTAGATTTAATTGATTTTTTATAGCAGTTTATAAGATTTGATATGAATTAAAATCATTCTCCAATTTATTTAACTATCAGTGACAAAATAATTACCAAAGATCATTAACCACAGGGATTGGGATTATTTCAGTCACTTACTGAAAAATGACATCAACTTTTCAGTAACTTTTAAAACTTCTAATCAACTGCAAGAAGAAGTGTAGACCTTTACTACTGCATTCAGGGAGCTGCTAGAGACAGCACGCTTGTTATTAAAAGAAAGATAAAAGACCTTATTACCCAAAAGAAATTAGGCACCTAACATCTGAAAAAATGAAACTTAAAAGAAAATGGCATCAAACCAGAAGCCCAAATGATAAAACTCTACTCAGCAGAACTACACAACAGTTATTACAAGAAATCGAAAATATTAAACAGTCATCAATCAACAAGTTTATCTCTGACCTTACAGCAGATAACAATAATGAATACTCATTTTAGGAAGCTACTAAATATCTTAAACTACCAATAGCTCTAGTACCTCCCATCAAAAAACCTGATGGGCTTGTAATAATACAGAAAAAGCAAATCTATTTGCAGAACATCTCGAAGTAAGATTTCTTCGTAATAATGGACCAGACATCCTGCTAAATCCGAGCCAAAATAGTTATCGTGATAACATACAACCTGTCACCCCCAGGAAAGTCACTATCGAAATTGACAATAATGTTAATCCAAAAAAGATTCCTGGATATGATTTATTATCAGGTGAAAACCTAAAAAAACTTCAAAGAAAAGCTCTGGTTAAACTAACTACTCTAATCAATGTTTGTGTTCGGCTAAAATATGTACCAGATGCATGGAAAATGGTTGAAGTTATCATGCTACCAAGATCTGAAAAGAGCCTGAGCGAAATGAAATTATATCGATCCATTTCATCACTGCCAATTATGTAAATGTTTGAAAACTTGATTTTGAAGCGCCTCAAACCTATGTTCGACCAACGAAACCTGATACCATCTCATCAATTTGGCTGCAGAAATAATCATTCAACCATTAACCAAGTGCATCGTATTACTGATATTATTAAAAAACCATTAGAAAACAAAGGTATCTGCTCTGACATCTTTCTTGATGTCGCAGAGGCTTTTGACCGAGTATGACATGAAAACCTTCTCTATAAATTAAAATCACTCTTACCTGCTAATTACAACCAACTTCTAAAATCTTACCTGCTTAACCAGCCTTTTCGTATAAAAGATGGAAACTCGAATTCGAAACTGAAGATGATTAGGTCTGAGGTATTACAAGGGAGCCAATCTTATATCTGATTTACATTAATGTTATTTCAACAACATTGCACCGCACAACGACCACTTCCGCTGACGTTACGGCAATCATGACAGTGGGAGAGTCCATAGAAAACTCAACAAGAAAACTGAAACCTGCTCTCAACAAAATGGCCATCTGGACAAAGAAATGGCGCATTACCATATGCCAACACAGCAAAATATATTCGATGCCAAGCTTCGGTGAGCATATTGAAAAGAAACTTGATTAATTCAACATCAAGTTCAGAAAAATGTATTGGTTGCTCGACCGTAATTCTGAGCTATCAATTCACAACAAGCTTATTCTATATATAACAAGTACTACCTCTTGTATGGAATTATGGTATCCTGCTGTGGGACTGCGCCAATGGATCCAACATCCAGGTAATCCAATGTTTTCAGAATTAAGTGTTAAAGTATATAGTGAATGCGTAAAAGATCACATTAGTTTGAAGAATACATTCAGAATTAGATTGCTGATAACACAGGCTTACAAGGTTCTGTTGTTGAGCAGCTGGATGTCATAAAGTCAAGATTTAATGCTACTCTTACCCTTCAAAATAAACAATTAAGCCGTTACATTTATCCTGAAAATTTCTACCTGGGAGTTTTTAGGGGAAGTCAGAATTGCACATTCAAAATGACGCATCAAAATTAACAAAGAATAACATTGGTATCTAAAAAATTTCACTTGGGAATTGCTGGAGTTGCTGATTACGAATTTTACATCAGAAAATAGAAATTCTTATTTTCAAGAAGGTGAATTCAAAATGGCCGATCGAAATTTGCCAAAAATTATACTGGTTTTAAAAAAACTACTAGCCTGTACTTAAAATGGCCATAACTTTGCAAAACAAGTAGGTGATCGCTTTATAGCGCTTATATCTATTAACACATTCTTCGGAAAATTAATTTTAAAATATAAAGTCAATAAAAGCTAAGAACACTATGTGGAAAGCAGAACAAGCGATTGCAGTTGTAAATTCACCAGATCATAAAATTATATTTTACATTATTTTACATTCTACCAGAAATCGAAATATTCCAAAACTAACCAATGTGTAAAATACCCTGTAACAAATGCAAATGTTTAACAGAAATGGTCTTTACTTAACTTTAGTTTTCTTTGATAATAAATCTGAATAAATTAACAATGCGTGAAAATGTGACTTTTTTCTTAAATACAATTATCTCAAAAACTATAAACATAAGTTCTATGAAACCTTGAGTAAAAAAGTTTCCAAATTATAAGTTAAATTTAAAAATTGATTCATATGCAAGGTGTTCTATTTAAAAAATATATATAAGGAACATCCTGTATAGTTCCAAATATTTTTAAAATGGGCGGAAAAATTGACCATATAATGCAGTAAATATAGTTTCTTGGTAAATTTTACTTAAAAGGCATAAACTTACTTCATCCAATCGTTGACTCTCCCTATACAATAAAGTATCCGAATCATAGGTAATAAGGAAAATACGATTTAGTATTTTTAGCCTAGTTTAAAGTCAGCCGAGCCGAGACTCTTAAAACACCTGTAAAATTGCCCCATATTTATTTAAAGCTCTCAACTTCCTACAGGGAAAATTCGACTAAAACGCTAATATAAAACTAAGTGCAGTAAAAGTTCAACAACCAACTCAGTTTAGAACGTTTTTATTGCAGAAACAGAGCCAGTAGTTCTATAATTATAAATGTTTAGAAACAAAAAATAAACAATTATGTTGTAGCCGCAAATGTTAATTATTGGAATCATTAGAGCAGCTTAGATGCATGAATTATCACCCATTTAACTTTAAGTGCATATTTGTTACATTCAATTTTAAAAATGTGTTTAGTGATATATGTGTGTATCTTGTAAATTTATTTATTTTAAAATATACAGCGGTTTCTTTTGATATTTTTTGAATAACTAAAATTATCAGAATATTTATATGCTATGGCGTCACCAGGGGGCAGGTAGTCCGTTCCTATCTTATACGGTTACCAACAGTACATATCAAAAATTTCGTATATACAAAAATTGTAGACAAACACTAAAAAGTTTAAAACCATATAATTTGCAATCAGTATGTAAGCTAGAATACCAGTACCAGTCCCTCTGTTTTTTAACCGACTTCTAAAAGAATGAGGTTCTCAATTCAATTATGTATGTACACCGATTACTCCGGAACGGCTGCACCGACTTGAATGAAATTTTTTACGTTATATTCAGGAAGTTGCTGCGGTGGTCTCATATTTTTTTAGATGAAATTGGTGCAGTAAAATCCAAGGAGCCGCACATGACGAATTTAGAATAATTTTTGAAAAATTCAATATGGCAGATCCAATATGGCGGACAAAAAATCAATTTTGTCCGATTGTCTCCAAAATTTCTACGCGAGAGTTTTCGGTGTCACACATGACAAATCTAAAATTATGTTTAAAAAATTCAATATGGCGTATCCAATATGGTGGATAAAAAATTAATTTTGTCCGATTTTTTTCAAAATTGATATGATCGCACATTTCGAATTTGATATTATTTTAAAAAAAATTAAATCTGGCTGATCTAAGATGGAGAATTTAAGATTTTACATCTCTCGATTTTGTCTAAAGTCAATATTGAAATTGAATTGAGTTTATATATTTTTTGAAAAACTCAATCTGGCGGATTCAATATGGTGTCCTAAAAATTTTACATTTTTCGACTTTCTGCAAAACTGATATAGAAGGTTCTTGAGGGTGTAAATTGTGGATTTAATAGTATTTTTTCTGGATTCAATATGACGAACGCAATAGAGCTGACTAAAAATTTTACATTTTTCGATTTTGTTTAAATGTGGAACTGAATCGTTTTTGAGGATTTAAATAGCGAATATACAATTATATTAAGGAAATCTAATATGTCAGATGCAATATGACCGATTAGAAATTTTTAAATTTCTGGATTTCATCTAAAATTGATAGTAGGGGGCTTTGAAGGGTTTAGATTTAGATTAAATTAAGACGTTAAAATTATTTTTTTGAAATTCAATGTGGCGGATCCAATATAGTGGGTTGAAAATTTTACCTTATTCGCATTTTTTCAGATTTGGTATTAGGGAGTTGGGGGGTGGTGTATTACGAATATGAAGTTAATTTTTTACAACTATTAGGTTGATAAGATACAAATATGAGGGACTAAAAATTTTACATTTTCCGGTTTTATCTAAAATTGATATTGCAGGGTTCTTGAGGCGTATACAAACTCAATATGCAATATAAAATATATCGGGATAAGAAATTTACGTCTCAAATTGTTTAAATATCGATAATGGAAGGTTTTGGGGCCTATATTACCAATCTAAAATTAATTTGAATGCAGTAAATATAGTTTCCTGGTAAATTTAAGTGTAAGATAGGTAAGATAGTGGATTTACTATGACAGACTAAATATTTGTTTGACACAATTTCATTGGTATTTGGAGAACTCTAAGAATCAAAGAATTTTTAGTGGTTCATTTTAGGGTGATTTACAATTATGGATAAAATGGGTACTTTTTTGCCACCTTGTAATCATTGCGAGGTACACTAATCTCGACTAGAACTTAGTTCAAATAATTTATGAATATCATAATGAATTCAAAACTAAAAATCGAAAAATAAAATTTTTATAAAAAAATTGAACCGACTTCTAAAAGTGCGTTAAAACGTGAAAAATAACTAGAAATTTTTATATGAAATTGAAATTTTTGAAGTCGGCGCCAAATAATTTCTAAATGAAATAAATAACTACTAATATATACAAATTATGATAACAAAGCAATTACAAATAAAGTATTTTTAATCTGTTTGTGCGAATCACATTTTGACAGGTATTGGTTTGGCGCCGACTTCAAAAATTTCAATTTCATATAAAAATTTATAGTTATTTTTCACTTTTTAGCACACTTTTAGAAGTCGGTTCAATTTTTTTATAAAAATTTTATTAACTTGTATGTGCCTGACCTGCCTGAAACACGTTCGGGAAAGTTTAATTATGCCGACATGGTCTTAAGATTTAGTCATCAAAACCTGTCTGTGACGGAGAACGCCTTGAGTAAAGATTTGATGATCTTGAGTAACTACTTTATGAAATGGGGACTCAAGCCTAATGTCTCTAAATCCGAAGCATCGTGCTCTCACTTGATAACGGAATGCCCAATGTTAAGCACAATAATTTCTACAAATATATTAGCGTCACTCTGGACAGAACATTAGCCATCAGATAACATCTTATCAAAGTAACTGCAAAACTAGGAATAATATTATTTCCAAATTATGCAGTAACTCTTGGGGAGCTATGGTCAACACATTGCGCTGCTCTGTCATTGTCATATTCGGCGGCAGTATTGCTCCCCTGCTGGAATAAATGGAGTCACACCGAGATTCAACGTAAATGAGGTATTGGGGCAGCACACCTCGGTATTTCAAACATAAATACATGCTATTGATACCTGTTAATGCGAAAAACTGAGAGGAATTATGGGAGTATGACAGTTTTCATTTTCTCTGACAGTCAGGCAGCGCCGAAAGTGCTGGCAGATCATCAAATGACATCAAAACAGGTCTGGGATTGTCTTCAAAATCTTATCGCTTCGGCAAAACAGGCTTACCCTTGTGTGGGTACCAGAACACAAGGACATCTTAGGCAGAATAAGCATATTAACTTACATCTACTTTCACTTCTTAAAATAAAATAAAACAAATGTTGAAAACATTTTTCACTTAGTAAAATAAATATTTGGGTTCTTAAGGTGAGCTAAAAATACTTCAGAATACACTTCTATAAATCTCTTTATATCGATTACAAGTCATTAATTACAAAGTGTTATAGGCCTTACTAATTCAAAAGAATCCTTAGTAGGTTACTCAAAATGCATAAAACTTTTATTAATTGGTTCGCCTAAGGCCGTCGACATATACCGTTTAATTCTCGTTTAGATGAAAATATATTGCATAGACATAACATAAAAATAGTTTTCCGCTTTACAAGTTATTCTTCTGTTAATTATTGTAGACCAAATTTACATCATATTACTATAACTTATACCAAGTGTAATTTCCATTAATAAGTAAAATCTAGGTTGTGCGCGTATGTGAAGTTAGTTGTAAAGATACTATTTAAAATGTGACAATAAGCAAAGCAAATAATGTATTTTTATTTCATATCGATAATCTACTGCCTTTAAAATAACATCTTGCTATTGACCATATCGGTTAAAAGAAACAAAAATGTGGTTGTCGGACTTGTCTTTATTTTTATTTATTTTTACGACGTTTCGATTAGGTTGTATCTCTAATCGTTATCAAGTATAAACTGAATGTTTTGTCTTAAGACTACGAGCTTATATAGGGACTGTATCCACTGAAACGCAAAAGTTAGCTTCACTGTACACACCTCAATGATTTGATGTAACAAAGTAGTGCTTGCCAAAGATTAGGTATCTCAACACTCGGTTTACTGAAGATTCCATTATTGTTTTTAATGTAAACTGCTTCTATAAATTTTCTTTTTTTTTCATGTTGGGTTCCATATATATTGCCGCAGCCTCAGACCATTTTATATGGTGTTGTTTATCCCAGGCGTGTTCTACAATACCTGATCTCGACGTTTCCCCTTTTTGTGTATGAGTTTTATGTTCCTTAATTCTAACCTCTAGTGGTCGTTTGGTTTCTCCAATATACATTTCACCACACTTACATGGAACTTTGTAAACACATTCTTTCTTTTCGGTACTTTTTGGTTTTGTTTTTTGTTAAATGAGCTCTAAGTGTATTTCCTGATTTAAAGACTGTTTTTATATTATAACTACTGGTAATTCGTCTTATTTTCTCCGAAGTTCCCTTAATGTACGGGATTGTGAAGAAGGAATGTGTTTCTTGCTGTCCAGTGTTCGTTGTTCTAAAATTATTTATAACATCGTCAATTAGTTTCAAAGGATAACCATTCTATTGTAAGACGATTTTAATATTTGCTACCTCTTTTTCCAATGAATCGGCATTATTGCATATAGATATAGAGGTTGCGTATAATTCCCCGTTTTGTTACAACAGAATGATTAGAACTATAATTGTCCAGTATGTGTTGGCTTTCTGTATACTTGGATAAACAACAGCATATAAAATGGTCTGAGGCTACGGCAATATATATGGAACCCAACATGAAAAAAAAAATAAAATTTTTAGAAGCAGCTTACATTAAAAACAATAATGGAATCTTCAGTAAACCGAGTGTTGAGATACCTAATCTTTGGCAACTACTACTTTGTAACATCAAATCATTGAGGTGTGTACAATGAAGCAAAATTTTGCGCTTTAGTGGACACAGTCCCTATATAAGCTCGTAGTCTTAAGACAAAACATTCAGTTTATTTTTGATAACAATTAGAGATACAACCTAATCGAAACGTCGTAAAAATAAATAAAATTAAAGACAATGCAAGTCGGACAACCACATTTTAGTCAATCCTCAACATTCTCTACAATCTTCAAATAAAAGAAACAAGTTATGAAAGAAAGAAACTTAAATTTCTGGGTAAAATGTCTTCTAGTAACCAGTTGGGAAAACAATTTTACCTATGAATAAGACGATTCATTACAATTAGTCTTAATGCCAAAGATCAACTTTCTCCGTTTAGAAATAATAAAGGCAAGCTATAATGAAATCACTTGCTACTTTTATTTTACCATCTAGAATCACCGCCCTAAAATTTTTAATCCTGTTTCCGGATACCTTGTGTATATATTTGGAAAAATCTCAAATAAATACTCCAATAAAGTTTCACGTCAAAATTTGGAGTAGTTTTCCATATATTATTTTCATTGAAAAAAACACGAAATGGAGTTTTTAACATTTTTTTAATAGTCTAGATCAAATGCTAAGATGTTTTACATCGATACAAATACCTCCCCGAATTAACTTTTTCAAATTTCCGAGAGATCAAGCCATGAACATTGAACTGCTTGTCAATTCTATGTAAATTCCGTTCTCCCAAGCACTTCAATGTTCATCATTTTATTTCTGAAATACACCAAAAAAATCTATTTTGAACAGTGCCTATATCAATGTAAAACGACCCTGGATCTAGACAATTATATATATATATATATATATATATATATATATATATATATATATATATATATATATATATGAATAGTTTGGTTATTCCGGGTTTCAATCCGTTCGTTCAAAAAATCGTTTTCACGACGTTTCGCCAAAATCTCATTTGGCATTTTCAAGTGTGGTTCGTCTCGTTATTCAGTTCTCAGCGAATAACGAGACGAACCGCACTTGAAAATGCCAAATGAGATTTTGGCGAAACGTCGTGAAAACGATTTTTTGAACGAACGGATTGAAACCCGGAATAACCAAACTATTCATTCTACCATCCGTGAAAATCTACGATATAACATATATATATATATATATATATATATATATATATATATATATATATATATATATATATATATGTTTATGTGGCTTTCTTGGATTCCCCCGTGTGAGATGCAATATCAGTGGATATATCCACATTATGCCGTTGTAGTGCTGAAATCACATTCAGCAAACGTACAACTATATGCAGCTCCGTAAATGAATGAAGTAAAATGCGAAACAGTAAATGCAAACTTCTCTCCATCAAATTCTTTCTGTGTTAGAGGTTGCACAGTTAGAATAAATTGTTACAAAAAGCAATTTATCCCATTCCATCACCATCGAGATGATGGCCTACCTGTACCACCATACCGAGAAGAAAGTCAAAACTTACCATATATACTGCTATTGCATCTCACACGAGGGAATCCGTGAAAGCCACATAAACATATATACGCCATCCGGCGGGAGGTCGGCGAAGCCGCGTTCAGTATTTGCATGCTTTCTTCCGATCAGTCCTTTGTACAGCAAGGTGCATGTCGGTACCCTGATAAGTCTAGTAGAGACGAAACATGTACCTCTGCCGTATCACTGTGGCGAAGAGGGTAAGTTTTGACTTTCTTTTCGGTATGGTGGTACAGGTAGGCCATCATCTCGATGGTGGTGGAATGGGACAAATTGCTTTTTGTAACAATTTATTCTAACTGTGCAACCTCTAACACAGAAAGGATATGATGGAGAGAAGTTTGCATTTACTGTTTCGCATTTTACTTCATATATATATATATATATATATATATATATATATATATATATATATATATATATATATATATATATATGAAGTAAAATGCGAACAGTGATTGCAAAATTCGCTCCATCATATCCTTTCCGTGTTAGAGGTTGCACAGTTTGGATGAATTGTTACAAAACACAATTCACCCTATTACACCACCATCGAGATGGTGGCCTACCTGTACCACCACACCGAGAAGAAAGTAAAAACTTACCTCCTCTGTTACAGTGATACGGCAGAGGTACATGTTTCGTCTCTTACTAGACTCATCAGGGTACCGACATGCACCTGTCTGTGCAAAGGACAGATCGGAAGGAAGCATGCAACACTGAACGCGGCTTCGCCGACCTCCCGCCGGATGGCGTATATACGGAGGAATCCGTGAAAGCCGCATAAACGTATATATATATATATATATATATATATATATATATATATATATATATATATATATATATATATATATATATATATATATATATATATATTAAAAATAATAAACAATTTCACGGTCTATATATTTGGAAAGGTTATTTTATTCTCCTTATGACGGTTAAGAAAGGGGACAGACAGTATATTCTCTGCGAATTCCACTCTGGTTCTCTCTCCTTACTAGTTTCGACTACCTAATGGTCTCATCAGTGAAGCTGTAATAAACCGAGAGCAAACAACTCTTTACTTAAAATCTCCACATCGCAAAATATCGACAAGATATTACCCGCAAAACTTGATGCCGGACTGTTATCTTAAACAGTACAAACCAACATCTGAATATATCCCGGAGTGGTAGGAAATTATTAAAAATAATAAACAATTTCACGGTCTATATATTTGGAAAAGTTATTTTATTCTCCTTACGATCGTTAAGAAAGGGAACAGACAGTGTAATCTCTACGAATTCCACTCTGATTCTCACTCCGTACTAGTTTTGACCACCTAATGGTATCATCAGTGCATTTTGCCTTCGTTTCGTTACAGCTTCACGAATATCCGTATCGATAGGAACATTTCTTTCATCTGACAAACTCGGAATATATTCATAAATTATAGTGTTTTTTTTTCTTTATTTGTATACTTCTTTAAGTGAATACTACATACATCCCTACTACTAACTGTATTTTTTTATTTCAACATCTGCATCAAAAGCTACGCTTGCCGGAAATCGTTTTTTCTCTTCCCCTGTTTTGCTTTTAAAAGGATATTTTATAAATCCATTTTACGTGACATTTCAGCTTTGACAGCCCCAACTGCTCTTGATTGGTATTTAATTAATCCCCAAACATAATATTTATATATTTAAATGCTATGTAGACATCAAACAAAAAGATCCGAAAAGGCACTCCTTTTGATCAAAATTGGTATAATTATTTTTCCCGATGTTCTGCTGATTGTTTCTTATAATATATCATTTTGGGCAATTAAGAAAGATTGATATTTGGGAATTAATTTATTCACCGTTATCTATCTAAAATATGTTTTCAAATGTGCAGATGTCTTTTGGAAAGCGTTTTGTTATTTCGGCCAATAGAATATTAAAAAGAAGTTGAAGATAGAAATTTAAATATCTTTACATAACTCAGGTAATATCAGGCGCGGATCCAGGGGGGGGGGCGGTGGGGGCGATCGCCCCCCCCAAGAGCCTTGAGTTTAGGAAAATGGACCCGATTTTTCCTCTTATACTACAGTTTATTTGAGAACTAGAGAGAGTAATAAATCATTTTTTCTCTTCGGAAACTACCTGTGTTCTTTAGTCCGGTGTCTTTAGCAAAATCAGTTAGACATATATATTTTTTATAAGAATGGGTTAGAAATTTTATACCCAAAAATACCGGTCTATAATAATGGACTAAAACGTAGCCTTATTCTCTCAAAAAATTCGAAATTATTTAAATACTTTCAAAATATCCATTATCAAAAATACAAAAAGTTAAACATATATGAAAAAATAAATTCGTCCATATAATACTAAAATATTTTTGGGGCTATCGGTCATTTTATTATTAATTAAAAATATTTTTAGGGTGTTTCAGTTTATTTATTTCTTAACCATGTGCAGAATTACAAGTAAGCACTAAAAAGGGATTCATATGTAATTACTTTTTATATATTGTAATTAAAATTAGACCTACTTATTTTTATTTCTATTGTACTGATATTTTAATTTAATTTACTTTATTATATGGAAATACGATAGCCCCAAAAAAAATAAGATAAACATGTTAATTCTACAGAAAAAGACACAAATACAATAATAAAATAATTAAAAACTTACGGCTAATTGGAATTAAATATATATAAAATTAAAGAGTGGGACATACTAAAATAAAAATATATAAAAAAATAAAAAACATATTAACAACATTAAACAATAAAATACAACCAAAACGAAAATTCAAATAATAAATTGTGTTTACACTAGTAAACATTACGTATCTTATTCCTAATCACAGTCAGTGAAACTATCTTCGCTCAAATTAATTATAATTGGTTCCTCTATCTCACCGATCATGAGATCGAGTTCTCACATTTTGTTTTACTCTTTTATTATATGGATTTTTCCCAATTTTCCGCAGTAACTTTATTCAAAAAAATCTTTCAAAAGTTTAGTTAAATTACTAATTGTGTTATTTATAGCAACTCTACCTTTTACTTGAGAGATATATTTACTTCTCCAACGGACAGTTTCCGGACGATTTATAGGAACAGATTTTCTATCTGGTTTTTCCCAGCAAAAATTAAGTTCTCTGAGCAATTTCCAGAGATCAGTTCTTTTAATTTCAGGTAAATCGCGATCTTCATTGATTTTAGTTAGAATTTGGTAGACGGTTGGGATCTGCTTCTCATAATAAAATGTATATACAACCCCTTTAATTGCAGTTTTCATCTCTTCTTCCAACGAGGTTTTTCGTCTGCCTGTGATCGAATGTGGCTTGGGAATACAAACAATTCCAGTCGTTTTTTCTCCTTCAGTATTCGGTACATAGTAGATTTTCCAACTCCTGTCATGTTGGAACACATCTTAACAGAGCTTTTAACATTATTATCTAGATATTGATATCTTAAGGCATCATAAATATTCATCGTAATCAGTTTTTCGTTGAGGAAAAAATGCCCTGGTTTAACGATATTTTAATAAATATAGAGGTGAAAGCCATATCTTTTGGATATCTCACTAATCTCAAATAATATATAAAAACAAGGATAAACAAGATAAATCACTAAGAACAAACTGTAAGGGGTACTTTGCTCACTGACATAAATCAAAATAAACTATCAGAAATTTTATGTTGCAGTAAATTTATAAAATGTATTTAAATGTAATGAAATATAATTAGATTTACGGCAATTCCCAGTTACTTGCGGCACTGGAGCAGGTACGTTGGAGGTTTCGGTAACAGTTTTATTACTCTCTCTAGTTCTTGAATAGAGTATAGGAATGTGTATGCTTGCGATCGCCCCCCCCCCTCCCAAGAGCTTTGAGTTTAGGAAAATAGAACCCATTCTGCCGTTTATATTAGGAATGAGTATGCTGTTCGCACCCCCCCCCCCCCCGTTGACAACTTGTTTTTCTTGTCAACCTGTACTTTTTTGATATCACCGCCCCCCCCCCCCCAAAGAGAGAGGCTGGATCCGCCCCTGGGTAATATACTATATTATTTTTAAAATTCTAAATTAATGTGATTATAAGTTGTTAATTTGTCTGGAGAAGAACATATAAATATATAAGAGATGTAAAAAACTTTTAACATAAAACATTTTAAGGAAGCTACCGCCTTTCATAAGCAAATAATATAAAGTGTTTTTTTTCTTTTGCCATAGCTAGCATGAAATCGGAAATACACTGGCGAGCAAAAAATTTAGGTTACTTAAGAAGCAAATAATTTTAGGAGTAATAATAATAATAAGGAAATTATTGTGCTAGTAGGCGCTTAATCATTTGTTTTCCGAGAAATGTTATCTGCTATATTTATTATCTATCATATATTGATGCTTATGACTTTTATGAAATAGCGTGAGGCAAGAATTGTACCTTTAATACAAGATGATCAGGCAACGTGTATCAGCGCTATGAGGAGATTGGCCTGATAACCAGAAGACCAGGATCCGGGCGAAAAAGAGTAACCTCCCAAAGAGATGACCGTCTTTTTGGTGTCAGTAAGTTTGCAGAATAAAACAGCTTCTGCAGTTTTGCTGAGAAATCAACTCCAAGAACCTAGAATTGTAAATATTAGTGAATGGAAGGTTAGAAGAAGGCTTCATACTGATGGATTGTACTCTAGAAGGATGGCTACAGGTCCGCCATTGCAACGCCGGCATCGAATGACTTTTGCCCGAAATCACTTGGAATGGAATGAATAATGAGGACTGGAGCAAGGTATGTGTTCAGATGAGTAGCATTCTTACCTCAATAGGTCAGACGGACGTCGACAAGTATGGCGAAGACCTGGAGAAAGATATGCTTCAGTTTGGATTGACGAGTGATTACCATTTGGCGGTGAGTCGGTAATATTTTGGGCGGGAATCTCATCACAAGCACGCACAGAGTTGGTTCTCTCCCACAGAGATGGACAGAGATGCAAAATAGCATATAATCTCCACTTGATAGATCGTTGCGTGCTATCTCAGAGAGTAAAAGTCTGACTCCAGTGCTTCTACAGAAAACTCTAGCTCCTGTTTGTCATTCTGTCAACATTTGTCTGTGAATGACCAGGATCCATTTCTCTTTTTATATTTGTTAGCTTAAAAAACACGCAAAACTCTCTTAGGTAGATCGTTGGCGTGACACTTTACTTAAACTATGGAATTCGTAGTTGGTTTGGTTGCCGATGCCTGATAATGCGACCTCTATCCTTAGACTAGCACGTTTCGTATGTCGAGTTTTGATATATTATTTTTTTAATTAACCGTGCCGCTACAACTTGACCGTTTTATACAACATTGTTGGTGTGTGTTGCTTGTGCGTTATTGAGTCAGTCATCGAGATGTCGCCACTCTGTCTTATTTACTATTTTTCAACCGTTAAATCTGTTTATAGGACACATATGCGAGATGGTGGTTTGTACCGAATGCAATGGCCTGAAGAGTCCCATACTAGGACGAAACAGCGCTGTCGTCATTTTTTGGACCCGTAGTTTTTCCTTGATCTTGGAGTTCTCCGCACTTTTTAACATGAGAGTAATATTTATCAACGGTCTCTGTCCGCATAGCCGAGAATTTCCAATTTTATCTTATACATATACATATATATATATATATATATATATATATATATATATATATATATATATATATATATATATATATATATATATATATATATATATATATATATATATATATATATATATATATATATTCTGAAAAATTTTCCCATACCATAACATGAGAATTTAACAGGATCCATTTTCGCAATTGTTTAATTATCTATTATTTATTTGAAAAAAAAGATATTTCTCTTTAATTTCAAAGATAAATACAGTTGAACATTTTACTCCATTCATTTGTAATGCAGTTTCGGAATAGAATTTGGCATCCTCGGTACTTTCTGATTGAAAATAAACTGATCAACTCAGTAGCTTTTTTATAATTATGAATAATCCAGTTCAATAACTATACTAAAAAGTAATTCTTATTATTTTAAAAAATATATACTAATAGAAATGTTTAATTTGAATGTCAACAAGAAATCAAAGGAATGCTATTCAAACTGGCAGAAAGATAAAGGCCTGAAGACGCTACGTTACACAAAATGAATATTCTCCCTTCCGACGGCTGTCATATGAATCATATCAGATGTGATCTTTATCATATTTTTTCAATGCACAAATTATTCTAATGAAAAAAAAACGTTTTAAATTTTGATTAATGATTATAAAATTAAGGATCATTTTATTGCTCTTCTGAAGCTTCCCAAAAAATATACAATTCTATGTTTTATGTATATCAAATTAATTTAAAACTGAAATTTAGATTTTCCTAATTCGCTTCTTTTGTATATATTCAGCAAAAGCTGTAAAAAGAGGTATTTCTTGTATATTGACATATATCGCATCAATATTTTCCAAATATACAAATAAGATACATCGATATATTGAAAAAAAAAAAGAATTTTTCAAAAACTAACCCTAAAACCTATCAATTTCAGTAAGCAGTCAATAGTCTGAAATTAGACAATGGAGAATAATACTCTTCAATTTTTTAATTAATATATCGATATCACACTATCGATTTTTCGAATTAAAAAATATCTACCAAAAATATGATTATATCGATATTTTGTCAATAACCCTAACGAAATGTGTTAAATACCCACATAGAACCAGAAATTTAATTTTACTGAAAATTGGTAGTTAATGATAATTTCTGTTAATAATGACTTTAAAATATATTAGCAAAAGCTTGATATATTTTGAATTTCATTTTGTAATTGACTGTTTGGCCGACCAACCAATGCCAAATTTTGACACTCAGCAAACCTCAATAGATCACTTAAGAAGGTGATTCTATATGATGAAATAGTAAGTCATTGAAATCCTCCTAACTACAGGTATTTTATTTTGATTTTAAATTCATATTTAATTTATTTCTGGAATGATCAAATTGATATTCGGTATGAAGGTTAAGTCTACTAAACAGGCCCACACACAGGTTTCTCGCTAGCATAACTTCTTGATGCTAGTACGATCAATCAAATGTGGATTTACGACCGGATGATGTAAAGTAGGGGCACATTATTGAGGTATTCGTTATTTGATGAAGACCCATATTACATACATAATATGTAAAGAAACCAAGACTATTTTAGATCTTCACGTTTTGTTTTTTATTTAAGATTACACCTGAAATAGACATGACATGTTTCGTAGCACTGATACTTCGACAGATGTCAAATTGGTAATGACAAAGTAAGGAAATAAATATTATTGAGAGTGTTCAGGTTCATATTTTAAAATTCCAGATTTACAAATTTTTGTACCGTAATAAGGAAAAAGCAGAGCTATTCGTATTATTATATAAATTAAACAATAGTGAATTATTAACATCTATAGTGTATTCAAGAACTAGATAGAGTATCTCTGACGTACCTGATTCATTGCCGCAAGTAACTAAGAATGCGCCATAAATCGAATTATCTTTAAATATTATAAGTTTTAATAATTTGTTGCAACAATAAAATTGCTCATAGTTCAATTTAATTTCTGTCAGTGAGTAGAGTGAATATACTTTACACAGTGTGGTCTTAATGATTTATCTTGTTTGTGTTTGTTTTTATATATAAGAGCATTATTTGAGATTAGTGAGTTATCCAAAAGATATGGCATCCACCGCTAAATTAATTCCTTCTCCTTCTTCTAGGTAGAACCAATTTCTGTTATCTACACAATGCCTCATCGATCCTCGTTTGAGGTAGAAATCCAGCTGTCTCTCCACCTTTTAGGGGGCCGTCCAGGCGGCCGTTTGGTGTTTAGTTTCTCTCTCATCACGGTTTTTGCTAGTCTGTCATCGTTCATTCGTTCCACGGGATCTCTCCACTGCCTACGATGGTTTCAAACCCACTTCACAACATCCCCCACTCCGCTGTCCTCGCGTATTTTTGCGCTTATTCTCTCTTAAACTTGTTCCCGTGATCATTCTCAGCGTTTTCATTTCTGTGGTTCTCATAATTTGTTTTGTCTTTGTTGTTTCATTTCTTGTTTCTGCGCCGTAGGTCAGTATCGGTCTTACACAGACCTTGTAAACTTAGTTGGCCTGATATTATAGCCGCTTTGTTGGCTTTTGTGCGTACTTCTTCCGTTACTGCCCTGTTACTTGTTATATGTGCTCCTAGGTATTTAAACTTCCCAACCTGTTCGATATGTTTGTCATCAACCATTAGTTTGCATCTTACCGGTTCTTTTGCTATTACCATTGCTTTGGTTTTCTCCACAGATATCTTCATATTATACTGTTTGGCTGTTCGATTGAGGTGGAAAAACATTCTTTGTAAGTTGTCCTTGCTATCTACTGTCAAGGCAACATCGTCTGCAAAGCATATAATCTGAACGGTGTTGTGTCCCATTGGGTACCCAATATTTGTGCTTTTTACCTCATCAATGATTTCGTCCATGATTACATTGAAAAGTGTTGGACTTAGGCTATCACCTTGTCTTATTCCTAAGAATAGTGGTATTTCCTCTGTTAGAGTGTTATTTGTTTTAATTACCATGGTGTTTTTGGAATTCAGTTCCTATATTGTGCGTATGATTGCTTCGTCTACTTGTTTTCTTCGCAGTAGTTTTGTTATGTGTTTCAGTGTGACTCGGTCGAACGCTTGTGTAAAGTCCACAAAACGAATGAATTAATTCCAAAATTGTTAAAACCAAGGGCATTTTTCTCTTATTACGATGAAGGTTATAGTGCCGTAACGCAACAATATCCGGATAATAATATTGATAGCTCTGTTGAGATGTGTTCCAAAATAACAGGAATTGGAAAATCTACTATTTACTAAATGCTAAAGAAGAAAAAGACTAATATTTTTAGTGCTCCCAAGCCATATTTGGTCACAAGAAGACGAAAAATCAATAGGAAGAGCAGTACATACATTTTATTATGAGCAGCAGATCCTCACCATCGACAAAATTCTAACTAAAATCAGTGAAGATCGGGATTTACCAGAAAATAAAGAGCTGGGATTTCGAAATTACCCATAGAACTTAATTTTTGCTGAGAAAAGCCAAATAGGAAATCTATTCTTATAGAACACCCGAAAATTGTCCGTTGAAGAACGAAATATCTCCGAACAACTGACAAACATCGCGAAGATAGAAAGATATTTATTATTTAGATGAAACATGGTTAAATGAAGGATTTACTGTAACAAATATGTAGAAAGATAAAAATATTCAGAGCTACCGACGAGCTGCATTGGGAGGTTCTGGTATAAAACAATCCGAAGGAAAAGGCCGCAGGCTCATATTTACACTCATCGATAGTTCCAAAGGTTTTGTTACGAATGATTTATTAACTTTTCTATCTAACGGGAATAGAAATTATCACGAGAATATGAAAGGGGACGTCTTCGAGGAGTATTTTCAACAAATGTTGGATCTTCAACTAAAGGAATCATTAATAGTTATAGATAATGCCCCGTATTACTCGAGAAAACTGAAAGAGTGCATGGAAAAAAGATGAGATAACACAACGGCTGTTTTCTAGGAATTTAGGTATTTTCCTGCAAATGACATAATCAAAAGAGAGCTTTTAGATATAGCAAATGTGCATAAAGATAAATACAACAAAATGGCTGCACCAAAAGAAATATATTTTCTCATCTTCTCCATACCATTGTTACTCACAAAATTACAAAATTAGTTACTTGACTGGACTATTAGAAGATCCTTTGGATAAAGTTACTACAGAAAATTGAAAAAAATGTGTGGACCATGTCGGTCAGTCATTCAAAATGTTATGTTTATTCTAAACTGTGTTAACTTCTAATGATTCTAATAGAGTCAACTTTTTGCTATTTCGGTATGTATCTGATATTTTGAAGTTTCCATCAAAGATGTGTTGCGTACGCTGAATATTAAGCAAAAAACAAAAAGTAAAGATCTGAAACAGTCATGATGTTTAACATATTATACAAGTACATTATTTGATTAACTTTTTGGCACCTTTAAAAAAACTTATTGTCTTTTATCATATTTATTAAAGTGAAAAAGTTAGTTAGGTATTCTCTGAGATTAAGTTAGGAACATAATTTTACATGTTCACTAACTAGTCTTCATCAAAAATTAAGATAAATATAAATTAAATAAAAACCATAGAAATTCTTACACCTTTTTAAAGGTAAAAAAAAATTTACTTTTATTTTACCATATAAAATAACCAATTATTATTTTAAATATTTTTACTATGATAATGATAAAACTCCCAATACATGAACAACATCTACCTTTTTAATCACAGTAATTAATTGACATGGTTCTAAGAAAACATGATAAAGTTATTTGAAATAGGTACTTATGCTCGGCTTTAGTAATTTTTAGAACTCTCATATAGCTGGTAGGTATCCCAGCTATGTAGTTATGTATTTATAAGAATAGGCAATGACCACGTACCGAGTAGGAAAATTATATTTTTACGTATTTTTGTCGATTTGAAGAACTTGTTTAAATGAATAGCCAAGAATAGATATTAGCAATTTTAAAAATGAGCAGCTGTATTATAGAATTTGTAAAATAAATTCGAAAAATTATGAAAATTATATAAGACAAAGTACTCGTATTAAAAATAGGTACAGGAAAAAAGCTTATTTAAGTAGAATTTTGTGCTAAATTTAAAATTACTAAAAACAACGTGAAAATAGTTTATGAAACATACTACAGAAAAGCGTTTAAGAATCGACCTCAAAATTTAATTTCGGTTCCATGGAATTCGTGCATTACTGGAATTCGTGGGCTCGCCGAAGGTGGTACGATAAAAATTATCTCTAAATATGCAATCATCTTAAAACCGCGATTCCCCGAAAACTAGTCCCTAAACATTCACCCTTTGTCAACGCCGACATTATCATCCTAGGCCCACAATATACCCACCTTTCATGTTTACTGTTGACACTTTACACACCTAAATACCAAATCTTAATATTTTATTATTGTAAAAGTTTATTGTTAACAAGCATTTTGATCTGAGTAGACTATTCTGAGTATTAAGGTTTAGTAGATCTTTATAATGTAATTTTGAGCGAGATTTGCATATCTTTTAGTTTTTGGTCAACGTTAAAATACATGATAAAAATATCGGTGCAATAATGAAAATATTCTCCGGGAACTTTATCGATGGATTGTAGGAAAACTATAATGAGAAAGAACCTGAAAATTTGACAGTGTACTAACGTGCCTGGAGGACAGCCGGCTAAAATATTTTCAAGATGACGGCACTTCCGATTATACCGGAAGCAGATGTCAACTTTCTTGTTTTAAAAGGAATTTCCTATATATTATTACATTTTTGATTCCTACGTAAAATTCTAGACATATTTCATGTAAAATGTTCTATACTTAAGTCTCACTGTTTTGGACATATTTAAATTTTTATGTCTAAAATGACGTTTGACCAAAATTTTTCCTATAAGAAAGTCTTTATTATTTAATTTGGGTCAGTTTTATTGTAGATAAAGATCGACTTTAGTAGTCTTTTTATGATATTTTGAAAATTATTAGTACAGAGTGGTCAAAAAAGAAGAATAAAAATTATATTTAAAAGATTATCAAAAATCAATTTTTGGAAATAGGAAGCTACTATTTTTATTATGAACCAACACCACCAACTGTTAAAAGGATTATAGAAAACTTCAAGAACTTTGGATCCATGAAAGCAAAATGAAATAGAAAAAAACCAGTTATTAATAATGAAAATATTGAAACTACAATTTTAGAATATTTCGCCACATGTCCGACAATATCTACAAGGCAAGTAGTATTAGAGTCTGGATTATCTCAAACATCAGTTTTAAGGATTTTATGGAAACACAATTTTCATCCCTATGTATGAGAGGTACTGATTTTCCACGAAGAGTAGAGTTCTGTTAATTTAGTTTACTTCGGTCACAAGAAAATGCTGGTTTTTTGGATAATATTATTTGGTCGAACAAAGTCTAATTCACAAAAAAAGTATTGTTTAATCGACGCGATTCCCACTATTGGAGCGACTCAAACGTATATCCATTTAGAGAATTAAATTTTCAAGTCTTGGCAGTTTAACATGTATTGTACTAGGAGAAATGACGGCGTCGTCGCCATAGAATTCTACCAAGATAATGTGAAAGGTAAATTAGCCATTTTTGAAGACTTCTAGATACAAAATACGTTTTTTAACTTATAGATGAGCGCTACTTCGTCAATTTGAGAAATTTGTTAGTGAACTATTTAGATAACTTGCCGCTGGCTGATCATAGAAATCTATTTTATTAACATGATGGGGCGCCTCTGCATAATAGTGATTTAGTTAACAATCATCTGCAAAACTTGTTTTATGATCAATGGATAGCCAAGAATGGGCCACATCTTTGGCCACCTCGCTCTCCCGACCTAACAGTACTTGATTTTTTTTTTATTTTGGAGACAATCAATAATAAAGTATACAATAACGCATTAACCACTATGGAAGATTGCATGTAGCGCATTAGAATAGCATTTAAAGAACTTAATCCTCAGTCAATAAAAAGAGCCACCCATGAAGAGTTCCTGCTTAGGTGGGAAAAAAGTTTGGAAGTTCAAGGGCGACAATTTGAACATTTACTTAAATAATTTTTTAAATTTTATTTTATTAACAACAACAAATAGTAACCCTTATTTTTAACGCGTAATATGATAAAATTATAGAAATAGGTACTTTCTATTTGAAAAAATTTACTTTTGAAGATTATTTAAATGTAATTTTTATTCTTCTTTTTTGACTACTCTATGCTTATAATTTTCAAAATATCATAAAAAGACTATTAAAGTCGATCTTCGTCTACAACAAACCTAACCCAAATTAAATAATAAAGACTTTCTTATAGGAAAAATTTCTAGTTAAGTTTGGGTCCGGAAAATTTTTGACAAAAAAATTTAATTATGTCCAAAACAGTGAGACTTAAGCATAGAACATTATAAATGAAATATCTCTAAAATTTTACGCAGAAATCAAAAATGCACCAATATATAGGGTGTTCCATTTAAAATAAGCAAGTTGACATCTACTTCCTGTATAACTGGAAGTACTGGCAATTTTAATTCTTTATTGAAAACTGTCGCTTGCGCACTAGTTGACAACAGTGTTTTTCAAATTGCATATCTAGTTCATATATGCGTTCTCCTAGGCTAAATCTTTGTCAAAATATTTTTCCCAAATATGTTAAAGAATTTGTGGTAGGGAATTCTTTGTTATTTAATATAACTGTCGGCATTTTCTAAATACAATACAATGTGTACCCTGTAAGTGCATCAGAAAGAAAACTTTTTCGGTCATTACGTTATTGGACGAGCGCTCCCTTGTTATTTGCTTAGTACGGTCAAGAGTTTAGATACCAATAATGACATGAAATCAATAATCAGAAGATACACTTAGGAAAATGAACTCTAAATCAATAAAACACTATCTAACTACTTGTAAGCTAATCTGTATATTTCATAATAACAACACAAACTAATTCAATATTACTATTGTTATTAATTTTTAAATGACATCCTATTAAGGATGAAATATAAATTAATTATTAAAATAAAGATTTATGTAGGTGATTTTAATTAAAACAAACTAAATAAAGTTTCTTGTTATCTGCCATCGTGAAAGATCGTAATTAATATTTTAACACATTGTTGACAATCTTTTATTTGATAATTCATTAACTATGTCTATTAAAAGATTCATTACTAATAAATATTTCAGTATTTTGTATTGTGGTATAGTCTGATACGAATGATTTACGAGCTTGTTTTATGTCGTAAAAAGTCTATAACCCAGTTTTCCTGATTTTTATTTATTTTTAAGTAATTGTGAGTTCAACAAAGGAGTTATTTAACAAAATTTTGAAATTGGTACTTAAAAGATATAAACGTGTTCAGGCCTTAGCTACATAGGTTTTCCTTTGTCCATGAAGAAAAAATTGTTAATCATCAAGCTTAATTCGTTTGCATTTTTCACGACTGACGCCTCAAAATAAATGCATTTCGAAAAATGTGTAATTTCGGCATAGTGTGTATAATTAAATAACAGTAGACAACAAATTTTAGTTTATTTCTTGTATCTGGTGTGAGAAGTGCATTTTTTGTTTCTTGACAAAGTTTTTCATTAGATCCAATTAGATATGCAGTCGTGACAACAAAATCTTTTTGGGGTCTACCCAACGCCATATGCTGTACATTCTTTTCACCTGACTGTAATGATTGTCGAACGGACCTGTACAAAGCATACATAAAAGTCCATTTACATGGGCTTAAATTTCTATCTTCCTTATTTTAAGCCCTGGAGGGTTGGAACTTCGTATATCATCTCTCGAGATTCCGCATGCGGTGTTGCCAAGCTGTGCAAATTTTATTTAACGTTGGTGAAATATGTTTCACCAACGTTAAAGAAGATTTGGCAACGTAGCACCCCTCTATTGTTATAACAGTAGAAACATACCACGTGCATTCTTGCTGTTACATTGTTAATATATAGGGAGACATTACATCACGTATCTCTAAAACTTGAACTAATATTAAAAAGATAAGTTTAGCTGCGGTTTTAGCACACCTAAATTGGTAGGATTTAATGAATTTCATTCTAGATACATTTTGGCTGTTGTCCAGTGTAATTAGCATTATTTTTGTGAAAATTTGTTAAGATAGATAAGAAATATTAGATTTTCTACTTTTTTTAGCCAGGAATTGTTACTTTTCTCATTAATAAATACTTTCTCTAGTTTGCAATAGAAATTTGTGATACTTGACACATCATTATAGCTACTTCACAACGTAGAAGCAGTAGTGGTGGCAAAATTGGACTTAACTTAAAGAAGTTTATTTGTATCTTTCACCTTTTGATAAATGTGACAGAAATTACTAACAAAAACAGTACCTTAAAGGGTGAATATTTAATAACTGATGTATTTAGCAGTACCGAAGATTTATTTACACTAATTGGTGTATACAAGATATTCCCAACTAAAGTTATGGAACTTAGGAAGACATACAGAGGACCATAACATCACCTAGGACCGGACAACTTGGTAAAAGCACCTACAAAGCTCCATCCTTATGATATCTGGTAAGTATGTGATGAGTGAACGTTCTTTTAGAGGGAGTGCAAGTGTTTCTATCCTTCCCTAGCAGCATCCTATGTTATCGTAGATGCAGGTTTTTTTAAAAACTTTAAACTTCTTCTTCTTCTTCTACCTTCTATAATAGGTCCCTGACCTGTTCCTTCTTCGATTTTCCTCATTCTGGACTCAAATTATCGCTCCACTTTTTCCGTGGTCGACTTCTACTGCGTGTACCACAAGGCGATTTATCTCGTGCGATCCTTACCAGTCTATCCTCTGTCATTCGGCTTATGTGTTTGTTCCATTGTGTTTTACGTTGTAGAACCCACTCATTAATGCAGTCTGTGTTGCATGATTGCCTGATGTTATCGCTTCTTTCTCTGTCTAGTAGCGTTTTTCCTGTTATTCGTCGAAGTATTCTCATTTCTGTAGTCTCCAATAGTTGTTTCGTTTTTGTCGTCTCTGGCCGTGTTTCTGAGGTGTATGTCATAATAGGTCTAATTGTGGTTTTGTAGATCCGAACCTTTGTTTCTTGTTGTAAGTGTTTGTTTCGACAGATCACGTGGTTGAGACAACCCGCCACTTTATTTGCTTTGGCCACCTGCCCTCTTACTTCATCTTCGATGTTGCCATAACTAGTTATGTCGATTCCTAGATATTTGAAACTCATTTCTTGTTGTATTATTTGACCGTTTAGTTCTAGTTTGCATCGGAGGGGTTCTTTTGAGGTTGTCATACATTTAGTTTTTTCGGCTGAGATAATCATATTTTATTTTCTTCCCGTAAGATTAAAGGTATTTAACAATCTCTGGAGGTCGTCTTCATTTTCGGCACATATCATAGCGTCATCAGCGTAACAGAGAATTTTTATTTCTGTATCACCCATTTTATATCCTCTACCAAGTCGCACCTTCTTTATTATTTCGTCCATTATCATGTTAAACAACAAAGGACTAAGCGAGTCTCCCTGTCTAATACCGCTGTTGACTGGTATGGGTGTTGATAATTTACCGTTAGTGCGAATCTGAACTTTATTGTTTGCGTATATGTTTTCGATGGTCTGAATTATATTGATAGGAATATTTCTCTTATATAACAGGTGGATTACGTCATCTAGCTTTATGTGATCGAATGCTTTTGTTAGATCTATAAAGCATAAAAATGTTGGTTTATTGTATTCTAGAGATTTTTAGACTATCTGTCGTAGAATAAATACTGCATCCACGCAAGACCTTCCTGATCTAAATCCCTGCTGTTCGTCTTCCAGTGTTGTAACCGAATTAATTTTATTTTTGATTACTTTCGTAACGAGTTTCAGAGTTGTGTCCAGTAGATTAATACCCCTGTAGTTCCCTTTACGTTTTTATATAATACTGATCTGCTAGGGCGCAAAATTTGAAAAAAGAGAAAGAAGTCAAGTGGAAAGAGAAAACCAATCACGGAGCTAGTGCCAATAAAAATGTAAAAATAGACTCATGTATTTATATCATTGCGAACAGCTACTGACCATGCAGTAATGAAAGTTTTGACTTTCTTTTAAAAGATACTATGACTGTGAAAAATGCCTCATTTCATATTTATTGAAGACATTTGCTATATTATATGAATATCATTTTTTAAATATTTCCTTATTATGTGACTGCGACCTAATTGTTGATGTTGCTTTTATACATGTTGCTCAGCAAAATCGATGATCTATCCTTGCTTTCGTTAGTTATTCTTCAAATGGCCAATATTCGATTGAATTCAGCCATTTTTCTGTAAAGGACATACTAATCTATAAAGGACATACATACTGAAAGATTAGATTCCTTTGCTTTCTCAATAGTAATAATAATATTGATTGTAAGTGATCATATGTACTAAATTCTATTTTCAAACCTTAAACCTGTTTGACCGATTGATAGGTATCAAGTTTATTCATTATTCCGTTGCAAATTACCCTTGTAAACAATTCGAAAAGTTGCTGCTGTCAATTCATTCATAATTCAAAAATCAATAAATTGGAAAAGCAGTTTGATACCCGCATTTACATTTTTCTCAAAACCTTGCATACACATAAAATTACATTAATTAGAAAATGACACGTGTTGTCGGCTATGATTGAACGTTTAGCAGGTCCAAACTATATTTACTTTATAAACTAGTGGAAACAAATTATCGAAGCAAGTTGACAATACTATTATCGGCTAAACGTAAATAAGAAATTTAAGGTACATATCTAGATTCAAAAAATTCTTATTTGTTTAACAAGCCAAATAAAATGACTTGTGTTATATTTATCTTTCATTAGTATGTCTTTGTTTCTATAACTTAAAAATAAACTTACCCTAAGGGTTAAGTATAATTTATTCTGCGCTATTTAATATTATAAAATTTAAATTACCTTATTTTTAAGTTTCTAAAAGCCTTTCCTAACAAAAAAATTGTGAAATAAAGTGGAAAAAGTAACATACTTTTTTATATACAGGACACAGCATCAAGAAACTTTAAAATAAAGATAGCCCAACATTTTAAAAAAAGGTCCTGATCACAATACTCCAGTTACACGTAAATTGTTTTTTTTTTTATTTTAGGATATATCAAGTTGTGTATGTGAAAACAGTACCGAAAGCTTCGAATGGGTTCCACTTCACCCCCATCAACATACGTATCAAGCGGGCAAATCTGCGGATATCTCAATGGTACAGCTAACAAATAAGATCCAGGATGCACTCACAAAAATGAAAATTGTATTATATGCAGATAGAAAGGTGCACTAGTTCAGGTTAGTTCAGGTTAGTTGAAAAAATTGTAGTATATACAGATAGAAAGGTGCACTAGTTGACAGGGGAGGGGGTAGATGAAACGATTTCCAAATAGATGTCATAACTTTTTGTTTGGTTTAATTCAAAACTGGTATTTGGAGAATTCTCAAAATCAAAGAATTTTTTGTAGTTCATTTTAGATGGTTTACAATAACTTTGGATAAAATGAATACTGTTTTGCGACCTTGAAAACATTGGGCGATTTCATGATGAAAGAGATTTAAGGTTGATATCAAATCTATATTACAATCAGCGAGCGGCAGTAAAAATTGGACAGGAAATGTCCGGAGATGTGGAAATACAAAGGGGAATCAGACAAGGGTGTATATTATCACCTTTACTATTTAACGCTTATTCTGAAGAAGTCATATTGGAGAGTCTTGAATCTGAAACAGCAGGGATAAAAGTAAACGGAGTTTTAATCAACAATATTAGGTATGCAGATGACACCGTAATAATAGCTGATAGTTTGAAAGACCTAGAAAAAATAATTAATAAAATATTAAGAGTTAGTGGAGAATATGGACTTTCTCTTAACACGAAAAAGACCAAGTTCATGATAATTAGTAAAAACAACACCAATTATAATGAAACCCTAATGGTAGGAGGCCAGCACATAGAAAGAGTTAAGAAGTACACTTACGTGGGAACCCTAATAACAGAAAATAATGACTATACCCTCGAAATAAAAACCAGAATCGAGAAAGCACGTGCCAACTTTATTAGAATGAAAAAGGTTATCTGCAGCAAAAATTTAACGTTAGCCCCGAAAATACGACTGATTAAATGTTACGTATACAGTGTTCTATATTATGGAATGGAAGCATGGGCACTGAATCGAGAGGCAATGAGAAGACTTAACTCTTTTGAAATGTCAACCTATAGAAGAATTCAGAGGATTTCGTGGGTGGATCGAGTTACAAACGCCGAAGTGTTAAGAAGAATGGGGAAAGAAAAGGAAGTCGAGATAACAGTAAAACAGAGAAAACTGCAATATTTCGGACACATTATGCGGGGACAAAAGTACAGCATCTTACGGCTCATAATCCAAGGCAAAATAAGTGGCAGAAGAGGCGTAGGACGACGACGAATTTCATGGCTGGAAAACCTAAGGGAATGGTTTGGATGCAGTTCAAAACAACTATTTAGAGCAACTGCCTCAAAAATTAAAATAGCTATTATGATTGCCAACCTCCGCAATGGAGAAGGCACTTGAAGAAGAAGTATGTAATTGTATATCAGTTGTTAAGGATTTTGTGATGGTCGATAAGGAAGGAACTGAGTTTTACTGATATAATGTATTTTATGAGTAATGAAAGCCGACGATGTGCCAGTAGGGGGATGGGGATTAAAAAGACTCTAGAGGCTAACAGTTGGCAAGGTGAGGAAAATACTAATTGTCTGGTCTTATTGTAAACAAAGCGAAAATAATTCAATAGTGCAGAAAAATAGGAGCTCCAGTTAGTATTTAAGAAGTATTTTTCTAAATTGAGATGTTTGATACAACAAGATTTAAGACCAGTAAAGTGAGTTCTCCAGTTAATTTTATTATTAACTCTGATTCCGAGGAAGGTGGTAGTTCATTGACCGAGGGTATTGATCTTGTGAAATAGTTCTCAGTCTAATATAGTTATTTCTGCAAAAATGACTAATGGATGGTTTCGCCTAAGAGAAAGAGAAGCTAGTCTTTTTCAATCATATTTGTAATTTTTGCAAAAAAGATGGATGATGGGCATGCAAAATATGCGAGTAGAATGTCTGGTAGAACTTGGTGGAACGGAATAAAATTGTTACCGTTATTCGAACCATCGATATAAGAAAACCTTAACTGGTCCATACTTAGGAGAGATACTAGAAAAATATCTACCTAATCATGATAAAAACAACTGTACATTGCCTAGTAACATTTAATAGTGGCAACCTTGAATTGGAACATTGTACTATTTGTAAATTTTTAATAAAAGAACATATGAAAAATAAAATGTCTCATTCGTAGGGCAAAAACTTTTCTAGTACTCCCCGTATAACCAACATTAGAAGTAAATTTTTTATGGCCTGGTACTGGGAAGTCATAGTTTACTATAAAATTTTAAGTATCTGGTAATAGCGGCTTACATGTAAAAATTACTATTCGTTGACTTCATAGAATTTTTTTATCTCGCGTTCTTTATGGATCTTATAAATGCATTATATTCGCTTTTCTCGTTTTTTCTTGACATTGCCTAAAGTAACTATAAATTATTTGTCACTGTTGTCTCAAACACTTCTTAAGCGTAATTATAAAGTTCCGAATTACCATTAAAGACACATTTCGAAAGGGCAAGTAATTGGCAACTAAAAACTTTCAGTTAGACGATCGTTTTACCAGTTTTTTGCATATCTAATTGCACCAACACGTTTTTATTGAAACGATTAAAACCTAAATTTATCGTGACATTACTTCGATTACATGCAAAAAGGGAGAAAAAGAATATGTCACCATTATAAAGGAATTGTTTTTTTAACTTGGTACTTGGTGCACCATACAGGGTATGTATGTAAATTTCGCTGTAGATGCGACTGCTTTATGTGTTCTGCGGCTCCTGTGAGAAATATTACACTATAAAATTAAATCGGAGCAGTGGAACAGTCGGTGAAAAACTTGAGAACATGCAACATTATTGATGTAATTGTTTTTTTCGTATTAAAAGTTACTGACCAAGTTCATTTAGATAAAGTAATAAGAATAGCTAAAAAATGTAGTTTTAGATAGTAGATTATTTCATCTGAAAAACACGTAGACATAATTTATCAGTTATCAAAATAAAGCCGAGTGGAGCAACGTGTGATCAGATAACTTTCCCTCTTTCAAATTTTTGTTTGGTTTTTGAAGCAATATTGGAGATCCAGGGGCCAGAACTTAGGAAGAGTGCTTTATCATCCAGAAATGTAGATCGTGAGTAGCTGTTCCCACTAATATTACTCGATTTAACAATTAGTAACTTCAAGGCAGCGGGGTTGCACTCCATGATTCACCTATTTGCCCATGCTACCAAGACTTTTCCACAGGCCTTGGCAAGAAGTTCTCGAATCTTTGGTGACAATTATCAATTATAAAAAATCTAGTCCTCTTAATACTCATCTGTCAAAGGATTATACAAAAACCTGAACTCTGATCAGGAAGTTCTTTTTTTCCATATTGCTGTTCGTTGAATATCAAAAAAAAAAAATGTCGTTTGCCTAATTTTTGAATTGAAAAACCTACATAAAACATTTCTTAGGAATGAAAAGAAAACATGAGCACTTTAATGATGAGATCTAGATCCAAAGAACAGCTTATTATCTGATCTTAGATCAGATAAACAAGCTAAATTTAAAACTGCAGTTTAAAGAAACGCACATTATTGACTTCTTCTTTAGGTGCCGTCTTCGTTCCGAAGGTTGGCGATCATCAGAGCTATACGTATTTTCGAGACTGCTGACCTAAACAGCTGGTTAGTGCTGCAATTATACCATTCTCTTAGATTTTTTAACCAAGAGTTTCGTCTTCTTCCTACAGATCTCTTTCCCATAATTTTTCCCTGCATAATAGTTCTCAGTAGTTGATATCTTTTTCCTCTCGTAACGTGTCCCAGGTATTGTAATTTTCGTTTTTTAATTGTAAGTATGACCTCCTTTTCTTTATTCATTCTCCTCAGTACTTCAGTGTTTGTGATTTTCTCCATCCATGATATTCTTAACATTCTGCGGTACATCCACAATTCAAAGGCTTCCAACTTGTTAATATCGATCTTTTTAAGCACCATGCCTCCATTCCATAAAACAAAACTGACAGTACGTAACATCTTGCCAGACGAACCTTTAATTCAAGACTCAGGTCTCTGCCACAGAACACTCTCTTCATTTTCGTGAATACGGCTATTCCTTTCTCTATCCGGATTTTGATTTCTTCAGAGCTATCGTTGTTTTCATTGATGACGGTGCCTAAATAGTTGTATTTTCTGACGTGTTTTATATTTTGACCCTGTATGCGTATATCTGGGACATTTTGGGTTGATTTGGATATTAACATGCATTTTGTTTTTCTTATGTTTAGTGACAGTCCATATTCTTCACTGACTGTTGCTACTCTATTGACTAAGGTCTGAAGATCCTCGAGTGTTTCTGCGATAAGTAATGTGTCATCGGCGTATCTGAGGTTGTTTATTAAAATTCCATTTATTTTAATACCAACAAAATGGTCAATAAATGCTCTATTCATTATGTCCTCAGAGTAAAGATTGAACAAGGTCGGTGAAAGTATACACCCTTGTCTCACTCCTCTTTTTATTTCGACTTCTTCAGTCGTCTCATGCTCCACTCGCACTACTGCTTTCTGATTGTAATAAATATTCGATATAATTCTGATGTCTCTTTTATCGAGGTTGTTTTCCGTCAATAGACTGATAAGGTGATCATGTCTCACTTTGTCAAAGGCCTTATTGTAGTCTATGAAGCACATATATACATCCTGATTTATATCAAGGCATCTTCGAGACATGACATTCAGTGCAAATAACGCTTCTCTCGTTCCGAGTCCATTTCGAAATCCAAATTGGGTATCGCTAATATCTATTTCCAGTTTTTTATGTATTCTAGTGTGTATAACTTTTAGAAATGTTTTCAGTATGTGATTCATCAGGCTTGTGCAATAGTCGATGCATTGTTTTGCTTTTCCATTTTTTGGAATAGTTACAAATGTGGATAAAAGCCATTCCTGTGGTATTATTCCTGTTTTGTAGATATGATTAAAAAGCTCCACCAATGCATAAATCGACTCTTCCTCTATGAGCTTGAGGACTTCCATCGGTAGTTCGTCTGGACCCGGAGCCTTTCCATCCCTCATTCTTCTTAGTGCATACATTACTTCCTCTTTGGTTATATCTGGGCCTTCATCCTCTTGTATGCTGTTTAGATTAGGTTCATGTCTTTCATCTGTAAAAAGTTCATTAACATAGTTCTTCCATACCTCCAATTTTTCTTCCAGTTCTGTTATTATTGTTCCGTTTGTGTTATATAATGTGTTGGGTTGTTTGCGTTTTTGTGTGCCCGCAAGTTCGTATTAAAATTGAAAAACTGACACCATAAAGTAAATCTTGGAAATCGTAGCAGGAAATTGTGAATAATCCAATACAGGAAATTAATAATCACTCTGAACAAGAAGCTGTATTAGTATGAGACTCATTTCAAGTATTTCTGGATTTTGCCAACATTGCCAATAAACTGTAGGATGCATTTTTTGAGTTTCAAAATAATTATTCAGCGCGCAGGGGCGTATGTGATCTACGCTCTGACTACAAAAAGCAGTGGGTGGGGGAGGGGGTGGAGGTGAACGAGATGCACGTTCTTAATGCAGTAGACAGGCGAATGTTTTTTTCTGAATTCAAAGCACTTGAATCCGTCCATGTCAGCACGTAATATGTTTCAGGAAAAATCATAACATTAGATTTATTATGCGATGCGTAATTTGGAAATATTAATTCCGTTTGCTTTTAGTTACCTCTGCAAAAGTGAATTTTCAACTCTTCTACAGAGCAAGGCAAAAGCCAGGGATAAGCTAGCAAAAACTCAACCAAGAATTATAACACATGTTAAGCAGATGCAAGGTCAATCATCTCATTAATATAATTAACACTTAATAAAAATATTATCGCTTTTATTAATTGATGAAATATGGGGAACGGAATTCCGAAAAAATCGAGACTAAAAAAAAAGGTTGGGAACCACCGGGATAACCTATCGAGTAATCCTGTAAAACGATACAGAAGAGACGAAATGTGTTTGGTAAAATATTTATGGATTGGGATATTCCTATGCAATGTTAAATGAACAAGTTGACCTTAAATAATCGCGACGAATTAAAATCTTAAAATATTTATTACCCTGAGTATTGCTTGACAATAAGTTTTAATTAGTATCGTAAACTTATGAATGTGCTGATGTTATTTACCTAGTAGGGGGATTTATTCATCTGTTTTAAAAATGTAGACGTTCAATTCATGTTATTGGCGTTAATTGGCTGTCGCACTTTCAATCATAAAAAAATTCTTTACATAATTTAAAAAAAAAAGTGCATTAAGTTATTTGTTTGCATTTTTATTTTCAATTTCCAAATAATACGTTATTTAAGGATTTATTAGACTATCCGATATTCAAAGATCCTAACTGGATTAGGAGTTGAATTCAATGTGGCGTAATAGCATTTATGGCGATGTCGATTTTCCTAATTCACTTTGAAACTAATTTAGTATAGTCGACGTGCAGCAAGCAGCACGAGTTGATCCAATGTGCTGGTGCTCCGTGAAAAAGACAAGTAAATAAAAATAATTGTGTTAATATTTTCGGTATATATAAAGATATATCTTACTTATGAAATAAATATTATAAAATTTATTTTTACGTGCTTAGAAAGCGCAGTGCAATGGAAAATATCAGAGTTCTGGAGGTTACTCGACAATCATTCTCCCTCTGATTTAGGATCTTGACTCAGCACGGTGTAATTCACTCGCTCTAAATTTATCCCACACCTTAGTTAAAAATTCTAAGTATCACGCAGCCCTTAAAATTATATGTCCTTCTTTTTAATCCACTTTGAAAAAGAAGGAGGACTTAAGAGCTATTTTTGGGATAAATCAATATTGCTTGAACCGGTCCTGCTGTGTCCAAAATTTTTTTTTATTAATTCGGTAAATTTTTAACAATTCAAAATTATTAATTAATTATACAGGAAAATGAGTTAAGTTAACGAAAAAATCTCACTGTAAATCTACTTGGCAAATATTAAATAAAATAAAGAATTAAAACAAAGCAAAATAATGACACTCAACTTAAACAAAAGGATGAAATTATAACCAACCATAAAATTATTGTGGATCTGTTGTTTTTGCATTTTAAGTCAACTGTATATCTTAATGTAAGTGATATCATTTACGAATTACCTAAAAATAGTGTACTCTTTTCCTTCTACATTTATCCTACATCATTGATTAAGGTCAAAAGAGTTGGGTTAGATAGAATTAGTTTTCCTCTGGCTATTAACAGCTGTTTTCAGATCCTTTGAAAATAGTTAAAATTGCCTCCGTTTGCAAATGAGGGACAGACAAGATTAGTAATTATAGAGCTATTTCTTTGCTGTCAATATTTTCTACAGTTTTTGAGAGATGAATCCACTCTATATTACTTGATTACTTAATTAGATACAATTTACTCTTTATTGGTCAGCAGGGTTTTCTTCCAAAAAAATGTACTACCACAGCTATCTTTCAATACTTAAATTTAACAATCGATGATAATGACAAGGGTATTATAGTTGCAGGGATATATTTTGATTTTAGTGAAACATTCGATCTGATTGATCGTAGATTATTATTACTACAGATAAGATGGGATCTCTTGGTATACGCGGGGTAGCTAAAAACTTGCTGAAATCTTACCTAAGTAATATATCTTTCAATGTCTGTATTACCTGTGCTTCTAGTGGTTCCTTTTTTTTCTAAAAGATCGCCATTTATAGGGAGTGTGAGTGTGAGATTGAATGAATGAATGAATGAAAAAGGGGTGGTGATACTAGACCATCGATGCCTAGGCCTCCATTGGGCCCTTTATATCCCACCATATCTGCAGGTTATTCGAGGCCGATCGCCTTTGCGAATGCAAACAGCCTCGTTAGTTGAACTTGCCTAACTGCTTCCGGTAACAAAACTGTATCTCCGAAATACCTCTGTCTTAATCCGTTGAGTGCTGGGCAATCTCTGAGAACATGGTCAACAGTTTCATCCTCCTCCAAACACCATCTGCATGTTGGGTCCCCCTCAACACCGATTCTATGAAGATGGCCCCTAAGGTGACAATGTCCTGTCAACAATCCCACCACAATTCGCTGCTCTTTCCTTCCCAAGGAGAAAAGCTCCTTGGTACGCCGTTCGCTAGGTCCAGTTATATGTTCCTTAGCACACCTCATTCTAAGAGCTCCCCACCACGAGTGAATAAATTTGCTTTCCAGCAACGATTTTAATTCCCCTTTATCAATAGCAATTGGAACAGGTAATATTGGTTGGCGTCCATACGGTTCAGTTCAGAACCCAACTTTGCCAGACGATCAGCTTCCTCATTTCCGCGTATGCCCGAGTGACCCGGGATCTATACGAGTCTGACTGTGCAGCCTTTCCTTGTCATACCATTTAGTACATCCTTGCACTCAGACACCAGTGGCGAAGTCACGACACTGGATTTCAGTGCCAATATCGCAGCCTTACTGTCTAAGCATATATTTATTACTCTATTCCTGTCTATGTCCCTCTCACAGAGATGCTCGTTTACAAGCCCAGAAAGCACATATGTCTTTCTTAGTTCGAGCCTCAATATAATCATTCCAGCTCAGTGGTGAGTCCAGAATTATTCTTGAGAGATTAATTCCATGTCCAATTTTGTTTTCAATTTTTGTCAATAATTTCAATTTAAAGGTAAACTACTAAGTTTTGAATCCAGTTAGCATATGACATTTTTTGTGGGATTTCTTTCTCCAGTATTAATTTACTGTACCAAGAGACTTCGCTTAAAGCGCACACAGCACAATAGGATCATTCTCAATAGTGAAAAAGCACAATAATTTTGTATAGATATAATTTATTTCAATGAGTGTTCGAACCAATTCCACAACAATGGAACAACACAATTCCATTAAGTTTCTTTGACTAATACTAGATAGTGATATGAGATGGCCCAGTGAAATTAGGTGAGTTTTAGCAAGAATTCCTCATTCCTCTGTTATTCGACACATAAGAGAGTAGGTGTGTGTAAATAGTATTAGCATATTTTATTTGCAAGTGAGCAATCTGTGGTCTACTACAGTATTTTATTTAGGTAACCATCATGGGTTGAATAGTCAAACGGTGCATTAAAAGCCTAGAAAAGAGTTCTTAGAATCATACTGGGCTTGCCACATTATTAAAGCTGCAGGAGCTTATTCAAATTGATACGATTTCCCTCTCCTCTATTTACTAAATAATTTTACATTGTTTACCTCTTCTCAAAGAACCGTAACACTAGAAATAGGGATGCTTCAATTATTCCAATGCACCACACTTGCGTTTTTGAGAAGAGATCATTGACGAGCTGTAGTAGTGTTTCTAATGCTCTCCTGAATGAAATAATTATGGCAAATAATGTAAATAAATTGAGAAAATTTTAAAACAACTTTTTAATTGACCGCGAATTTTATCCTTTAAATACATAAATAGATTATTTTAAATTGTATTGTTTAAATTTTTTATTGTCTTTTAATTTTTAATGATTCTCGTTTTTTTACTATATATATTTTGCTTCTTGTGTTTCTTTATTTTTGGTTTTATTTATTAAGCTTAATTTTTATTGTATCAAAGTTACGACGATGGAGCTACTGTATATGAAATAGTTAAGTAATTAAAAGTAAGGCATATTTCTATGCTAATCAACAATCCATCAATCCCTAAAAAGCAACAGTCTCTAGGTAATTTTCTTTCCAATTCGTCTTTTTCAATCTTGTAAATTCTATCTTGGCAAGAATGAATCACCTTTAAAGTGTCAGCAGATTAATATGCACACCATAACCCGGAGGCGAAAGGACTTTTTTATTTGTTCGTACCTTGTTAAAACTTAAAATACAAAATAAGTTGCGGATGTAAAAATTTAAAATGCGAAAGGCATTGCCGTGTTCTAAAGCTTTTCAAAGAATAATCGTTACGAAGCCGATTGAAGTTCGCAGGGACGTTAGACAAATCCTGTCCAAAATTTTAAAATGACAATTGTCTTAGTTGATTTATGCAAATGTTTTTTAGACAGTGTGTTATTTCCTTTTTTTAATTTGATTGTTTCAAGGTCTTCGATATTAATATCCTTTTAACGATAGGCCATTGGAGAGCTTCCGCTTCTGTAAGATGCTGAACATGATCCTCCATTAACGAATATTGTAAGTTTAGGTAGATAAACTTTTCAGCAGGAAACCAACCACATTAAAGATGACGTTTTATTCCCATGTTAATAAGTTTTTGGCAACGACATTTCAAATGAGGTGTCGCAATATATATATATATATATATATATATATATATATATATATATATATATATATATATATATATATATATATATATGTTTATGCGGCTTTCATGGAATCCTCCGTGTGAAATTAATAGCAATGGATATATCCGCATTATACCGTTGTAGTGCTGAAATCACATTCAGCAAACTTACAACTCTATGCAGCTCCGTGTATGAGTGAAGTAAAATGCGAGCAGTAAATGCAAACTTCTCTCCATCATATCCTTTCTGTGTTAGAGGTCGCACAGTTAGAATAAATTGTTATAAAACGCAATTCATCCTATTCCACCACCATCGAGATGATGGCCTACCTTTACCACCATACCGAGAAGAAAGTCAAAACGTACCCTCGCCGCCACAGTGATACGGCAGAAGTACATGTTTCGTCTCTACTAGACTCATCAGGGTACCGACATGCACCTGGCTGTGCAAAGGACAGATCGGAAGGAAGCATGCAAATGCTGAACGCGGCGCTATATTTATATATATATATATATATATATATATATATATATATATATATATATATATATATATATATATATATATATATATATATATATATATATGTATATATATATATATATATATATATATATATATATATATATATATATATATGTATCATTCCATTTTAGAACACAAATTGATTTTAACCGTTTTTGGACTTAAATTAAAGATAAATTTATAGAAAATTCAATGCCGTGTGAAATTTTCAAGATGACGTCTGCGTTTAATGTCAGATTTCAATTTTATTTTAGTTGCTTGAAGATTTTATTTCTTAATATTGGTATTTAAATTACATTTTATAAAAATATAGTAAGAACTAATCAATTTCTACTTGTATTCAAAATGGTGGATCCAATATGGCGGTCAAATTTTACTTAAAGTTTAATTTTTTAGGTTAAGCGTTGAAACAAACTTCTTTAACTGTAAAATTGATATTTAAGTTGGCATACAAGATGGCGAATTCAACATGGCGATATGAAAATTCCAGAAATCTTGTATTTTTTACAAAATTTTTAGTATAGGAGCTCTTTAGGTAGCTGATTACAAATTTTCATACAGATTTTGAAAATTTTTAAGTTTAAGATGGCTGCGAATCCAATATGGCGTCCAAATATTATAAAAACGACCATTTTCACCATTAATCCCAGAAATAATCGTTTTTAACATTGAAATTTTTGTTTAATTTGGCACACAAGAATACTTGTAATTACCCGAAATGAATTTTGAGGTAAATTTACAAAATTTATACATACAAGATGGCTGATCCAATATGGCGAAAGAAAGATTCGTAATTTCGTAATTTTTTTGCAAAAGTTTTATTATAAGAGTTTTTTAGGTTGCTGATTATTAATTTTTATTCACATTTTGAAAATTTCAACATTAAAGATGGCGATTAATCCAATTTGGCATAGAAATATTATAAATACGCCAATTTTAAGTATCAATAAACTAGTAGAAGTGCTATGAATTATCTTGCAAAAAAGAAGTGGATGTATACAGAGTGTCAAAGTTAAATTTTTTTAAAATTTTTTTGTAAATATTTATATTAGATTTGCACTAAATTTGGACCTTGAGTATCTTTACAATAAGAAATTAAAATCTACAGTTTTGATGTATATTGCAGGAAACTCCATCAGCAGCACTTGACCTACATCAAAAATTTCATCAACTTTTCTCTGCCTCGGCATATTAAATTTTTAATTAAAAATTCTTATTTTTTGATATTCTTCATATAAAAAGGTTCTGCTTAGTTTGTATCGCTTTAAGCAGTTGTTCCTGAGATAATCAATTTTAAATGTTTTATGCGTACTGCAATTCGTCACAGATCCCTACACACTTTATTCAGGCTTAGGACTGGTCCAAAATATTTGGAATGTGCTTAAATTTTGACAGAAAAAGAATAAAAATTTACATAGCAATGAGCTTAAAATGGCAGTAATGTAAGAATGAACTGGCAAAAATCGATAAGAATAACGCAAGAAGTTAATAACAAACCAAGACAGGAATATTTTATTTAATTAATGTTTTAACTAAACTCTAAATAAATGTTCAAAATAACCTCCGTTTTCATAGACACAAACATTAATTCTACGGAGAAAGTTAAACTGCATGCTTTCCATCACCTTTGCATCTAAGCATAAGTGTTTACTGTGTTTTCGTGCCCACAATTCTTCTTCGGTGTTTAAAGGTCTACAGTATACCATTTGTTTTCCCATAAAACCAAATCCATTGACGTTAAATCTGGTAAGCGATGTCATCAATTTGCAGGAGGAATACATATATTTTGTATAGTAGCTAGTAGACTTTACCACACTATTAGACCACCCTGTATAATATTACTGAAAATTTCGATTAACATAAATAAAAATGAAAATTTACACTGAAACTTACTCTCTTAGAGGTTTACACACATTAAAATTGCAGAATTTGAAAACAAATATTATTTTTCGATGAAACCGTAAATTTATTTCATTTATTTGGAAAATATTTAGAAGTTTTAAGTAATAAACACCAAAATGTGTTAAGTGTTGTTTTTAAATACAACACAGAAAAACAATTTAAAGTATAGTGTTCCAACATTTGCTCACATTTGTTTAGGAAGTAGAGTATTAACATCGCACTAAGCGCCAGTGTTATTTTAGAAAACAATATTAATGATGTTTATATAAAACGTTATGCTCTATAATTTATGGGAATAATTTAAAAAATATGATGATTACTAAGCTCACTTGCACATGATTTATTTGCTTTCTTTCCTTCCGACTTGAAAAAAGGGAGGATATTATCAATGCGACGCGGGTATATTTTTTTATTGTTTCTTCAATCATGTCTGTTAATAGGAGTAAGACCACAAAAACATATTGACAAAATTACCTAAAAAAGAATAAAGTAAAAAGTTTTTGGATACACTAGTTTCGGCCTAAACTCGGCCACACATTACATGGCAAACTAGGCACAGACAACTATTACTCCGAAACGGCGGCACCGATTTGAATGAAATTTTTTGCATTATATTCAGGAAGTTGCTGAAGTGGTTCAATAATATTTTGGCCGAAATTGGTTCAGTAAAATCCAAGATGGCGCTGATAATATGGCGGAAAAAAGTTTTGTCCGGTTTTCTCCAAAAGTATCATGGAAGACCTTCGGGGTGGTACATATCGAATTTAAAATTATTTTTGAGAAATTCAAAATTGGGGATCCAATATGACGGATGAAAAATTTTATGTCTCTTGGTTTTGTCCAAAATTGGTACAGGGGAGTTTTTGAGGGTATAGATTGCGAATTTAAAATTGTTCTTTTAAAAATTCAATATGGCAATGTCTTAATTTTGTTCAAAATTAGTATGGGGGCATTTTTGAGGTTGTAAATTAAGAATGTAAAATTATTTTTAAAAAATTCAATACAGCGGATCCAATATGGCGGAGTACGAATTTTACATCTCTCGATTTTGTTCAAAGTTGATACTGAAGAGAAATTTAAAATTGTTTTAAAACAATTTCATGCAATATGGCCGATACAATATGGGGATCTAAAAATTTTATATATTATGTCCAAAATTGGTACTAGGGTGTCTCTAAAAGTGTAGATTAAAATGAGATTAAGAATTTAAGACGATTTTTTTTGAAATTGAATATGGCGGATCCAATATGGTGGGTTGAAAATTTTGCATAATTTATATTGGTTTTCGGAATCATAGGTTGCGAATCTATATGGTGCAATATGGAGGACAAAAATTTTACATTTTTCAGATTTTGGTTAAAATGATATTGAGGCTTCTTAGTGCATATATTACGGATCTTAAATTAATTTTCTCAAACTCAATATGCAGGACTAAATATGTCGGACTAAAAGATTTACATGTCCCAAGTTTTTTCAATATCGGGGGCCTAAGTTACGAATCAAAAATTAATTTCTTAAAATTGAAGATAGCGAATTCACTCGGAGACTCTCTCTTCTTGGGTGGGGGCGGCGATATTACAAGAGTACACTATAGTAAGCGAAAGCGAGTTGTCGATGGTGGGGTGGGAGTACCAGCAACATTCACATTCCTAATATAACAGTTGGAGCTGACATTATTTTTCTGAATTTGAAGCACTTTGGGGGTGGGGGGGGGGTCAATCGCCTCCATCATTCCTCATTGGATCCGTCTCTGCATTCATTATAGCTGAATAATTATTTGTTTGATACAAATTTATTCAAATCTGGTATTTCGAGAATTTCGAGAAATCAATTTAGTGTGGTTACAACTCTGAAAAAAATGGGTACCTTTTTTTCGACTTTAGAAACTCAACTCAATTCAAAACTATAATGCGAAAAATAAAATTTTAATATAAAAATTAAATCGAATTTAAAAAAAAATGCTAAAAGGAGAACAATAAGAATATAAATTTTTATATGAAACTGAAATTTTTGTAGTCGGTGCCAAATTACTACTAATTACAAATTAAGTATTTCTGAATATTTTGTGCGATTCGCACATTTTGTTAGATATTTATTTGGCGCCGACTTCAAAAATTTTAATTTTATACAAGAATTTATATTGTTATTTTTTATCTTTTTAGCGTTTTTTTCGAAGTCGATTGGTTTATTCCATATCAAGTGACATTTGCTTAGTGATACATACAAATGAACTAATACATTTTAATAGTTTAACATTCGAAGCGGGAAAAGCACACACGTTTGTACATATCAAAAAAGTAAAATTTTTGTTAAAAATAATTATAGGACCTAGTTAGTAAAAATGGAGGACAGTGATCATAATGCAATAATTTTATTGCTTTACTTACACTGAACAACAACCAAAATATATCTAAAATAAAATCGACTAAACCATACCATTTCTGGTATGCTAAAACCGAAACTGAATCTATTTTTTTAATATTAGCTCAAGTTTTAGAGATACGTGATGTCATGTATATATCTCCTTATATATTAACAACATAACCGCAAGAATGCACATGGTATATCTGTATTGTTATAACCATAGAGGGGTGCGACGTTGCCAAATATACGTTTTCCCCGAGTTAAGTAAATTTTATACAACGTTGCAACACCGCATAGGGGATCTTCCGGGATGACCCCCCCCCATATACGAAGTTCCAACTCCCCAGGGCTTAAAATAAGGAAGATAGCCATTTAAACAAATGTAAATCGACTTTTATGTCTGCTTTGTACAGAAAAGCCCTGTATATAAACAAATTACAAACGTCACTATTGCGAATATTATGGAATTGACTAGAAAAATTCTCGAATATTCTCTAAAAATGTAAAAGCCGTGTTTAGGTATATAAGCAGCTACATGCAAAGTGGAGGGGTTAGTCAGTCGAAGTTAGTGAGTCGAATCGAATAGTTGAGATTGTAAGACGTCTCGAAAGTGTGTAAACAATCCAGATTACTTTTGTTATGTTTTTTTGTTGGGCCACAGATTCGAAATATTCTGAAAGACAAATATTTTGACAGCACTCTATCAGATATTGAAAAAATGCTTGAAATGATTTTCGCCTCGTAGTCACTAATTTCTTTGGAAATAAAAAGCTGACAATTACGTTACTCTTGCTGAAAATATACTGTCATCGTATCAAAAAATGGGTTGCAAGATGTCTAGAAATCCATTTGCTACATTCACATTTAGACTTTTTTCCTGACAACTGAGAAGCTGCAAGTGATGAGCATGGTGAACGCTTCCATCAGGATATATCAACAAAGGAGAAAAGATATCAGGGAAAATGGGATGCTTCCACGTTTGCCGACTACAGTTGGACTCTTGTTAGAGATGTTCCTGAAACAATTCATAAAAGAAAAGCAAAAAGGCAGAATATTTAGTGTTTCTACAAGTGTAAAAGTATGTATTTTTTAATATTTTGTTAAAAATAGAATTTAAAAAAAACTTGTTCTTGAAAATTGCAACTTAGTCTTTAATTTCATTGTCATTTTTGTTTTCAGCGCCCCAAAATTAACAAATAAAATGCACTTTTCATACCAGATACAACAAATAAACTAAAATTTGTCGCGTAGTGTAATTTATCAAGTAGCTGCTGCATAGCCTTATCGCGTTGTAATAATCATCTAGAGAGATCAAGATTACTCTGCAAAACAATTGAATAATGACTTGCTTGGTGTCCACAGAAAAGTACATTTTATTATCGCAACACTAGATTAAAAACCATTATTTGAAATGTTTTTTTAAGGCATTCATGTACTCAGGGCTGTAATATTTTTTAGGCGATTTGTCCATATTTCAATTTTTATTTGCATGCAAAATTAACTTCATAAGTCAATTTGTTTTATTTATCTTCTTCTTCTTCCTCTTGTTATAGGCTTACAACCTGTTTTTTCCAACTTAATCATTCATTTCATTTGATGTTGAAATCCAGGACTCTCTCCATCTTTTAGGTGGTCTACCTATTGGTCTTCTGGTTTCCGGTGTTCCATCTCGGGCGATTCTCGCTATCCTATTTTGCGCCATTCTTCCTACGTACTCATTCCAGGCTCTTCTGCGCTTCCGTCCCCATCTTACTATATCCTGCATTCCATGTTCCTCGCGTATTGTTGAATTGCGTATGTGATCTCTTAATGTGTATCCCGATATTCTTCTTAGTACTTTCATTTCGGCAGTTCTTAGAATTGATTTTGTTTTTGTGTTGTCAGCTCTCGTCTCTATTGCGTACGTCATTAGCGGTCGAATACAGGTCTTGTAGATTTTTGTTTTTGCGTCCTTGCTTATGTATGTGTTGTGCCATATTATATCCGCCAGGCTTCCTGAGATTCTATTTGCCTTGTTTACTTGGTTTCTTACTTCTCTTGTTCTGTCTTGGTTTGCGAATATCTCAACTCCTAAGTAATTAAAGGTCATGAGTTGTTCTATTGGTTTGTAATCCACTACTAGTTTGCATCTTAAGGGCACTTTACTTATTACAATTGACTTAGTTTTATCGATGGATATTTTCATGTTGAATTGCTTGCTTATGGTGTGGAATGCAAATACAAGTCTTTGGAGATCGTCTTCATTTTCCGAGACTATGACGGCGTCATCAGCGTAACATATTATTGTTATTTCCCCGGTATTCATTCTGTACCCTGATGCCGCTCTCTTGACGTTCTCAATTATTTGGTCCATTATTATGTTAAATAGTAATGGACTCAGAGAGTCCCCCTGTCGTATGCCCGACGCTATCGGTACATCCTTAGTTAGGTTGCCGCTTACTGAGATTTGTGTTGTGGTGTTCAACTATGTTAATTAAATTGTTTGGGATGCCTTTAATTCGCATTATTTGCAGAATATCATCCAGTCTCACCCTTTCAAAGGCTTTAGTGAGATCTATAAAGCACATAAAAGCCGGTTTAGTAAATTCAATAGATTTCTCTGCTATCTGTCTTACGATGAATATGGCATCTACTGTAGATCTGTTTTTGCGGAAAACTTGCTTTTCTTCTGATATTCTGCAATAGTCAGTTATTATATCTTCAAGGATTTTGGTGAATAATTTCATTATTGAATTTAATAAAGTTATTCCTCTATAGTTTTCCGTGATTTTCTTATCACCCTTCTTGAAAATAGGTACTGTTATACTTTTCTTCCAATCTTGGGGTAACTCTTGGTCTTTAATTATTTTTATTTATAATATATGTAAATAAGAACAGCAAATTCATAAATACATAGATTCTCTGAGATTTAATAGTTTATTCGTTACAAATAAAAATAAAATCTCTTGACAAACACAGCATTACAAGTTTTTCCAATTCAATCAGATTTAAACATACATGTTTTCTGATTATTTCTTTTTTACCAATAAATATTTAAATATGTTCCATGAACTGACGGCAATGTCAATCTGATATGCCCACGGAAAGCTATGCATATCGATCAAAATGTTTATATACATACGGGTTTTATTGAATTTTATTGAATATGTTAAACGAACTTAGTTGATTTTAATCCTAACCTACAGCAATGTATCTTACATTGAATATTATGCTCGTATATTATCGCAAGAGATTTTTAGTCTGACATTGTGATTTAAAATACAATGCGACCTTTCAACGTCTTTAATAACGTCGTCTATTCATGCAAATGTTGTGAATGAATTTTGTCGTAATTTTAACCATTGTCTTCCCGAAGAGGGATTCTGTAACGGAATAAGGAAAATAGGGAAAAAGAAACTGAAATCATAATGTTTCAGACACTCGTATCTTTAGTCAAATGAACACTATTCATTTCAAAACGGCTTATTAGTTCATATTCTTTAAATTTTAACTATCATTTTTATGTCTGTGTGTTACTTCACAATCGTTAAAAGAGCAGAAATGTTTTTTTAAGAGTCAGAATAATGCATCATTAAATCTAAATTTAAGAAAATGAATTTGATAATGGCCCATGAAATTCGAAACGTCGGAGTTAAAACTGGTAATGCCGTCCTGTGGAGGAAGGAAAGTGTCAATAAGGATATAGAATATATTTTAAAATACATATTCTATTAAAACAAGGAAAATAAAAATAACGGAGCCGTTTTTCGGTTTTCGTCAGATACCTTGGGACGTATAAAGGATATTGGGTTAAATCGATAATAACCGATAACTTAGTCTAATAAATTTGAGAGTTGCTACCAACAAAAGAGGTCTCTTTCTTTATGTTCGTTACAGAATCCCGACCCTGAATATCTCTGAAATACGTTTATCTATATTATTGTATTTTATCTTAATATATCATTATGTATTTCCTACTGTAATTAGATGGAGATAAATAACAATTTTAGGTAGGTGTTTTTGCTATCGACTAGCTTGATTCGTTGACCGCAAAATTACCGGTTGACGTTAAATTTGAACATTTTTGCTTACGTATATATATATACAGGGTGTCCAAGATAAGGATCCTAAGCATGGGGATCTCGGAAACAGTTGGAGATACGAGGTCGGTTAAATTAGAGAAAAGTTGCACAATTTAGTGCTAAATTAAGCGCAGTTAAAAAAATTTAAAAATTTCAAACAGTTCCGGAGATTTCCGGAAAAAAACGAAATTTGGCAAAATCGTTTTTAATTTTTGCAGGCTTTATTTAAAGAGATATCAGAAAATAAAAGGTAGATTCTCATTGCCACTTTCTATTTTTTATAATTTGGTCTAAACAAAATTTAAATCCGACGTTTCATTTCTGAGATACCATCATGAACTTTCATTTTTTATATGGAACAAAAAAAAGTATTCCATGTATTTGATAGCATTTTTTATTACAAATTCAACGGTGTATCACCCTTGCATATCGAATACGTAGTTCAAGTACTTTCCATAAGAGCTCCGTGAGAGCGAGAGAGAAAGGTATATCAGTTTTATAAAAGTCAATGAACTACACACTTGATATGCAAGTGTGATACACCGTTGAATTTGTAATAAAAAATGCTATCAAATACATGGGATACTTTTTTTTGTTCCATATAAAAAATGAAAGTTCATGATGGTATCTCAGAAACGAAACGTCGGATTTAAATTTTGTTTAGACCAAATTATAAAAAATAAAAAGTGGCAATGAGAATCTACCTTTTATTTTCGGATATCTCTTTAAATAAAGCCTGCAAAAATTAAAAACGATTTTGCCAAATTTCGTTTTTTTCCGGAAATCTCCGGAAGTGTTTGAAATTTTTAAATTTTTTTAACTGCGTTTAATTTAGCACTAAATTGCGCAACTTTTCTCTAATTTAACCGACCTCGTATCTCCAACTGTTTCCGAGATCCCCATGCTTAGGATCCTTATCTTGGACACCCTGTATATATATATATATATATATATATATATATGTATATATATATATATATATATATATATATATATATATATATATATATATATATTGCGACGATTACGGTGGTAGTCGTACGCTACGCACCCGCACATTTATTGCCCGGTTAAAAATTTAGGAAACTTATTTATTATTGAATTTATATACCGGATTTCAAAAATATTGCCAAAATTTAATTAAAAATGTTAATATTTATTTGTTGAGCGCCAGGTAAAAATAATTATAATAAATTATAACTATTTCTTACCAATTTGAAATATTTTCAATTTTCAAAATATTCTATATAGATATAGATGTGTTCCTACCTGTTAATTGACTCCTTCTCAGGTGAGTTCAGTTGTTTATCAGATATCAATCAGACAATTAATACACAGAATGATTAAAACACAAAATATAAATTTTATTTAACAATAAAAAAATGGCACAATATTATTAATAAATCTTAGATGAAATAAAATGGCCAATGCTTTTATATTTCAGACAACAATATTTCTAATCAATATTACTAATTATTTACTTTTATTTACCATGCATTGTCTTTTAACAACCTGTATCACAAATTGGGATCATTTCAGTTTTTTAGTTTAGCAATCGTCTACTAGATGGCTATATTGCAGTTTAACATGGAAAGCGTCGTTTATTATTTAAATTTGATATTATTTTAAACAAATGATCGTGTGCTGTGTTGTGATTCAAGTGGTTAATATAGTTTAATACCTCATATCAAAGATGATAAATATTATCTATATTCTAACAGGTTAGTATAACCCTTCTGTGTCTGATTTTTTTTCTTTTTAATCTCAAAAAGTTTTAAGCATTTATTTATACAATATATATATATATATATATATATAGAGAGAGAGAGAGAGAGAGAGAGAGAGAGATGCTATTGTCCGTGTAATTTTAATTAAAATCGAAAAGTCTCTGCTGTGCGAACATATAGTTAGCAAATATTACCCTCATATTAAAAATTGCAGAGAACTCTAAGATAGTGGAGAAGCTTCGGGTCCGGGCAAATGACGACGGCGCTGTTTCATCCTTATTTGAAACTCATCAGGCCATTGCTTCTGGTACAATCCATCATCTCGCAATCGTGCCCTATCTACTGCTTTTTAAAATAAAAAAAAACCTCATACAAGACACAACTAGCGACATTTCCACGGAGCACTCAATAACATAAAAGCAACATCCACTAATAATGTTTTATAAAACCGCCATGTGATGGCACGACGGTAAAGTGAAAACAGAAATATATCAAACTCGCCACCCAAAAGATAGAGGTCGCAACATTCAACATCAGCAACCAAACTGACCACGAGTTTTCGCAGTTCAAGAGCGTTTCACACCAACGATCTCACTATGAGAATGCTACGTGTTCTTTAAGCTAACAAATATAAAAAGTGATACGTTATTGTCCGTGCAATTTTAAATCAAATATAAAATTGTCAGCTGTGCGGACATAGATTGTTAGTAAATATTACTATTAAAAAATGCGTAGAACTCCAAAATAATGGAGAAGCTCCGGGTCCAAGATGATGGACTGTACCGGATGCAATGGCCTAATGAGCCTGAAATAAGAACAAAATAGCACTGTCATCATTTTCCGGACTTCGGAGCTTCTCCATTGCCTTGGAGTTCCCCGCACTTTTTAATACGAGAGTAATGTTTATTAAAATCTATGTCCGCACAGCCGATAATTTTCTATTTTATTCAAAATTACACGGAAAACAACTTATCTCTTTTTTATATTTATTGGCTTAAAAAACGCATTGTATTCTCATAGGGAGATGATTAGTGCGAAACCTGCTTGAATTACGAAAACTCGTAGTCAGATTGGTTTCCGATAACGAGTGATGCGACCTCTATCCTTAAATTATGTAACACGTTTCGTGTATAAAGTTTGATATATTTCTTTTTTTACTTTACCGACGCGGCCTCACATGGCGGTTTTATACACCATTGTTAGTGGATGTTGCTCTTAAGTTGCTCTGTATTATATATATATATATATATATATATATATATATATATATATATATATATATATATATATATATATAAAAATAAAGTTCTTGTCCGTGTAATATAAAAACAGAAAAAATAAAATCTTTGGCATAGCGGACCTGAAATGTATCAATCTGTACTATTCTCGTGTTAAAAAGTGCGGAGCATTCCAAAGTATGGAAAGACTCCGGGTCCAACAGATGGCGACAGCGCTGTTTCGTCCTAATGTGGGACTCGTCAGGCCACCGCAGTCGGTACAAACCATCATCTCGCCTCTGTATCCTATAAATCTGAATTTATGATTAAAAACAGCAAATAGGACGACAAAGGCGACATCTCGATGGTTCACTCGATAACACAAGAACTACACAGATTGACAAAACTTGTAAAAACCGCCATGTGGTGGCGCGACGGTGAATAAAAATAGAAATCTGTAAAATCGAATACACAAAACGCGCTGCCCAATTGCTGTTTTTAATCATAAATTCAGTTTTATAGGATACAGAGACGAGATGATGGTTTGTACCGACTGCGGTGGCCTGACGAGTCCCACATTAGGACGAAACAGCGCTGTCGCCATCTGTCGGACCCGGAGTCTTTCCATACTTTGGAATGCTCCGCACTTTTTAACATGAGAATAGTACAGATTGACACATTTCAGGTCCGCTATGCCAAAGATTTTATTTTTTCTGTTTATATATATATATATATATATATATATATATATATATATATATATATATATATATATATATACATATATATATACATATATATAATAAGGATGTAAGGTCTGGAAAAAATTCATTATTTAAAAAACAAGTCTAACAAAGTATTTAGTGTGGAAGCTGTCATATCTTCTTTTCTTTGAAATGAGCCAGAACTTTTTATTGATATGTTGTACATTTTTCAAAATGTTTGTAAATCGTATTTTTCTATATTATAAATGGCATTCTGTTCGATTTTACTCGATATTTCTGAATCCGACTTTCCATTAAATAAAACATTAATCTGACCACAGCCAGTGCTTACCAAACTTTTTAATGCAATTTATACGATTAATAATGTTATTTGTGTAAAATAGGTAGTTATGTCAAAATTAGAGATAACTTGTATAAAACGCTTTAGGAAATGAAATTTTCTGTAGCTTGTGTGATTTTACAGAAACTAGCTTGGCCCGCAAATATCCCACATGTTACACGAAAAAATGGGTTTCCTAAATGGTTATATAAATAACTATTAGTTAGCTTATGCCATTTTATCCAATATATTTGTGACTTAAAAGTAGATATGTTTTTCTATATAAATAAATTTTACCACAAAATGTTACACGTTACAATAAAGCGTAAAATAAATTCCGCAGGTATGTATTTATATGACTTTTTTATGTTGATTTGTTAAACAAAATACTTTTGGTACATCATTTGAAAACACTTGCTTCTATGTTTTAAGACCGAAACATTTTTTTTCTTGTTCGTACTTTAGGATTAAAAATCATCAGCTAAAAAACGAAAGTGTGTATATAATACAAATTAAATAAATTCATTATGAATGATAAACTACCAAATAAATTGTTCGTCTGATGAACTAAGCTTAACCTAATAAAGAAAATTACATTATGTAAGTACATTCATGGGAATCTGCATTGCTTTTTAGCAAGGTTCAAAGACACTATTTAATAAAACCGCCGACAATTTGCAAGCAAAATCCATCCTAAACGAAACCACTTAGGCGAAACGACTAAAATAGTGTTAAAAATTGTTTGACAATGGATTAGTCTTTTGTTTGTAAATTCTATCAGAACGTGAAATAAAGCTTGATTGTAAATATTTCAGATAAATGCTAAAACAACACACAAAAGATTTAAGAAGAATTTCCAAACAATAGCTCGGGAACATTAGAGTTAGAAAATATATTCAAATGGAATTTTTCTTTTTGGAAACTTGCCTTCCAAGGTATTCGATACTGCCCTCACCTTCAGCGTTTCGAATTTTTTTTGACAAATATTTTTTATTAACAATGAATACCAAAAACATATTTTCTTAAATTTGTTGAAAAACTGTTATTTCTGCTTAAAAACATACTATTACAAAGTTGAAGGCACTACAAGAACTTTTAAAATACCTTTTCTGTTTATCAATATCCGTTCGATGGTTACCGGAATATCTCCAAAAAGCATTTAAAAAAATTGCATTTTTTATGATTGTTAAAGATAACAGATTACAAAAGATTAAAAGTAAGAACTTTTAAAATGTTTTAGATCATGTTGATTGGTCTTTTCTACTGGACCTTCTTAGCTCGGATGATGCCTGGTCTTAGTTTGCATCTACTGTGGGCCATTGCTTGAATGTGAGTTGCCTGGCCAACGCTTGGTATAATTCTTTTTTAGCAGGAAGAGGGAAGGAACAGGATGATCTTTATTTTTTACAGATATATAAACTTTAACGAACACAGAGTGCTTTATCAGAACAAAAAAAAAAGATTATAGATCGAGTATAAAAAATACAAAGCAAACCTATTATAGAGGTAACATAAATAATGCTACCAACAAAACAAAAGAAATATAAGATTGTATTAACCAAAATCTAAACAGAAAAAAAAAGAAAACTAGTTACAACATTGCCTTTCACATCTACAATGATTTGAGAGGTGATCGTCAGGAGGTTTCTAAATATTTTAGCTTTGTTATCAAGTTAAAATTGCTTTAGATCTATGGTTAAAACATGTCCTTGCCCGCAGCAACTACAGAATCTGTTTCTCAGTATCAATTCGCTCCTTTGGTTCCGATAGCATAAGTTCTCAAATTGTTAAACTAATTTCAGAATCAGTTACATTTCCTCTGACATATTTAATAAACAGATTACTTTCAGAAAGCATTTTCCCTCAAATACTAAAGCAGGCAGCAGCAATGCCAATACATAAATGGGATGATCCTCACAGCCCAGCCTATTATAGACAAATATCTATACTGAGTGTATTTTCTGAGGTGTCTAAAAAAATAATATATGAAAATTTGGTAGATTTTCATAACCAGAATTCAGTTATAGCTCCTTGCCAACTTGGCTTCAGAAAAAACAAATCCGTCGACATAGCATGCTGTGTTTTATACTTAATTTTGTATATATAGAACTCGACCAGTATGTGATGTGTTTAATGGTTGACTTAACAAGGACGTTTGATACTGTGAATAGAGAGTTATTGAGAAAATTCTTTGCTTCGAGTATAAAAGGAAATATCCTGAATCTTATTGATTCTTATATGTTCGAAAGAATTATGTGTGTCCGATACCAAAAAAGCAAATCAGATCACAGAAAAGTTGTTTTAGGTGTGCCACAAGGTTTGGTTTTGAGGCCTCTCTTCATTGTGGTTTATGTTAATGATCTACCTAGACTCATGAGTGGGGGAAAATTGGTTTTGTTTATTGATGATACCACGATCTGCAGAAGAGTTGTTCCACTGCACTTTCTTTCCCAAACTGAAGCCTAAATTCTGCTTTTTTTGCCATTTTGCAGATAAAATCATCAGCAAATAAATCAGGTGTTTCTGTAGAAGCAAATACTGAGGCTAATAATCGATCTTAAACCAATTTATTTAGAATTTATGACTCTTGGCGAAAGATACAGATATGGTATATAAAATGGTAACATTCTTAGTATACCTCAACATAAAACGGCATTCTTTGAGAGATCCCCAATTTATAATTTCAGGAATCATTTTATTCTTTTAAAGAGTTCTTAAGCCTATAAAGATACTAACCCTTGCTATGAATTGCGCGATTCTCTGGTTACATACTTTCGTGTCCTGTGCATAGAATTATGTTGTTATTGTTCTTCCTTGTTTATTCTTTTAGCGTTACGATCTATTATTTGTCGAATTTCAAAATATTTGATATCATTACAAGTAGTATTTTGTGATATTAACTAAATATTCTTTTATTGTAAATTATTGACGATACCAATGCTGAAGTAACAGTTTTTATGACTAATAAATTATTTCATTTCAAGCAGAAATATTAATATTTGAATTAAATAAAGAAAATCGTTTTTGTGCTTTTAATCACTACATAGTATAAAACAAAGTCGCTTTCTCTGTCTCTATGTCCCTTTGTATGCTTAAATCTTTAAAACTACGCTCCGGATTTTGATGCGGTTTTTTTCAATAGATAGAGTGATTCAAGAGGAAGGTTTATATGTATAATAACATCCATTAAATAGTGGAGAAATACTGTTATTTTTGAGGTTTCTAATGTGATGTCGTTAATTATCATATTTTTTTCCGCTTACATTGCAAGCGCAGGCTGAACCCTACGAGATTTATCAAAATAATGTACTAATTATTTGTACACATTGAAAAGGTCTACAGAAAACTCCGCGATGGTATATGTCTATCTCTCATGGATATCCCACAATAACATTTTTTTGTCATTTACTTTTTACGACAAATAATGGCAAATTTTGAAGCGATTTTAACCAATACAGCATTAATCCTTATCCAATTAAATAACTTAAATACATTGTTGATTTAATATAGATCTATATGGTCCTTTACAGCACAAGATTTAAATGAATATTTTCGAAGATATTACAGATTTAAAATTGCGGGAAGTAGCGCTTGCGGCGGTACTGGCCGACCGGGGCGGCGGCAGCGTGCCTATAAATAGCGCGTCGGAGGCCGATGTAATAATTGTTGTAAAAATAAAATAAATAGTCACAGTTTTTCTGTAGTGTATTTAGTATCAGCATTGCACCCGTGCGAAGCCGGGGCGGGTCGCTAGTAGTTAATAAAAATATATTTGCTAAGCAAAGATAACAGTCGTATTGTATCCCATGGAAGAATAATTTCCCAAGAGAAATGTACCACTCGCAGTTTCTGTTTACTTTTGCTTGTTATCAGTCTAATCTACCTGGTTTATAACAAGAATCAAAATAAAAAATAGAGTCATTAAGTTTAACGATGTGGAACACGCCGCTATTTGGTCCGGACTCTCCGTTTCATTGACATCGTAAATCAGTTTATTAGGTACAAATTTAGGCAGTAAAATGTCTTGGCTTAATTACAGTTTTATTTCGTAATATCACCGTAGATGGAATTGATATAAACGTAAATTAAAAAATAAATAGATTTTAAAATATTATAACCTATAAAAATTCTGTTCCATATTACATTTAAATTTACATTCGTTGATTTATTTAACAGTTTTTTGAAGTAGGTGCTACAATGGGGGTTATTTTTAAAATAATTCTAAATGGATTGGTATTTTTTAATTTCATAATTATATTCTTTTCGTAGTTTGTGATTTGTGTCCCTTTTCTATTAGTCTTAGTAAAATTTGCAGGTATTCTCTATAAATTTTAAATTTAAAAGGTAATTAAAGATTATTAAAGTATTGCCCAATAAAATCGTAGTTAATTATTTCTTACGTTTTAGGTCCCTTTTTTGAAGGCAGACTATTTGATTTTAGATATATTTTTATTTCATTTCTTTAATATTCATTATGTCTTTAAAATGAATAGGCCTAATTACAGTGAGCGTGAAAAGAAGAAATAATTTCTTCCAGATAAGATGAAAGTATCATGACTTAGGAGACACAGAAAAGTCATCAAGTTTTCAACCATCCAACAAACATTTATTTTAGTTTTTAATCATTTTAATCATGTAGCAATATTTTTACGCAATCCCCTCGAAAGTAACCCCTACGATATACTACTAATGATCAATATTTTTTCATAATTAACCTTCAAATGACCTCCAAATACCACCTAAACTCCCACATTATTTGTAGCGTTGAATATGAAATTTTCTCTGCTTTTCCCCCTGCAATAAAAAATAGGTATTCTCGTTTAAAAAAATTTACTTGACTTCAAAATAATCTTCAAGGTCACTCTCGTAGTCATATTCAAGATCTGCTAAATGGCCCATTGGAACTCTACAACTTTTGTATGGGACATTTTTTTGGAAATCCGTTCCTGGCAGATTATCTCCGCTTTCCATTCCTGAAATGAACAGTGAATGTTCCCATTAAAGAAAATCTACTTGACTTTGAAATATCCTTCAAGGTGACTCTTAAGATCGACTTCAAGGTCACTGCTAAATTTCGCCCTTCAAATACATATATACATATATACATATATATATATATATATATATATATATATATATATATATATATATATATATATATATATATATATATATATATATGTTTATGTGGCTTTCACGGATTCCCCCGTGTGAGATGCAATAGCAGTGGATATATCCACATTATGCCGTTGTAGTGCTGAAATCACATTCAGCAAACGTACACCTATATGCAGCTCCGTAAATGAATGAAGTAAAATGCCAACAGTAAATGCAAACTTCTCTCCATCATATCCTTTCTGTGTTAGAGGTTGCACAGTTAGAATAAATTGTTACAAAACGCAATTTATCCTATTCCACCACCATCGAGATGGTACATGTACCTCTGCCGTATCACTGTGGCGGGGAGGGCAAGTTTTGACTTTCTTCTTGGTATGGTGGTGCAGGTAGGCCATCATCTCGATAGTGGTGGAATAGGATAAATTGGGTTTTGTAACAATTTATTCTAACTGTGCAACCTCTAACACAGAAAGGATATGATGGAGAGAAGTTTGCATTTACTGTTGGCATTTTACTTCATATATATATATATATATATATATATATATATATATATATATATATATATATATATATATATATATATATATATATATATATATATATATCTTTAGAAAAAATGACCAAAACAAAAGTTGTAATCGAACGGAGATTCTAAAAATTACTTTGAACAACGAGACTTTGCCTTTTAAAGTCATTTGAAGGTCAGCTTCAGAATTTCAAGCGGAGTCCCTACCTTGGATCTCGGAAATGAAAATAGCAGATACTTTTACAATCAAATATGACCTTGGCCATGATGTCAAGGTCAAACTTTAAAACCAAGACAAGGTCCCAACAATATCTTAAATAGTTACTGTAAGAAAAAATGTCAATGTGTAGGGCATCTAAAAATGACCTTTCCCAGTTAGGGTATGTTCAACAAGATCGGAAATCTGCTAAGATAAAACCAATATTAAACCAATTAAGGCAAGAACAAGATCCTCAGTCAGTTAAGAAATGATCTGCAATCTAACCACTTAAGGTAAGATTAATCAGAGGTTCGGTCACTCAAGGCAAGATCGGGAATCTTACCAGTTAAGGTAAGACCAAGATTCAGCCAGCTGGGATAAAACCAAGATCCTCCCAGCAAGACCTGACATCTGGAACAATATTGCTGGAGGGAGCTTCATTTAACCTTGTCCTTTTTTAAGTTTGACCTTAACTTCTTGGCAAAGATCATGTAGTATTGTAAAATTTTCTCCTCTTTTTATTTCAAGGATCAAAAGGAAGAGTCTCCACTTAAAATTAAAAAGATGACCTTCAAAAAACCTTGAATGTCAATGTCAAAGTTACGGCAAAGGCCATTTTTAGTTAGTTACTGTGGGGATTCCATACTTTAGACACCCTATATATATATATATATATATATATATATATATATATATATATATATATATATATATATATATATATATATATGAGGTTTGTCTCAAAAGTACCGAGCCTGCATTCATATCTCCGCATCAAAACATCCGAGCGACCTCTGCGGGACGTGGGCGTCACCAATAAGTCTTCACGAACTCGTTGGTGTGCGCAGTTACCGACTGGACGTATTAGTTCGTGAACGGTGTGCGTTTGTTTACAGAGTCTTTTTTTCGTTCGTCGCATTTTGTTATTGTAGAAAATGACGGAAAAATTAGATCAACGAGTTTGCATCAAGTTTTGCTTTAATCTTGGAAAAACTTATTCAAAAACAATTAATATGATGAACAAAGCGACCGTCTTCACAGTGGAAGCATTCTGAATCGCCAAGACCAAAAAAAGCACGTGAAAGTCGGAGCAAAATGAAGACAATGTTGACTATTTTCTTTGATTATGAAGGTGTTGTCCACCACGAATATGCTCCGAGAAGTCACACGATCACTAAAGAATACTACGTTCAAGTATTGAAAAGATTGCGTGACGCAGTCAGAAGAAAACAGCCACAGCTTTGGACAAGCAGTGATTGGCTGCTTCACCACGACAATGCGCCAGCGCATTCATCGAACCTTGTGCAGCAATATTTAACAAAGCACCATGTCGTACCGCTTCGCCAGCCTACTTACAGTCCCGACTTAGCTCCCTGCGACTTTTGGCCCTTTCCCAGATTAAAAATGCCGCTCAAAAGATACCGGTTCGATGACAAAGAGACGGTTGAAACTAATGCGACGAATGAACTGAAGGCAATTTCGAAAACTCACTTTCAGGACTGCTTCAGAAAGTGGAAACACTGCTGGGAACGTGTTATTCATTATTAAATGGGGACTACTTTGAAGGATGTCACTCACCAGATGATAAAGAATAACACCAATGCGGAGATATGAAGGTAGGCTCGATACTTTTGGGACAAACCTCGTATATATATATATATATATATATATATATATATATATATATATATATATATATATATATATATATATATATATATATATGTATATATATGTATATATATATATATATATATATATATATATATATATATATATGTGTGTATATATATATATATATATATATATATATATATATATATAAAATAAAATCTAATCGACACAATTACCATTTGGGCAGGACAATCCCAATATCAAAGGATCCGACATATGATTAGTATTAAACTCCACCATATTAGGAGGCTAATTCTGGATAGTTTAGCTCTCCCAGTCCCCCAAATTGCCGCCTATGCTTGTGCCAGTGAAAATTTATTACTGATAATGATTTTACTTAAATTTATTAACTCTTTCTTTATAATATAACAAACTTTTGCACTATAAAACTTTACTATTATTTTATAATTTAATATTTCAATTTTAATGCGTTACACAATTTTAATCATATAACTACGCGACGCCGAGTCGGGCCTATTTCTAATACTATAAAAGATCCATTATCAGTCACGACCCATAAATTCATCTATTATGACAAGCAAAATGTAAATCTTTAAGATCATCCCTAGTCATGTTTTCATTTAAAAGTAATTATCCGTTAAGCAATATTAAGATATTCCTAATTATTTTGAATGTCACTTTTAGGATCGAGGAACAAAAAGCACTCCCATATGTCCTTAATTCCGCTCCCCTTAAGAGTCCTATATAAAATAATTACACTGTACTCTATGTGGTATCATTATCATATCAGATTATTAGCATAAAGAAATACTTTTAACTTAATTGAAGACCCTCTTTCTCTATTAACGTCTCTTTATATTTTTATTTGCATGTCTGAAACAGCACTTGAATAAATTTATTTTAAATTTAATTTAGAATGCAAGTCAATAAATTTTCTCAAGTTAATTCTATCCTTATGATATTAAGGCAGCCCCCGGTGGGCAAAAAAGTGATTTATTATTCAAAAATCCACCTTCAAGTGGAATCTTTATCGATTTAGACGAATTTTTACTTGAATTATATTGTGCTACATGAAAATCTTCCCCGCCAAACTAATCTGTTATTTCCATAATTTCTAACATATGCAACCCTTACATTGACCTGATACTTTCTTTGTACAACTCTTTAAAGTATTTCATCGACGCGTCTTCGGAGATTTTACTTGAATATTTTCGTTTGTGTCTCTCAGCATTTTCCAGATTCGTTCGTGTATTCTGTACATATCATGCTTTATTTCACTACTGAACATTCGCCAATATTTTTTCTTAATTTCCCGGGCTCTGCTATTTCTTTGCTTTAATTATTTTGATTTCTTCATTAAAATGATATTATGTTAAGTATTAAACTAATTTGGTTTACTGCATGTGTACCTACTACTGCGTTAGGAGTACTTCGCATACTGTTTTTGAGTTTGCGCCAGCTGGTATCTATATCATCGGCTTCTTCGATCGGGCTTGCATAAATATATTATTCTGCATACAGACTTTTTACGGTAACCAATATTAAAGATTCTATTTTATATTTTTTTTACACAATTTTTGGTGGTTTTCTTTTAAAGGTTAAGCTTAATTTGAATTTTCCTAAGACGGCTTTGGGAATAATGCCCAAGGTGGATGTTGTTGGAACTCTGTACCTCTAAGATTTTCTCTCACAGGTGTTTTTATGTTGCCATTTTGAAAATTGGTTAGTAATTAGTTGTTGAAATACAAATTAATTCAATTCAAAAGTGCTAAGCACAAAAGTAAATTTACTATCATTAAATTAACTGCAATGTGAAAACAGTGAATATTTTACTTTTTAGTGCAAATTTTTAGAATGGGTTTAATATTATACGAAATTTAATTTCAATAAGCGAATAAGTTGCTTTCTCGAAGGACAAAAATAAGGTCAATACCAGAAAATATGCAAGATCAAGAAGATATAGCAGTATGCCCAGGCGCGGATCCAAGGAAGGGGCGGTGGGGGCGATCGCCCCCCCCCCCTCCCCAAGAGCTTTGAGTTCAGGAAAACAGGCCCGATTTTGACTCTTATACTTTACCCTTTTTTTCTTCGCAACTACCTGTGTTTTTTAGTCCGGTGTCTTTGGCAAAATCTGTTTGACATTTTTTCATAGGAAGATGCGAGAAATGTTAAAAAGAAGTTTAATCCTTGTCATAGGCGTCGGAAGGAGGTTTATTTTATCACTAAGTATTTATGGCATAGAATATTATTTCGGTAATAAACTTAAAATAAAAGTTTGAAGCTATCTTCGCTCAAATTAATTATAATTGGTTCCTCTATCTCACCGATCATGAGATCGAATTTCCACATTTTGTTTTATTCTTTTATTATATGGATTTTTCCCAATTTTCCGGAGTAACTTTATTCAAAAAAATCTTTCAAAAGTTCAGTTAAATTACTAATTTTCTAAGTTGTGTTATTTCTAGTAACTCTACCTTTTACTTGAAAGAGATATTTCCTTCTACAACGGACAGTTTCCGGACGATCTATAAAAACAGATTTTCTATCTGGTTTTTCCCAGCAAAAATTAAGTTCTCTGTGCAATTTCCAGAGTTCAGTTCTTTTAATTTCAGGTAAATCGCGCTCTTCATTGCTTTTACTTAGAGTTTTGTTGACGGTTGGGATCTGCTTCTCATAATAAAATGTATGTACAACCCCTTTTATTGCAGTTTTCATCTCTTCCTCCAACTAGGTCTTTCATCTATCTGTGATCGAATGTGGCTTGGGAGTACTAACAACTCCAGTCGTTTTTTTCGCCTTCAGTATTCGATACATAGTAGATTTTCCAACTCCTGTCATGTTGGAACACATCTCAACAGAGCTTTTAACATTATTATCTAGATATTGATATCTTAAGGCATCATAAACATTCATCGTAATAAGTTTTTCGTTGAGGAAAAAATGCCCTGGTTTAACGATTTTGGAATAAATATAGAGGTGGAAGGCATATCTTTTGGTTATCTCACTAATCTCAAATAATATATAAAAACAAGCGCAAATAAGATAAATCACTAAGGACACACTGTAAGGTGTACTTTGCTCACTGACAAAAATTAAATTGAACTATCAGAAATTTTATTGTTGCAGTAAATTTATAAAAGCTTATAATATTTAAATATAAATAGATTTACGGCAGTGCTCAGTTACCTGCGGCACTAGAGCATGTACGTCGAAGGTTTCAGTACCAGTTTTATTTCTCCTCTAGTTCTTGAATTAAATATAGGAATGTGTATGCTTGCGATCGCCCCCCCCCCCCTCCTAAGAGCTTTGAGTTCAGGAAAATAGAACCGATTCTGTCTTTTATATTAGGAATGTGTATCCTGCTGGCACTCCCCTCTCGGTGACAACTTGTTTTTCTTGCGATAGCCCCCCCCCAAATAGCTTTGGGTGTATGCTGCTGGCACCCCCCCCCCCCCCCGTCGGCAACTTGTTTTTTCTATTGATCGCCCCCCCCCGCTCCCCAAGAGCTTCAAATTAAAAAAAATAGACCCGACCCTGCCTTTTACACTAAAAATGAAAATGTTGCTGGTGTCTCCCCCCCCCCCCCCGTCGACAACTTGTTTTCACTTGCCATACTATACTTTTGTGATATCACCGCCCCCTCCCCCCAAAGACAGAGGCTGGATCCGCCCCTGAGTACGCCACATTTTAACATATTTAAATCAAAACATACAAAAAAATCAATTTTTCTCGAAAACTTCGTAGAGGAAATCGTAAATAACAGTTATAATTAAAACTGCATCACAAGAATATTATGAAAAATTAAATTTTACTTTAATATCTACAAATTCTCGACATATCAAAATTTGAAGTAGCCGTATATTTTATATAATTATGAAAATTTATATGTTAATCAGAATAATTATAGAAAGGATGTTATGACCATCTATATTATTTTCATTTTTCCTAAAGAGCTAATTTTCGTTAAATATAATTTATATGTTGAAATAGTAAATGAGTGAACCGATCAATTTAATTAGTATGAGAAAACAACATTTTCTCACTAAAAATATACAAATTTAAAAATTAACTACGCTTAGTAGTTGCATCGTCCTCGTTAACGTTCTTCTTGAAACATCCTTTATTGTTATAGTCATAATTCATTTTCATGCAGTCACACTTCAGTAATTATAATAAATATAAAGAACAAGTTTTTCTTAAAATGCACGTAAAGGACAAAATAACATTTTTGTTAGATGGGTAGGCAACGTAATTTAATTTATTCTTTATTCAGCCTACCTGGTGATTGTAGACATGGGGTGCCCGGTAAATATAGTATATGTCAAACTCTCGGCGGTGTACAAGGGGCGACAAAATAATCCTAGTGCTGCTTATAATTTTTTGCCAAAGTGCCTCATAACGGAGATATGATACTCTTTATTATCATTGTATTTTAAATTCAGAATTACAAGCCAAACAGCTTCGCATTCCCCTCAAGGGGTAATGACTCATACGAGGTATACAAAAACACCAAAATTATGAAGCTCTGTGGGGACCCTTTCCATGTTATCAGATCCTAGGTGGCGTGGTCTCCTGTACTTCCTACAAACTTTCGGACGGTTCGCGCGGTTGCAAGGAGAACTGCTTTCTAAATTGGTTTATACAGATGCTCACTAAGGCCCAGTCCCTTGATTTTCTGCAGGAGGTTTTTTGGTATCACTCCAGTTGTTGAAAGTATTATAAATTTTTATACCAATAAAATAAGTGAATTAAAAGTTTCATCAGAATTTGTTACAAAGACTGTTACAAGAATCAATTATGAAAGAGTTAATGATTTGCTGGCTGAGCAGGATTGGAGTGTTGTGACTGCTAGTAATGACATAGAAATTGCGACTGAAAACTTCACTACAATAGTATCTCGTATTATAAAGGAATCCGAAGATAGGAGGATTGTTAGGTATAAGGAAGTTAAAAAAATAAAACCATGGATAACATCTGCTATTATACACTCAATAAAACAACGAGATAAAATGAAACAATGTCTTAGAAAAAAATTCGACTTAAATGAAGAAAAAAAAGTATAAAGAATACAGAAATACTTTAAATACAATCATACATAAATGCAAATATGATTACTATAGACAAAAAATAGTAAATAGTAAACATGACGTCAAAAAAATGTTTGAAATTGTTAATGAAGCCTCAAATCATAATAACAAAAAAAAACAAAGAAAAGCTGCAAATTGAAAATTCTAATAGAATATTTTCAGACGTGAAAGAAATGGCAAATTTTGCAACAATTTTTTTGTGAATGTGGGAGTTAATATGTTAAATAAGATAAGGGATCCTGATAAAAAAATTTCAGGTACGACATGCCTCTATTTCCTTTATGTTCCTGAAGCCTGTCAATGAAATCGAAATAATAAAACAAATACACTCTTTAAAGAATAATTGCGCTCCCGGTGTAGATGGAATAAATTCTCAGTTCGTTAAACAATTCCACTTCTTCTTGCTGAAACCCTTGACTTATCTAATAAATTTAATTTTCAAATCGGGTAAAGTACCCAGCCATTTCAAGCTGACACTTGTTACACCAATGCATAAAGCAGGAGGCAAAGCGACTATTAGCAATTATCGTCCAATTAGTGTAATAAATAATTTTGCGAAGATATTTGAGAAATGTTTAAAAGATAGATTGATAATTTTTTTGGAAATTAATAACATCCTCTCTAAAAATCAATTTGGATTTACCAGTGGATTGAGTACATCAGATGCGATTTATGAATTTACTAAGTCAGTAATCGTGAATCTTGATAATGATAAAAAATATCTTGCCGTCTTTCTGGATCTTGCCAGAGCATTTGACACTGTACCCCATGACTCACTTTTAGAGGTTTTAAACGTCTATGGTGTTAGGGGTTCTGTGTTGAGTGTCTTTGAGAGTTACTTAAGAAATAGGAAACAAATTTTAAAAATTGATAACATCTATAGTGACCCTTTAGACATCAGAATCGGGGTTCCTCAAGGAACAGTGGTTCTCTAATTTCATACGCGGGCGATACAGTGGACGTTTTTTCTGGAGAAACCTGGGATCAAGTGAAAGAATCAACAAAAACTGGTCTGCTTAAAATAATAAACTGGCTGGATTCCTCTAAACTTACTTTGAACGTTGACAAAACTCATTATATTGCATTTTCGATAACAAAATCAAATCGTCCAGACTTCAACCACATTGAACTTGGAAATATCTTAATAAAAAATGTACCATTCATAAAATATTTGGGTATAATAATCGACAAAAATCTAAAATGGGATCAGCACATTTTAAAATCAATTCATAAATTTTATATACTGAGAAACATTTTCACTAGGCAACTTTTAATAAATATTTATAAAACATTAGTAGAATCCTTAATTAGATATGAAATAATTGTTTGGGGTGACCTGTATCAAAACTCGTTACAACAACTCAAAGTAGTACAAAATTACATTTTAAAAGTAATTTTTTGGAAGAAAAAAAGATATTCTACTAGGTTTCTTTATTCAGAACAAATTTTTGATGTCCGTTCATATTTATGTACATAAGTCTACGAAATTAAAAAATTATGTAAGTCACTCTTATGAAACGAGATGTAGAATGAATAGACCTCTAAGGATACCAAATAGTAATAAAAACATTAGTTATAGATTTGTTAACTGTCTAGCGCCCAACTTCTACAATATTATCCCGATTAGTATAAGAACAATCTTCAATGTGAAAGAATTTAGTAAACTTTGCAGAACATATATTTTTCATAACATTGATCAATTTAAACTTTTTCTTTGACAAAATCTTCACAGGTTACTTAGTGTGTAGGTTTGTTTAGTGTGTAGGTTTGTTTAGTATGTAGGTATTCCATTAATTAGTATTATTTTCGTTCAATATGTTTTCTTGTTATGGCTGTTTTTTGAAATTAATATAATATTATTGATTTTGTGCACATACAAGTATTATGTTACCTAGGTGCATAATTATTTAATGAGATCTTATATATGTTTAGATTAGATCATGATCTGTTTGAAGAATTGTACTAAAATTGTTCGTAATATATTATTATATTATATTATATTATTATTATATATTATGGGAATCGTATGGACGCTGTTCAATGCCCATTGTCTTCGAATTTACACCTCCAGGTCTCTGTACTTGGTGATCTTTTCGTAGTATTTTGGCCTTAGGTTGTTATTGTTAGATACAGCAATGTCGATTAGTTCGCCTAGAAATTTTATCTGTTAGTATAATGTCTGGTCTATTATGAGCAACTGTCTGATCCGTTAGAACCCTTCGGTTCCGATATAACTTGAACTGGTTGTTCTCAATAACAGGCCTCGGATTGTATTTGTTATAAGGCATTTTCCCTACCTGTAATAGGTTTAGCTTATCTGCTAACTCTTGCTGGAGTATTTCAGCGGCTGAGTCGCGTCTTTCCTTATACTCGGTTACGGCAGACGCTTGGCATCCTCCAGTTATGTGCTGGATTGTCTCTGATGTTCGATAGCCATATCTACATTGGTCATTTTCTATTGAGGGATCTCCGGTAAACAACTTCCGATAGTTCTTCGTCGGTATATTCTGGTCTTGAATAGCTAACAAGAAACCCTCCGTTTCCGAAATCATCTGTCCTGAAATCAACTAGTAGTTCGACGCTGAGTTGTCGACATTGTCCTAATTGATCTCATTTGGATGCCGTCCATGAAGTGGTTTCTGTAGCCACGTTTGTAACTTTCTTCTGTTTGGTAGTGTGAAGCAATATCCTGTTCCCTCAGATGTAGCGGCATTGAATCCTCTGTTTCGCATATTGCTCGATGTAGTATGGAAGATTCCACTAACCTGTGAAAATATGAACGTAAGTTTATTATTTGTTGATCGCGCTGCTTACCAATATTCACCAATCCTCTTCCTCCTTGATGTCTTGGAAGCGTTGTACGTTCAATAGCGCTCTAAGGGTGATGTTTTTGAGCTTTTGTTAAGAGTATTCTTATTTAAAATTAATATTAATTTTTATTATTATTGTATCTTGTATATAGGTTAAGTAATTTTAATTCATATTAATCCATAGTAGGATATCAGAGTAGCTAATAAAGCAAAGTCTCGCCCTGGCTAAGTTGCGCATTTAGTGTTTTATTTTCAATGTATTATAATTTATTGTTTTTTTTTCTTGAAAAAAAAGTATTTTTCCCATATACTTAGCCAAACGGCTTTTGCACTCCCTTCTGGGAACTTTCACTCATCCCAGATATACTAAGATATCATAATATATACCCTTGCGTTTTTGTCGGGTCATTAATGATGTTATGGTCCTCTGCATTTCCCATAAACTTCCGCCTTTTGCATGGCCTTATACAGGTATTTGTTAAAGCCCAGCACAAGAGACTTAGTATGAAGCCGATTGTTGATAGAATTGAAGAAACCGCCGGGGCGCCATTTCTACCTCCAATTCTTTGTATTTGGCGATCGTCTCATTATGTTTGTTGTTGTTGGGGGTTCGACTTCTATTAGTGTTGCTCGCTTAGATGTCTTATCCACTAAAATGAGGTCTGATCTATTATGTGCAACTGTAGTATCTGTAAGCACAATTTGATCCTAGTACAGCTTGAACTCGTTATTCTACAATATAGGCTCCGGCTAATATCCATAGTATGGCATTTTCTCTTCCTGCAATAGTTTAAATTTTTCTGTCAGCTCTTGATGGATGATCTTGGCAGCTGAGTCGTATCCCTCCTTGTACTCCGATGCAACAAATACTTGGCATCCTATGATTATGTTCTGGATTGTTTCTGATGTTCGACAATTGTACTGTCATTAGCCATTCTGGATCAAGGGGTCTCTGATTATGTGTTTATTATTATTATTATTATTTACAACAGTAATAAAAATTGCCTTTCTTAAACCACAATGTCATTAGAAGATCCCAAAATTTTGAAAACAAAGTTCTAAATGAAATATAAGACGTACCAAAAATATTATTATCAATATAATATGTATTCAATATTCGTAACCTATTGCGAATTTAAGTGTGAATTTTCAAAGAAATCAAAATGTTAGATTTATTAGTGAAATCAAATATCAACTATTACACATTCTTAAAAAGCCCAACAAAATTAAAATCGAGTTATCAGATAACATATAGTGTGTTCTATTTAAAATGCAAATTTGGCCTCTAACTCAAAATCTGATGCCTTTAAAAAAAAAGCTATGTACGCCAGTGGATTTTACGTAAAAAAATCAACAATAATCAGTTTTCATTTTTTCATTAACTTACATATTAACTAAGATACGAGGGAGAATTCTAAACGGAAAATTTTTAATTTCGCCCTGTATCTTAAAAACAAAGAGGGACAGAAAAATTTTGTTTGTTGCGTCTTTTGTTTAACGGAAAGTTAAAGAAAAACTTTAAAAAATCGCAAGTGTCTATCTTAAATAATAATTAGGATACCCTGCAAAAGTTTAGAAAATTGGACATCCCGTCTATTGACAAAAATGTAATGGTTAGTAAAAAAATACCGATAAGTAACTAAATGCTAAAAAAAAAATCTAAAATTATATAAAATATGTAAACTCAGCTTCAATTGAATAAGTGGAAATTGATTACATTTGCATTGCAACATTTGACCAACCAAACACGTAATATTAAACAAAAGCCTGTAAAAATATGTGCTTAAAAAAAATAAAATTTTGGATACCAGACCCGCCCTCAAAATATTTTTATAACAATAGAAAATTACCATGAAAAATATTCTTAAAATACCATGCCAATAAAATCTTTATTAAATTTTTTATGCTTTCATTGTTCCAATAATACGTTCCTTGCATTTAAATGGATAAGAGATGAATTCATGACATTGTTTCTACCGATGAATAATTTTCGGCGCCCATAGAAGAACAACAAATAAACTTGGGTAGTTAGGAAAAGTAATAGGTCCCCCTAGTGCCATAAAGAAAATAAATAGGTTTATAGACTTTATTTAAAGTGTGAAAATAGATCCCTAAACAGGCAAGGTCTCTATTAGCATATTTGTTATGTTACCATAAAGAAAAAGCGGATGAACATAAAAGATGACATAATTTATAGGTGTGTGGGTCAAACACCCCAATATTGTTATGTATTTTTATGTCTAATTCTTTTTTTGGAATATATTTATTATTAATAAATTATGTTTTAATAAATGTATGGCCGTGTTAAACAAATTTATTATGTCATTATTATTCACGACAAGTTTCATTCTGATTTTCATTTTAAATTAGATCTGAGTTTTTTCCGATTGAAATATAATTTTAATTATTATTTTTATAAATTTATATATTTAAATACGGCAGATGGATTTCTTTATTTCTTACTGAAATTTTAATTTTTTTTTAAAATTTCGCACCACTCAGCTGATTGTGTTTACAGATGTCATTTGACTGGCGATATTCTTCATCTAGCATAGAAGTCGGCAGTTTTTTAATATTCTACCGACGTACTTTGGAATTTATATTTTATATAGCAGTTGTTTCCTGCGAATGTTGCTCTCGAATCGATACAGCTCCACTGACGAAACCATAGGGTGGTCGAAACGAGTATAGAGAGAAGACCAGTGCTGTATTTGCAGGAAACAAACTGTGTGTATATATTTTTTCCTTTTCACTGCTTGAAAGGATAATACATATAAACAATTATTTAAATACGGTAGATAGATTTCTATATTTCTTACTGAAATTTGATTTTTTTTAAAAAGATGATTACATATACTACACCTGAAAATTTTTTAACATCTTCTAATTTATTCCCAAGGTCCCTTCCCTTACCAAATTATGTTAACAATTAAGAAATAAAAATATAAATCTGTATAAACGTATTCTAATAGAAAAAAACTAGTTGAATTTCAAATTCAGATATAAAATGCATCTAAACGATACTAGTGCTCTGTGAAATTTTCAAACATAGTGAAAGGGTTGAATATGAATATTTATTTATATATCATTTATACATACATATGTATATTACCTAATTAATTAATATAATTTTGTATTTTACCGTTCTCTCTAATTAATAACGAGAAATAATATTTCATGTAAACATACTATACCAAAAGACCGTTTTGAAATAATTTGTAATTATGAAAAATGGTTGACAATATTCTAGGTTAGGTTCAAGGTCATAAATGATAAGCATTTTCAACATAAAGAAACGTATGCGTGTGAAAAAACATACGACAGATTTATATCGTTGGAAGGAGAGCTTCCCTTATTTCCATATTTACAATAAAAATAGAAGTTCCTATTCGAAAAAACAAAGTTGAACCTGAAATAAAAGTCCGACAAGTGAGCGTGACCTCCAAATGATCTATAGATGTGAAAAAATCATATGTCATATTTACATCGTTTTACGGAGAATTTTCCCGGCGGTCCATTCCTGCAATAACAAACGGGGTTTAAAACAAAGTTGATCTTAAAATATTCAAGTGTAAAGTCACTTTCAAGGTTATAAGCATTTGACCCCCTTTGAATAAAGAAATGTGGATCTCTTATATTTTTTTGAAAAACGTATATATATATATATATATATATATATATATATATATATATATATATATATATATATATATATATATATATATATATATATATATGTTATGTCCGATATTCTCACGGGTGTGATGTGTAATCGAACTCGTTCGCTCGTGGACGCCATACAATGTGCTTTGAAAATGGTGAATGAGATTTCACCGAAACGTCAGCTGCCTTACAGTCCTGAGAGGGACTCAGCACATACACGGGATGCCCGAAAACCTTCGATTACATATATATATATATATATATATATATATATATATATATATGTGTATATATATATATATATATATATATATATATATATATATATATATATATATATATATATATATTCTTGCAGATGAAACTTTTAGATCCACATTGTTCCCTTACATATGTACGTTTATGAGCTACATTGCGCTTATTATTGCAAACCGAGGTCCCTTGCTATGATTTACAATCTTAAATTTACCATTAAAAGTTTGAATGTTTCATCCTCAGTCTCCGGTGCTGGATTCATCAGTGGGTCTACCCGCACCTTTCTTGGACACCCGTTATCGTATTTTAGCATTTTTTGAATTTATATTTGAACTAACTTGGCGGCGGAAATCGATGGTAAGATATTACGGCATTATCATAATGCAAAATGACTGCCGTAGAAATATCGAACATCTTTAATTAGTCACTCAAATACCGGACTCATATTTCTCAAGTCATAATTTCGCTTTATTTCTTTCGAAGCGCTTCGCGCTTGTATAGAAATCGCGGTCTATATCTTTCATATGTCTATGGTTATGCATAACTGCCTGCGCTCTCCTGTCTGATGCATTAGTCGAATAGATCTCGCATCTTCCCGATTATGTATTAGCCTGTGTGCTGTTTACATCTTATTATTCAAATGGGTTCATAGGCTATAAGAATTTGCATTTATTGTCAAAGGCGCCATCGACTCGTTCAGCGCATTGAACTAGCTAAGGCCATCACAGATTTCGACTCATAATACTTCATTGCACTATTTTTGGACGATATTTCCTTTCCGAAGCTGTTAATCTATTAATTCCGTGAAACCATCTATTTTTTCCAAACGAAATACATGGAAAGAAATCTGAAGATTCTCTAGGTAAATATATTCAAACAATAAATTATACAAGCATTCCCTACACACAGGTGCAAGGCAGGCTTTTCGTTCTGTGTGCAGCTGCCCAACTCACTTGCTCAAAACATTTACACAGGTGGCTGTACTTCTGGTAATTATACGTTCCTCAATTTTCTTCTAATCATCGTGTACTACGTTTCCGAGATTTCTAGAAAACGTAACAATATTGAAGATTACAACTAGAAATAAATTCTTAATATCTCGCAATATATTAAGCAATAAAAAATAAATACGTATACAGACTTTATTTAAAGTGTAAAAATAAGTCTATAAAGAGGCATGGTCTCTATTAACATATTGGTTATGTTGCCATAAAGAAAAAGAAGATGAATATAAAAGATGACATATTTTATAGGTGTGTAGGTCAAGCACACCAATATTGATGATAGGTATGTACATGTCAAATGATTTTTTTGGATATAATTATTATTAATAAATGTATGTTTGTGTTACATAAAATTATTATGGCATTCATGCCCCATTCTGATTTTCATTTTACGATTTACTGTATTTAAAGGTTTTATAAATCGTAATACTTGAGAACCTGTATCAAGATTTACTAATTAATTTTGAGTAAAACTGAAAATATAAAGTAAGTCAAATATACAAAATTTTACAAGCAAATTATGTACAACTATAACAAAAAGACTTGTACTGCTTGAAAATATCATTTTTTCCAATTATAATTACATATGTTCTATAATTTCATCAATTTAGATCATTTTTCTTACATAAATTAATATTTTTCCTTTTAGGTGACGAAAATTTCAGTGAGATCCTCTTCATTAATGACGACAAATCTAATTTAACTACCTAATTCTAAAACTACAAATTCACTCGTCACATATAGGTCTTCTTTAATGAACCTTAATCCTAAGGAAAGTATTATAAGTAAAATAATAAAAATAGGTTATTATCACAAAGCCATTGGTTAATGTTAAATAAGAATCTAGTTGACACAGTACGACATGAACACATCATAATTTTCTACTTTACTGCAGCCACAATGAGTATCTAAGTGCCCTCTATGTTTCCCTGTGAAAAAAAAGAGAAAATTTAACTGGGTTTGCCGGAAGATGGATTGAACTTCATGATTTCGGCTGGATGACAGCCGAAAATTTCCAAAAGTGGTTTATAAAATTTACCTTATTTTTGGAACACAGCCATCTGCTTTAAGACTAATGTGTCTCGCACAAAAATTAACAAGTCATCGATTTAGCATAAAATAGTGAAGTTATTTCGCTATGTTTTCCTCAACATTGGTTGCATCGATCCTTGGACGTGGCACTCCCGAAGTCATTAACTCACCATTATAATGAAAAAGCAAAAAAATATTTAAAAACAAATTTGACGAAAATGATAATATTATTTGAAATCTTCCTTATTATTTGGATAAGCGTTTCCCAGCTCTAATAACATAAAAACAGTTTTCAATGAGTTGGAAAAGACTGAAATTCCAATATATTTTTATAATTACTTTATTGCCCTTTATCACTGACATTGAGTAAGAAGTAACACCAACCAATTTATTCAAAAACTCGTCATTTTCTCTCAATGATCTCTGGTTCTTTCGAAGATTTCCAACATACTCTGATTTTTCTTTAACGTCAACAAGATTGTTCAAATATATTTGATCTTGAACCAAGACCTCGTTGCTCTTAGATGTCTGAGCATAGAAACCCGAAGCGGAAAATTTCATTGGTTACCGAAAATTTAATCAGGATAGAACAAAATCATAAGAAGGAAAAGAGAAACGGCAATTATTACATTGTCTTTCTAGAAACCTAAATTAGGAGAAGCTGTTGAAAAGAGGGGAGAACTGAAAAAACTAAACTTAGCAAAGCGAATTAGAAGACAATTGAAAAAAGGAAAGTAAAGAAAATAAGATTAAAAATGACGACAAGGATATGGCAGAAGAGGGATAAGACATCAGTTGTTTCTATTGCAATGAACGATGTTTAAGGTTGGTGTTCTTATCCTAATGGCAAAAAATACTCATCTGATGAACTAAAAACAATATATATAAGTGGTGAGGAAGGAGAAACTATACGTAAAACGAAATCGAAAGAAAACTGTATTTCGACTTCTATATTAAGAAGACCTATATGAACTGAACCCCTCACCCGGCGCATTCACCAAACTTCGTATTCCTAAAAGAGGGCGACAGTTGTAAGATTTATATTTCGAAAATGAAACCACTAAATAAGAAACATTATATGATATATTCAATCAATAAAAAAAACTATTGAACAGCACAACACTCGATGAGATAAAATAGTTTTTTTTTCTTATAAATTAATATACGTAACCGAGCCGTAATAATTTTCGTCAGATATATTTAGCAAGTGCTTTAATCTCAAATCTTTTCATATTTTTAAGTTTTGCCGCTAGATAATTAGAGGGGGAGGAAAAATCTTAAAAACAGATTTAAAGGCACATATTTCACGAATGAATTAAAAATTATTTATTACATTTTTGTTGCATTTTTAAAGACCTACTCGATTTAAATATATTTTGTTATTTAATTATGGCTTTTTGTTATAATAATATTGCAAAGAAACTAATAAATATAAGCTTAACAATTTTCAAGAAATTTTTACCAATTTTATCATCATAAATTACTACAAACTCGAACTACAACGGCTTCCCCTACTTTCTGGGTTTTCATTCTTTTTATTTTATTACTGACAGAACCTAGGGCAAGACTCTGCAAACAGAACTAAATTAAACAAATGTCTTTTTGATTAAAACTCTCTCCAAATCGTAGTACACATTACCCACAAATTCAAATCTGGCCTGTTAATTTCCAGTTTTAATCAGAAGACCTCTCCTAAGTGGTCCTTATCGAGGTTAAATTGTAAATTATGGAGTTATAATTGAAACACTTTCGTGATAAACCCCTTTATCACAAAATAAAACTAAGACACTGTCCCACCTTAATAGAAAATTTGTGGCCATAAAACACCATGTTTATGTGGGCGACAGACGATTCTATTTTGACACGTCCTATTAAAAATGAGATTACTACTTTGATTTTTAATTTTAGTTCTCTGGATTTAGGATATAATTTAATGGGTGTTGAAGAAATAAACGTTGATAGAAATGTATTATCGGCACGGTATAAAAAGTATTTTTGTGTCGCTAATTGGGTAAAGGAGTAGCTGGTGAATGACATTTTCTTGAATTGCGGCTTTGATATTACACGAAAAAAGTTTTCAGTTACTATTTTGTCATGTTTAAATACATAACTATTTATAATATTCAAATTTATTAGAATTACTTTTATTAAGGATCGTAATAGTTTAGTTATCTCCGTCTCTCTGTATGTGACAGATTTGTAACTGCAACATTTTTGATTCATTTGAAATGATGCATACACATGTTTTCAGTAACATTTTACTATGTTTGATTACTTATACCAAAGATTATTTGCGTTAGCTGTAATAATCTTTGCTTATACCTAGAACCTAGTAATGTCGCCAACAAAACAATTAAAAGTTCTATCGAAATTATCATAATAAAGAAATATATTCATAATTTGCTTTTACAAAAATCCTGCATATCGGATACACCTTTTTTAAAACAGATCAAGAAATATATGCGAAGCGTTTTCCTCCTTCAATGCCTTAGAAAACATGCCTGCTAATTTTACTATCGTTCTCTCTCCATACGAGTTTCGACCACAGGAAACAACTATTCATATAAGATCTCCGTTCCGAGATATATAAAACGTCAAACTAAAAGACATCTATGGATACCCTAGTGACCTGACCGAAATTAGAGGGAGGTATTACTCATCGAAAACGCTTTAACTCGTTTTTTAAGCGTGAGCCAACTTTCTTCTATAGGATCCCCAGCCTAGATTAAGTAATAATAATTTCTCTTATGTCTATGCCTGGTGTCACCATTAATCTAACTTTTTCAATATTGTTTATTGTTTTGTATGTGTATTTTTATCGTTCGTAGAGAAGAAAGCTAGCTGTAGACGCTTTGTTTTAAAATTCATCATAATAATGCCAACAAAAAAAGGCTGTTTGATAAGTTAAAACACATTTTTTTCAGACTGAAACAAGTAATGATGAATTCCATTCTTGAAGGACAAGAAGATGAAGAAGAATTTTTATTTTAGTTTCTAGAAATAAAACAGTTTCAAACATGTATTAATTTATTTATTAATTTACTTAAATTAACAATATCACAATATATAAATTGTTGAGAAATCACTTAGTCTACATTATACAGAGTGATTCTCCGGGAATTTTATTGAGCGATTATGGGAAATCTATAATTAAGAAGCATGGGGACAGCCGGCTAAAATATTTTCAAGATGGCGGCACTTCCGGTTATACCGGAAGTAGATGTCAACTTGCTTATTGTTAATGGAACACCCTATATATTATTGCATTTTTGATTTCTACGTAAAATTCTAGACATATTCTATGTATAATGTTCTATTCTTAAGTCTCACCGTTTTGGACTTATTTAAATTTGACGTTTGCGAACCAAAACTTAACTATAAATTTTTCCTATAAGAACGTCTTTATTATTTAACTTGGGTTAGTTTTCTTGTCGACGAAGATCGACTTTAGTAGTCATTTTATGATATTTTGAAAATTATTAGTACAGAGTGGTCAAAAAAGAAGAATAAAAATTATATTTAAAAAATCGGCACAAGTAAATTTTTTCAAATAGAAGGTACTTATTTTTATAATTTTATCATATTAAACATTAAAGATAATAATAACTTTGTGTAAGGTTGTCTATTACAAAAATTTGTAGTTTTTAAAATATTGCCAATTCAACATCTTTCTATTGTAAAAATGCTCTAGGGCTTGTAAGTTTTGTTATTAGTTGGCCATGACGGCGAGGAGAGGTGAACATAAAACAATCGAACGCTACAGAATTGTCACTATTTATGGCCATTTGACATTCATTAATAATAATCATGCCGGGGCGGTTAAATTACACGCACGAAGATTGTTTTAACTCATTTATTATTTATGAAGAATGTGATAGAGTTATTTCAAGAACATGCGATACATTCGCGATCCGATATCCGCAGAAACAGAAACCAACGTCATCAACTGTTAAAAGGATTATAAAAAACTTCAAGAACTTTGGATCCATAAAAGCAAAAAGAAATAGAAATAAACCAGTTGTTAATAATGAAAATATTGAAACTACAATTTTAGAATATTTCGCCGCATATCCGCCAATATCTACAAGGCAAGTAGCATTAGATTCTGGATTATCTCAAACATCAGTTTTAAGGATTTTATGGAAACACAATTATCATCCCTATGTATATTCCATAGTACAACATTTAAAAGGCGCTGATTTTCCACGAAGAGAAAAGTTCTGTCAATTTATTTTACTTCGGTCACAAGAAAATGCTGGTTTTTTGGATAAAATTACTTCATCGGACGAAGCCAAATTCAAACAAAAAAATGGATTGTTTAATTGACGTAATTCCCACTATTGGAACAGCTCAAATGTACATCCATTTAGAGAATTAAATTTTCAAGTCTTGATAGTTTAACGTGGATTGTGGCTATAAGAAATGACTGCGACGTCGCCCGAGAATTCTACCAAGATAATCTGAAAGGAAAGTTAGCCATTTTTGAAGACTTCTAAATACAAATTACGTTTTTTGACTTATAGATGAGCGCTACTTCGACATCTTGAGAAGTTTGGAAGTGAACTATTTAGATAACTTGCCGTTGGCTGATCATAGAAATCTATTTTGTCAACATGATGGGGCGCCTCCACATAATACTGATTTAGTTAACAATCATCTGCTAAACTTGTTGTATGATCAATGGATAGCCAAGAATGGGCCACATCTTTGGCCACCTCGCTCCCCCGACCTAACAGCACTTGATTTTTTAATTTGGGGGACAATCAAAAATAAAGTATACAACACCGCATTAACCACTACGGAAAATTGCATACAGCACGTCAGAATGGCCTTTGAAGAACTTAACACCTGCTTAAGTGAATGTTTGGAAGTTCAAGGGTGTCAATTTGAACATTTACTTAAATAATTTTTGTAACTTTACTTTATTAACAACTGGTCTGTTGCTATTTCTTTTAGTTTTTATAGATTTAAAGTTCTTGAAGTTTTTTATAATCTTTTTAACAGTTGGTAGTGTTGATTTCTGTTTCTTCGGATATCGGATCGTAAATGTATCGCAGGTTCTTGAAATATCTCTATCACATTCTCCATAAATAGTAAATAAGTTTAAATAATTTTCGTGCTTGTAATTTAATCGCCCCGGCATGATTATTATTAACGAATGTCAAATGGCAAGAAATAGTGACAATTCTGTAGGGTTAGACTGTTTTATTTTCGCCACTCCTCGCCATCATGGCCAACTAATAACAAAACCTAAAAGCCGTATAGCAGTTTTACAATTAAAAAAATGTTGAATTGCCAATATTTTGAAAACTACAAATTTTTGAAATAGATAACCTTATACAAAGTCATCCTTATTTTTAATGCTTAATATTATAAAATTGTAAAAATAGTTAATTTTTATTCTTCTTTTTTGATCATAATTTTCAAAATATCATAAAAAGACTACTAAAGTCAATCTTCGTCTACAAGAAAACTAACCCAAATTAAATAATAAAGACTTGCTTAAGGAAAAAAATTATAGTTAAGTTTTAGTCCGCAAACGTCATTTTTGACATAAAAATTGAAATATGTCCAAAACGGTGAGACTTAAGTATAGAACATTATACATAAAATATATCTAGAATTTTACGTAAAAATCAAAAATACAATAATATATAGGGTGTTCTATTTAAAATAAGCAAGTTCACATCTAGTTCTGGTGTAACTGAAAGTGCCGCCATCGTGAAAATATTTTAGCCATCTCCCATGCACGTTAGTACACGTCAAATTTTCAGATTCTTTCTAATTATAGTTTTCTCACAATTGATCGATAAAGTTCCCGGAGAATCACCCTGTATACATTAAATAATAAAGCCACTGGCATATACAGGATTTTTTATGTTTAACACCTACCTAGAGGCTTTATAAGTCGTAGAAAATAAGCTTTAAATGCAAAAGGTGTTATTTCTTTAATATTATCTTTTAGATTTGAAAATATAATGACATATCATAAAGTTGAAAAGTAATTTTAATTTGTTAAATGGGACATCTTGTATATTCACTTGATATCAAAAATGTTTTATAGTTGGTGTTTAGGCTAGCCATTATTTAAGTTTGAATTAATAATAAATTGATAAAAAAAAAAAAACAGGTGGCTTGCGAAACAAATGCAATCCATACCGAGATGTCAGAAGACATAAATATTAAATCTCGACGGTCAGGTTATATCTGATATAGTTAAACGATCAACTGAAAATTAATATTGCAGGCCTTGTAAAATACCCAAGGCCTCTCAAGCTGAAATAGCAAGTCTGAAAAAACTGTTATTAAATATTTTAGTTTTTTTTAATTACTTTTTATGGCCACTGCAAATATGGCTTTATCCATTCTCAAAACGCATTTCTCAGGATCATCATTTACTTCATCATTTATTACAGACAACTTTCCTTTGTTCTTCTACAGTAGCAAGGGACAAACCACTACAAATGTTGCTCAGGTAAAAAAAGGACTGCGAGTCTACAAATAATTGATACAAGATCTAATTCTTCTAGGTCTATTTATTTTTTAAAGTAAGATTAACATTACTTAGTCGTTCATTAAAACGAATAAAACAAATAAAAAATACAGACAGAAAACAAATAGTCCGTCGGCGCGTCATATTGTCAAAAGTACAAAACAAAAAATTACTAGAAATTAAAACACTAGTGAAAAAGTCTTTTCGTTCACCCACGATATCAAAAACCCCTGAAACCAGCTGATGAGTCACCGGTGAAAAACCTGGGGCGGGCATCTGTAAATGAAAACAGGCCATTAAAACATCTACATGCACTACCAACAACAAGTTATTCCTATAAAATATGTTAAAATGAAAATTTAAATATTTTCGCACGTTTTTTATTATATCAAGGACTGACAAAATGATAAAGATAAATTTTCAGTAGCTTGTCACCGAATCATTAATTTAATATTTCTGTCAGCCATATTTTAGACTACGCAATATTTCTAGTATACTTTATTAACATTATAAAAAAACATTTTTAGTCTTGGCTAGAGCGATATTAAATATTACTATTGATAATTGACAGTAAAGCATCGATATATAATCTTTTCTATGACTGTTAAATACACATTCAAAACTTTTTTATTACACACACACGGATTACCGACCAATCTGCCCGAAATAATCAAATTACTTACAAAAGAAATACGATGTCGTTCTCTTATCATCCATGCTATAAAACGAGATAATAATAAGAATTTTCAGATATTTCATATTAAATGAACCAAAAATAGCTTCTTTGGCTTTATTTGAGGATTCTTTTTGGCATTACGCTAATAATCAATGCAGTCAGTCTCAATATATTTGAGGTTATATGCAGGAAATACAAATTTTATGAGCTCGTTTCTGCTCGTTACATCGTCTAGTACTACATTTTCATGTTGATTGCTTATTTACGATTTGTAGATAGTAATGTTTTTTCAAAAATAAATTAATTCGAATGGTTCGTTAAATGATTATCACAGATTTTAAAGCGATCGCTCTTTAAATTTGAACAATTAATTCAAGGTCATCATGCCCATAATTTCTAAAAATCACGAGCCTGTTAACTTTATAACCGAAACCGCGTAAACCAGCAGCCTAACTCATATAAAATCTAAACCTTTAAAAAGCCATAAGTTCGATAAGAAAAATCGTAGACAGGGAAAGGAAAGACAATTTAACCAGTAAAAATTCTCTATACACACTAAATGGACTTTATGTACATATTCACTGGGAGAAAGTTATGAACCTGCATTAAAATAAATATTATCTCATCGAATATTTTTACATCCACGTTGCCCCCTCTCCCCTCCCTCTTTGTTACGTCAATTTTCATGGATCGATATTAGATGTATCAACGAAAATCAGATGAATATTGAGATACTGGATTACTATATTATCGATCTATCTGGTTACCAATAAATATATTGACTTTTGTTGACCATGTTAGTTAAACAATTATTATTCCCTTTAATAGATTGTGGTCAATAGCTTTAGAGGAATTTAAGTGAAATTAAAGCATTTTTGTCTTTTCACTATCGTTTCAGTTTATTTTAATTAAGTCATCTTCAGAATATTTTTTTAAAATTAAAAAAATTACTCTGAAGATGTTTCAATTAAAATAAAATGAAACGTTAGTGAAAAGAAAAAATCATTTAATTTAATCTAAATTGCTTTAAAGATAGTCACCAATAAATATATCAGAAATTTTCACTTCTAGCTTTAAGAAAAATTTATATTTAGATTTCTTGTAAACCACTTGCTCTAGTTACTTTCCCACATATCTAATGATATCGGGAACGCATGTGGTTTCCTCACGATGAGACTCCCCTCCATTTCACAAGAGCAATTATTAATTTTTTAAATGAAATTTACAATCAATAATGAATTCGAAATTATCTGATATGAACAAAATTTTGGTATTTGTCAACGATCGAGGATCAGGGATACTTGGAGGTATATTACATAATATACCGCCAAGTATAAAAGACGGTATAAAAATTAGATAAAGAAATTGATATCAAAATATAACTGCAGAAATGTGTAGAAACTTAAGTAGATCATTTGAAGACAACGTATTGAAATTTGCTTAGAAGTTAATAGAGAATTTAAAAATCTGACAGGAGGGAGATAGGGAAATGTTAGTCCAGTGGCGTGGGTGTCTAGTAACATATGTTAATAAGGGTAACATGTAATACGCCATTGATCGAGCTTTGTCTGAGAGTAGGTAGTTATTACAGACTAAGAAAAAAAACTTTGTGCTGTCGTCTTCTTAATTGGTATTGTGCTCTAAATAATGCTTTTTTAATTGTACAATTTCTAAATTAGATACAATAATGGTATAATTTATTAAAAATTAGCAGAATGTTCATTGTTTTTGGTATTAATACTTTTTGTAAATTTTTGTTCATGGCTTAAGTGTTAATAATTGTAGTAATTGTGGTTATAAGTATAAAGATATTTGAAATTGATGCAATAAAAGAGATTGCTGTAAATAAAACGTTTTTTAACTATTTTTCAAATACATCATTTAAAAAATTAAAAGACGAACTTCTTGCTTTTTTCCAAAATACTAAATTGTTCATTCTATAAACCTAAAATTTTGATATTCTTTGCTTATAAAAATGACAATTTTTAAATACAAAGTGTATTTTAACGGACTGTCGATAAAAATAAAATATCGTCATAACCAACCAAGATAGGCATAGGAATGAATTAAAGAAAATCTAAATATCTATGGAATAAGCTAGTTAAATAAATGGTATCCCATTTGGAAGAATGTAATAAATGAGTTTTGAATTTTGCATGTCTGCAAGACGCACCCCGTACACAATAATAATTATTTATTGGGTTCAGACAATTTCTTTTCTTTTTATCTATAACAGTTACAAGTACTGTTGTTCTCAATGATGTTAGATGAAAAATATTACAACGCCATGTTTCTTCCAAAATTTACAGATTTCGTTCATTAATTTGGTAACTTCACAAAAAATGTAAAACTAATTTTATAATACATATACATACATATATATATATATATATATATATATATATATATATATATATATATATATATATACATACATATATATATATATATATATATATATATATATATATATATATATATATATATATATATATATATATTGCTCTCCTACTTTTCCATATCACATTGTATAACCAAAAATGATTTTGAAGCATAGACCTACTAATTTTCTACTACTTTTATATCAAATATTTTTTCTTATTTTTATAAAAATGAGACTATTAGACTTTGCCATACCGTTGGAGCACCCTGTATATACACATCGAATTGAGAACTTCCTCATTTTTTCGATGACGAATGGGGTCACAAGACCATCACTGCCCATTTAATCCGAATATATTAAAACAGCAACATTTGAATGTAACCTATATATTATCTACTCTATAATTAAAAACTAATCTGTTAAACATCTAATCCCTGGCAGTGAGATAAACAACGAGTTAAAAATTGAGACACAAAATACTTTTTAATTCTTATTTAGTAGTAATTAATTTTACCGACACTCCATAAATAATGGTAATTAATAATTTATCTTACAGAGAAGAATAATTTATTTTTTAATAAGCGAATGTCAAAATACGCTTTATTGTGTTCTTATCCATCACTTGTCATATAAAGTGTTGCATTATGGTCCCCAGATGTTCCACTAACCCAATAATTTAGTCGCATGAAAACCAAATATTTAGAAGTGATGTCAATTTTCTAAAAATCTTAAAACTATTCATTTAGTCAGGACACCAAAAAGCTTTTCATTTCGTGATTTACTATTCTTCATTTTTTATTATTTCACACAAAATAATTTTTTCAGATTTTTTTGTATCGGATAAAGAAAAACATATATATATATATATATATATATATATATATATATATATATATATATATATATATTAAATTAAATAATTTCACAGTCTATTTATTTGGAAACGTTGTTTCTTTCTACGTGTAAATTGCACTTTGGTTCCCCCATACTTGTTCCGACCACCTAATGGTCTCATCAGAGCGCAAAACACAATGAAAACAACTGTCTACTTAAAATTCCCATTCCGTAAAATATCGGTAGTATATTACCCGCCGAACTTGATGCCGGACTGTTATTTAAACATACCCCAGAGCAGTAGAAAGTTATTAAAAGTAAATAATTTCACTGTTTATGTATGTATTTTAAAAAATCGTTTTCTTTTCTCCTTAAGTTGGTTAAAAAGAGAGGCAGACAACTTATCCTCTATGAATTCCATTCTAGTTCTCTCTCCATACTAGTTTCGACGGCCTAATGGTCTTAACTACGTGGGGTTGCAGTCTCTTGTGGCCTAGGTCAAAGAAAACCCTTTTTTAACCGACTTCTAAAAGAAGGTTCTCAACTTTACCGCTATGTATTTTGTACATGTTCACGAAGTTGTTGCAGTAGCCTCATATCATTATGGATGAAATTGATGCAGTAATATCAGCGCCATCTTTCTGATAATGTGGCTGACAAAAAAATTAATTTTATCCGATTTTCTCCAAAAAATGATATGGGGAAGTTTTCGGGTAGCACATAATGAATCTGAAACTATTTTAAAAAAAAATTAATATAGCTGATCCAATATGGCGAACAAAAAAATTGATTTTGTACAATTTTTTTCCAAAATTGAAATTAGGGACTTTTTAAGGTCGCACATAATGAATCTGAAATTATTGTTAAACAATTCAATATGGCGAATCCAATGTGGAGGACGAAAGAATTATTTTTTCCGATTTTCTACAAAACTCGTAAGGGGGAGTTTTTGGTGTCGCACATAACAAATCAGAAATCCAATATGGCAGATTAACATTTTACATGTCTCGACTTTGCCCAAAATCGGTAGAGAGAAATTTTTGAATTAGCTAATTACGAATTTCCAATTATTTTTAAAAAATTCAATATAGCGGATCAAGTATGGCGTCCTAAATTTTGTACATCTTTCAATTTTCTTCAAAGTTAGTATAGGAGCGTTCTTAAAGGTGTAAATTACGAATCTAACTATTTTTTAAAAGTGTCAATAGGCGAATCCAATATGGCGAACTAAAAATTTAAAACTTTTTGATTTTATTCAAAATTGTTACTGGGTCGTTTTTGAGGGTGTAAGTAGCGGATTTAAAATTATTTTAAGAAAATTTAATGTGTCAGGTTCAATTTCCAGATTTTGTCCAAAATTGGTACTAGGGTTTTTCGTGGTTATAGATTCAGATTAGATTAAGAGATCAAAACTATTTTTCTGAAATTCAATGCGACAGATTCAATACGGTGGGTTAAATATTTTACGTTGTTCATATTCTTTCAAATTTGGTATTTGGATGTTTTCAGGGTCGTAGGTTACGAACCTGAAGTTAATTTTTTTAGCTTAATATGAGAGAACTAAAAATTTCACATATTTCCGATTTTGTCCAAAATTAATATTGAAAGTTTTTTGGGGTGTATACAAACTCAATATGCAGGGTAAAATACTTCTAAATGAAACAACTACTAACACGAGATATATACAAGAGAAGCGCATTATTTTCAGGGATTAGTTAGGCGCTAACTTCAAAAAATTCAATTTCATATAAAAATTTATATTGTTATTTTTCTCTTTTTAACGATTTTTAGAAGTCGGTTCAGTTTTTTTTTATAAAAATTTTATTTTTAGAAGTATGAATCAATTATAAGAATATTATAAAACGGAGTAATAGATATTTAAACAATTTTTATTATCCAACTAATTATTCAGTACTGCGTAACGTTCAAAGTTATTAATATATTTTTTTCTAATTATTGTCAATTAATTAGAATCACGTTGTTTGTTTACTGGTAGGCGGTGTACTTTATATTGGTTACAAATTTGCATATAATGACTTTATTCTCAGAAGCAGTTAATGTCGTTTATTTATTTTATTTAAATATATAGCTCAAGTATAATAAACTAAAAAGAATGACAAGAACTCTTCATTTTTGATCATCAAGCTAGTTTTCGAATGGTTCAAGAACTCAAGCCAGTGTACGCTCTTAAGCTCAATAAGTTTATTTGCTTCAGCATCTTTATGCATACAAAAAATATATTTGACATAATTTCACAACTTTCTCCATATAACACCTGGTGTTTGATTTTGGAAACAACCGCCACAGTGAGAGCTTAAATCAAAAAAAAAATTTTGGTCACGGTAAGTATCTCTCGAAAACTGCAACCGTTCTTCTACACATGTGTGTGCGGTACAAACTGAGAAGTAATGCTACGTTTGACAAGCGGTGACGTAGTAGTTACGGAATCCTAAAACTATTAACGGGAACTTTATTTTTGGAAAAAATTCTAGATATATCCAAAAAGTAATACTACCACCTCATTTTTGTGGTTTACAAAAATTGTTGACAAAGGAGTATTATAACTGGGTATTTTTTTAACTTACTGTTAAAAGGAAATAGTAGATTGTACGTACTTAGTTGAATTAGCATTCATAGAATATGTTAAATGAGATTTTGGCGAAACATCTGTCAGTTTCCACAAGAAACTACACTAACAAACAGATGTACTCTTGAATTATTACGGAATTACATTTTCCCAGTGTCTGTCCCAGATTCTGGAACCATAGACTTAGGATTTAGGTTCTTTATTTAATAAAAATTCAAACTATTGACGTTTCGCCCTCTATTTAAGGCATTTTCAAAATTTTTTGTTTTTTTATTTATTTACCTTTATTTATATATTTAAAAACATTTGTATAAGAACATATCTACAATTTAAACACTTTAAAACACTGTTCAAAATTTTTATAAAATATTTAATTCTACATAGTACACACCTTGACATTTTATTTATTTATTTATTAATAATGAAATGCAACTTTTACGTCGTCTGTTTAGGTACTGAGAATACATGGATCGCGAATGTGTTTTATTTTTTATATTTTTACAACGCACCAAAAAAAACCGAAAACCGCATAAATTTAATTTTATGTTTAAGAGGATATTTAATTTTTGATGTTTATTAACAGGATCGAATACTTAATATTTTTATTTAAATTAGGCTATTGTAAATGTGGCTCAAATTTTCTATGTCCTTTCTGTCGTTAACAGTATTTTTGTCTTTTTTAATTTCTATTATTTCCTTTATCTGCAATTTTTGATAATTCATATCTTTGTTTGGAATTATGGTACTGTTGTAATCAACGGTATGTTTTTCGTTCTGTGTGTATTTGTTTAACGCTGTTGAGGCGTTTTTCGAATATTTATGGCCTTTCAATCTGTTCTATAGTAATTGGCTCGTCATGCCTATATATTTTTTGGGACAATTTGTGCGAGGGATGGAATTTACTACATTTGATTTATTCATAACTGCAGTTTTACTTTTTAAATCAGTGAATAGTCTATTTACTTTATTATGAGACCTATGGCATACGATAATATCATGCTTTTTTAAAATGTGTTTTATTTTTTCTGACAACTCACTAGTGCAAGGTAATGGTACATATTTCTGCTGTTTATGTTCTATGTTTCTTGTTATTAGGTTGTTATAAAATTTATATGTTCGTTTATTAATTATTTGGGTGATAGTCTTTTCATTGAAATTATTATTATATGTTTACTTTTTGAAGTATTTTTGGTCGTATGTTTATACATAAACATATATACGCCATCGGGCGGGAGGTCGGCGAAGCCCCGTTCAGTATTGCACACATCCTTCCAATCTGTCTTTTGTACAAAGAGGTGCATGTCGGTACCCTGATGAGTCTAGTAGAGACGAAATATGTACTTCTGCCGTATCACTGTGGCGGGGATGGTGATAGAATAAGATAAATTTTGTTGTGTATCAATTTATTCAAATTGTGCAACCTCCAACACGGAAAGGATATGATAGAACCAAGTTTGCATTTTACTTCATTTATATACGGAGTTGCATGCAGTTGTATATTTGCTGAATGTGATTTCAGCACTACAACGGCATAATGTGGATATATCCACTGCCATTGCATCTCACACGGAGGAATTCGTGAAAGCCGCATAAACATATATATATATATATATATATATATATATATATATATATATATATATATATATATATATATATATATATATATATATATATATATATTGCGTTGAAAAACGTGATGCGGGACCTAACGTCTATCGTCAGAGGTCTATATTCGTCGCCCACACACGCTTCATGCAACTGCCCGAAGAGGAATTAGAATATTAATATTTTAAATATTTCGTTTTTTTTATAAAATTTGAAAATTGGTGAATGTGAATGATATAAGTTCTCTTTTGCTCTAATAAAAATATTCTAAACCACGATATGTATTCTTAATTTTTCCTTGAGCGCCCAGTTACTGTATCCTATCAAAGATAAGATAACAGCACTGTATTTATTCTTTGGATTAACTTAAAAATACATATATTATTGTTAACAAAATTTTAATAAATCTATTTTCTCTTTTTAATCTCCCCTTAATATAACTAGCTCGCTTCCCCTGAAACTATCCCAAGTGAGTTCAGATTCTCATAAGTTAAAATTACCTTTTATCTACTGCCAATTAAAACCACTGAATTGTATTAACAATCAACATAAATTTATTATAAAACAAAATGATATTATTACTGATTATAAAATTATTTTGAAATACCTATTGTCTAGATCCGCTTTATTAAAATTAAAAATCAATTGCACCTTATCTCTACTGTTGATTATAATGTCACTCCACTTAACTGTCAAGAGTTGTTTGACAAATATGAAGGTCTCGTGTTCAGTTGAAATGTATTACTTTTATTTATTTTAAAAATTAAAAATGTGCAAAGTGCGAATTATTAATTTTAACAAGTGATTATAAATTAGTTCTAATGATTTTATAATGTCTAATATAAATGTGGTAATATTATATTTTAAAATACCTTGATCCTTAAGTGTTTGTTTACTTATAAACAATAAAAAAGGTATATTTGTGTTTCTCTGTCTTCTTTTACCATCAAATTGGATTGGGATATTTGTTTAAAAATACCTACTATCAAGTAAGTAGATATTCTTTATTAAACACTGTCTTGGTTATTTTTGGAAATGTCCAGGAATTGTCTACTTCTAGGAAATGTTGGTATTTACACCAGCCAGGTATAATTTCTTGAACTTTTATTTGACACAATCGGGTTTTACTAAATTTTCTTGATGTTTGTTGGAGTTGCTATTTCTTATGACATTCAATTTAATTTAAATTATTTTTTTTTTAAATATTGATTAATCAAACTTTATTTAATATTTATTTACTTTCATAACCTTTAAAAAATTATTTACTTATCAAAAACAAAAGATCTCGCACGTGGCTTTATGATTTTGTCGTGAAAATTTTAAGGTTATGTTTTGAGGAGAAACTTTTCTTTTACACCTCTCTGTAACAATACTTTTTTGCAACTGTCTCCAATTTTTGTGATTTTTCTTTCTATCGTATGCCATCAGCTGACTTAATTAATCATTCTGATTGGCTCAGCAGTTGAAGGCATCGGGTTACTTGATGAAAAATCACCCTTTTCTTGGCATTCTTGTCAAACAAAAATGGCTGTCAAGAATTTTAAAATTGATAAAATTTTTCCAATTTTACCATTTCCTGGATTTATCCAATAATATGCATGACAATAAATATTATAAAATTAAACTCTATGATTTTACTTATCTAATTATACATATTTTAGTCTTCCTAAAACAATTTTTAATATTAAAAATTATAAAACAAAATGGCTTGACATGAAAATATTGAAATATAAAATTAACTAATTATTGAAAATTATTGTTTGAAGATGCTAAATTATGTTTTCTTAATATTAAAATATTAAATATTAGAATTTTCCTTACATTCTAATATAACTTATTTTACTCCATTACTTAAAATTAATTTATAATATTCAATTTTAATGTCAAAATCAAAAATTTTCTTACATTTATTCTATGTTCTTATGTGTTTTAATTAAAATTATTTTCTTAATACTACTGTTAACTGTCTAATTTATATTAAAAACAATTTAATGAACCTTTATTTATTATTTAAAAGTACTTTTCGTAACTGGTTTCACACTATGTTCACCTTTTGTTCCTTTTCAAAACATTATTGTTGCAAAAACCGATCGTTATGTTTTTTTTATTTCACTTGAAGATTTTCACTCTTCATTATCACTTTACCTTCACTATCACATCTAATGTTTGTACCTTATTATTCTTATGATCAATTTACAATATGATCTTATTGTATTAATATTTATATATTGTTTATTTTACAATTATGTCTAAAAATTCATTATGAATTTAGCATTGTATATGATTTTTTAATCATGTAAGCTTTTAATTATGCTTTGGTCCATATTATTTGTAAATATTAATGACTCTAATTAATTAATATATCTACTAACTACTTATTACTATCTAAATAATAAATTTATGTTGTATCTTAGATATTTTAATTGAAATTGTTTAGACTCGTCGAGTATTTATAATATGGTCATTAGGTCATCTTGTGTCGATTCCTATTCAATTGCCCCAAATTGAATATTTAATATTTTATTATAAATAAAATATTAAATATGAATATTTTAATTCTTATTTGTACTTATTATTTATATTAATTACAACTTTTAGTTGATAATAAAATTTATATCCTTATATATTTCACAGCTTATTAGAAATTTATTGTTTCACAAAATATCCCTTTTAATCATAAACTTTTGTACGTTATTTGATCAGCTAATATTATATTTATACATATCTTTTCTTCACCACAACTATTGAATTTATATATGTAGTATCGGCTCTTTCTATTATATTATTTTGAACCATTTCTTTAATTTCATCTTTTATTTGTGCTTGATACTTATATGGTATGGGGTAAGTTTTGGCTTTAAAATTTTCAATGTTTTGTACTTTAATATAATGAATATAGTCTCGTGCTACTCTGTTTTCGTTTGAAATTAAGTTTTTAAAAGAATTTAACATGTATACTATATCTTTTTTAAAATTTGAATCGCATATAATTTCCTTTTCATTCATAATCACATCATTATTATACTTATTATAATCACAAAAACTTCTCCTACTAAAATTATCATTGAGTTTGTCAATACTAATATCTCCTAAAAATTTTGGTTTTGTGCTCCTTTTAGCTAACAAAACCTTATTATTTACCGCATTATTCTCCTTCTTACAATTATCTATAATACTTTCAAGATTATGTACTTCTACTATATTATTTGCGCTTTCTTTACTTCTAACTTCTTCACTTAACATTTCTATACATGATAAATCCTCACTCGAATGATTAAAAACCAAATTATTTATGAACTTTATTCTATGTTCATCAATTATCAAGATCATATCTTCGTAATTTATTTTAGCCCCATATTTACTTAAAATATCATTCCCCATAATTATATCGATATTCATATTATTCACTACTATTAATGATGCTTCTATAATTTTATTACCAAGCACTATTTTTAACATACATTGCCGATTTACTTCACAAATCTTTTTATTATTTGCCCCCACTAATTTTAATTTTGGTATTTTATTTATGATTACTTTTTTATTAAATAACAATATATTTTCTAATTTATTTTCATCAATTAATGATGCTTCAGAACCACTATCTATTAATATTTTTACTTCTGTATTATCAATTTTACCTTTTACATATATTAAATCTAAATTATTTTCATATTTTTCATTGTATAAATTGTCATTTAAGTCTATTAATTCTCGTGGATGTTCGTAATGTATAAAATTCGTTTTAATTTCAGATCCAAGGCTGTTATTTAAAAATTTGTTCGTCTGTTTCTAGGATCCGAAGATACCTCCCTTCGATTTCTCTCCAGGCTGCTGCTCCGTCTCCCTGTCATGTGGTTATTTGTCTGTTCATTGTCTACTCGTAAGTCTGTATCACTTCTATTTCGTCTAATATTATTAGTTTGTCTATATTCCCTGTCATTTCCATTGTAAAAAGTTCGATTCCTAAAATTTTGTCTTTCATTGTTCTGAACGTTCCTATCAATTTGTCGATCATTGTTATTTGCGCCTCTATTTAAGTTTATATTATTTTGTCTCGCGTTATATTGTTGTCTATATTGTGAATTATTATTATTTAAATTATAATTATTTGTACCATTGTCTGTTTGTCTGTATCGTGTATTATTATTAAAATTATTGTTATTAAAATTTCTATTTGTTTTCTGGTAAAAGTCATTATTACGGTTATAGTTATTATTATTTCTATTAAAATTGTTAGGAATATTATTTGTATAATTAGTTTGATTCTGTCTAAATTGATTCGGCTGTGGACGTATATTGTTATTTAGGTTTTTAAAGTTTTGATCATAACTATTTTTTCTATTATTTTGATTGTGCCCATTAAAATTACCTCTTTGTACTCTTGTTAAGAAATTAATAAATTGACCCATTGTTTTTATATTTTGAATTGTAATTGTTTGTACTATATTATCTTGATAATGACGAGCAATGTTCAGAATAATTTCGTCTTCTCTCATTGGTGGATTTAAATACTTTGCTACTGTACTTAGCTTTAAAGCATAATTAACTAGATCCCCATTTTTATTATAATTAAATTTCCCAAAGTATAATTGTTCCCTAAACTCTGCTTGTTTAATTTCTCCCCAAAAATATTCCAAAAATTCCCTTTCAAACTCACAAAAATTATTTATCGTTGATTCTATATTACCATACCAAATACTTGCATGATCAATCAAATTAACTCGAATAAAGTCTTTTATTACTTGTAGATTATTTACATTATTTAACCTATTCTTGATACTGTTAATAAAAGCTACCGGGTGTAACATACGAATGTTGCCATTAAACTTTAGACCCATGTCATTAGTACTGTTACAAATATTTCCATTGCCCATATTATTTCTAGTTACAGTCTCCAATTTCTTATCCACGGTACAAGTAACTAGTTCAGTTGTGGATTTTAGTTTTTCTTCTATAATCTGATCGTATTCCTGGAAAGTTCTGTGACATTTCCTATCAATTTTATCTATTTCATTCCCATGCTTATCTAATTCTGAGGTAATGTCATGCATGGTCGTATCTAGTTTGTCATTAAGACGCTCTATTTCTGTGTTCCTGTCACCTTTCTCTATTTCTAGCATATTTAATATTTCTTGGTTATTTTTAGTTACCTTTTCATGCATTTCTTCAATGCATGTTAACAGCTCTTTTGACATTCTGTTTTCTATTTCTAATATTTTCTCATCCACTTGTTTTTCTAATCTTATTTGCCCCTGTTTAATATCATTTAATTCTTTTTGGCCTTTAGTTATTTCCTTTTTTAATTCTTTTTGACCCTGTTCAATCTTATGTTCTAGGTCTTGCTGTCTTTTTTCTAGCTCCTTATGATCTTTTGTAACTTTCGTATCCAGATCGTTAAGCCCTTTTTCCATTTTCTTTTCCAGATCTTTTTGGCCCATTTCTATTTTATTTTCCAGATCTTTTTGGGCTTTTTCCATTTTATTTTCCAGATCTTTTTGGCCTTTTTCCAGATCTTTTTGGCCCATTTCTATTTTATTTTCCAGATTATTTTGCATACTCTGCAAAAATTTTATTATATCTTGATTACTACTCTGTTCTGTCTTTTCTAGTTCTTTTTGCTCAGGGGTTGTTATTTCCCCTACCTCTTCTAGCTTAGTCTGCTGAAATACTTCACTCTCTCGATCGGTAGAAGAAGTGGATGTACTAGCTGTATCTTCTTTTGTTTTCCGTACTCCAATTTCTTGATTAATTTGTTTTCCTGATCTTAAGGTTATATTTTGTTCAGCCATGGTATTTTATTTATTCAAGTTTTATGCAATTCAAAAATTTTATAAAATTTATGTACTAAACTTTTGTTTAATACTATTGTTATCAATTTTGTTGTAATTAATTTTAAATATCTGATGTGCAATAATACTCGTTTTTTATCTGTTACAAGTTCTTATTAATTATTTTTATTGACAGTAGACTTATATACCCTGAAAATATTTAAGTAATCCAAAAATGTTAATTGCCCTGAAAATATTTATGATCCCTGAAAATATTTATGATCCCTGAAAATATTTATGCCCCTGAAAATATTTAATAATCCCTGAAAATACTTATGATCCCTGAAAATATTTATGCCCCAAAAAAATATAATCGCCCCAAAAACAAAAGATGCCCCACGTTGGGCGCCAATTGCGTTGAAAAACGTGATGCGGGACCTAACGTCTATCGTCAGAGGTCTATATTCGTCGCCCACACACGCTTCATGCAACTGCCCGAAGAGGAATTAGAATATTAATATTTTAAATATTTCGTTTTTTTTATAAAATTTGAAAATTGGTGAATGTGAATGATATAAGTTCTCTTTTGCTCTAATAAAAATATTCTAAACCACGATATGTATTTTTAATTTTTCCTTGAGCGCCCAGTTACTGTATCCTATCAAAGATAAGATAACAGCACTGTATTTATTCTTTGGATTAACTTAAAAATACATATATTATTGTTAACAAAATTTTAATAAATCTATTTTCTCTTTTTAATCTCCCCTTAATATAACTAGCTCGCTTCCCCTGAAACTATCCCAAGTGAGTTCAGATTCTCATAAGTTAAAATTACCTTTTATCTACTGCCAATTAAAACCACTGAATTGTATTAACAATCAACATAAATTTATTATAAAACAAAATGATATTATTACTGATTATAAAATTATTTTGAAATACCTATTGTCTAGATCCGCTTTATTAAAATTAAAAATCAATTGCACCTTATCTCTACTGTTGATTATAATGTCACTCCACTTAACTGTCAAGAGTTGTTTGACAAATATGAAGGTCTCGTGTTCAGTTGAAATGTATTACTTTTATTTATTTTAAAAATTAAAAATGTGCAAAGTGCGAATTATTAATTTTAACAAGTGATTATAAATTAGTTCTAATGATTTTATAATGTCTAATATAAATGTGGTAATATTATATTTTAAAATACCTTGATCCTTAAGTGTTTGTTTACTTATAAACAATAAAAAAGGTATATTTGTGTTTCTCTGTCTTCTTTTACCATCAAATTGGATTGGGATATTTGTTTAAAAATACCTACTATCAAGTAAGTAGATATTCTTTATTAAACACTGTCTTGGTTATTTTTGGAAATGTCCAGGAATTGTCTACTTCTAGGAAATGTTGGTATTTACACCAGCCAGGTATAATTTCTTGAACTTTTATTTGACACAATCGGGTTTTACTAAATTTTCTTGATGTTTGTTGGAGTTGCTATTTCTTATGACATTCAATTTAATTTAAATTATTTTTTTTTTTAAATATTGATTAATCAAACTTTATTTAATATTTATTTACTTTCATAACCTTTAAAAAATTATTTACTTATCAAAAACAAAAGATCTCGCACGTGGCTTTATGATTTTGTCGTGAAAATTTTAAGGTTATGTTTTGAGGAGAAACTTTTCTTTTACACCTCTCTGTAACAATACTTTTTTGCAACTGTCTCCAATTTTTGTGATTTTTCTTTCTATCGTATGCCATCAGCTGACTTAATTAATCATTCTGATTGGCTCAGCAGTTGAAGGCATCGGGTTACTTGATGAAAAATCACCCTTTTCTTGGCATTCTTGTCAAACAAAAATGGCTGTCAAGAATTTTAAAATTGATAAAATTTTTCCAATTTTACCATTTCCTGGATTTATCCAATAATATGCATGACAATAAATATTATAAAATTAAACTCTATGATTTTACTTATCTAATTATACATATTTTAGTCTTCCTAAAACAATTTTTAATATTAAAAATTATAAAACAAAATGGCTTGACATGAAAATATTGAAATATAAAATTAACTAATTATTGAAAATTATTGTTTGAAGATGCTAAATTATGTTTTCTTAATATTAAAATATTAAATATTAGAATTTTCCTTACATTCTAATATAACTTATTTTACTCCATTACTTAAAATTAATTTATAATATTCAATTTTAATGTCAAAATCAAAAATTTTCTTACATTTATTCTATGTTCTTATGTGTTTTAATTAAAATTATTTTCTTAATACTACTGTTAACTGTCTAATTTATATTAAAAACAATTTAATGAACCTTTATTTATTATTTAAAAGTACTTTTCGTAACTGGTTTCACACTATGTTCACCTTTTGTTCCTTTTCAAAACATTATTGTTGCAAAAACCGATCGTTATGTTTTTTTTATTTCACTTGAAGATTTTCACTCTTCATTATCACTTTACCTTCACTATCACATCTAATGTTTGTACCTTATTATTCTTATGATCAATTTACAATATGATCTTATTGTATTAATATTTATATATTGTTTATTTTACAATTATGTCTAAAAATTCATTATGAATTTAGCATTGTATATGATTTTTTAATCATGTAAGCTTTTAATTATGCTTTGGTCCATATTATTTGTAAATATTAATGACTCTAATTAATTAATATATCTACTAACTACTTATTACTATCTAAATAATAAATTTATGTTGTATCTTAGATATTTTAATTGAAATTGTTTAGACTCGTCGAGTATTTATAATATGGTCATTAGGTCATCTTGTGTCGATTCCTATTCAATATATATATATATATATATATATATATATATATATATATATATATATATATATATATATATATATATATATATATATATATATACTTATAAGTACTTACCAGAGGAAACTTTTTTAATATTATTTTTAGTGTAAAAACTTAAAAAGTACCTCTTTATAAGATGTTCTGCTTTTTGAGGAATTAACTTTCACCTAAGAAAAACTGATGTAGGATATACAAGATGGCTTAAAAAAGTAAACCAATTTTTGAAGAGATAATTCTGCGGTTTGTGTGTTGGTAAATAATTTTAAATAAAATTATTTTTTTAACCATCCTGTAAATGTCATTCTACGTTCAAGACTAAGTAAATTTAGGGTTATTTAAGCAAAAAGTATTTTACATCTCCTATCAAAATTCACTCCTACATTTTTAAATTCACATCAATTTTTAGTCAAATTTATTTTCTCACGAAGCAGAAGTTTTAAAAGGCAAGAATTTTCCATCCCACTCGTCTAACAACCGCATTCAAACATCTTTACATTATCTTACACCCAAATCTATCTCTATGCGTTAACTCAAAATTTTTCACAAGCCCAAATAAAATAGGAGTAACTATAAAACCTACATACACCATTTTTATTGTCACCCAGTATATTCATTGCTATACTAACACACATTTTTAAATAGGCGTACACTAAAAAGAAAAAACCATACTATACCCACCAAACAAATCGAACCAGTTTACCGTTTCTTTAATCAGTTGATTGAAGCTATTGTTTTCTCATAGAGTTTATAATTAAAAATTACTTCAGTGTTGAAATAGTTTAGTCCGATTATTTAAATTGAACACATTAGGACTTCACCTATCTAAAATAATATTCAGATTGCCTTATTTCCATAGAGAGTTTTTGTTGGTTATTAGGATAAAAATTAAAACTTCAGAATGACATACATGTACGTGGTTGTGAATAGGTCTAGCGCTTTTATTTTAAATATTAATATGGAGCACTAAAAATTTTTTTTGTGTTCCTGATCAGTATCGAGATATTTACAAACTCATAATTTATCCCATCTTATAAATTACGAGAAATATGAAAAAGATCTTTGTATCAGATCCAAAACAAATACACGTTATAATGAGGATAAAACTACCGCCAAACTACACGAAATAGGCAAATTTTCACCTATTTTTACGGTCACTCTTTTCATTTCTTTCCAAAATTGTTTTTTTTAATACTCACTGTAAACAAAATACTCGGTCAATTTCTAATCTGCATCTCTTTTCACCATAACCAATGCTAAATTTTACGAAAATACTAATGGCATAATTCAATAGTGTCACCTAGCGGTCGTTTATAAAAACAGAAAAGTTTCCCTCAGACAAACCTGATCCTTTGACGAGACTTTTACAAGCCTAATAAACTTTTATTTATTTTATAATTAATTTAACTTGCCATCAAATTGCATCAAAAAAATAAATTTCTTCTCATATTCCTTTTGTTTGAACAACTCAACCCACTCTTTCCCAGCGGCGCATTCTCAGTAACACTTATTCACAAATTAAAAAACTTTCTTATAGATTTTCTTAGCATATTTCTAGGAAATGATTAACCAGCTATCTCTTCTAACCATAATCACAGCATAACCAATAAAACAGCAACCACAGAATGCCAAGAAATTGCCATACCTAATTTAAAAACGTCAGTAAGGCGATACTTATTTATTTTGCGGAACAAACTGAGTTTAAAAAAGTGTAAAGAATTCTAACTGTAAGTGGGAACCAAGATTTTGTTTATTTTAAAACGAAATTAATGTCTTTACACTTATTTTTAACGACTATTGAATAATCTACTTATAATTTATTTGCTTTTGTTCTAGTAATAATATTTATTACCCACGAATAGTGGGTAACATTTTATTAAGCACAGGTTGCTGACCAATCCTCGAACTACAATAAAAATGATCTACTTGTTGCTTTTCGTCATTAATCACTGATAAATCAGTTATTTCCTGCTAATGTTGCTCTCGGTCCGATACAGCTCCACTGACGAGATTATGAGGTGATCGAAACACGTATGGATAGAGGACCAGAGCGATATTTGCAGGAAATAAACTATTTGTACATATATTTTTCATATTCTCTGCCTGAAAGGAGAATTACATATATAACAAACTATTTAAATACGGCAGAAAGATTTCTTTATTTCTTACTGAAATTTTGATTGTTTAAAAATTTCACGTTACTCCGTTGGTTCATAGATGTCGTTCGACTGGCGATATTTTTCAGTCTGACATCGAAGTTGGTAGACGGCAGGTGTAATATCCTGCCGACATACCTTGAAATTTATGGTTCATATATCAGTTATTTCCTGCTAATGTTGCTCTCGGTCCGATACAGCTCCACTGACGAGATCATGAGGTGATCGAAACGCATATGGAGAGAGGACCAGAGCGATATTTGCAGGAAATAAACTGTTTGTACATATATTTTTCATATTCTCTGCCTGAAAGGAGAATTACATATATAACAAACTATTTAAATACGGCAGAAAGATTTCTTTATTTCTTACTGAAATTTTGATTGTTTAAAAATTTCACGTTACTCCGTTGATTCATAGATGTCGTTCGACTGGCGATATTTTTCAGTCTGACATCGAAGTTGGTAGACGGCAGGTGTAATATCCTGCCGACATACCTTGAAATTTATGGTTCATATATCAGTTATTTCCTGCTAATGTTGCTCTCGGTCCGATACAGCTCCACTGACGAGATCATGAGGTGATCGAAACGCGTATGGAGAGAGGACCAGAGCGATATTTGCAGGAAATAAACTGTTTGTACATATATTTTTCATATTCTCTGCCTGAAAGGAGAATTACACATATAACAAACTATTTAAATACGGCAGAAAAATTTCTTTATTTCTTACTGAAATTTTGATTGTTTAAAAACTTCACGTTACTCCGTTGATTCATAGACGTCGTTCGACTGGCGATATTTCTCAGTCTGACATCGAAGTTGGTAGACGGCAGGTGTAATATCCTGCCGACATACCTTGAAATTTATGGTTCATATATCAGTTATTTCCTGCTAATGTTGCTCTCGGCCCGATACAGCTCCACTGACGAGATCATGAGGTGATCGAAACGCGTATGGAGAGAGGACCAGAGCGATATTTGCAGGAAATAAACTGTTTGTACATATATTTTTCATATTATCTGCCTGAAAGGAGAATTACATATATAACAAACTATTTAAATACGACAGAAAGATTTATTTATTTCTTACTGAAATTTTGATTGTTCATACATCCTTTACCTGAAAACTTTTTCCAATGGATTGATGGCTATTATCCATGATAATCTCAATAATGATCTCTCAAAATTTATTTGGATCTTACAAAAGCTTTTAATACAGTTTTACATTAGATATTGTTAGGTAAACGTCACAATTATAGATTTCGTGGTCATAGGCACCAATGTGTTCAGAAATTATTTATCAATGCGCTCCAGAGCATCTCTATCAACTTAAAAATAGGATAGCTGAAAAAGAGCTTCTATCGTTTATTTTAAATATATTTCAATGATATGGTACCCTGAGTATTTTTGGGTTTAAATTCTTATGCTGATAACATAATTATCAATTATTCCACTTTTCAATGGAAATAAATAGTGAAAAAAAAATTAACTTATCTAAGAAGAATCTAAGAGTTATACGTTAGCAAATATTCAAAAAGTAAAGAAAATACGATTATGATTACGTCAATTCATCTTTATTCCTACACATTATTTCTAAGTACAATAGTTTCCTTTTTATGTATTTTTTACAAGTATTAGCTTGTTTATAAAAATTATTACCTATGTTCGAGCTTAGGTGTAATAGCTTAATTAACGATGATCACATTTCATACATCTAGAAACTATTACAAAAATAAAAATTATTTTCTCCCAAATTACACTTATCTATAATTATCATTTTTAAGAAAATTTTAACACATTTGAGCATAAACTTTTTTGTTACAACTTGTGATCTCCGCAGTTGCGTGTTTATTATGAAAACTAAGGAAATACAACTTCCCCTAAATAAAAATCGAAGAAAATAATAAATATTTTATCCTCCCGAATGAAACAAATAATTTATTTAACACTGATTAAGCAACGCCATCTGCCCTTGTAACAGAACTTTTAATATACTATATAATATAATTGGCGACGGTCGGTCCAAATGCACACACACTAATTAATTTTTTTATAAAAAAATCTCGATTTATACAAAAAATTAAAATTAAGATGAGAATCTATGGTAATATAACTTTTGTTTCTCGACTAATGATTCTTTACCCAATTGGTTCTCCCTTTGCAAAGATTGAAACATGGTAATGAATCACAGACAAAGGAAAAAATTAAAATGATGCATTTTAATTTTGATTATTCTTATCTTAACACCCTTTGATCTTAGATAGTTGTGTGATTTAAAAGAAGATAGTTCCATAAAAGCTGCTAGGACCACATAATCTTTATGATAGTCAGTATTCAATAATTCTGGTGATAGTTACTTTCATGTTTAGAAAGCAAATATCATATCATCACGAAAACGATACTTTAATTACATTTTTAATTAGACTAAGTTATTTAAATTTAATAGAATTCGGTCGCTAATTTAGACAGCAGTTTATCTTTTATCTCTGGAGGCTTATATAACAAGTGTAGATTCCTCACTGAGATCGAGATCACTAATCGGCATCTTTTTAACAAATATAACCATGAACTTTATATATCAAGTATAAATCATTGTATGATTGACCTATTCTGTCTTAGAGCAGCAAATAATTTCAGTTTTTTCATAATGTGTAGTCGGTATTTTCGAACTTTAACTAATTTGAAAACTTGAAAAAATATTTTATCTCTGATTACTATGATAAACCATTTCATTATGACAATTGACAATTCAATGAAAGTATATATCTACATATCGTTACCCAATATTAATTAAATCCATCTGTTCGATTGCTAATTTGTTATTTCATTTCAATTAATTTCAGACGATCTGACCCCGCCATCCAATTCTCTTGATACACAACTCTAGTAATATGGATATTTATGGAAAACTCTCAGTAAGAGAAATTAACAATGCGCTCTTGAACAAAAAAACTGACAAATAAGATTTTGTTTAAATTCAATATTAAATAATAATTTTTTTGCCAAGTTGTAAGCTTGATCATTATCTTACAGTGAGTGTGCAAAAAGTTGCTTTTGCTCAAAAATTCTGAACACTCTGTGGAAGCAATACACGACATGATATTGTCGTTATTTCTTATAATTCCTTTTTTTTTAATTCATGCTGAAATCTTTATTCTACAGGAAAAAAAATATAGAAAACTATGCAATTTATGTAAAACAATAACACAAATTTTAATCAAGCAATATTGCTATTTTGTTACGTAGCAATGTTACAGTTGTAGATTGTGAGTTGGTCGTTGCCCCTCGTCGGCACTTCGATCTACAAAATCTTTTGTAGAGGGTTACTCTAATCTAAGTCCGAGATATTTAATCTGTTTTTTCTGCTTTATTTCTTCAGGATGATGTTTCCCAGAAATGAAGGTCTCTTGCAGAACAGTACCATGCATTCTCATAGCAAGTGTTTCGATGTTTATGCTGTACGATCACAAAAATGACAAATCTCATCCTCAGCTTTACCAGTTTTATTGAGATGATACCTGTGAAGGCAAAGACCTGTGAAGAAATCTGTTATTACTCGAATATCCTATTTGGAAGATTGAAAAGCATTATTGTTTTCTTTGGTGATGGGTTTATAAAATTTTTTGCCTGTCTAGGAGTATTGCTCCACAGTAAGTTTATATGATTTTGTTCAAGCTTGTTACGATTAGTGTTTATGTTGTTTGTATTCCTTTACAGGAATGTGAATTGTCATTTTAAATTTTGCATTAATATGAGGTCAAAAGTTGTTGCCAGATTGTTGCATTGAATGACAATGCTTAATATAAAAGTTACATCTCTTGAACAGAGCCAAGAGTACTTTTTAAGACACAATCAGTCCCTTTCGTCAGACTAGTGATTACCCATGATGTCCATGACCAGGTAGACCAAGAGTTAGAAACCAGGAAGATTAATATATCATTACTTTACCTACTTGACGAGACAGCAGAGTAATATATACTGTTATTGGTGGTTAATTTGAAAATACACGTTGACACAATTCCCTCTTAAAAATAACTTGGTAATGTTTACTAAAATTTAGTTATGTTAACTTTTTTTTAGTGAAAATGGACTCAACCGAAGTTTTGGGCCACTAAACAGAATAAAAATCTTGTTTAGAAAAGTTACACTAATTCATTAAGTAAGTAAATAAAAATTACAGTTTTTAATTATCGGAACTACTAAGATGAATGAACAATAAGTGTTTAACTTACGAGAGCTACAGTTTTTGTTATAGTAGTTTAAGCGTTTATTCCTACTGACATATTTTTTTTAGTTTTCTGTGACTAACCAAAAAAGTATTTTTTAGTGATAGTGACTTAAAAAATGTATCATGACAAAGGATCGTTAACTATAACTGAAATCAAAAAATTTGTATAAAGAGATTTTATTAAACGTTCTGTTTAATTTATAAAAATATTTTTAAATTTAGAGCAACTTACCAAGTAATAAAAATCCTAAATAAATATCGTTTATTAAATCAATTAATTGAAAGATGAGTTGGGATAATGGCCCTGGAAGCACGAATGTAAATTCTAAAAACTAAATTTCCTTAAAAAAAGAAATATGAGTTCCGGTGCAAACGAAAATATTTTTTTTTATTAGACAACATAATAACTTCAAAAAATTTTTAAATTTCAATTTATATTAGTTATTGTCATCATTACAACATGAAATTTTTTATACAAAAATCAAAGAGTAATTTTAATAAAACACTAACTATGAATAAAAATTGCTTATTAATTCAAATACAAACAAAGCAAAACAATTTAACGTATTTGGGATTTTTTTACGTTTATTGTTATAAAGAAGATTTATATTTAAAAACAGTTTGGTGGGTGGTCTGTTTGTTATGTGCTTTCCTTATTTCAGAAACTATAGAAGCTGCATTCCATTTTAAGTATTAAACTATGTATTCTTCATAAATCTCTTTGAGTTATTATTAAACTAGAACAAATATTAATGTGATCAGCAAAAAATAAGGTTATATCAAAATACATGTCGAATATACAAAGTAAACATCTTTTACTTATTCATAAATTAATTTCTACTAGAACTTAAAAACACTATCAAGACAATCATGTTTTATCCAGCATTGGTATTGGGTTATGTTTCAACCATTCAAAAGCCTCTTTTACGCTATCATCCTCTTCACAACCAATATAAATATTTTCTGCAAAATTTAACTCCAAACACAAGTACTTGAAAAGAACTAATTCTAATACAGACGACTAGTATACTAATATGTACAGGGTGTCCCAAACTCGACCCTCGTCATACAGCAAAGCTGAAATGAGGCTTAAGTGTTATCGAAAAAATTTTTTTTGGCTTCATTTGGCGACATAAGGGAAAATAAATTTTTATATTTCTATTACCACTCTAGTCCTTTACAAAATTATTTCCTCAGATTTTAAGTTCGACGTTTCGTTTTTCGGTTACCAGTGTCAGGTCAGTTTAAATACAGACACCTGTTTTATAATATTTTAAAAAGCATATGAAATACTGAATACAATCAAGTATCACAGATATTTTAACAAAAAATAAAATATTATCCCATTTAGCCTAGTGTGTCAGAGAGAGATGGAAAAAGCTTTTTTTATAAAAAGTGTATATATTACGAGAAGCATCTTATTTATATCAGTTATGATATATATTTTTTAAGAATTTATAATGATGACTACATATGCTAAATCTAATTTTTTTTTTACATTTTCTGTTCTATTCCCAAAAGCTCTACCCTTTCCAAGTGGTTAACAATTAAGGAATAAAAATATGAATGTGTATAAACGGAGCTTAATAAAAAAAAGCTAGTAGAATTACAAAAAAAATCCGGGGTGTCTCATTTCTCAAGGAACAAATTTAAACACAAAAGTCATCTGAACGATACTGGTGCTTTCTGAAATTTCAAATGTAGTCAAAGGATGGAATATGAATATTTATTTATACATAGGTATTTTATTTCATTTATGAATGTTATTTTGTATTTTACCGTTCTTTCTAATTAGTAACGAGAAATAAACAAGCAAATCAAATACAAGATTAGACTAGCGAAAAATAAATGGCTGCAAGAAGAATGTGAAGAAATAGAAGAGTATCAGAGAAAACATGATAGTTTTAATATGCACAAAAAGATAACTCATAGTAACAGAAAGAGAGAACCGACACTGCTTAAGAATGCAAAAGGCAAGCTAATCTTAGACACCCAAGAAAAAATGGACAGAATACATCAAAGACCTGTTTAAAGACAATAGAGATGGAGATTGAAGTAGAAGATAACGAGGCAATAACGATACTGAAAGATGAAATAAAAGCAGCTATAAGAAACAACAAAGATGGAAAAGCACTAGGTCCAGATCAAATCCCAGAATCTTAAAATGCATGAATGATGATACCATGGATATATTGTTAGATCTGTTCAACACAGTATATAAAACGGGGAATATACCCAGAGAATGGTTACTCTCCACCTTTTGCGCTATTCCAAAAAACAAAAATGCGAAAGACTGCAGCTAATATAGAGCAATATCTTTGATAAGCCATATTCTCAAGGTGTTTTTAAAAGTAATACACGGTCGCATTTATAAAGAACTTAAAAAGGGGATAGATGATAGTCAGTTTGGATTCAGAAATGGTGTAGGCACCAGAGACGCGTTGTTTGCACTTAATGTGCTTTCACAGAGGTGTATGGATATGAACACCGACATACACATTTGTTATGTTAACTTCGCGAAGGCTTTTGATAAAATTAGACATGACAAACTAGTTGAGATTCTAAGAAGAAAAAACACAGACAACAAAGATTTAAGAAAAATAACTAACCTATATTAGAATCAACGCGCACAAATAATAGTAGATAACGAAACAAGTCCAGAAATTGAAATAAGGAGAGGAGTGAGACAAGGATGCATTTGTCACCCCTGCTATTCAATGTATACAGTGAATCGATTTTCGAAGAAGCACCGTTAACGGAAAGTGGGGGAATAATAATAAACGGAAAAGCTGTAAACAACATAAGATTTGCAGACGATACTGCTATCATAGCTAGCTCCGCTGAAGAACTCCAAGAACTAGTGAACGAAACAAATAACGTTTGCGAGCAACACGGATTAAAAATGAACACCAAAAAGACTAAATATATGGTAATAACTAAAAAACAAAACATGCAAAAAAGCATAAAGTTGCGAGGTGTGAATTTAGAAAAAGTGCAAAAATACAAATACTTGGGCACATGGATAACAGCAAATAATGAACAAACAACAGAAATAAGAACGAGAATAGAAATGGCAAGAAGTGCATTTGTAAAACTGAAAACCATTCTATGCAGCAGAGATATCACTCTCGAACTAAGAATGAGAATTTTAAGATGTTATGTATTTTCAGTGCTGCAGTATGGGTTGGAAGGCTGGACACTAAAACAAGAACACATAAATAAACTGCAAGCGTTTGAAATGTAGTGTTACAGAAGGACGTTGAGAATATCTTGGACGGAGAGAAAAACAAACGTAGAAGTATTACTGAAGATGGACAAAAACTATGAAATAATTAACAACATAAAAATAAGGAAACTGCTGGACATATAATGAGAGGCTAGCGATACGAGTTGGTTAGATTGATCATTCAGGGTAAAATAAAAGGAAGAAGAAATATCGGAAGAAGAAGAATTTCATGGTTGAGAAATTTGAGAGAGTGGTTCAATTGTAGCTCAGTGGAACTTCTTCGAGTAGCGGCAAATAAAGTAAGAGTGGTAATGATGATATCCAACCTCCGATAGGAGATAGCCCCTGAAGAAGAAGAAGAACGAAAAATAATTTTTCATTTAAATAGACTATATCTAAAGATCGTTTTAAAATAATTTTTAATTGTTAAAAATACCCGACATTGATATTCTCAGCAACAATATTTTACTAATTTTATTTATAAAATTGTTAAATTTGGTTTGGGTACTTTTAAGTATTGATATTAAAAAATAAAATTAAAATAAATTCATTACTTACCTCTAAAGACTAACAAGAAACACAACGCAAAACTGCTTGCTTTTCAAAAATAAAAACCAGGAAGAAATGATTTCGATAGTGTTCTCTCTTTCGTTTCAAAAAGGAGTTCGAGATGAAGCTCGACAGGCGTACCAGGCTTAAAACATTATTTGTAATTTTTTTTGTCTCACTTTAAAGAAAGAAGACAAAACATAACTAGGCGTTTGGGGCACCATTCAAACTTGAACAAGTGATCTACCTTAATCCGATTAAAGCAAGGCCAAGCACGTCATATTTCCGCTCGCAATATTGCCAAAAAAGAAAACTAGTTGGGATTACTGAATAGGTTGTTGTTATAACTATAAAATAATTTTTATTAAATTATTTTAAATTTGTAATTATAAATAAAGTTATTTAGTTGTAACAAGTTTGTATGAAACTTGCTAAAGCTTTTAAATAAATTATTTCTGAGAAAAATTTAAAAAGAACGAAATATTTTATTTTTCGCTAATAAATGTAGTATCGGGACAAACCGTTCGTTATAGATTACATGAACAGGGATTGATATCAAGGAACAACGACACTAGACTGGCGAAGAGAAGGGATCTTCCTTATACAGACGAATTGCCTTTTTGATTTCGTTAACCAGATGGACGCCAGCATTACCGGAGAAGATGAGAAGAACAATTTTCTGAATATCCAAATGTTGACTACTTGGCTAACAGTCCACAAATTACAATATTTGAGGATGGGCTGAACTTTTACTGATTTGTCAACCCGCACATTACCACGAAGAAGAAAGTAGTCTTGTCATACAAACTAGTTTTTAGTCAATAGTGGTACGTAGTTTTGTTAATGTGTTACAACTGCTGTGCCCCTTAACATGTATTCATCAAAAATAACTCCTGCTTGGTCCCAAACGATTGTGGTCATGAGCTTCTCAGCTAAAGTGTGTCAATTTTACAAAATTTAACTTTCATTGCAAAATCCTTCATAAAACACACAACAATGAACGAATTGATATAAAATTTGTCACGCAAGTAAAAAGAATTCGGTACTCTTGGACTTTACTAGAATCGTGTTTCTATCGTGACCAGGCGCGGATCCAAGGGGGGGCGGTGGGGGCGATCGCCCCCCCCCCCCCCCAAGAGCTTTGAGTTTAGGAAAATGGACCCGATTTTTCCTCTTATACTACAGTTTATTTAAGAACTAGAGGGAGGAATAAATCATTTTTTACCCTTTTTCTCTTCGCAAACTACTTGTGTTCTTTAGTCCGGTGTATTTAGCAAAATCTGTTAGACACATATATTTTTCATAGGAATATATATATATATATAATAATGGACTAAAAAGTAGCCTTATTCTCACAAAATATTCGAAGTTATAATTTAAATACTTACAAAATATATAAAAATATAAATTCGCCCATATATTATTAAAATATTTTTGGGGCTATTGGTCATTTTATTATTAATTAAAAACATTTTTAGGGTATTTGACGTTTCGGTTTATTTATTTCTTAAACCATCTGCAGAATTATAATTAAACACTAAAAAGGGATTCAAATGTAATTACTTTTTTTATGTTGTAGTTAATATTAGACCTACTTATTTTTATTTCTGTTGTACTGATATCTTAATTTAATTTTCTTTATTTTATGGAAATACGTTAGCCCCAAAACAATAAGATAAACATGTTAATTCTACACGCTTAAGAAAAAGACACAAATACAATAATAAAATAATAAAAAACTTACAGCTAATTAGAATTAAATATATATAAAATTAAAGAGTGTGACACACTAAAATAAAAATATATAAAAAAACATATAAATAACATTAAAATAAAATACAATAAAAACAAAAATTTAAATAATAAATTGTATTTACACTGGTAAACATTACGTATCTAATTCCTAATCAAAGTCAGTGAAACTATTTTCGCTCAAATTAATTATGATTGGTTCCTCTATCTCACCGATCATGAGATCGAGTTCTCACATTTTGTTTTATTCTTTTATTATATGGATTTTTCCCAATTTTCCGCAGTAACTTTATTCAAAAAAATCTTTCAAAAGTTTAGTTAAATTACTAATTTTGTTAATTATGTTATTTCTAGCAACTCTACTTTTTACTTGAGAGAGATATTTACTTTTCCAACGGACAGTTTCCGAACGATCTATAGGAACAAATTTTCTATCTGGTTTTTTTCAGCAAAAATTAAGTTCTTTGAGTAATTTCCAAATACCATTTCTTTTAATTTCAGGTAAATCGCAATCTTCATTGATTTTAGTTAGAATTTTGTAGACGGTTGACATTTGCTTCTCATAATAAAATGTATATACAACCCCTTTAATTGCAGTTTTCATTTCTTCTTCCAACGAGGTTTTTCATCTGCCTGTGATCGAATGTAGCTTGGGAGTACTAACAATTCTAGTCGTTTTTTTCTCCTTCAGTATTCGTACGGTACATAGTAGATTGTCCAACTCCTTTCATGTTGGCATTAAGGCATCATAACATTCATCGTAATAAATTTTTCGTTGAGAAAAAATGCCCTGGTTTAACGATTTTGGAATAAATATAGAGCCATATCCTTTGGGTATCTCACTAATCTCAAATAATATATAAAAACAAGCGCAAACAAGATAAATCACTAAGAACGAACTGTAAGGTGTACTTTGCTCATTGACAGAAATTAAATTAAACTATCAAAATTTTTATATTGCAGTAAATTTATAAAATATATTTAAATATAATGAAATATAATTAAATTTACGGCAGTTTTCAGTTACTACCGGCACTGGAGCAGGTACGTTGGAGCTTTCGGTAACAGTTTTATTACTCTCTCTAGTTCTTGAATAGAGTATAGGAATGTGTATACTTGCGATCGCCCCCCCCCCTCTCAAGAGCTCTGAATTCAGGAAAATAGAACCCATTCTGCCTTTTATATTAGGAATGTGTATACTGCTTGTACTCCTCCCCCCCCCCCCCGTTGACCACCTGTTTTTCTTGCATACTGTACTTTTGTGATATCACCCCCCCCCCAAAGAGAGGGGCTGGATCCGCCCCTGATCGTGACTATGTAGATATCGTATCAACTATACGTCATAAATAAATGTACGAATATGAAATTAATTGCCATATAAAACTTTTTAGTTCTCTTTTTTGAACACGATATAATTGTTTAAAATATTTATTTTTATAAACACTTAAATAAACTAACGCTTACACAATAAAACCCAGAAAATATCATAAATATTCCTTCCTTGTGTATACCTAAAGTTATTGTGCAACTAAACTCAAAACAATGACAGATATTGCCATGTCACACGGTCGACACCCACCCGAAAACATGATTTCTCAAAATAAAAATTGTTTAGAAAATAAATTAAATTCTATCTTCCAATTTAAAAAAAAAATACCTATTTTCAATAATTGAAATGAGGTAGGTATTTTTAGATATACCTATTTTCTTGTTCAGGTTTAAAAATACAACAGGTGTACAACGATTAAACGAATAAAAGTTTCTAAAATAGATATTAAATATTTTATTTCACGTTTTGGTTCCTGCTCAAAATAATTTAACGCCTGATGAAGATGGTTAATAATATAATATTTTTTCTTTTCATTACAATGATTTTTCGACAATAAATACTTCTTTATAAATAATAACACGACAAACCACAGATGCCTCTTACGTAACAAAATCGACTATTTTCAATTTTATTGCATCAATTTGATTTAATTTTCTAAATCAATCAGCAGCCCCAAAGTATAATTTTTACGACTTCTCTTTCAAATTAGGGAGTTTTGTAACGTCAACGGTATTCTTACCTATCGAAATATTAGACCAAATATTGTAAAACACAACTAAGAGAGGAAATGGAGTATTTTGCTAAAAAAAAAGTATTAATTATTAAATTTACCAGTTTGGCTTACCAAAAAAAAATTAATTAAAACCAGTGGAGTCAAGTTTAAAATGATGCTTAAAATAGTACTGTTCTGATTTTTGTTTCACTATTATAAATGTATGTAACATCTCATCCATATAACGGGGAATAAGGTTTTTCAATTTACTGTATAGTTTAGTCAAATTAGATATTAGGGTTGCAAAGTTTGCACGTAACTTTAGTTTCTGGAATGATGCTTGAAATGATAATTCTCTGTTGCGTCAGTTTGAAAATGTGGGCTCGAAGCAGGAAAAATTATTATTACAAAATGTTCAAATTTTGACGTATTACGAAGTTTTTCTGCACCATAAGGTTCTCGTGAGTTATCATCGCTTGACAATTTGGATTGATTATCAATCTCCATTTCTCCTATCATAAGTTCAAATGAATTTGGAATTATGTTAGTAATATCAGTAATATCAACAATAAGGTCATCATCGTTATTACTATCGTCTTCATGACACAACGCACCTTTTGGACACCTTTGGGCCGAATTTGATTGGGCTAATAGTGTTATGAGAATTTTGTTCTTCATTCTATACTGTTTCACTGTCGAGACTATTAGATAATTGAAACATGCACGGAAAAAGAACCAAAGTGAAATTCACAGGAAATACAGTATCAACTTTTCCTTTAACAATCTAAAGAATGAAAGTCAACCTGTTCAACAGACACAACGACCGTAAAAACTTCTTGATATTTTAATTACTTTTCAAGCTTAAGATTTTATACTGTAATTTTAAGGGAGAACATATACTATAAAAAAATCTGTTCCTCATTCACTTTAGTTTGTTAAATACGTTTATTGGAAACACAGTTATTAACATTAGTAAACACATTTACTAGTATAACAGATAAAATTAAGCCAGATACTTCATATGTTTTCCCGTAAAACTGAACTGTTTTGTACAGATCGGTAAATAAAATAAACTATTTAAATGTATTACAATGTAATACCAATCTAATTCTATACTGCTTGTATATAATATTTTCCTTTTATAAATTGTTACAATTGGTATGTTGACTGTATTCAGATAAAAATATAATTCTGCCGCGAAACGGTAGCGTCCACAATAGAAATCCTAAATAAAATTTTTATAAAAAAAATTGAACCGACTTCCAAAGGTGCGCTAAAAAGTGAAAAATTATTATAAATTTTTATATGAAATTGAAATTTTTGAAGTCGGTGCCAAACTAATATCTGATAAAATGTGATTCGCATAAACAGATTAAAAATATTTTATTTGTAATTGTTTTCTTACCATAATTTGTATATATGAGTAGTTATTTATTTCATTTTAAAAGAATGTGGCGCCGACTTCAAAATACTCAATTTCATATAAAAATTTATAATTATTTTTCACTTTTTAGCGCACTTTTAGAAGTCGGTTTAATTTTTTTTTTTTATTTTTTTTTCGATTCTGAGTTTTTAATTCATTATGATATCCATAAACTATTGGAACTAAGTACTAATCGAGATTAGTGTACCTCGCAATGACTCCAAGGTGGCAAAAAAGTAACCATTTTATCCAAAGCTGTAAATCACCTTAAAATGAACAACTAAAAATTCTTTGATTCTTAGTGTTCTTCAAATACCAGTGAAATTGTGTCGAACAAATATTTAGTCTGTCATAGTAAATTCACTATCTTAAATTTCAAATCAATTTCAGATTGGTAATATAGGCCCCAAAACCTTCCAATATCGACATTTAAAGAACTTGAGAGGTAACAGCCGAACTAAAGCACCTGAAAAACGGTAAATCTCCAGGCCCGGACAATGTCCCAAACGAACTGCTGAAGTGCGGAGGAGAGGCTCTGGCTGGACAATTGGCCGAACTATTCAACAAAATATTGAAGGACGAAAACACACCAACGAGATGGAGACACAGCATTACAGTCCCGATATTTAAAAAGGGGACAACCTCAGATCCGGCGAACTACCGAGGAATATCACTCCTAGACACGACCATGAAACTGTTCACCCGTATACTACAGCAGCGTATTCTCAGTTACACCACAATCAGCGAGGAGCAACAAGGCTTTCGGAAAAACCGTTCAACGATTGACGCAGTGTTCGTTGTCAGACAGGTTGTAGAGAAAGCAATAGAGTATAACAAACCAGCATACCTGTGCTTTATAGATCTGATGAAAGCGTTCGACAGAATAAGGCTGGAGGACGTAATGAACGAGCTGGACCGCAGGGGAGTGCCTCTAAGCATCATAGAGACGGTTAGAAAGCTCAACACAAACAACACCACAATAATACGAACAAAATCAACAACAACAGAAAAAATAGAGCAAAGCACAGGGATACGACAGGGAGACAGTCTCAGTCCACTGCTGTTCAACATAATAATGGACAGAATAATAGAGCGAGTGTGTAGGGTGGAGCAAGGATACAAGATGGGAAACCAAAAAATCAAGATAATATGCTACGCAGACGATGCAACGCTATTCGCGGACACCGAGGACGGACTGCAATGGCTTTTACAGGCATTTAAAAAAGAGGCCGAGAAATTCAACATGGAAATATCTACCATCAAAACAAAAAGTATAGTGATCGCCAGGGAACCACGGAGATGCAAACTAGAACTGAACAACACAATAATAGACCATGTTTTCGAATTCAACTATTTGGGAACAACAATATCACCATATGGTGAACTCAAGAAGGGCGTACGAGACCAGGTAAACAAGGCAACCAGGATAGCGGGAGCCTTACGAACAACCATATGGAAAAATGCACACATATCAATTCCAGCAAAAGTTAGAATATATAAAGCATGTGTCAGGCCCGTAATGACATACACGGCAGAAACACGAGCTGACACAGCAGAGACTAAGAGGATGATGCGAACCAATGAAATGAGAATATTGAGAACGATCACAGGAAACACACTCTGGGATCAAAGAAGAAGCAGCGAAATAAGGGAAGAATGCAAGACGGAAGACGTGGTAAGATGGACACGCGCTAGGAGACGCTTCTGGAACGAGCACATATCTAGGATGGAGAACAGCAGACTGGTAAAAATCGCCAGAAATGGAAAACCAGCATCCGGCAGACCGCCGGGACGGCCCCCCAAGAGGTGGAAGGATAGCTGGTCGTCGGCATCTCAGGAGGGACAAAGAAATGGGTAGAAACAAGCCTTAGGCTTTCGCAAAGAAGAAGAAGAAGAAGAGAGGTAAACCCACTAATACCAAATCTGAAAATATGCGAATAAGGTAAAATTTTCAACCCACCATATTGAATCCGCCATATTGAATTTCAAAAAAATAATTTTAACGTCTTAATCTAATCTAAATCTAAACCTTTCAAAGCCCCCTAGTATCAATTTTGGATGAAATCCGGTAACTTAAAATTTCTAAATCGTCATATTGCATTATATTCGCTGTTTACATCCTCAAAAACGAAACCTTTGAACAAAATCGAAAAATGTAAAATTTTTGGTCCACTTTATTGGATTCGCCATAATAAACCATGAAAAAATACTTTTAAATTCATAATTTACACCCTCAAGGACCCCCTATATCAGTTTTGTAGAAATTCGAAAAATGTAAAATTTTTAGGACGCCATATTGAATCCGCCAGATTAGGTTTTTCAAAAAATATTTTAAATTCGTAATTAACACTAACAAAAATCCCCCAATACTGATTTTAAACAAAATCGAGAGATGTAGAATCTTTAATCCGCCATCTTGGATCCACCATATTTAATTTCTTTTTAAATAATTTCAGATTTCATGTAAGATTTCAAAAACCCCATATCAATTTTGAAAAAATCGGACAAAATTAATTTTTTATCCGCCGTATTGAATACACCATACTGAATTTTTAAAAAAATAATTTTAGATTCATTATGTGCGACCCCGAAAACTCCCCCTTACGAATTTTGGAAAAAATCGGACAAATTTGATTTTTTTTTTGTCCGCCATATTAGATCCGCCATATTGAATTTTAAAAATATTTTGGATTCGTTATAAGCGATCCCGAAAACTCCCCTACACCAATTTTGAGGAAAATTATTGCATTTTTTAAAAATAATCTCAGATTCGTTGTGTACGATTCCGAAAATTCTCCCATACCAGTTTTGAAGAAAATTGGACAAAATTCATTTTTTTGGCCGCCATATTGTCAGCACCATCGACGAATTTTGAACCTCCTCTCTCCTATTCTGGTTTTCTGGTTACTTTGTTGCCAATCTCATGCAATTTTAATAATTAACAGATTCACTTCTAAAAATGAAATAACATATAGCGTCTTCTATTTAAAATAAGCAAGAATGCATCAATTTCCGGTATAACCGGAAGTTCCACCATTTAGAAAATATTTTAGCCGAATTGCCCCCATCAAGTATAGTAAATTACCAAATTTTAAAAATTTTTAATGTCTATTTTCCGAGAAATAAATAAATCGCGGCAATTCGTCGTGGGACACCCTGTATATACAATTCACAAACGACAAATAAATAATATACATGGACGAAATTTTAACACAATAGCATAATTTAAAAATATAATACCAATAAAAGCCTTATTGCCCAGGACACGGCCCGTTCTCCTTAAATACGAGACTCTCCCGTTAAATACAGGACGCCTGGCAGCCCTGGATATAAGACACTTGAACAAATCGCTCACCGTCCCATACTCTAATGTTTTCTTAACACAAAAATAAATAAATACTAGTAAAATAGGCGTTTATTAATTACCTAATTAACCCTTTAAATAATAAAAGGTTTACTGAAATACCAATCCTGGATCGTTTATTTCAACACATCTTATTTTATTGAAAGATTCCAAATTACCAGTAACAAAATAAATAATGGGAAATAAATTTCTTCTTTACCTGTCTTCCTTTTATCTAAATTAATACAGTTCCATAAAATTTACCAAAACACTTCTTAAAACAAACGTTATTTCTGTCTGGACTCGACACTGCTAAAATTCTCCGATATCGATGAATGAAAGCTCTACGATTTACTCTTTGCCAGAGAATGACAAAAGTTAGTAACAGTTGAACTTCACACTCGCGATAGTGAGCATCGAGTGGGCCCTAGGAAATTGTCAGTCAGTTGTTGATCAGTCAGAAGTCAATTTATTGTTAATCAATAAATCGGTTGATTGATAACAATTATTTTGAGGAAATATATTGAAAAATTGTGTTGCCAAAAATTTTGGATTTGCAGTTTTTTTGGTAAGTTTTTACAATTTAAAATATATTTTTATTTCGAAACATGTTTTTTAAAAAATCCACGTAATTTTAAAAATTTCTTTCTTAAAAAAAAAAGCAAATAATCTTGAATTTTTAAAAAACTTATTTTTTTAAAAACAACAAAATATTTTTGTCCTCTTTAAAGAAAATAAATAAATATTTTCCCTGTTTTGGTAATTTTTTGGTTTTGGTGTATTTTGTAAGTACGCATAATGTCTCGGAATTAATATATTTTTTTTTAATTACTCAATATTATTAAGAATTTTTATTATAATTAAAATCAAATAATAATGATAAAATTCTTTATTTTTAGATTTACGCAATACGAATTTTTACTAACAAACAATATTATAAAAAACTATTTTGTTTCTGTTTTATCAAATTTGTAATCAGTAATTTTTATATACAAGTTTTCCGCAATATTCTATCATGGGGCTAATTTTATCAGGTGGAACCATATTCGATATATTTCAGTGATTGATAGAATAAATTCTAAATGGTTACTGAAATTTACAAATAAACACCTGTAAATAAATATATGTTCTTTATAAAGGAAAACTAACCTCTTCAATACTTTTCTTTTTAATTTAAATTTTATTCTTAATAATTAATTCAATTAAATTTATTCTAAATAAATGAATTAAGAAAATTATTTAAAAAATTCTAAACCGATATCAAAATATTGCACTAACAAATGAAAAATAATTTAGAAATAGTTTAATATTATAATTAATTTAACAATATTAGATTTACCTATTTACGTAGCACTTTTTTGAAGTCGGCGCCGTAGCTCTTGAGAAGATTATTTTAAAATTAAGTCTAGGTCGACTGGTATTTTCAACAGACTTCATGTATATAGCATTAGTGTGTTATTTATATATTTTTGATATGTGTTTCAATTCATTTTGCGTTAATTAAGAGTGTCTTTGTGTATTTCGTACGTATTCCACATTTATTAAATTGAAATTTTTTTTTAATTAATTTTTTACTTTTTTCCAACAACTTAATTCATCCTTTTTAGTTTCAATTAGTCTTAAACGCGCGAATGCACAAAAGAAGTTTAAAGTAAGAAAGGAAAGGAATTTTGTTGAAATAATGTGAAAAAGGCTCAAAAAGACACAAATAAAATTAGTTAACCAAAATTTTGTTTTGTTTTTTCAGTTATCAATTTCTATACATTAAACTTACAGTCAAAATATTTTAACAACACATCTCACTCCAATAAAAAATTGTGCGCAAAAGTTCATTCATCGACGATTTGATTTTTAGTTTTCAGCCCCCTTGCATAAACCTACTGAGGAAATATTTTTACAGAATCTCCTTGGTAATGTCCTCTACAATATATCGAAACCTATATCAAAATAACTTACTTCTATCAAAAGTTGTATGCAAATGAAATCGATTAAAAACTTTACTAAATAAAAATTTTTCAGTATTTTAGTTTTTAACCTCCTAATGATAAATCTATGCGAGATGACCCCAAAGAATCCCTTAGAATGTGCTAAAAATTTAATGAAAACATATTACTCCAGGTAAATTTAAATCGGGTAATCCATGGATACGCGCCAACAAGTAATTCGGACGAGGAAGAAATGGAAATTTTCCTTGAGGACTTATCAAGAGCAATAAAATCTGAGAAAAGCTATTATAGGGTCATTAGCGGAGACTTCAACGCTAAAATTGGTCAGAAACATGAAACTGACTCAAATAACATCGGAAACTTCGGCTTAGGTACAAGAAATCAACGTGGGGACATGCTAACAAATTATCTAAATAAAGAAAACCTATACTGCCTCAACACTTTCTTCAAAAAACCTAAGCAGAAGAAGTGGACTTCGAAAAGTCCCGACGGCAAGACGAAGAATGAGATCGACTTTATACTAGCTAATAACAGAAAAATATGCACAGACGTCGCAGTGTTGAATCGGTTCGTCACGGGTAGTGATCACAGGCTGGTTAGAGCATCATTTAGTTTTAATCTTAGAGCTGAAAGAAACAAACTTATTCATAAAGATAAGTTTCCTACCAGTGAAGAACTTAATCGAAAACAAGAAGAGTACCAAAAAGAACTAAAAAAGAAACTTGAACCAGTCGAAGCTTTGGACAGAATGGAGATCAACGAACTCAATAAAAAAATTACTAACGATATTCGTATTGCTACCAGGAAAATCTGTACCAAGAGTAGAAACAAACAAGACCATAAATTGCAACCAGATACAATAAAACTTATGGAACAACGGAGAAACACTTCCAGAGACGCAGCGGATTACCAAGAAATGAATAAAAGAATAAACAAAGAAGTGAGAAAAGATATTCGAACATATAACACCAAAATAATCGAAAATGCTATAGAAAAAAATGCAAATATGAAAGTTCTAAAATCAAAACTATCTCCAGGTAAACATAAAATCACCAACATGAAGGATCAGCAAGGTAACATAATTTCAGATAACAAAGACATCGCCGCACATATTGAACGGTTCTACACCTTGCTCTACACCTCTACCATACCTGATCCAAAAATTTCAAACACCTTTATTCGTAACGTTGGATCAGAAGATATTCCCGAGATAACAAAACAAGAAATACGGGCAGCTCTCAAGCAAATGAAAAATAACAAAAGTCCTGGGGAAGACAAAATTACTTGTGAAATGTTGAAAATGGGAGGAGATGTGTTGGAAGAATCAATACAAGTGCTTCTCAATAAATGTTTAAGCCAAGGAAGGATACCGGATATGTGGCAAAATGCAGAAGTCGTTTTACTATTCAAAAAAGGTGATAATACCAATATAGAGAACTACCGTCCTATAAGCCTTTTGTCGCACCTATATAAACTTCTGACTAAAATTCTCACCAACCGACTAACAAACAAGTTCGATGCCTATCAACCAGTGGAACAAGCAGGTTTTCGAAAAGGGTTTGGCACCCTGGACCACTTGCAAACAGTAAGAACATTAATAGAAAAAACAACCGAATACAATTTGCCCCTCCACTTGGCATTCGTAGACTATCACAAGGCATTTGATTCTATTGAAACATGGGCTTTCTTGAATGCAATGGACGACGCTAGAATCGACTCCCGATACTCGAATCTCTTAAAATACATTTATGAAAATGCCACATTTCACGTAAAGAGCAACGACGACTTAGTCACCGATAGAATCAAGATCAATAGAGGAGTGCGTCAGGGAGACACTATATCTCCAAAATTATTTACTCTAGCCCTAGAGAACATTTTTAAAACACTACCGTGGGAGACTAAAGGCATCAACATTGACGGGATATATTTAAACCATCTACGTTTTGCTGATGATATTGTCCTAATTAGCAGTGATATTCGTGAATTGACAGAGATGTTAGAACAACTAAACAGAACATCAAAAAAATTTGGTTTAAAAATGAACCTCTCCAAAACCAAAGTAATTACTAACACTGAAGGAAACATCAATATGGATGGCACAATCCTGGAAAATGTGTAAGAATACACATATTTGGGGCACATCATCAAAATAGGAAAGGATAATCAAACAGCTGAGATCAGACGCAGAACAAAACTAACTTGGGCAGCTTTTGGTAGGTTGGACTACATACTCCGAAACAGTGCCATACCAATGAACCTTAAAAGAAAAGTCTTCGATATTTGTGTATTGCCGGTGGCAACCTATGGCCTCGAAACTATGTCGGTGACAAGGAAAATTGCGGAACAGCTTAGAGTGATGCAGAGAGCAATGGAACGAGCTATGCTTGGAATCAGCTTAAGGGATAAAATCAAAAACGAGGAAATTCGTAGAAGAACCAAAGTCACAGATATAATAAGGCGTGTCGCAGAACTTAAATGGCAGTGGGTGGGACATGTAGCTAGGCAGACTCAGGACAGATGGACGGCAAGACTAACGCATTGGCGACCAAGACAAACAAAGCGTAGTGTCGGCAGGCCGCAGAAAAGATGGCTAGATGACATCAAAGGGCAAGCGGGAGCAAGATGGTTTCAAATAGCACAGGACAGAACAGTATGGAAACAGATGAAAGAGGCCTACGTTCAGGAGTGGACAGGAAGTGGCTGAGGAAGAAGAAGAAGGAGAAGAAATTTAAATCGTAATGAAGTCAGTTAAAAGTTGTTTTTTCAGTTCTCCACCCCTCTTGCAATAAATTTTTCATGGATAATACATTTATAGAACCACTCTGTAGAATTTCCTAGAACATGCTGAAAATTTTATCAAAATATCTCACTCCTATCAAAAGTTATATGCGATTGTAAAACCAATCTTGGAAATATTTTAATTTGGTCACTCCATTGCTGAAAATTTTATTACAATATTTCACTCCTCTCCAAAATTATATTCGAATAAAGCCAGATAAACAGTCCGCAAGCCAGTAAATTTTATCAATTTTTTTAGTTTTTAACCTCTTTGCAATAAGCCTATCTTGGAAATATATTTATGTAAGGGACCATCACCGAAAATATGTTGCATATATTGAAAATTTTATGAAAATATCTCATTTCCATCAAAATATATGTGATATATATATATATATATATATATATATATATATATATATATATATATATATATATATATATACATAGCATAGCATTTCACAAAAATACTAATCATTCCGCACCACACATTAAAACCAAATCGGACTTGCACTCTTCATGGTTCGCTCAATTGCGAGGTTTCAAGAGCCCGTTAATGGTTTTTTATTAAAAACTCCACAGTTGCTGCCTAAAACTTTCCCCATTTAACTGCCTTTCTATGTCTTATATATTTCGAAATTGCAATGCTGTCATCACCAATTTCTGACACTTTTTTAAAACACATATATATAACATTGGTTATAAAAAATAAAAATGTTCTCAACTTATGTTCTTGCATGTTTGCGAAGATTGGACTAAAGCAAGTTAGCTTCAATTCCACCTAACGTGAATATAATACAAATCAAAAACTTAAGTTTATTTAAAAATCGGAGAGAACCTACCAACTCTGACAAACAAAAAATCTTCTTTCACATTTTTTCGCTCCAAAGACAAAAATTAACAATTTTTACAAATGCGCAGAAACCTGTTTACTTTGGCTCCTAAATTGGCCCCCTGTCATCATCTCCAGTCAGATGATAAATTTATAGCATAAATTAATTTCACAAACTCGGAAAATTCAATTAGTAATCATTTATACCAGGTGTATGGGACAAATTATTTAAAAGAATATTTTTTTCATATACTCTTGAATTAATATAAATTCACATATATATTATGCTTTAACCAAAATTAATATACAATAAAACTTGCATTATCAAATTCAATATATTTTTTTGTGGAAAAAATAATGAACAAACCTGTAGTCAGCACTTTCTATAGTACAAAAAGATGCCCATCAGGCAACGAAGAATCGTATCTAGATGATAAATTCATTATTATCGACTTAACAGAAAAAAAAAATCTACGTAGTGTAAATATTGTTCATAGAAATATTAACTTACAGTTTTTTTTTTGAAATTAATAAATGTCAAAGTTAATTGGCTATCTTAAGTTTAAATGAAAATAATTGTACCGTTCTTAGTGGTACAATTAGCAATTTGTTTGATGTTAGTCATACTGTTTTAAATGGAGAACCTCTCATATAACAAAAAATATAGAGGGACCGACAACCAAGTTCCGGGTTTTCTATTAAACATTTAATTTTAGAAGACTAGTTGGTAAATGAAAATATAAGCTGTGTTTTTTAATAAACAGGTTGGCCAAAAAATTTTAACAGATCAAACATGATTTTTTATTAAAGCACCATACATATTTTTGATTTCTTGTGTTCTACGATCAATTGTACATGCATTTTATGTTACGTAACTAAATTAAATAGTTTTTGAGATAATGACTTCGCTGAAATGACTGATAGGATGCAACAATCAAATGACGTAAACGAGGTAAATATTTCTAAAACTTAAAAGGCCTATTTGCCTTTAGCAGTTGTATCCAAGCTGGTTTTTATCCTCTTTTTGACATTAAATACTTTTATTAAATGGTTTATAATAACACCATTGCTTTCAACTAGATCATTTTTAATTTATTTCTGATGTATCTGCTTATTTTGGAGCCAGCACTGAACTTCGAGATTACTCTTGTAATAACCGAGAAATCTCATTTATGTAAATTGGTTCTTCAATTCCAACATAATTTTTAATAAGACTGCAATAATGAATTATCCTTTCAACCAACTCTTATCTAGTATTTACTGGTGTTGAATAAACAAGTCCTTTGAAATTCCCCCAAAAAGGCAATCTAATGAATTTAGGTCAGGAGATCTTGGTGGCCATAAACAAACAAGGTTGTGTTCTCTCTCCGCTATTGTTCAGTATATATGTATATATATATATATATATATATATATATATATATATATATATATATATATATATATATATATATATATATATATATATATATATATATATTATATATATATATATATATATATATATATATATATATATATATATATATTATCTATATATATATATATATATATATATATATATATATATTATCTATATATATATATATATATATATATATATATATATATATATATATATATATTCAGAACAGAACAGATATTTAGAAAATCATTAGAAAACATCGACAGTTATCAATATCCACTACGCAGATGACAGCGTTGTTTTTGCTGACAAGAAAAAAAAGAAGGAGAACAAGAAGAAGAACAAGAAAAAAAACGAGAAGAAGAATGAAAAGATGAAGAAAAAGATAAAACAGGTCCGTCTGTTCCTATCCAACGATTACCAACAAAATCTATTAAATAGAGACACATTCAATTGTTAAAATGTGGTGGAGCATCATCGTGCATAAACCATATATGAGCTCTAACTTGCAAGGGTACATCTTCTAAAAGGTTATTTAAGTTTTTGTTCTTCTAAAGGAAGGGCCCAATATAATAATTACCAATGCTCCTTACACAAACGTTAACCATAAATTTTTGTTGGTGCCTCCTCTGTATTGGATTTTTTTCATATCAAATGTGTTAATTATAAGCATTAATAAAGCCAGCTTCATCTATAAATAAAACAGTTCTAGTAAAATGTGCATTTTCTCTAAATTATATAAAAACCAGTGAGAGTAATTAAGTCTTACAGAATAAATCATCTGGCGTCATTGCGTTTATATATTTTTTGAACATGGAAATGATGAAGCAATTGTTGTTGGAAAGCTTCATGGACAACATATTTTGTTGGGCCTATTTGAGCTGCTGACGCTGTGACAACGATTATCAACAATTTCATCCTGAATGTGTTCTTCTAACTCGGGAATTCTTGCTCATTTTGAACGCAACCTTGATAATGTCTAAGACTTTTTATGACCTGGATTTGTGAGTCTTTTTCAATTAAAATCAAGTGCTAAAATATCATTAAAATTTACAAGTATGCTCAAAAGTCACGCCCAAAAGATAAATTCCTCTTGGGCTCCACATCGGACTTACCATATAATATACTAAGGTTATTTTAAGACCTTCTGTTCACTGCTGAAAGTTTGATATGTACTTACTTTCCACTCTGTATATAAATAACGATCTTCCACTTCCCTCCGATTAAACATCGTTCAATTGTTGCAATATATGTTAATAACCTTAGACAATTATATGTTTCACTATAAATTACAAATTTGGATAAACAATTTTGTTTCTATTGAATTGAAAAAGTCCAGAGGTTGGTTGTCAAATTCTGCATGAACTTCATTACAATTAGCTCATTTTTAATGTTCCGTGGACAGCTAGAACCTCAAATAGTTTCGTCATGTCCGTCTTTCCATCTATATGTATGTCACAGCATTAAAAACTCGTGTTTATCTTCTACTATAAAATTTTGAAAGCACATGCTTTCATTTAACTCAGATAGATGGGAAGGAAAACAAAAAAAAAACTAATAGGTGTTACAGAACAGGCGCTTAACAGTTTTTTATGGCTTTCTTCAAAAAATCCTAAAACATTTTTTAATTACACTGTCTGGCGGAAAACTGCAAACGTATATGAGAAGAGTATTAATAGTACTCTTTCTGTTTGCCAAACCAAAAAAAAAGCATAGTGGGATCAATAAACCTAATAAATTAACTGTGAATTTTTCTCGCATTTTTATTATTTTCAGTTTATTGTACTCATACCACACTCACAACTTTTTTTAAGTTCATCAAAATCTCCCAGACCATTATTTTGCTTGTAACCTTTTTGTTATAAATTGTGCCAGTTTCGCTCATTTACAAATTACTCCATCTTAAAAAAAAAAGTTAGTTAAACAATCTATTGTTTTACTCTATTATTTCAAAAGCTGTTTATTTTCAACTTCAATTCTGATACTGGCCAAACAATTCAACTTACTTCGACGACGTCTCTAACTAAACTGTCCACGAAAGCCGATCAGGACCCTTTATATACTCTTTTGGCCGATACCGGAATATTTCAAAGACGTCTCATGAGGAAATTGACAAAGGTAAAATTGATTAACTAAATTAAGAACTCGTAGGAAATAAACCTAAAATCCTACAAACTAATATTATGAAATGTATAATGCTATAAAGTCCGTTACATTGCCCCCTTCCCAGACTTGATCGTCTCGATCAACCTTCTGGATCTTGATAATGAACCAATCTGTCAATGACTATCACGACTTTCATTTTCGCATAATAGAGGAATTACTAGCGTCAGTATTCACAATAAATATCTGATCAGGATCAGGTTATGATAATGTTGGAGGATTACAAAGTGCCTTCTTTAGTTCATTAAAAACGGTTTCGCAGTCTGCGGACCACTCATAGTTGTTGCTATTTTCAGTCAGTCGATATAAAAGTCTTGCAATATTGGCGAATCCTTTTATGAATCTTCTATAGTAAGTACAGAGACCCAGAAAACTTCTTACTTCATGCTCATTTTTCGGTATTGGCCAACCTTGAATGGCTTCCTTCTTCTCTGAGTCGGTTCGTACACCAGCTTTGGTAATTATATGTCCCAGGTATTTCACTTCTTTTCATACTACATGGTGTAATAAAAATAAGAAAAATGAGGAAATTAACAAAGGTAAAATTGATTAAATAGATTAAGAACTTGTAGGAAATAATCCTAAAACCCTAAAAAATAATATTATGAATTGTATAATGCTATAAAGTCCGTTATATTACATTCATTTTACAAAAACTCAGTTTAGTTCTCCATAAAAATTGTTTGCCAATTCTTATCATCTATGCTGACCTGGCCAGAGCACACTATTGTGACCTGGTTATCTAAAGTAATTCGTTATAGCCACAAAACAAATTTAATTCAATTGTTTATTCTGATAAGTGTTAAGCGGCATTTTTGAACATTTATTAAAAAATCGCAAGGTTTAAATCAATATAAAATTTGGCTGTAAAAATTCAGCAAAAAGTAATGAATATGTATATATATATATATATATATATATATATATATATATATATATATATATATATATATATATATATATATATATATATATAGAATTAAGGAAGGAATATCGGGTATGCGGTCTGTGGATGAAATAAAGACTCTTTTTCCTTTACTACTCTCAATATTTCGACATATATTCATGTCTTCATCAGGAGTAAAACTATAAAATAATACAAAGAAATGGACAAATTCCAAACTGAAACAAACAATATAAATGACGTTAACAGATTAGAGATTCTCTTGAATAGTTAAACCTAGCACGCTCAACATGGCACTAAAAATAAATATAAAATTTCAATAAAAGAACGTCAAAAAAGGGATAATTTTTTTCCCCTTACTTAAAAAAACCGTTTTGTTTTTTAAGTCTGAATTTTCAAAATAAAAATCGAAATTTTAGTACTTCAGTAAATAATAATAGAGATACCCTGCAAAATGTCGAAAACTGGACGCTGTACATCAAAACAATATATGTTGAAATACCAAAAAATTTCCACAAATAAGTCCGCGACAGCAAGTGCCAATCTTTTAAGAATGTTCATCAATAAATGTATTTGTTCCTTAAACATTCATAAAAGAAAAATCAAACATTCTTGCAAGCATTGAATAAAAGAGTACTGGTTCAGATTAGCTCTTTCAGTCAAATACACAGGTCTACAGAAAAAAAAAATTTGTTTGGTGCAACAATTCTAGGTTATAATTCAGTTCACTGGGCCTCGAGAGGCTGTACAGAGTCGTCAAAACATTGAAGATACTTTCAGGCTTGTATCTATAGATAATTACCAAAAAAATTTATTTTAACATCCTTAATGTCATCATATTCAAATGATTTTTTTTCGTACTTAGTAATTCCGATATGTCGTCGTCCAGGAGGTGGTGTAAATGATCCGAATACATTTTGTTACATTTGTGGTGAATATGTGGTGAAAAAATTTAGAAAACCTATTACAGACTTTGTGAAAAAGACGATGAGATAGAGATGAAGGCCCTAAACAAGCAGTGGGCTCCAAATATTGAGTGTAAACTATGTAGTCAACATTTAATACAGTGGACAAGCGGTAAACGTAGTCATTTAAAGTTTGGTGAACCTATGATTTGGACTGAACTGAAAAACCACATTGATGACTGTTATTTTTGCGTTGTTGAATTACATGGTGTAAATAAAAGGAAAAAGACATATCCTGATTTACCGTCTGCTAAAAGGCCTCGACTGTACTCAGACGACGTACCATCTCCTATGAGTCAAGATCACAGACACAGAGATGGTGGAAGTTTTTTCGGATGAACATGACAGTGATTTTGAAATGTTAACGATGCCGTCACTTTTTTCCCAAGACGCCTTAAGTGACTTAATAAGAGACTTTGACCTTTCGAAAGAGAGATCTGAGCTACTAGCACCTAGACTCAAAGAAATCTTTTATCTCAAGGTACAAAAATTTCATTTTATCGCGATCGCGAAAAGGAATTTCTGCCATTCTTTAGCTCAGAAGATGATGTCGTTTTTTGTAATAACATTGGCGGTTTATTAACGAAAATGGGACTCTGAAGCTACAAGGCTGATGAATGAAGATTGTTTATGGACAGTTCAAAGCGAGATTTGAAATGTGTTTTACTAAATATTGGAAATAAGCATGCAGCTATGCCTATTGCTCATTCTACGAAATTAAAGGGGAGTATCAAAATGTAGACTTAGTTTTGAAAAAAACGTAAGTACTCGGATCACCAATGGTTTATTATTAGTTCAGTATGCGTGGATTTAAAAATGGTTAACTTCTTGTTAGGTCAACAAAGTGGGTACACTAAATTTCCATGTTTCGTCTGTTTATGGGACAGCAGAGCAAAACATGATCATTGGATCAAGAAAGACTGACCTCTGAGAAAAAAAATGACAGTAGGGAAAATAACCGTTATAAACCCGCCTTTGGTTTCTAGAGATAAGATCATTTTGCCTCCATTACACATCCAATTGGGACTTATGAAGCAGTATGTGAAGACATTAGATAAAACTGGTCCATGTTTTCCCTTTTTTTCAAGAAAATTTCCACGTTTGAGTTCAGAAAAACGAAAAGCTGGTATTTTTGATGACCCTCAAATAAAACTTTTAATAAAAGACAGCGATTTCATTCATGCAATGAATGAAATAGAAGCATCGGCTTGGGAATTTTTTGTTGCGATTGTGAAAAATTTCTTAGGAAATCATGCCGAAGATTACCAGGAATTAGTTCAAAACCTTTTAATTAGCTTTAACAATCTTGGATGTAATATGAGCATACAGATACGCTATTTGCGGTCATTTAAACAAGTTTCCTGAAAATGTTGGGGCATATAGCGAAGAACAAGGAGAAAGTTTCCATCAAGATTTAAAAGTGAAGGAAGATAGATAGCAAGGTCGCTGAGATGGACATATGATGGCAGATTACTGTTGGAGTATCACACGGGAGTGCCCCAAAGACCTTCATAGTAGAAAATCAAAAAAAAAAAGAAGTTTCTAACCTGTAGATTAATTTACTAAAATGTTTCTAACCTATGAAGTAATTGAATAAAATGTTTCTAATTTGTAGAATAATTAAATAAAATGTTTCTAATTTGTAGGATAATTTAATAAAATAATTCTAACCTGAAGAATTATTTAAAACAATATTTTAAAATCGTTTTTTTTTTTGTTTTACTTGATACCTCCCATTTCTCGAAAACTACATATATCGAATATACTTAAAATCTGTTTTAGTTTTAGCGGCACCAAAATCATTGTAGACCTATGCTATTACACTTAGACGGCAGATCCATTTCAAACTGGTCTGAATTAGATCACCCACTAAGAATGATATCAAAAACTTTCACACTTGTGAGAAATGAGTACCACTAAATTAGTATTTATACATTTTGAAAGTTGTTAAGAAATGTGTATTATAAAATATAGAAGATGTATTATTAAAACACTCTCAATTTAGTTTTTGAATTTGAAAAAAATGCAAAACAATATCCGCTTATTTTACACAATAAACTATATAATATACGATTCCGTAGCAAATTTTAAAAGCAAATAAATACAACTGACAAAATTATAACATTTCAGAAAATTAAATTAAGTATAAACAAAACATAGCTTTGTTTGCTTTTACTAGTAGTCACGGACATGTAGAAACGTTGTAAAATTAAATTTTATACACGTCCACCTCTAATGCGTGGCTCTAAAGTAGGAAAAAATTGTATAAATTGTTTAAAATAGAAATTTTTGGTGACGAAACTTGAGTTTAAAGAATGTTACATTGTAGAGGTATTTGACGCAATACTGCAAATATTAGATACAGCATACAAGAAACTATTATTCAATATCAATTTTTTTATAAATACTAGAGTAGGTTTGAATTAATCCCAAAAAGGATGAATCTAAATTCAACACATAAATACAGAAACAGAACTGTCGCAGTTACTTTTAAAAAGGAGTTCAATTATAATTATCAATTGCTATTATTAAGACAAGCTGAAAAGTCAAGTACCGATTATTCGTATTTACAGAAAAGTAGTTCAATTACTAATCAGGAGTAGTCATTTCCATTAGTTTAATTATTTCTTGGTAGTTCAATTAACGAATTCATATCGTTAGAACTATGGCCCGTTCTTTGAATGCTGAATAATGAAAAAATATTCTATGCTGTCCTTCTCTAGTTGCACTATTTGAACTTATACAAGTATAATATGCTACTCAGTAAGTCAATTCTAGATTAAAGAAAAAGTTTGAAATGGTAGTTGCCTAAATTAGTATCATTATTATTATTTTGAGTATATAAATAATATCTAACCATATTTTTTAATAAAAATAATTTTTAAATCTTCTTTTTGTTGATATTAGTCATAAACTTCTCTTTGTAGTAATTTTTAGCACTTAAAATACTCAAATGAATCACCAATAAAGAAACTGAAAGCAAAATTAAATACAAATAGTTATGTCTGTCAAACATCAAATTAGTATCATTATTATTGTTTTGAATATAGTATAATATCTAACAATATTTTTTAATAAAAATAATTTTTAAATCTTCTTTTTGTTGATATTAGTCATAAACTTCTCTTTGTAGTAATTTTTAGCACTTAAAATACTCAAATGAATCACCAATAAAGAAACTGAAAGCAAAATTAAATAAAAATAGTTAGGTCTGTCAAACATCAAATTAGTATCATTATTATTATTTTGAATATATAAATAATATCTAACAATATTTTTTAATAAAAATAATTTTTAAATCTTCTTTTTGTTGATATTAGTCATAAACTTCTCTTTGTAGTAATTTTTAGCACTTAAAATACTCAAAGGAATCACCAATAAATAAACTGAAAGCAAAATTAAATAAAAATAGTTATGTCTGTCAAACATCAAAAAAGCTCCTCAACCACCCACAGAGTTCAAACAAATTTATTTATTGTTTAAATCTCCTAGTATAGTCGAAGATTCAATTGCTATATTCTTATTAAATTACCGAAATTAATTAAACAAACACACAAATTCACAAAAAGTATATTAAGTAAACGGGTAATTGATCTTTCAATGATAATTTAATGTGGTTTTAAGAGAATGGCACCATAACGCATTCCGATGGGTAATAGAAAATGAAATTTATACTCAAAAGTGATATCTAAATGGTAATTAATATTATTATCCTTTTGAAAAGCAATTCTATGGTAATTACCCGCTTCGTTTAAAACTTTTCGATTCGTAAACCATAGATATTAAACCAGTAGAAAAACACTTAGTGAAGTAGAAAGAAACTTAATTAAGGGTTATAAAATTAATTAAGTAATTTTCTATGTAACTTATGTCTAGACCATACCATAAACGTTTTAAAACCTATAGGACAACTTCTTTTTCATTCCTTTTCTCAAAAAGTATCAATATAAAATAAATTTTATTCGTAATTCAAATTTTTTAAGTCATGGTCAGATTAACACTAAATACAAGAAATTACTACACTTGATAAAAACTAGCTAAAGAAGTAATCACAAAAAAATCCGGTAGGTTGCTTTTTTGTTAATCCATTTTTATGTATTAATTTGGCACCGACTTTCAACCAGAGATAAAAATGGAATTGTTTTTACTTTTTCAGCAGTTCAGTTTCTTATAAAGTTTAATTTTTCGATTTTCTGTTTAATTTAGTTTTTAATTCGATTGAGTTATGAAAAATTTTTCGATCGCGAGAACATCCTAAATTGGCTCCGTCATATTGAATTTTAAAAAATTAACTTTATATTCGTAATTTATGCTCTTGAAAACCCAAAATAGCAAAATTTTAATTTATAGACGGTCATATTTAATTTTAAGAAAATAATTTCAAATTTGCAAACTATGACCACTAAAATCCCCACATTAAAGTGTCATTGAAAGATCAATTACCCGTTTACTTAATATACTTTTGAACGAAGTCTAAAAATATAAAATTTTAAATATTTGTTTATAGAAACCACGTATTTTTAATTCAAATAATATCTTGCCTCTCCAAATACGCCACTGGAGTAGAGCATAAATTTTAGGTTTCGTTTTTGTTTTTTGGATTTACTACGTAAATATTTTTGGCTTCAGGTTTTAGATATAAATTAACATACCTTTATACTTTGGATCAAAATCTATTTTGGAAAATTTAGAAAACGAGGCAAATCTATACAATTTATAATATCACCTGAATAACTTGCTCACATAGGGGAACATAGTGTATTGGACCGATTTCCTGAAAGAAAATTCCAAAACAAATTTCTGGAGAGACATTATTTTTGAGTTACTTAAAATATATTTTAAGCACTAGAATATTTTGTTGTACTATTTATTTGAAGTCATATTTTTTCAACAAACAATTTTATCAACAAAATCATCTATTACTATACAAACATGCGACACACTATAGAATAAATTGAAAAAATGAGAGACAAAATCGCATATCTCTCGATAGAAACGAAATAGCGGAATGGATATTATTGGAAGTTGAAGCCTAACTGATTATATATTTAGAAAAAATAGTCTTAAAGGACCATAAGAAAATGTGACCTTGAAATTCAAAGATGAAATGGGGGATTTTGAAAGAGAATGATTTTGAGCCATAAGACAACCCAAGAAACTTTTATCCGAGAAAACAGCCAAAAAAAGTTTAAATTCGAAATCGCAATACAGTACATTTGTATAATTACACTAATTTCGCATTTTCAAAGAAGAAATAGGAGAAAAAATTTGACATTGAAGTCATTAATTCAATGTTCCTCGTATGCTTATATTTTACAGATCAAAAATGCATTGTTTAAATATGAAATCTCAAGATTATTTCACGGTTAAAGTCCTTATTTCGAAGTAGCTGTGCAAATACACAGAAAAGATAAATTGTAGTGAGAAGATAATCAAACAAAATCTGTAAGGGTTCAAGACAAACATTAAGTCAGAATCTTGAATTTGTTCTGAAGGTAAAATGTCAAGGTCATTTGAATATGAATTCATTTCGATCTTAAATTACTCAAATATGATTCTTTCTCTCCGAAAAATTGTTTAGTTGGCACATTGGCATATGCCTGAATTTGATATTGAGCTTAGACTTGCATGGTCATATTTTCCAATGTTACTTTAAAATTATTATCAGGCTTCAATCTCCCACAAGATTCAGTGTAATATTTCATTTCAATCGAGAAATATATGATTTTGCTCCCAATTTTTTACAATTTACCCAATAATGCGACACTCTCTGTCTCTGTCTGTTGATTTATCTCGCGGAGCTGTTACCTCGCGCATATATTATAATATTACGATGGCAAATCAAATAATAATCGGACTTTTCTATTTAACGCTCCCTAGGTGAAGTGAGTAACGTGACGTCTTTATATATGTTGGGTGTGGATGTGAATTGGAGGGGAGTAAATCAGTTCGGCTCGCCAGAGCAGATTGACTGTTAGTAGCATCATGTCTGAGCAAAAAGTGCATACGTCTGTTGAGCAACGCATTATTATTAAAAGTTCGTTGAAAAAACGCTTTCAAGGACCCAAGTCTACAACTGACACAAAAAATTTTCCGATGACCGAGAGTCAGTGCAAAATGAGACCCATGCACGCCGACCGCGGACAAACACCAGTGAGACGAATATTCTTCCGATCCTTAAGATAATTGAAAGATACTGCCACCTTACAATATGGGAAATTGCTGCACATGCCGGAATATCGTATGGGAGTGCCCAATCAATCAGTCTTCTGATCGAAGCTCAGAAAGCAAACCGTCTTGCCGAGTGTGAAAGACTTTTGGCACATTATCGAACAGAGGGGGATGATTTCTTGAGGCACATTGTTACCTATGATGAGGATGAGACGTACATCATTACACCCCGGAGTCTAAGCAGGCAAGCATGGAGTGGCGAAAACCTAGAGAAGCAGCACCGCGGAAAGCCAAGACCCGTCTTTCGGCTGGAAAAGTTCTTGCAACGATTTTTTCGGATTGCACAGGAATATTGCTTGTTAATTTTTTCCATGAATGGCATACAGTTATGCTGCGACCAATTGCCAACTGTTTGATGAAGTGAAACTGGCGTATCGACGAAAAAGGCGAGTGCAATTTTACTCCATAACAACGCTCGGCCACAAACAGCTGCATTAACTCAAGAAAGATTGCACAAAATTCATTGGAAAACACTGCCACATGTTTGGGCCACTCAAAGAAGAACTAGAAGGTCATCACTTGAATGACGACGAAGGTGTAGAAACGTTCGTGTGCAATTGGTTACAGACGCGACCAAATTCATTCTTTTATGAACGAATTAAAACACTTCCGATTCAGTGGGACAAATGTATGAATAAAAGAGGCGATTACATAGAAAAATAAGGTGTATTCAAAATTTCATTTACTGTACCAATAAATGTTGATTCCCTAAACGAACAGAAAAAACATGTGATTTTGGATTATCCTTAAGATTGTGAATTAAGAATTTCGTACTCTTTCTGGGAGCCGAGCTTGTTTGTAGAACAGTGTAATGCTGGAAGAACTAAAAAGAGAAGAAGAGAGCAGGAGATCCAATTACTGGACAGTTCTACAAAAATGCGACACGCGAAGATACTTCTTGGGAACTACGACCAGAAGAGATTCAGGGAATGCATAAGCCTGGCGGGGCATTGCTACCTAAAGGGACACCTCAACAAATTTTGATTGGTAGAAAGAGAAGAATGCAGATTCTGCAAGGAAGAGGGCGAAACCTCTATTCACAATCTTTCAGAGTGCAGCGCTTTAGAAAACCCTAAAAATGCTGTTTTTGGGAGCACATCAACTAGAAGAAGGGAAGAAGAGAAATTACCTACTCTAAAGCCGTCCAACATCCTAAAGTTCCTAAGGGAGATATTACTGGTGGACAGGCGCAGATCCAAGGGGGGAGGGGCGATCGCCCTTTCCCCAAGAGCTTTGAGTTCAGGAAAATAGACCCGATTTTGCCTCGTATACTATAGTTTATTCACGAACTAGAGAGAGTAATAAATCATTTTTTACCCTTTTTTTTCTTTGCAAACTACCTGTGTTCTGGTGTCTGGCAAATCTGTTAGACACATATATTTTTCATAGGAATGGGTTAGAAATTTTATAATCAAAAATACTGGTCTATAATAATGGACTATTTGGGTTGGATAACAATAGATATTTGGATGTATGAAGTGTTAAAAAGTATTTTAATCATTGTCATTGGCGTCGGAAGGAGGTTTATTTTATCACTAAGTATTTATGGCATAGAATATTATTTCGATAATAAACTTAAAATAAAAAGTTTTTATAATATTATTTTATTTCTTATGATTTCTTAATAATTCACATACATTACGAAATATCGATTATCAAATCACAACTGTATTTTTATTTTTAATTTTGGCATAGAAACCATTTTAGGAACATTAAGATTACAACGTAGCCTTATTGTCTCAAAAAATTCTAAGTTATAATTTAAATACTTACAAAATACCCATTGTCAAAAATACAAGAAGTTAAACATACCTAAAAAAATAAATTCGTCCATATAATATTAAAATTTTTTTGGGGCTATCGGTCATTTTATTATTAATTAAAAACATTTTTAGGACATTTGACGTTTCTATTTATTTATTTCTTAAACAATCTGCAGAGTTACAATTAAACACTAAAAAGGGATTGAACTGTAATTAATTTTTATATGTTACAGAAAATTTAAATAATAAATTGTGTTTACGCTGGTAAATATTACGTATCTAATTCGTAGTCAGTGAAGATATCATCGCTCAAATTAATTATAATTGGTTCCTCTATCTCACCGATCATGAGATCGAGTTTCCACATTTTCTTTTATTCTTTTATTATATGGATTTTTTCCAATTTTCTGCAGTAACTTTATTCAAAAAAATCTTTCAAAAGTTCAGTTAAATTACTAATTTTGTTATTTCCAGCAACTCTACCTTTTACTTGAGAGAGATTTTCCTTCTCCAACGGACATTTTCCGGATGATCTATAAGAAAAAATTTCCTATCTGGTTTTTCCCAGCAAAAATTAAGTTCTCTGAGCAATTTCCAGAGCTCAGTTCTTTTAATTTCAGATAAATCCCGATCTTCACTGATTTTAGTTTGAATTTTGTAGACGGTTGGGATCTGTTTTTCATAATAAAATGTATGTACAACTCCTTTTATTGCAGTTTACATCTCTTCTTCCAATGAGGTTGTTTGTCTGCCTGTAATCGAATGTGGCTTGGGAGTACTAACAATTCCAGTCGTTTTTTTCTCCTTCAGTATTCGGTACATGGTAGATTATCCAACTCCTGTCGTACTGAAACACATCTCAACAGAGCTTTTAACATTATTATCTAGATATTGATATCTTAAGGCATCATAAACATTCATCGTAAGTTTTTCGTTGAGGATAAAGTGCCCTGGTTTAACAGTTTTGGAATAAATATAGATGTGGAAGCCATATCTTTAGGGAATCTCACTAATCTCAAATAATATATGAAAACAAGCATAAACAAGATAAATCACTAAGGACACACTGTAAGGTGTACTTTGCTCACTGACAGAAATTAAATTGAACTATCAGAAATTTTATTGTTGCAGTAAATTTATAAAAGCTTATAATATTTAAATATAAATAAATATAATTAGATTTACGGCAGTCCTTAATTACCTGCAGCACTGGAGCAGGTACGTTGGAGGTTTCGGTCACAGTTTTATTACTCTCTCTAGTTCTTAAATAGAGTATAGGAATGTGTATGCTTGCGATCGTCCCTCCCCTTCCTAAGAGCTTTGAGTTCAGGAAAATAGAAACGATTCTGTATTTTATATTAGGAATGTGTATGCTGTTGGCACTCCCCCCTGTTGGCAATTTATTTTTCTTGCGATAATCCCCCCCAAGAGCTTTGAGTTCAGGAAAACAGACCTCTTATACTAGGAATGTGTATCTTGCTCGCATCCTCCCTTCCTATCGTCAACTTGTTTTTTCTTGTGATCGCCCCCAACCTCTCCAAGAGCAAATTCAGAAAAATAGACCCGATCCTACCTTTTACACTCGAAATGGGAACGTCGCTGGTGTCTCCCCCCCCCCCCCGTCGACAACTTGCTTCCGCTTGCCATACTGTACTTTTGTAATATCACCCCCCCCCCTCAAGAGAGAGGTTGGATCTGCCCATGCTGGTGGACCTGCTCTAGTCGGCAGCAGTAGAGGAACACAATAGATCTATTAGGTCGCAATGTACTGATCCCCAACTTTACACACAGACACATACACATGCCACAAAACTTTAATAACATATTAAAATATGGTGATTTTATTCAGAATAAATTGCATATGTGCAAGTATTTCAAAGAAAAGGTAAAATGGAATAGTGTAGGCCTCTTGCTTGATTGCCTCAGTTTTGATTTCTCCCCGCTCTCCTAAACATACTTAAACATTTAGGAAAGCGGAAAAATAACTATGTTTACTTACCCTAGTTAGTTAACACCCATACCGAGCAAACTAAACAGGAAACTGCAGTTTTATTATTATCATCTGTCTAACCATTTGCGGGAAAAAAGAGGCAGAGGCACCCACTGTGACATACCAATATAGGTTAATAATATGTACAATGGTTGAATATGAAGCCATTAAACAATTACATTATTATTTAAATAGAACATGTAACAAACCATGTATTTGTAACATTTTCGCACCATAGGACCTCATGAATAAAAGAAAATGATCCGGTCGCTATTACCATTAACATGTGTCGTTTCGATGTTATTTTAACGTATGTACATTATTTATTTAAATTTGTTTAATGCAATAATGTTTCAAGATGTATGCGTATATTATTCAATTATTAACAGGATGTTTTATTAATTCGAGCTCGTAAATTTCACGCCGAGTTACCATTAAAATAAAATTTATTTGGTTCTATTAAGTCGATTGTAATAGATGCCCAGGGGGGCAGGAGGGCACGGCAACATGAAACGATGAAATTCTTACGTTTTAATTTGTAGGGTTTTATAAGCACTAGGAACATCTGAAAAAATCTATACAATACTATTTAATAGACAATTTCAATGAACATTAATACCGCTAAGTTACATTCGTATCTTAGGGAAGAGTAGGGGAAAGACGGCTAATACCGCTCAGTGAGCAAATCCGCGCACAGCAACTGCAACTCTCTATTTTGTATAATTTAATAGTGCTATCATTTAGTGACAAATATAAAAAGTAAACAGTTTTGGCACTCTACACGGAAGCTATTATATCACATATAGCTACCGGTATAAAAACACATGTTTTGGTGTAAAAAAGTGAGGAGCAATTTTAAAAAGGTAAGTTGAAGGATATCACCAAAATTATATTGTTAATATAACTAAATTATACTGTATTGTTTTCCAAGTATTTTTCTGCTTGAGTTGTTTAATTTTCTTGATTCTTAACAAATTTATTAGAAATAAAATTTTTATAAAAAAAAATTGAACTGACTTCTAAAAGTGCGCTAAAAATTAAAGAATAACTATAAATTTTTATATGAAATTGAAATTTTTGAAGTCGGCGCCAAATTATTCTTAATGGAATAAATAACTACTAATATATACAAATTATCGTAAGAAAGCAATTACAAATAAAGTATTTTTAATTTGTTTATGCGAATCACATTTTATCAGGTATTAGTTTGGCGCCGATTTCAAAAATTTTAATTTCATATAAAAATTTATAGTTATTTTTCACTATAGAAGTAGGTTCAATTTTTTTTATAAAACTGTTATTTTTCGTCCATCATCTCGATGGTGGTGGAATGGGATGGATTGTGTTTTATCGCAATTTATTCAAACTGTGCAACCTCTAACACGGAAAGGATATGATTGGAATGAAGTTGACATTTACTGATCGCAATTTACTTCATTTATACACGGAGTTGCATATAGTTGTACGTTTGCTGAATGTGATTTCAGCATTACAACGGCATAATGTGGATATATCCACTGCTATTACATCTCACACGGAGGAATCCGTGAAAGCCGCATAAACATATATACGCCATCCGGCGGGAGGTCGGCGAAGCCGCGTTCAGTGTTGCATGCTTCCTTCCGATCTGTCTTTTGCACAGCCAGGTGCATGTCGGTACCCTGATGAGTCTTGTAGAGACGAAACATGTACCTCTGCCGTATCACTATGGCGGGGAGGGTAAGTTTTGACTTTCTTCTCGGTATGGTGGTACAGGTTGGCCACCATCTCGATGGTGGTGGAATAGGATAGGTTGTGTTCCTTAGCAATTTGTTCAAAGTGTGCAACCTCTAACACAGAAAGGATATGGTTGGAACGCAGTTTGCATTTACTGTTCGCATTAACTTCATATATATATATATATATATATATATATATATATATATATATATATATATATATATATATATATATATATAGTATTGTAAGAACAGTGGAATTATTATAGGAATTACTCAATATAAACTGGCGGATTTGTTTAATAGAGCATACATTAAAAAGAGCTACATTAGAAAAAGCTCAAGCAGATTTTAGCGCTGCTGGTATGTTCCCATTTTAACCAGATATATTTTATTCCAACAATTTTGCCCCTGCACAACATATCAAACCTGTGGAATTGAATATATTGAGCAAGAGACTAACCAAAGACAAAATTTACCAACTGGACAATCAGAATAAGCACAGCCAGGTACCTCCAAGAAGGCACAGTTAGAACTTGAAGAATAGCCGCAACCTTCATCTTCAAAAGAGAAATAACCCAGTCCATTGAAAGAAGTAAATTATACAACTCCAGAGCATATTTTGCCAGATTCAATAGTAATTCCATTCTCAAGTTTTCCACAACCAAATGTCCCAAAACCAAGTTACAAAAGAAAAGATTCTGAAATTTTGAACAGCACTCCAATGAAACTATGAAGAAAATGAAATTAAAAGAGCCGCTGTTATAGAAAGAAAAGCTAAAACAGTTCACAATAAGAAGGAAAAAGAAAATAAAAAATTAACGACGAATTAAAAAAAAGTCATTTAAAAAGGAAGTTCTTAAATATTAAATATTCTCTCTCTCTCTCTCTCTCTCTCTCTCTTTCTTTTTGATCGGCGGAACACTTCCACTTTCGTGCGGCCTCATGTCTCCTCTACTCTATCTATTATACGTCTGTCGCTCGCCACACCACTACTAATTATCCTACATGTTATTAGACTACATTACATCATTTTTTAATTCATATCTAAACTGAGTAAAGAAAGTTAGCATCGCCCGAACGAACTAATTAAGTGCCTAACTGTCCTAAATGCTAATACACCACACTGAATTCAGTTCCTAACTCAGGATGGCTGAATATCAAATAACAGACCCTTTTAGCGTAGGTAAAAATTAACTTCTCTTTTAAAAAGCGCCTAAAATGAAGCTTTCATGCAAATTAAAAAGAAACTCTCCCAAAATAATCATCCATTGTGACTGTGGGTAAAAAATAATGATTCCTCGTGATATTTTTTTCTTTATTGTATACAAAACTTTTATTCATTTCGTCTAGTATTATAAATAAACGATAAAAATTTTATATTATATAATCGGCGCTTAATCCGCACATGTGTATCATCGAGTGAACAAAAAAATTAATTTATGTGTGAGAATAATTACAATACGCGTGTTATATTATAATAACGCGTAAAAAAAAACTCACATCATAAAGTAACAAAAAGAAAACACATCATACATCATAATCCAACATAAAATGTTTAGAAATCATATAACATATTAATACACTGCTCATAAAAATTGAGGACCTATCAATTTCGAAAATAAACATTAGGTTTATCAAACCTTTCGATCATACTAATAGATTTATACAACTTAATTTGTCTGGGCGTTATATATGATCGATGCGAATTTTTTTATTTAATTTTGCTTTCAGTTTCTTTTTGGCTTATCGTGACCTCGAATGTTTTTAAAAGTTGAACATTATCACAGATGCGAAGTTTATAATTAATATCAACAAAAAAAAAATGATATAAATAGTAATTTTTATCAACAAATTTTGTTAGATATTATAAACATATTAAAAATAATATAATAATTTAGATAATCAGCAATTCATATTTTTACTTTATTCTCCAGTTGACATACCGACTAACATCTTATAAAGGGTGTTTTTTTATAGAGGTATAGAAATTTTAAATGGAATAAAACAAAGATGAATTTTTTAAATTGACATGAAGTTTACTTTATTCGAAAGATAACCTTCTGGCATTATAATTTAAATATGACTTCTGGCATATGACCGCCACGGCTGGCTCGGACGTAGTCTAATCTGGAGGTCCAATTTTCGATGACTTTTTCCAACATTTGTGGCCGTATATCGGCAATAACGCGGCGAACGTTGTCCTCCAAGTGATCAATCGTTTCGGGCTTATCGGCGTAGACTAACGACTTCACATATCTCCACAGAAAATAGTCTAGCGGCGTTACGTCGCACGATCTTGGAGGCCAATTCACGGGTCCGAAACGTGAAACTATGCGGTTACCAAACGTTTCCTTCAATAAATCAATTGTGGCACGAGCTATGTAACATGTTGTGCCGTTTTGTTGAAACCACAGCTCCTGCACATCATGATTGTTCAATTGATGAACGAGAAAGTCAGTAATCATGGCTCTATAGCGGTCACTATTGACTGTAACGTTCTGATCAGCATCGTTTTTAAAGAAGTACGGACCAATGATTCCACCAACCCATAAAGCACAACAAACAATCAGTTTTTCTGGATGTAACGGTGTCTCAACATACACTTGAGGATTATCATCACTCCAAATACGGCAGTTTTATTTATTGACGTATCCATTCAAACAAAAGTGAGCTTCATCGCTAAACAAAATTCGCTTATGAAAATCGGGATCAACGGCAATCTTGTTTTGGGCCCATTCACCGAATCTACGCCTTGCTAGGTGATCGTGTGGCTTCAATTCTTGCACGAGTTGGATTTTGTAAGCACGCAAACCAAGATCTTTCCGCAAAATCTTCCATAAAGTGAATGGACACATATCCAATTCCTGTGCACGACGGCGGATAGACTGGTTCGGGTTTTCCTCTACGCTACAGCAGCAATGACTTCTTCTGTACGCACTGTACGACGTCTCTGTGGATGCGTATTATCATTTAGAGTAAACGTGGTGCGAAAACGTTCCATAGTTAATCGAATTAATTGCTCTGATGGACGATTATGTTGACCGTAAAATGGACGTAGTGCGCGATACGTATTTCGAACAGAACCATGATTTTCAAAATAAATTTGCACAATTCGGAAGCGTTGTTCAGGCGTCAGTCAATTCATGTTGAAATGCCAAACCAAACTAAACATAAATCACTTGACAGCTGACAAAATGGCCGCCAGTTAAAAAGTGTTGCCAACTTAAAGTTCTATACCTCTATAAAAAAATACCCTTTATTAGCTTAAACAATGGAATTAAAATAAAATAAAACATAAAATTGGCCCAGGTAATAAGAATTAAACAACTCGCACCTTTCCAAATATTAGTAAAAATATTATCATGTTATTCAGCGACTGCACAACGGGACATGGTTTTGACGTTATGGTAATTCTACTAGGGAATTCGTTGATCGAAACCAATATTTACAAAAGCACACACTTCTAGTCTGCTAAGGGTCTAAATAGTGCAACCTTGTACCCACAATCAGAATAATGCAACCTGTAAAAATAGCCTGCCATTGGATGTTTTACCACATCTTCCTAATATTTTGATGAGAATATTTGTATACCACATCTCGTCTACTTAGAGTACGGTCGAAATAATCAGTGGTAAGCCGCGGCAGCGGCTGCCAGGGAAGCAAACCTCGGGAGGACTCATTCGCATACCTAAACTCTAAAATTATTGTATTTTTTCCATTCCTACAAAATAAATAAGAACTAATTTTTATATCTAATGCTTAAATTACACTTTAAAAGTAATGTATTATTTCTCTTCTTACAAAATAAGTTTTAGGGGGCGCAAAATTCAAATCATGCCCTGGGGACTCATGACCCTAGCTCCAACACTAAAAGTAATATCGAATCGAAAATCGATTTTCAACATTCGTAAATATGAATACAAACTCCAACGGTCTTTACGAATTTGACGGCATTGCTTGCCAACACTTCCACTACGCTTATATCCAAACATTACTAGACAGTTTACTCGGTAGAAAAACGATTTTAGAACCTAGTTTTTAAAAATGTTTCTGTAATTATTAGAAATAATGGAAACATCGAATTTGTCGCAAATTTTTTGCCTGCTTCCTATTTTGAAGGCGCAGAATTTGCATCAGAATTTTTTTGGAGGTGGCATATTGTATTCTTCAAAAAAATATTCACTCTGCCACTTCTACTAAGACACAATATAATTTAAAATATAACACATTTTTCCTGCACGACATTTTGTTAAAATATTGCAGGAAACACTAAAAATAGAGACAAAAATCGTACCAATGTACGATGTTAAACGACTATAAAATTGCCCTTTTTCTAATATTAATTTTATTTAATTTTTTTTGTTCTGAAATGGGATTTCAAAAAAGGTAGATGATATTTTTAAAAAATGCCAGTGACGTCACAAAAGAGTGCATTAGGATGAAATTGAGAGAAATGTTTCAAAATTTATTTGACATAAGTATCATTTCCTTACAAAAACATGTACCAAGTATTTTTTTAAGCACTAAAGATAAGAAAATTCTTCCCTAAACAATAGTGACTTTGTCCCAGGATAATTCACATTTCTACAGTATGTATATAAGTAACCAGAATTAGCTGTAATAAATCCTAAGGATATTTTGCAGAACTTCTTCTAACCCCCATCTTGACAGAAGATACCCCACCTTCCCGTAATCCCTGCTAAACAACATTTTTTTAATTAGCAAAAAAAACTTGGATTAAACCCACTCTAAAACACAGAAAAAATGTTATATAATACCATAAAACAGAAAGGGGTTTTACTGAATTGGACAAAATGTAGTGTACTATAACTTCAACAAAGATTAACACATATTAAATTAGTGGTTCTCAGATAATTTCACAAACTTTAAGAAGCTTTATTTGTATATTTAATAGTACAATACACAACTAACTTCAGTCTAACTACTAAATGTATACATGGCTACACCATATTGAACAACATATCTAATTTGAATAATTAATCTGATTCTTTCTATTGTTTACCTGAAATAGTGGTCCCCAACTGACTGTTATTAAAAACGGCATAGAAACAACAGTGTACTTTATGTAATATTATTCTTGGTGCTGAATCTTTGAAACACTCAAAGTTTAATCGTAACTTACACTTTTTTAAGCGACATGGGGCTTTTTAAGTGACAGAAGTTGGATTGGCATCATATTAAATTGCTTTGGAACCTACCTAATACAAAAAACCTGTTTATTAAAGTCCGTTAAGCTTATGTTTGGAGAATCGAGTGAAATTAAAATGGATAAGAGACTCTTCTTCAATAATACAATTCAGAAACGCATTTCACATATGTCCAAAGGCATTGTGAAAAAAATAAAGGTATATTTTGTCTTTTTCTTTTAACTTGACGAGTCCAGCATGTTTCCAGTAACAAAAATTTACTTGGGGAACATCAAAAAAGACAATCTGTTTTGTAGAGCACCAAAAACTACTGCAACAGGTGAAAACGTTATGAAGATGATACGTTCATTCTTGGAAAGTATTAACTTACAATGGAAACACTTGTATGAAGTATTTACCGATCAAGCATCACCTATGCGTGGATCGAGGTCAGGCTTTCAGTTAAAAGTTAAAAAGCTTGCACCCTAAGCATGGTTTCCCGATTTACCCTTACCACCAAAGGTATTTTAAAGTAGTGCTCTCAGTACTCCTCTATCTAACGTATTGTGTAAAAATATAAACCCTAATCACAAATTTCTTCTTTTCTATACTGTTATTTATTAATTGTACTTGAATTAGAAAATGAAATAAAACATTACTTAGAAGCGCAAGGAAAATGTGAGTTTATTATACACTTTAATGATGGGACCTGAGTTCAAAGACTAGCTTACTATAATTCATTCATGCTGTAAACTGGATGAGTAAAAGTAAATCTTGAAAACTTTGTCATGTTTGTACACTTTTCTAATAAAACTGAAGAATCGTAGACAGGAACTGTAGATAATCTATCAGAGGAAATTGATAACCACTTTCATGCGTTTAAATGTGAAATTCAATGGATTTCCCGATGTGTGCTGAACAAGAAGCTGCATTAGTATGAAACCCGTTTCATGTACGAGTACCTTTGAATATTTTAACGGCATTGAAGTGAATGAAGAATTTTCGGAGCTGTGAGCAATAACTCCTCAGCTCGTGATATATTTCAGGAAAAATCGTTTCCTCAGTTTTGGTATACTATGTGTCATTTATATTCTAAAATGTCCTTGCTTTCTCTAAGAATATTAGTACAAAGCCAGGAATAAACTTGATGTTCAAGATGACATGAGATTAGCACTGATAAAAACTCAACCAAGAGTTATTACACTGATTAAGTAGATGCAAACTCAATCATTACAATAATCATTATTTAAATATTAATTATAAATATCATAACTTTGGTTAGTATAGTTTTTCAACCAAATAAGGCGGATGGGAAAGGGTGGTCGCTACTTAAAGAAAGGTTGGGAATTACTGACCTAAAATCAAAATTAAGAGAACTTGTTCAAACTAGCTTAGTTTTAATTAAAAATTCACGTTTTTCCTCACTTATTGATATAAATTTTGTTAAAAAGTTGTTAAACATTGGACCTTGAACAAGTATTTTGCCAGAAATGACAACAATTTAAACGTCGAGATGGAAAAACATAACTTATACATGTGAAAGTGAAATAATCGCCCAAAAAAAAATCTTCATTCCGAGTAATTATCAATTTTTCATTAAAATAAATACCGTTATAACTGGTCTGTTTAACAATTTTATACTAATCATGTGTTCTAAATTGATTGTCAAGAATTACATGGTAAACTGAATAAAAATTATTATGTTTTCTTGAAGGTTGTCTATTTTAGTACACTTTATATCAATTTTTGGAAAAAAAAAAACCGATCATAATTCATACGATTGATATACATACAAATATGGATTTTCAAAAACACACTGGAATTTAAATTTTTAAGTTATTTGATACGTTAATCTATCTAAATATCTTATCGGTACCCCTTATAAATAAGGGGGCAATGACTGTGCTACTGAGTCAGAACCATCTCTCTGGATAGGTTAGTTCAGGTTAGTTCAGGTTAGTTCAGGTTAGGTCAGGTTAGTTCAGGTTAGTTACGCATACTTCAGTTTGTAAACATCATCGACGGGGATTCTCGCATTATCAGGTATGTACTCCCGATAACCCCAACTTTTACAGAAAGTTCGTCACTTGCATGAACAGCCGGATACAAGGGCGATCACACATCACAAGTATATCCTTCTATGTCAATGTACAGAGATCCACTTGTAGAGTACAAATACCACTCTCGCCATAGAGCACGAAGCCATGCAGAATCTTACCCCTTTGCACAATAAGACTCTCCCTATAACGAGCGCTCCCCCAAATACCAAACAAACAGCCCAGATTCTCTTATTCCCAAACGTCTCAGAGGCGGATCCAACCCCTCTCTTTTGGAGGGGGTATATTACCAGAGTATAATATTGCAAGCGAGAGCAAGTTGTCGACGGAGGGGGGGGGGGGATACCAGCAACATTCACGTTCTTAATGCGGCTGGCTTAGGCTAGTCTATTTTTCTAAATTGAGAAGGGGGGGGGGGTCGCAAGCGAAAGCAAGTTGCCGTTGAGTAGGGGTGATATCAGCAGCATTCACATTCCCAGTGTGGAAGGCAAAAGCGAGTTGTTGACGGAGGAGGGGATATCAGCAGCAATCACATTTCTAGTGTAGAAAGTAGAGGCGGTTCTATTTTTCTGAATTCGAAGCTCCCCCCCCCTGGATTCGCGCCCAAAAGGTCCCAACTACACTTTTTCGTGCTTCTTACAAGCGCACACCGAAAAACGTGTTATCTATCCAATTACCAACCCGAAAGTTATTTTTTGGTATGTTTAAGATGATATAACAAAAAACAAACCTATAAAAAATGTGCTTAAATCAATGATAAATATTCCTGAATAATTTTTGAAATGAATTTTTGGATTTCATCGCAAAATTGAACGTCAATATTCCTAACTTCTGACGCAGAGTATATTGCATAAACTGTTTATATTCGTAACAAAAACCCGGAACATATGTGAATGTATGCGGCTATGCCAAATAATTATGAATATTTGTCTTTTTTATGTAACGCAGTCTTAAAGGTTATCGTTTATGTTTATTTATATTTGCTATTTTTGCTTGCCAAGTCAAAGACCCTCGGTTAATGAAGGTTTTACTGTATTGTGGTTAGATGATTGAAAAACGTATGTATCTATATCGGTAGTAGATGACATGAAAAAGTTTTTTAAGTTAAATTTAGAGATATAAATATAAACTCTTCTCAAACATCCCAAAATTACAATGGAGTCTTGTTAATAGGAAAGGCAATAATCGACCTCTACGCCTTGTTTAAATTATATATACATGGTGATTTCGAGATTCGACTCTTTTGGACATGCCCCTGCATCTAGGTTATTATCAAAAATAGAAAAAAAATATATATTAATAATTTTTATCGATTTTTGCATAGAATCCAATGGTGTTGATACTTTTCGAGTTAGAAGTTGACATCAAAGCAGACAAAACACCAGAGCAAGACGGCATGCATCCAGATTAGGTAACCATGTCTCGCTCGCTTCTTTACTGCCATTTTACAAAGCGGGAATCACAATTATTGCCATATTGACACTGAAAAACCAAATGACAAACCCGAACGCTATCACTAAACAGGGCCACTGGGTATATGCTATAAACTCTTGAAAGCAGTCCCACAATTTTGAAATATATACCTATATAATAGGCAGGCTTTAGACCTGATAAGAGCTGCTCCCATCAAGTAATTTCACTGACAAATAATATAAAAACAGGCTTTGAGAGAAAGCTTAAAACCTCTGGAGCATTCATTAACCTAACCGCCGCTTATGACACACTAAGTGAGCAGAGTCTTCACTACAAACTCCTTTGTTTCATCCTCTGTAAGCCTATTCTGCGGCTTATGAACATGTTAAACGACAGAATTTTTCAAGTCACAATGGGCAGCACAACAAAAGGAAAAAATTGAACAATTCAGCTTGTACATCGCAGACATGCCCGAAACACAATCTAAGAAATTCTGATATACTAATAATCAGGCTATAGCAACTAGAAGCAGATTCATGGAGGAAACTAAGGAAGTTCCTGATCTGGATACCCTGGGAATCTTTGTCGTAGTCAAACGTAAATAAAACAAAATGTGTTTCCGTTTTAAGGGTTACCTTAGAGAAAATAGTCTCCTTTAAGCAACACCTCACAAAACCAGCGGAAATACTTAAAACGTGAAACAACACCATACAAAAGCAAATAGGTACATTATGTAGCTCTTTCGCCACACCTCTTCGCTGTTCTGCCTTGAGCCTGATCTTTTCTACGGCTGAATATTACACTTCTGTCTGAATAAACAGTATGCACGCGAAGATGGTAGATACGCAGCTAAACCGTCACATATCTTGCCTCATCGACATCGTGGTTAAAACACTCGCCTCTTAATCAATAATTATGACCCCATAAAAGAATGGAGGGAAGAATGGAGCCATATTAACCCTCAAAAAGTCCACATTCCATGCACCATGGAGGGGTTTGAACTAGATTAGAACTAATTATGGTAGATTCGCTGATGGTCTTTATAAATGGAATAAGATATTCTATCCGAGTGCGACTGCGGCGCCAAGCGACAAACGATACCCCACATCGTGCCGGAATGCCCCCTAGGAGCATATGGAAGACACCCTAAAGATGCAATGTCCAATGTCAGTGTTAATTGAATATATACATCAATTGGATATAGGTTTGTAGTTGGTTTATATATCTGCTATATACACTGATATACTTTTATGTTCGTCTTATGCACCTATCAATATGAACTCATCTTAAAACTGTTCTTGTTTTGTCTTGCAATTGTAATGTTAATGCCATATGCTAAATAAATAAATAGATGGGGTTGTTTAAATGGGCTAACCTGTATTTTAAATATAATTCTTCTTCTGTTGTTATTATCAGTTCTGTAATTCGCGGCAAGATTTCTCAAGAAAAAGAGAATTTTATCCAGAGTTTTTCTCATTCGAGAAAGTTATTATTTTTTAAGGTAAGTTTTAATTTCTATGTTCTATTTTATGTCTCTTAATAGATAGAACCTTAATAAAATATGAGTAGACAACACGTTGAATAGCGACATACTATCGTGTGAACGTCAAAACTATGTTACTGGCTGTTAAATTTTGAAAAGAACTCTTAAGCTCACGACTCAAGAATTTAATAAAATACTCTGCAAACCTTTTAGGGAAAAAATAATTTTAACACCTATTTTACTTTTATTTTATGATTCTTTAGTACTAATAAAATAGGTTAATATTCATATTTATTTTAAACCATTATCTTTTTAACAGACTTCAAACAAATGAGGTATTTATTAATTTATATAAGATGGAACTTTTAACTTCAATAAATTCTACAAAAGCAAGCCCATTATTTTTCCAAAAAAAAACTTAAACACGCCAACTTTTATTTTCAATTTGTCACATTTCTAGAGTACTTTTATGAACTTTACTCTAGATTTAGGGGTTGAAACACCATCAACTTTTTTTTTCAAATGAGGAGTCACGTCGTTCAAAAGATCGTAAAATGAGAAATTTTATTCAATATCTGCTTTAGCGATTTTTTTAGCCTGATGTAAATAAAATTCTATCTAACGCACTATTTATTTTCGTGATTCTGATCAATTGGTAGCCAAAATAAATAAAAAATTCTGAAATCAAATTATTTTATTAATAAAAGCTTAGAAGTATTCCCCATTTTTTTCTTGGCAGATCTCTATCCCAGAGTAAAATTCTTCCTTAACATATAATATTTCTGGAGTAACTTGCCGTATCTTATGTGTTATTGCTTGACGGAGATCCTCCACGATATTTTCGGGATTCTCTACAAAAATTCTTTTTTGAAGTTAATTTATAAAAAAATCCTATGAGACTTAGATCTAGTGACCTAATTGGCTATTAAATAGTACTGCTACAAATCCTTAGTACTGCTACCTTATCCAGATAATGTTGCATATTTTAAGCTTCTTGTTAAGACCATATACTTTTGTCACCTGGTTTCCTGATACTTGGGAATAAGGTAATCAAAACAAATATAAGATATTCCTGTAAAAAATTTAAATGCCAGGACCATTGAGAGTTTCTTCAAAAAAATAACTTTTTATAGTCTTCAAATTCACTATGAGTTTTTCTTCAATCATTACAGGCAGTTTAATCGATTAACGTGATATTTTTAGGTTTTTACCTACATTCATCTGTAGAAAGTACCGATTCGAAAGAAATTCGATTTTGATCAAGTGAATTCATTATATACTCACGAACAAAATTTTCCCGTAAGTTCATGAAAATGCCTTTTATATGATCATATTTTATCAGAATTAAACATTTTTAATGTAGTTATATTATAATCTCATGTTAATTGCCTAGCACGAGTAATAGGATTTTTTTGGAGACTAAGTTACACATCTAGTTCGATGTCCTCATTCTCAGTAGATTATCTCTCTCTCTCTCTCTCTCTCTCTCTCTCTCTGTGTGTGTGTGTGTGTGTGTAGGTCTTATAACCTAGGGTAGGTCTTGGCTGACTCAACGATTCGTCTCCATTGGATTCTGTCCATCATATGCTTCTCTGCATCTGTGATGTTCAGGGTTCTAAGATCTGATGCTGTTATCTCTTTACCGTAGTCGTGGTCTTCCTAATGGTCTTCTATAGGTTGGAGCCCACTCCCATACTAATTTAACTACTTCATCTTCCTGCCTGATATAGCTCTTCAAGCTCCCTGTTTGTTCTAGTACGTACAGCTGTATTGTATCATCCCTTATGGGTCCATGTATACTCCGTAGAAATTTTCTCTCTGGAATTCTTAGTCTGTCCTCATTCTATCTCGTCATGGTCCAGGTCTCACAGGCATAAGTCATAATCGATCGTACGATGGAGTGATATATTCTTATTTTTGTCGTCAGAGATACATTTTTAGATTTTATTATTTTCTGTAATGCAAAACAGCAGCGATTGTCACTTTGTATTCTCATGTTAGCTTCCTTAGTCCTGTTATTGTCTGACGTAACAATGGCACCCAGATATTTAGATTCATAGACCCTGTCAAAGTTGTATTGATCCATGGTCACAGTTTATCCTATTCGATCCCTTCTTGCTGTGATCAGGTACTTGGTTTTATTTTCATTTATTTTTAAGCCTATATTTTTTGCTCCAGATTCTATTTTTAGAAAATTCTCCTTTAATGTTCACAATTGTGTTTCCAATGATATCTATGTCATCCGCAAATGCCAATATGAGGCGGGGGCCCCGATTTCTGAATAGAAGAGTCTCAGTTTTTACCTCCCTCATTACCTTCTCTAAAGCTATATTGAAGAGGAGTGGAAAGATTGCGTCTCCTTGTTTCAGGCCATTATTTATTGTGAAAAAGGCTGATAGATGTTCTATACCTCTTTTAAGAATGTAAAAATTATAGAAAATACCTGCAAACTACAAAAAGACGCTCTTAACTAGAACAAAAATAACAAATTAAAAACTATGTATACAATAACAAACGAAATGGGATAAACAATGAAATTTTTTATATAAATAGAGATAATGACATTACTCACATTAATTTTATCAAAAAATAGGAACAAGAATATTATTATGATCATTAGCGTCCTACTGCATTTACAAGCAATTATACAAAGACTATTTAATTGGAACTAATTGCTGTTGTCATTATGGTCATAATTACGTGTTCCTATTTGATAAAATTTCATAACATCAGAAATAGTACTATTTTTACACAATACACAGTGGATAGAACGCAGATGTATATGTCATCGAATACATATAGTAGGTGAAAATAAACATTAAAATTTATTTTTACACTTATTTTAAAGAGGTGAAACATATTAGTTAAAAGAAAAGATTGGAGATCTATTTGTAAGAGCCTTTATTGCTACTAGAAAATTGTATTTCCAAATAATGTTGCTCATGTAAAGTTGAATGTACGTAGGAAATACGAGGTTTATTACTACCCTGTTAGCCAGCTGATGCACATAATTACCATCATTCGAATAATATTTCTTATGGCATATTTCGATAATATGCAAATAAAATCAATTTAGAAAAAATTTTCAAAATTGAAACCCAATCGGTTCAGTAGTTTTTGAGCGATTTAAAAAATATTATTGTTGGAAAAAAGCTAATTAAGCAAATACATTGCATTTATTTCTATATATTAATATACAATAAATTGTATAATAATTATATCCACATAGGTACTAGGAATGGCTCTTCTTCTTCTAGCAACTACTCCGAATATTTGCGCACATGGATAATCTTCGAAGGCATATTACTTCGTCAGTTGTCATCAGATCAACTTAACATTGTCTCAGCATATTTTTGAAATATTGTTCTTTAAGAAACTACAATAAAAACGGTTTTTAATAATTACAACTATACGGGACTCACTAAATAAATCAGTTTTTAGATATTTTAGCAAATATGAAATTTCAAAATATCCCTATACACATTAACAAGCACCAATAAAACATAATCACCATAAGTCATAAATTTGTTAAACAAATTTAGTAATGCCTACAAAAAAAACTAAAATTCTAATTTACTCTTTTTTAAATAATTTATTGAGGTGATCGTAAATTTTTTCTGTGTAGCGAAGATTATTTTTTATTTTATTTTTGTTTTAGTGCACCACAAATATTGATGATGGATCTATAAAAACGTTTAGTATAATGGAATAGGAGTTCCACTAAGTGAGTTGATATTTCGAAATGGGAATTTTTATATCCATATACAGTTAAATAGGGTAAGCTATGGTCAATAAATAGTTTAAATTTTATTGCAAGAAGTTTTATTTCCTCGACATTAATTAATTTCTCTATAGGCTCTTTCTTATCTTTATTTCAGCAGTTAGTCAAAGAAATACTGTGAGACTTGATCACAGTAAATTACCAATTTTTAAAAATACAGTATATAATTTATTTAGGGTAATTAAGCATATTTACCTACATTACCTATAAATAAAAATGTTTTGATTCGAAAAAAATAATAGGTCATTTGTTCCTATAAATTTGAGTTAAACTTGAAGACTCACAGCTTCTTTGAATGCTCAATACGAAGTAATAGAAAAAAAGAGCTTATAAAAGTTTAAATTCTAATAAATTCCTTTTCAAAACGTCAAACTTTATAAAAAAAAAATAACAAGTAAAAAGCCAATAAAAACACTTTTTGGGAATTTCAAGCTTTCTCGAAAGTTTGTAAGCAATGGTAACATAAAACTTTAAACGAATTTATGGATCATTATTATAACTGTTTAGCTAAGAATAGTTGAAATTTCAAATTTTATAGGTATTAAGGTCTACGTATTGTTTCTTTATATTTTAATCGTTGTAGAGAGTGCTTTAAAATGAAGCGAACCGATAACAACAAAATTTTTTTTCCCAAAATACTTTTAATCCTAAAGAACTTTAAAGAAGTCTTTGTTAGGACCTTAAAGTGCTTGCAAGCTCTCAAAAGACTCTTAAATTTTATTTTAACAAAGCTTTAAAATTTTTTAATTCATTCTAAATATATTTAAAGTTTTCAGTACTTTAAGAGCTCTATTCAATAATTATTCGGACCAAAAACTTCAAGTACTTTTAAAAAGGTTCGGCCCCTCATTTTAAAATGTTAAGAAACAAAAACTTATCCCTAATAACAGTATAAAATTGTGTGGTTCTAGATGTTCTTTTTTTTGTAACTAATAGCATAAGGAACTTCAGTTATTATAATTATTTGCATGCTTAGGTGCTCCGCTTCAGTTTTTTAATGTTAATACTTTCCATATATATTTTTTCATACGATTCCATATATGTTTTTTCATACGATTTAGCACATACCCAGGATTTCATCTAATTTAATTGAGAAGTCCCTTCGTACGATGTTTTCTTATAAATAGTACAGGGTGTCTCAAAAGAAAGTTCACATTTAAAAAATCGATTTAAAAAAAAGTCAGGACTTTATTCAAAAAATGTTTATTACATATTAAAATACATTGTTTGGGAATTTATTTTTTAAAAATGATATCGTCCAAATGTAATCCGTTGCGCTCACGGCATTCATTTAATCGAGCACTAAAATTGCCCATGACGGCTCGGCAGGTATTCTCCGTGATGTCTGCCATTTCGTTGCGGATATTTTCTTTTAATTGTGCCGGGGAAGTCGGTTTGTTGGCGTAAACTTTTGATTTAACATAACCCCATAGGAAAAAGTCCATAGATGATAAATCAGGACTGCGTGGAGGCCAACTTATGTCACCTTTCTTTGAGATCAATTTGCCAGGAAAAATTTCACGCACTCGTGGCAGAGACATGTTGGACGTGTGTGAAGTTGCTCCGTCTTGCTGGAACCATGTTCTCTGGTTATAGCCAGGAAAATTTTGCAGTTCAGGCACGAAGAAGTCGTCTAACATCTCCACATACCGCTCTGAAGCCACTGTTACTGTGCGTTCCCTTTCATCTTCAAAAAAGTACGGGCCGATAATTCCTCGCGCCGACATCGCAGCCCATACAGTCACTTTCGGCGAATGTAGAGGTTTCTGATGTTTGTGTTTTGGATTGTTTGCACTCCAATAGCGGCAATTTTGCTTGTTTACATGACCATTAAGATGAAAATGGGCTTCATCCGAAAAGAACATGTTGGTAAACGTTGAAAAGCGTTCAGTCATCTGGTTTACGAAGTTAAGCCTCTGACCAGCATCCTGAGGCTTCAATTCTTGCACCAACTGCATTTTATAGGGGTTCAGCTTTAAATCTTTGTGTAAAATGCGGAATAATGATGACCTATGCACATTTAAAGCAACAGCATGCTTACGAATTGAAACGTTTGGGTCGTCACGAACAGACTGAGTAACACTCTCTACGTTTTCGACCGTTCTCGAAGACCTCGGACGCCCGGATTTTGGTTTATCTATTATTGAACCGGTCTCTTCAAACCTCTGGACCCATTTTCCAATAAGCCGAGCGCTTGGCGCATCATTTAAGTGACAAATATGTCGAAAATTGCAGAATTTTCTACGCGCTACAGTCGCCGAATTACCGTTTTTGTAAAACTCACGTACACACAAAGCACGGTCCGCTCCCGAGAAACGCTCCATAGCGACTAAATTCCCAAGAGCCAGGCTACCGATTGACATACCCCCCGCGCCGCTCGGAATAGTTGCGTTCACGCAATAAACAAAACAAATGTGTATTTTCTTTTGAGACACCCATTACATTGTTGTATCTATCACATAACTATTAGATCGCCTTGTTGATAAATCGGCTGATATTGATTCTTGACTAAGCTTAACTTTTTTATATTGCTCAATATTAGATATCTTTAACCGGAAAGAAAAATTATATATAATCATATAAAATTGTATATATATAATCATATATAATCAGATATGAAAATTGGCACGATATAATTTTATCTGATTATTTAAAATTCTACAAATTTTGATTTAATTTTATATAACTTTAAATTACGGTTTACTTTCAAAGGATCATATATAATAACATATTATTATAAAAAATTATACATAATTTTATATAAAAAGACTAAATAAAAATCGAAAATTAAATAGACTTCTTTATAATCTTCCAAAATACACATTATTTTTGTTTAAGCCATGATCCAATTTATAAAAATAATACTAACGTGAAATTTACATTAAAATAACTTTAATAATTAATATTGTCTCGTTAACAACACACAACTTTTTATTTCACTTAACTTCTAACATTCACTATAGAGACCAATTTTTCTCGTTATTTCTTATAGTTTCATTGACAGCGATTTAGAATGATTCCATCTTTTATATGTGTAATCAGGTCTACATACCTAATAAGGAGTCGAAGCATATTGTACTATTAAAACTATATTTTGGAGATTATTTAAGTAGAAAAGAAAAATATAAAATAAAAAACATAATTTTAAATATAATTCTGGTTATGGCTTGTTACATAACATATTGAAAATATGCTTGCATATGTAAATCTATATAATTATATAAAATTATATAAGATTATATATAATTTAACATGAGAAAACAGACATAATTTTATATAATTATATAGAAACTTATTTATCTTATATAACAATATATTTTAATATATATTTAGATATAATAATATATAAATATGTATTTTAAAATTTTCTGATTTATATAAAATTATATATAATTATAAATAAATATAAATAATTATATATAACGATATATTTTTATACAATATTTTATATAATTTTATATGAATACCTAGATATAATTATATTAAATTATATAAAAAATACATATTTATATATAATTTTATATAATTAAATATAGTTATATATAATCTTGACCTTCCGGAAGATATTTCGGTGGATTTGTTAAAATAATTCACCCTGTATATAGCAATCACGTGGGCTTCGAGTACCCAAGATGTGACATTAATAATTAATTTATAAGTTATCTAGAAAACAACTAAATAATATCAGCTGATTACATAGATCACCCAAGATTATTATCAGTAATAAACAGAAAAATCAATTTTATAATTATTTTTTTGTTTACAAACCATTTATTTATTTTCCTTTTATCAACTATTTATTTTGCGATTTACTACAATTAATTGTTTGACCAGATTTTTAAAAAGTTTTACCTGTGTGCTGCCGCTAACTTAGCAATGTGATTAATATTGTTGATATAAAATAACGGGATATTATTTTTAGTTTCTTAGTTAATTACTATTATTAAGAATAAAAATAAGTGCGATCGATAGCTTTTTATAGTTAGGTACGGAGGAATCACATACCAATCAATTTGTCTATAGATTCTGACAGACAACAAGAAGGAAAGATAGAAAATAAATAATACCGATTACTAAAACGAAAAAAATTACAGAATAATAAAAAATTAATAAAGTTAGGCCAGGTGTAAGCGATTAATTGGAATATCGAAGGACTTGTCCCTCAAGTCATGATCGGTAATCGAACTATCGCAGGAATTAAAAATAATATTAAAAAAATGGACTTACTTATCTCCAGACACCCAAAAAGACACTATTGATTCACTTGTGTATTAAATCTATTTTTATTTTTGAAAATATTTGGTTTATATTTTTTTTTTTCAAAATTCAGAAAAAGAATGAACAGTGAGGAGGCCAATTAATTACTTTTTCTTTATTTTCAAGAGTGTATAATTCAAAATCCTCTATCTCCACAAAAATTAGTCGGATTTGAACAATTCAAAATGAATTTGGAAGAAATTTGGTTATGGTATGATTGGTGCTTAGCAGTAAAATCCATTTGTACTTTAAAGTGTGACGAAAATGGAATTTTTGGGGTTTTCAGGTTAAAATATCCCAAAATTCTAGAGCGATAGGGCAATTCTGAGACTACATAATATTTTGCGCTAATAATAACTACCCGTATTAAGTATATTTCTTTACCAATCCATTTCATTGTTTTATAAAAAAGGTTTATTTTAATTCTAACCAAATAATTTTTAAAGTATATTATTAGCCAGTTTAAATATTCAAAAATTTTTAATTTTATTCCTAAGTTTATGATTCAAAGCTATTGAACTGTTAATTGCTGTTTTTACAGATCATGCCTGGCAGTGTTTATAATAATAAATTAATGATAAGCCTAGTAAAAATTTGATTGGATTATCTTGAAGAGAATATTTTTCCAGACGTTAGAAGACTAAGGATGATTGTCGAACAATTGTTGATAGTATCGAGTATTTGCATTATCGGAACCACAGGTAATATATTTTCAACGAAAGATTTTTAGTATTTAACAGAGAGGACAGATGTATTACATTATTTCAATAAAAAAATCTGCATATACTGAAACCAAAAGAAACATGAAGAGAAATTTTAAAAATCCTGTCGTGTACAAAATAAAGACAAAGAGTTTGTACTCAAAAGTAAAGTACCCTTATTTTAAGAAATGAAGAAAATGTTATTAAGTAAAATTGTGTAGAATTAACTTTTTCGTCTAAATATAAAAACTTGAAAATGACGTTTGATGCCATTATCCCCTCTTACTGATGCATCAAGAACTGTAACTTTTTATTTCTCATAAGTAACCTGAATTTAATATGTGAGTGACTGTATATGATGTAATTGTTCTGTTGTCTTCAAGATACGAGAAATTAGTTTAAATGATGAGTAATCTAAAAATAGCTCCCTCTAAGAGTAAGCATATAAATTAACATTTTTCATATCTTTTAGGATCTGCACTTCATGGTCCCTGTGAAACAAATGATGATTGTGGTACCATAGACACATTTTGTCATAAAGGCATTTGTGTTTGCACGGAAAATTTTGCAGTTTGGTTCGACTCCTGCGTTTCATGTAAGTATAAAAAAAATAACTGATGCTATTCTTGTCTTCATCTTGCGAGCGAATTTAAAAAAGCGTTGTAAATTCCATTATTTGGAATAAAATATCTTTAGACTCGAGCATATTTCATAGAATAATATTTTCCTAAAAAGATTGAACACACTCCTAAAAAAGCGAAAGATCGAAAAATAACAATATAAATTTTTATATAAAGTTGCAGTTTTTGAAGTCGGCGCCAATTTAATTCTTAACAAAATGTGATTCACATAAAAAGAATGAAAAATCCTTTATTTGCAATTGCTTTCTTACTGTAACTTGTACTTATCCCGTGCTAGTAGTTATTTGTTTCATTTAGCGCCGACTTCAAAAATTTTAATTTCGTATAAAATTTAGGAATGCCTCAAATATCAGTATTGAATGAAATGTACCAAACAAATATTTAGTCTGCTATAGTAAATTCGCCATCTTGTATTTTAAGAAATTAATTTTAGATTCGTAACCTAAGCTACCAAAACCCCCAATACCGACACATTTTATCCTGCATATTGAATTTGAAGAATTTAATTTAAGATCCCTCATATACACTCCAAGAACCCCCAATATCAACTTTTTACTCCCTCATATTATCTCTGCCATATGAAGTGGTAAAAAATTAACTTTAGATTCGTAACTTACGACCCCGAAAACGCCCCTATAACAATTTTTAAAAAATGTGAATAACGTAAAATTTTTTTACCATTATTTTAGAACCACCATACCGAATTTCCAAAAAATAAGTTAATCTCTTAATCTGATCCTAATCTACATCTTTGAAAAATTCTTAATACCAATTTTGAAAAAAATGGATACAACGAAAAATTTTCAGCTCAAATTTATTATTAATTAAAAACATTTTTAGGACATTTGACGTTTCAGTTTATTTATTTCCTAAACCATCTGTAAAATTACAATTAAACCATAAAAAGGGATTTTAATGTAATTAATTTTTATATGTTACAGACATCTTAACTTAATTTACTTTATTATATGCAAAGTCCTAAAAAAACTAAAATAAACATATTAATTCTACACGCTTAAGAAAAATGCACAAATACAATATCGAAAAAATTACGGCTCATTGGAAATAAATATATATGAAATTAAAGAGTGGGACACACTAAAATAAAAATATATAAAAATATATAAACAACATTAAACAATAAAATACAACAAAAACAAAAATTTAAATAATAAATTGTGTTTACGCTGATAAACATTACGTATCCCATTCCTAATCAAAATCAGTGAAGGTATCTTCGCTGAAATTAATAATAATTGGTTCCTCTATCTCACCGATCATGAGATCGAGTTTCCACATTTTCTTTTCTTCTTTTATTATATGGATTTTTCCCAATTTTCTGCAGTAACTTTATTCAAAAAATCTTTCAAAAGTTCAGTTAAATTACTAATTGTGAATGTTGTTATTTCTAGCAATTATACCTTTTACTTGAGAGAGATATTTCTTTCTCCAAAGGACATTTTCCGGACGATCTATAAGACTAGTTTTCCTATCTGGCTTTTCCCAGCAAAAATTAAGTTCTCTGAGCAGTTTCCAGAGCTCAGTTCTTTTAATTTCAGGTAAATCCCGATCTTCATTGATTTTAGTTAGAATTTTGTCAACGGTTGGGATCTGCTTCTCCTAATAAACTGTATGTACAACTCCTTTTATTGCAGTTCACATCTCTTCTTCCAACCAGGTTTTTCGTCTGCCTGTGATCGAATGTGGCTTGGGAGTATTTACAAATCCAATCGTTTTTTTCTCTTTCAATATTCGGTACGTAGTAGATTTTCCAACTCCTGTCATGTCGGAACACATCTCAACAGAGCCTTTAACATTATGATCTAGATATTGATATCTTAAGGCATCATAAAAAAATGCCCTTGTTTAACGATTTTGGAATAAATGTAGAGGTGGAAACCATATCTTTTGGATATCTCACTAATCTCAAATAATATATAAAAACAAGCACAAACAAGATAAATCACTAACGCCACCCTGTAAGGTGTACTTTGCTCACTGACAGAAATTAAATTGAATTATCAGAAATTTTATTGTTGCAGTAAAGTTATAAAAGCTTATTATATTCAAATATAATTAAATATAATTAGATTTACGGCAGTCCTCAGTTACTTGCGGCACTGAAGCAGTTACGTTGGAGGTTTCGGTAACAGTTTTATTACTCTCTCTAGTTCTTGAATAGAGTATATGAATGTTTATGCTTGCGATCGCCCCTCCTCTTCCCAAGAGCTTTGAGTTCTGGAAAATAGAACCGATTCTGCCTTCTATATTAGGAATGTGTATGCTGCTGGCACTCCCCCCTGTTGACAACTTGTTTTTCTTGCGATAGCCCCCGCTCCAAAAGCTTTGAGTTCAGGAAAATAGACTCGATTCTGCCTCTTATACTAGAAATGTGTAAGCTTCTTGCATCCTCCACTCCCTGGCGGCAACTTGTTTTTTCTTGTGATCGCCCCCCCCCCCCTCTCCAAGAGTTTCAAATTCAGAAAAATAGACCCGACCCTGCCTCTTACACTAAAAATGGGAATGTTGCTGGGGCTTCCCCCCCCCCCCTGTCGACAACTTGCTTTTACTTGCAATACTGTACTTTTGTGATATCACCCCCCCCCCCCAAAGAGAGAGACCGCATCAGCCCCTGAACAGGACACATACATTTTTTTGTCCGCCATATTATCGACGCCATCTTGGATTTTACTTAACTAATTTTGGCCAAAATAATGTAAGATCACCGCAGCAATTTCCTAAACATAATCCAAAAAATTTCATTTAAATCGGTCGAATGTAAAACATTCTTCTTTTAGAAGTCGGTTAAAAATTTGGCATCCTCATTCTCATCATTATTAATAAATTAATTTTCAGAAGACAGTGCCGTCATTTTCAATATCATTTAACTTTTTATAACTAGCAATTTTATACAAACTATTGGATACGTGACATCTTTCTAATGATACCACGAACCATCACTGAAGTGAATACTTATCGTTAAGAAGGCCGTATACTTTATTCCTAAACGTATTTCAAAACCCTTGTTAAGAAGCTTAGCAAAAAAATCTATTGACATCTTTAGCGATCTCAATACTAGCGACTCTGTTATTGTCCCTTTAACGACGACTCTTGTTAGTCTGCTACGGTGCATTTATCACTTCATTGAATATAAAGTATATTGACCATTACGTTAAAGAAAGCATAAAACACCGCGAAAAGGGTTCTGTCATCAAAGATTATACAGGATGTTAATTAAGTATGTCTACGGAATAAATCTTTATTGATTCTAAGACAATAAAAAATCCTATAAATATAGGTCTGGAACGATCCTGTTCTTGAAATACAGGGTGTTGAAGTTATCAAGTAATATAAAATATTTATTTTTGTTGTAGTAATCATAATAATTATAAAATTAAATCTTGACACAACTTATCTACTTACATTTTAGAAGTATTAAGTATTTTTAAACCATTTAGTGGCATAAATATGGATAACCTTCTTAGGATTTAAATAGAAAATGCTATACGAAGTGTGACAATTAAGTTCCGGGAATTTGTCAATAAAAAAGAAGATAATTAAGTTTCGAGCAAAATTTTATTATCGACCTTCACAATAATCTCCTTCTAACTCTACACAACGATTCCAACGTTGCTCCCACCTGTTCAGCAGCACGGTTATAGCTTCTTTGACCTCCTGTACGCCTCCATGATGAGTTCCCTTGAGGTGCGACTTCATCTTGAAGAATAAAAAAAAGTTGCAGGGGCAATATCGAGGCTATAGGGTAGGTATGGCAACGTTGTAATGCCTTTTTTCGCCAAAAACTCTTGCACCATCAAGGAAGAATGGGCCAGGGCGTTGACGTGGTGCAAGATCCAGCCTTTCTCGGCGAGTTCGGGTCGCACACGGAAAACACGTGCCCTCAGCTGCTCCAGGACTCCTACATATTACTATCTGGTCGGCAGGAACATATTCACGATGAACGAAGCCGCGGATGTAGAAAAAAAACGATTAACATTGCCTTCAGTCACGACTTGGACAACCTCGCTTTCGTTGGCCACTCCCCACCCTTTTTCACCCACTGCTGACGTTGTTTACTGATCTCGGGGTCATACTCAAATATACAGGTCTCATCTCCAGTGACTACCCGACTCATCCAACGGATGAGAACTTTTGGCACCATCGTTACGCAAATCTTTCGCAAGTTCAGGTTCTCGTGTAACATCTTGCGAACGGTTTCTTTGTTCATGTTTAACTCGTCAGACACCGCACGAATGCTTAGGCACCGGTCAGACGTGATCAGTTTACGCAGACGGTCGACATTCGGGTCAGTACGAGTGGTGACGAGAGCTCCTTCACGTGGAACATCTTTTGCCGATTCACGCGCCTCCTTGAACCGCTTCGCTCAATCAAACACGCGCTTTTTCGACATATACTCGTCTCCATACATCACCTGCAATTTTTGAAGGATTTCCGAGGGTTTTTCGCCAGATTTCACTAAAAATTAAATCACAACTCGTTGCTTGTAATGTGAGTCACTCATTTTCACGACGCCAACAAAAAAGTTTCTTTCGAAAAATACGCATAAAACACAAACCAAGCGTGCTATCGACTTCAACTTTGGACTAAAACTAAAAGGAAAGTCCCCCCTCTCTAAAAAGATGTTGACGAAAGACGTATTGTTGCCAGTTCCCGAGTTATAACTAAATTCTCACCTCGTATCACTGAATTTTTGTAAGTTTCATAACATTAACAAAAACAAACAAAAAATCTATCTTAATTTAGCAAATCTTTTTCGAAAAAAAAAAGAATTTTGTGAATGAGAAAACTGTGTGTTATGAACCGTTTGATTTTCAAAGTACAAATTATTGAAAAAAATTATTCTAATTAATATTATTGAAAAATCCTGAATGAGTTACCCATATCTACGCCCATGAATGAGTTAAAATACGTTTAATACCTACAAATGTGGTTAACATCAATTAGGGAGGGCAAAGCTTAATTTTTGTGCCTATTGCTTTTAGAAAAATACAAATAAATATCTTAAATTACTTAAAAATAACCACGCCCTGTATTTCGTTGTGGTTCCAAGTTATCTAAACTTTTTGTCTTAAAATCATTTGAAATTTTAATCCTTCTAATTAAATAAAGTTTTCTACATATGTAATGAACATCCTGTTTATAGAAGTGGAAAGCTTGTGCAAAAAATTAAGCGTCACGTCTAAACTCAGTAAAATTCAAAAAAAAAAATGACGTAACGTTATCACTGTACTCATTCACAAAAAGAGAGATATCACAAAATTGGTAATTTATGGGCCGATTTTGCTATTTCACCTTTAGAAGCTTTAAGATCGTAACAAACTTGACTTCTATCACTTAGAGAGCAGACCGCTTTTAGAAGAGGATAAATCTCCGGCAAACTCTTAAAACCCTTATTAAGAGAACAATAGAATATAATAAATTATTTGTAGTGATGTTTGTCAATTTTCATAAGGCTTCTGATACGGTAGAACAGCCATAAACTTAGATGGGAAATATAGACCCAACAGATATTGACAGAACTGGAACAAGTAGCGATAAATCCTCAAAAATACAATTTATGACAAACTTGATGTATTTCTATATGTCTTCATATATATATATATATATATATATATATATATATATATATATATATATATATATATATATATATATATATATATATATGTATGTATATATATATATATATATATATATATATATATATGAAGAATGAGTCATAACACATGGTACCTTGACGAAACGTTTAACGAATAAACTAAAAGTGATAAGAAGTGTAATAAGAAGAATGGAAAGAGCTATGCTGGTAATTTCCAAGAGAGTTAAGTACCAAATAAATCACAGATATTATCCAGCGAAGAAGACAATCTAAATGAAAAGAGGTCGATTGCATTTCAAGATGTCTTATAATAAATGGAGTAAGAAAGTGATGGAATGGCGTCGAAGAGAGAATAAGAGAAGCAGAGGCAAACCACCGACCAGATGAAGCGACGACATAAGAAAATTGAATCAACATCGCATAGGATAAAACAAAGAGGTTACGGGAGAAGGCCTATAAGCAGCAGTGCATAACAGGGGCTGATACAAGAAATGGAGTGTCAAATGATTTATAATATTTTGATCTTATGGAGTAATTGATCTGTGATCAAGAATAAACAATTAATAATTATTACTTCCAAATTATGTCTCCATAATGCTCAATATAACAGAATTTGAGATCTAGACATACAATAGTGTACCAGTCATGTTTTCGTAGAAAGCTGGTTCCCCCATCCATATATTCGAATCGGATATGAAACCGTCCAGGTGATACAATTATTGAGTTATTATTCCAAATATTGGAAACACCAAATTTTTGTTACTTCTGGCAATTTGAAATTTCCTTTAAAAAATGATAGACTTAAAAAATACCCAGTGGTTAAAATATTTCCTATTAAATAAATATTCTGCTAGGTAGCCTGGGAAATAAGTCTCACACCAATCCAATTCCGGAACAATTCCACCAATTTCAAACTAACGCACGATACTGTGATGTCACAATTAGTAATCTCTTTTCAAAAATCATTCTATTATTTATTCAAGACACGATTTTAAAACGAAAGGACTAAACGACTGAGTTGATATTATTTACAAGTGCAATATTATGATCATTTTACCATCTGGTAACAATGCATAACTTTTCCGCAATGGCCAAAATTTTTATTCTGGATTTCTTACAGTTATTGTTGTTGAGCGCAAAAATGAAAATACTTTTTGTACGTCTGTCCCCTGTGCCACCTATATCCCACAGAAAGCTCATCTGATCCATACGAAAGTATAACAATTTTTTTGGGGGGAAAAGCTACGTAAAATCAACAAAAATCTTCAGATCAAAATAGGGGTATGCAAAAAAACACGAAATTCGACCCATTACTCCGAATAATTTCCAATCCATGTCATTTCACTACCCAAGTAGGAATCAGATAGTTCGGATCTCTTCTTGATAATATATAAATACAAAATTAACTTAATCGAGGTAACTTAAGTTATCGAAATTTCCATTCGATTCAAAAAATGGTCCATTTTGATATTTTTAGATCGTTTTCCCGAATTACGGAGAACCCCAATCTCAAGAGGCATTTAAATGTCTGATTTTCAGCGCGTCAAATTTTATAAGTGTAGAGGAGCCTACAGGAGCGGACCCAGCGTTTCTCTTTGGAAGGAGAGAGGAGGCAGCGATATCACAAAAGCAAAGAAAAGAACGAAATTACTCTCACTCTTGTAAACAAAACGGTATGCCATGCCAAAAACGGGTTATCGACGAGGGGGGGGGGAGTGGGTGATAGTGATATTCACGTTCCTAATGCAGCTATCAAGCGAGTCTATTTTTCTGAATTTTTTAATAATTTGAAGCTCTTGGACGTGAGCGACTCCCAGTTTGGATTTAGACAGGGATTAGGTACAAGGGAGGCGATACTCGCAACACAGGTACTGGTACTAAATTGCTATGACCAAAGAAAAGATGTGTGCCTATGTTTCATAGATTATGAGAAGGCTTTCGACAGTGTTCAACATCAAAAGTTAATACAACTCCTCGAGAGGCTCGACATCGATCAAAAGGACATCCGATGCATCCAAAATTTGCATTGGAACCAGAATGCACAGGTAAAAATTGAAAATGGTATGTCCAATACTGTACAAATTGAGAGGGGAGTGAGACAGGGGTGCGTACTATCTCAGCTCCTATTTAATCTATATTCGGAGACAATTTTCCGAGAGGCCTTAGTGTATGAATTAATAACATTCGTTATGCCGATGACACGGTCCTGATGGTCGAAAATATAGATGATTTACAACAAATAGTAAATATGGTTGGACAACACAGTGCATCTATGGGTCTGAACATCAATACTAGGAAAACAAAGTTTATGATCATCTCCAGAAACTTGGATGCATTTACAAACTCCGGAATAACATTTGATGCCGCGCCCATTGAAAGAGTGGTCAAGTTCAAATACCTGGGAACATGGCTTTGTGAGGATTGGACATCGGACAGAGAAATAAAATGCCGTGTTGACCAAGCTCGACAGGCTTTCCTGAAGCTTAAAAATGTGCTTACCTGCTCAGAATTCGATATTGACTTGAGGGTGAGGTTTATGAAATGCTACATATGGTCAGTGCTTCTTTATGGCGTGGAGGGTTGGACCCTAAAAACGAGTAATATCAATAAACTGAAAGCCTTCGAGATGTGGCTGTATCACAGAATTCTTAAAATCTCATGGACGGAGAAGAAGACAAATGAGGAAGTTCTGGGGCGTGTAGGAAGAGAAAGAGAGAGAGCGTGAACTATTCGAAGTAGTCAAGAAAAGAAAAACAGCCTATCTGGGACATATCATGCAAAAAGAAAAATATGGGTTTTTACAGTTGTAATGTCTTGGCTTCGGAACATAAGACAATGGACAGGGTTACGTGATGTACAAACACTGATCCACACCGCCCGAGATAGAGAAGCAATGGAGCATGTGATCGCAAACATCGATTAATGGATATGCATCCGAAGAAGAAGAAGAAGAAGAAGCTCTTGGGGGGTGGGAGTGCAGGAGTGCAGGAGTGCAGGAGTGCAGGAGTGCAATCGCCCCCCCCCCCTTGGATCCGCGCCTGAGAGTCCAGACAAGATACTTTTTGTATACCTATGTAAATAGAGACGATAAGGAATTTGGTTTTTTTAAATTCGCAGTATGATATCAGACGGGTTTGTTGTTGTTTTTTAATAACCAGTTTTTATATGTTACTTTTTATAACAACGTGCTTAGCTGCTTTAGAGACTTTTTTCACTTCCTCACGTTTATTCGGCGAAAAATTTGAAAAAAAAAAGATTAGATTAATCGATTACTTGATACCTTGTTATGTCTGTAGAATTAAAAATAAAAAACATGACTGAATTCTTATTACAACCTATTAAAATTACCATCACCTTCAACCTTCAACACAATATATCACACAAACTTATAAAAAAACCTAATTGAAAATTTAAACATCTTTTTTTTATTAAGCGTCAGAGACTAAAGTACAATCAATAAACAATTTTATTATGAAAAATAAATTAAAAAAATTATAATGCCCTCGCTCAAGGTTCCCACCCTGCCGTTGCCTATTTAAATGAAGTGATATATTGTTCGGAAGTAAAAATAAATAAATCCTCCTTCTGACAAGCTCTGGGGGGTCATAAATTTAAATATTATATTCGAAAGGTTGGAGTATTAAAATAACCTAGAAGTGGAGTTAGATAAATGGACCTGTCATTTGTACCTTCGTTTAATGTATCATATTTGAAGCCTGTTAACTTATCATGATATTAAAAAGCAACAAATTCATAGAAAAATTGCAGTACGAAGTAAAAAAATATTAATAACTACTGTATTCATTCAATAAATAAATAATGGTCAGATAAGTATACATACTAACAATGTACGAAAAAAATTAAATAGAATAAAAGCAAATTTTAAAATAATAACAATCTTTTTATTTATTCTCCGCAGTTAAAGAAAATATTATATACAAACTGTGTATTTTTTATTAAATTTTAATTGTATATATTCTTTCTTTTAACTGCCTGAAAAGAGAATACATATAGGCAACTATTTAAACACAGCAGTAAATAGATTTATTTATTTCTTACTGAAATATTAATTTTTAAGTGTGGCAGTACTCCGGTGGACATCGAAAAATCAGTAGTTTTAATATCATACCGACCTATGTGAGGATTTATATTTCATATAAACAATTATTTCCTGCGAATGTTGCTCTTAGTTCAATACAGCTCCACTGACGAAACTATTAGGTAGTTGAAACGCGTTTAGAGAGAGAAGCCGAGTTCTATTTGCAGGAAATAAACTGTTTGTATATATTCTCTCCTTTAACTGCTTGGAAAAAGGAAAATAAATATAGGCAAATATTTAAACACGACAACAAATAGACTTATTTATTTCTTACTAAAATCTTATAGCCCGATTCACTTAGAAGGTTTAAGACTTAGATCCGATCTAGTTGCCTTGGAAATTAAATTTTCTAGATGACCAGTTTTGTTTTTCTTATGATATTATTTTAATTGCATTTTAAAGGTTCAAAACTTGCTTGACTTATTGTTACTCTTGTCAATTTAAATTCTCTAGTTTCAATCTAAACCGGTTTTAAAGTTAAAGCATGTTAGTGAATCAAGGGGGTTAATTTTTAAATTACATACTACTCTGATCAATGTATATATGTCGTTCAACTGGCGATGTTTTTCAATCTAACATCGAAAAGTAGACAGGTTTAATATCTTGCCGACATGTCTCGGAATTTATATTTTATATAGACAATTGTTTCCTACGAATGTTGCTCTTGGTTCGATACAACTCCACTGATGAAACCAATAAGTCTTGTATGGATAGAGAAACAGAGTGATACTTGCAGGAAATAAACTGCTTGTATATATATATATATATATATATATATATATATATATATATATATATATATATATATATATATATATATGTATATATATCATTTCCCTAAGGGTATTTCACTGGAATGTATGCACGAAAAGGCACGTCAGAATGGGGCTCAATAAAATTTCATTAGCCTTCTTTCTTAAAATTTCTGAGGGTCTTGAGTGAGGGTGAAGCCACGACAGATGACTATTAGTATTAAATACAACCAGGAGACAATATACCAGTCAACTAAAAATATTATTTTTAAATGCGTTAACTGTCTGTAATTCTTTTATATTTGTAGTGGTTAAATACATTAAACTCAGTAGGAAGGAGTGACATATTTAGATTCAACATTAAATATAATGTCACTCAAATGACCACCACTGCTCCTTCGGCAGATAGAATAACATGTTTTGGGTGCGGCGTGATAGGTGGCGCCATATTATTGAAACCTCATCTCACTTACCTCCATTCCATCCAGTTCTTGTCAAAAAAAGTTCATCAATATGCCGCGGTAGCGATCGTCATTGGCAGACACGGAGGGAGCTTCATCATTTTCTAAAATATATGATCTGATGGTTTCTGCTACTCACATGACACACCAAGTTCTTACAAAGCATGTAGATTTTCTGCCTATATAAAGTGATGGAAGACCTCGAAGAAACAGTTATGAGTCAACGAGTGCATAGCTGCAATTCCTAAAATAGAATACAAAAACATACTTAATCTATTCAATAGCTACAATAACAGACTACAATTCACCATCGAAATAGAACAACAGAATAAAATTAATTTTTGGACCTCACTCTGCACAATACTAAAAACAAAATTAGAACAGAATGGTACACAAAGAAAACTTGGTCTTCAAAATATCTATATTATGACTGGATGCATCCATTATCCCAAAAAAAAAAGCTGTGTCTTGGCGATCGTGCAATTGAATTAACCGATCCTGAATTTAGATCAAATGGCAAAAAGCAAAGGAAAAACTTCTAAAATACAATTACCTAAACATCCTAATTGAGTCAATATTTAAAAAGAGAATAAACATATTTTATAATAAAAGTAATAATTTCATAAAAAGAAAAAAAAATAATACCCAAAAATATCTGACGCTTCAATACATTCCAAAGCTTTCGCATAACGTACAAAACATATTTAAAAAGGAAAAAATTACTATGTCACAAAGCTCATAACTTACTGAAAAACAATTTTTCCAAATTAAAAATACACATTCCAAATGACAAAAAGAGTAATGTCGTATATGAAATTCCATGTAGATAAGGCAAAAAAGCCAATATATAAAAAATAGAGTCAATGGAAATAAATTTGACAAAAAAAAATAAAACAACCCTAACTAACCACATGGCGGAAACTATTCATATATTAAACTTTGAAAAAAACAAAATTTTGAAAACCGAGAATCATATGGCGGTTATTTTACTAACTTTGTTAATCTGTGTGGTTCTTGTGTTATCGAGTGGACCATCCAGATGTCTCCTTTGTCGTCTTGTTTGCTGTTTTTTGATTTTAAACTCAGCTTTATAGGATGCAAAGGCGAGATGATGGTTTGTACCGAATGCGGTGGCCTGAGGAGTCCCATATTAAGACGAAACAGCGCTGTCGCCATCTGTCGGACCCGGAGTTTTTCCATATTTTGGAGTGCTCCGCACTTTTTAACACGAGAATCATGTAGATTGACAAATTTTCACGTCCGCTTCGCCAATATTTGATTCTATCTTGTTTTAAATTACACGGACAAAAACTTATCTATTTATTTATTTACTTGTTTGGCTTTGAAACACGTTGAACGTTGCTCTCATGGTGGGATCGTTTGATGCGACACGTGGCTTTGGCTGCTGAAATGAGCAGTAGGCTTGGTTGCCAGTATCGAAAAATGCGACCCCTATCCTTTGGGTAGCACGTTTCGTGTACTCGATTTTACATATTTCTGTTTTAATTCACCGTCGCGCCACCATATGGCGGTTATTTTACTAACTTTGTTAATCTGTGTGGTTCTTGTGTTATCGAGGGGACCATCCAGATGTCGCCTTTGTTGTCTTGTTTGCTGTTTTTTGATTTTAAACTCAGCTTTATAGGATGCAAAGGCGAGATGATGGTTTGTACCGAATGCAGTGGCCTGACGAGTCCCATATTAGGACGAAACAGTGCTGTCGCCATCTGTCGGACCCGGAGTTTTTCCACTTTTTAACACGAGAATCATGTAGATTGACAAATTTTCACGTCGGCTTCGCCAATATGTGATTCTATTTTATTTTAAATTATACGGACAAAAACTTATCTATTTATTTATATATATATATATATATATATATATATATATATATATATATATATATATATATATATATATCCGAGAATTCAGGTTGTTGGTAGAACCGTCGAGGTAAAAATAGGCCTCGTCACCTAAGATGATTTTTTTTTATGGAATAGAAGTTTTATATCTTGTGAGCAATTAATTAGATCGGAGCGAATCTTGTATTACGCAACGGATCTTTTCCAGTATTTTCATTCTGTATTTATTTCATGTCATTTTGTCCCATAATAGTTATTCAATTTTATATATGCAAAAAAACCGGTGAATTTCCAAAAAAATCTCTAGAATTTCATAGTTGTTCGACTTGAAAAAATCCAATGCGGTTTTGAAGCTTGAAGCATTTTATTTACACAAAAAAGTAAGGCACAGATGAAAAGAAAATATTGCGAGAAACAAATTACCTCCTATAACCTTTTGTTCGATAACTGATATTTAAGGAGATACAATCAAAAAAACAGTAAGAAAATTGTAGCATTAGCAGTAACTAAATTTTTCAGGCTTCGAGCTCTTGGTATTGCTATTTCAGAGTGGCACAGCGCTCAGTTATCATTCCTAGCATCATTCCACAATGATTTATTCACGAAGTAAAGACTCCTCTCGCTACACTAAATCGAGGTCCTTTTCCGTTCTATATAAGATTACTACTCTATTAACCATCATACACTAATTTCACACCCTTAATCATCTCCAAAGAGATCCCTCTGTTTTATTTTGTTTTGTTTATGATCTATATGTTATTATTTTAGGCCGAAGTAGGTGTGAACTTATAAATTAAGCATAAACACCCGTTTTAAAAGCTATTAGCTGTGATACAATTTTACGTATACAAAAAATATTCAAAGTACTTAACGTTGGAATTTTTAAATAAACACATAGGCAATAAATTTAATATAATCTTTAAATTGGAAATTAAAATTACGTGTTGACCTATATAGTATGGCATATTTTGGTGGTATATGTATTCTTGCAGGACTGGCTTTAGCCGCTGGCACCTGGAGGCGGCCCAGGGTGGCATATTTCAGGGGCGGAAAGTTAATCCTTAAGTACTGACAGAGATTTGGAGTAATGTAGTCACTGACCTGTCCTTTTAAATGCTAGGGGCAGCAATGATTGGTTTTACATAAGCTGAAAAAATCTTAAAGCTGATTCTGATTTATTCAGGTCTTGTAAACTATAATATATACAAAAATGATGAAATGGGAAAAGTTTTAAACAAATTTATTAAAACAATTTAAGAAAGTTTAAATTTTAGATAATCATCGAAAAAGTGCGTAATTTTCCACAACCAGCTGTAACTTTTTATTTCTTGCTTTTTAAATCTGTAAAAATTATACCGAAATTAAATTTTCACGTGGATTTTCATTCTGAATTTAAATTTGCTTTGTTTAAATCGACCTTTCTCGAGTCAACTTCAAATCTGCCTTGAAAGCCAGGCATTTATATCAAAGACTTGAACATGAACACCTTGGCAGATAATATTTGAAAAAAAAATTCTTACAGCATTCTGATAATGGAAACATTTTAAAAATATTTCAAAAAAAAATGATTAAAAATAATTCGAACCACTAGCGAGTTGTCAGTGTGATATGGGGTGGAAATTTAGGGGTGAAAAATGCTTTTTTTTTCAATTTCTGACAAAATATGCTACCTATTGTTGCAAACGTAGGTCCCTTGCTACGATTTAAAAACTTAAATTTACCACTACAAGTATGGGTGTTTCATCCTCAATCACCGGCGGTGGATTCATCAGTGGGTCCGCCGGTGCCTTTCCCAGACCCCCGTCGTGGTGCTTCACCATTTTTAGAACTTGTATTTGAACTAAATTGGTGGCGGAAATCGACGGTGGGATATTACGACACTATCGAAAAAAGTTAAATGTAAAAGTTGTAGGTAATAAAAAATATCTACGACTCTTGTATTTACCATAACCTCAAAATTTTCAAAGAAAAACGCGACTCTAGGATTATAACTGAACTAAAAATCCGCAGTAAAATCGCCATATAAAAATATTAAATTGGCCACATTTTGAAAACCAAAAATTTTCGGCATACCTTACACAAACGTATCCTTATTTTTAATGCTAAATGAGAGAAAGTTAGAAAATTGGGGGTGTTACCGTTTGAAAAAATTGACTTTTGACGATTCCTTCAATTTAATTTTTAATCTTATTTTTTGAACACCCTGTATTATTAGTTATCAAAATATTATAAAAATCTAATAAATCAGATCATTTTCAACAAGAAATCCAACTAAAATTAAATAAAAAAGGAAAAATTGATAATTATTTAGGGCCTGCAAACGTAATTTTTGACATAAAAACTTAAATATGTCAAAAACCCTTAAATATGTCAAAAACCCTTAGCCTTAGGTATAGAACATGATACACAAAATGTGCCTAGAACCTTGCGCAGAATCCAATAAGATACGAAGGTGGTTCGATAAGTTCTCGGCCTGAAACAGAGAGGGCGCTAGTAGGATCAGATAACTATAATATTTTGTAAGCATTAACCTTGAGATGACGCCCTGTAAACTTTCAGATGTTTGCGTGCAGTTGCTTGTTTGTGGCGATCGGGTGAACACATTAGGTTCGATATTTTGTGAAAGATGGATAAAATTGAAGTTCGAGCGATTATAAAGTACTTTGTTTTAAAGGGCTTAACTCCTACGGACATTAAAAATGAGTTAGATTCTACTTTAAATGATTCTTCTCCTTCGTTTTCGACAGTAAAAAAATGGGCTGCTGATTTTAATCATGATCGTACATCAATTCAAGATGATGAGCGCTAGAGACGCCCAAAAACCGCTACAACTGACGAAATTGTCCCAAAAATTCACAATGTTCTTCATGACTGCCAACTGAAAGTATGGGAGTTTGCTGGTATAGCAAATATCTCGATAGATAGTGTCCACTACACTTTGCATGATTTTCTTGGCATGAAAAAACTTTCTGCGCAGTGGGTGCCGCGTTTGTTAACAGTCAACCAAAAACGCCTTTAAATGAACACTTCGCCAGAGTGTTTAGACTTATTCTGACGCAATCCTGCTGAGTTCCTTCGACGTATTATAATTGTAGATGAAATATGGATTCACTATTACACGCCAGCGACAAAGCAGCAGTCTAAACAGTGGGTGGGAGCAGGTGAAAGTGCGCCAAAAAAAGCAAAAACGGTTCCGTTTGCAGGAAAAGTCATGGCAACAGTTTTTTGGGATTCACATGGTGTGGTGTTTATAGACTATTTAGAACAAGGCAAGACCATCACCGGGGAGTATTACGCTTCACTACTGGACCGTTTGCAGCATGTGATTAAGGCTAAATGTCCATATTATGCCAAAAAAAAGTGCTCTTTCATCAGGAAACGCACCTGCACACAAATCTATGGTTGTTGCAGCAAAACTCCATGACCTACCTTTCGAAGTGCGTCCACATGCGCCATATTCGCCGGATCTGGCTCCCAGCGATTACTTTCTCTAACCAAACTTGAAAAAATGGCTCGCTGGACGAAAATTTTAATAAACCAAAGGAGTTTTCTCTATTTTTTAATTTCATGTGAATTTATTCGTTACAATCATGACCACCGAAAACTGAGAGTTTTAGAACAGCTGTGGAAAAACGTCTGCTATATCCACTGGACGTTTTTCAATGAAAAAATGTATACACTGATTGAATTAAAATAACAGATTTTTCATATATCTAGTATATGCAATAAATAAAAACGACCATTTTTTTTAAAGTTGACTATCATGACCCCAGAGGCGGATCCGGCCTCTCCGTTTAGGGTGGGGGGGGGGATATCACAAAAGTACAGTATGGCAAGCAAAAGCAAGTTTCAACAAGGGGGGGGGGCGCTAGCAACATTCCCATTTCTAAACTCTGCTGGGCTGCTGGGTCTATTTTTTTGAATTCGAAGCTCTTTGGGGGAGGGGCGATCGTAATAAAAAACAAGTTGTCGACGGGGAGGGAGATGCTAGCAACATACACTTTCCTAGTATAAGAGGCAGAATCGGGTCTACTTTCCTGAACTCGAAGCTCTTGGGGGGGGGGCAATCATAAGAAAAACAAGTTGTCGACGGGGGAGGTGGGGAGATGCCAGCAGCATACACATTCCTAGTATAAGAGGCAGAATCTGGTCTATTTTCCTGAACTGAAAGCTCTTGGGGAGACGATCACCCCCATCACCACCGCCCTTTTGGTTTCGCGCTGCATAACCCTTAAAGCATTTTTTTACCCTTACCAACAAAAAATCTAATTAAATTTTCTAATAAAAGACATATTTTATAGATTTATAAACCTATTTAAATAGCACTTTCATTTATTGTTATACAGATAACTTATTGCAAAAGAGGCGCCAAAATAATCGTACCAAATCATACAGATTTCAAATCGAAACCAGAACAAATACATTTTTTAATCTACTAACACCATGATAATCCACAAGCCTAAAACCCCAAATTATTAATAAACTACTATGTCACATTACTTACTTAGTTCTTAAATTAATTGATAAAAGACAATTTAAATTGCCTATTATAGTTTTATCAGACATTATAATTATTTAATTGTCATATTCTTGACGTACTTCGTGTGTGTTCCGAGGAAATTCTTTTCGTAATTCGGTATTTTAAAAAATGTGGAAAAATAAATTCCATCGTCACAGTGAAGATCTATTTTTGTCGCGTGAAACCTCGGAAGACAAAACAGAGATTAAGAAAATTTTTAAACAAGATAATTGAAAGTCTTTGTTGACACGAAGTCCTTTGAATAAAACAAATGGTATTTTTATTTTGAAACCTGGATTGCTGAAATAGGTTATTTTGACTTTGCTTATTTATGTGGAACTCAGCGTCATCCGTAAGTAAGATTAGACAAGTACGACTCGGAGACAAATGCATCAATGACAATTAACAAATTATTATTTTTTTTAAGAAATTAAACTAAATTCAAAGAAATAAAAAATAAATTAGCCCTTGTTCTTTTCCATCATCTTTCATGCAGACTCAAGTACCTTAACTGAAAGGGAAATTTAGGCCACATTAGTTGGTAAAGATTATAACCCTCTTTAAATTTATGGTTGCAATTTCTTGTTAAAAATTATAAAATAAATGGAATTTAAGAAAAAAAATTGAAAATCACAAAATTTTCTTTGAATTTTCAGGATAAGAATTATTTTTAACTGACATCTAAAAGGAGGAGATTCTAAATTCGACCGCTATGTATTTTTAACCGACTTTTAAAAGAAGGAGGTTCTCATTTCGTCGACTGTATATTTTTTATGTATGTACACCGATTACTCCGGAATGACGGCAAAGATTTCAATGAAATTCTTTACGTTATGTTTAAGAAGTTGCTGCAGTGGTCTCATATTTTTTTGGACGAAATTCGTGCAGTAAAATCCAAGATGGCACTGACAATATGGCCACCAAAAAAAATAATTTTGTCCGATTTTCTCCAAAATTGGTATGGGGGAATTTTCGAGATCGTACACAATGATTCTGAAATTATTTTTAAAAAATTCAATATGGCGGAAAAAAATATTTAATTTTCTCCAAAATTGGTGAGGGGGAGTTTTCGGAGTCGCACAGAACGAATCCAAGATATTTTTTAAAAACTCACTTCGGCGGATCCAATATGATGGACGAAAAAATCAATTTTATCCTATTTTCTCCAAAATTGGTATGGGAGAGTTTTCGGGGTCGCACATAATCAATCTAAAATTATTTTTAAAAAATTCAATATGGCGTATTCAATATGGCGGATATGAAATTAGTTTTGGCCGATTTTTCAAAATTGATATGGAGTAGTTTTTGGGATCGCACATTAGGGATCTGAAATTATATAAAAAAATTAAATATGGCAGATGCAAGATAGCGAATTAAAGATTCTACATCTCTCGAGGTTCTTGAGGGTGTAAATTATGAATTTAAAAGTATTTTTCAGGATTCAATATGGCGAATCCAACACAACGGACTAAAAATTTTACATTTTCGATTTTGTTCAAAGGTGGGATTTTTTGAGAATGTAAATAGTGAAAATAAAATTAGTTTAAGAAAATCTAATATGTCAAATACAATATAACGATTCAGAAATTGTAAATTTCTATATTTCATCCAAAATTGGTACTATGGGACTATGAAGGGTTTAGATTTAGAGGTTAAAATTATTTTTTTGAAATTCAATATGGCGGATACAATATGGTGGGTTGAAAATTTTACCTTATTCGCATTTTTTCAGATTTAGTATTAGGGGGTTTTCGGGGTTGTGTATTACGAATATGAAGTTAATTTTTTACAACTATTAGGTTGATAAGATACAATATGAGGGACAGAAAATTCTACATATTCCGATTTAGTCTAAAATTGATATTGTGGGATTCTTGAGGCGTATACAAACTCAAGATGCCGTATAAAATATATTGAGCTAAGAAATTTACATCTCAGGTTCTTTAAACATCGATATTGGAAGGTTTTGGGGCCTATATTACCAATCTAAAATTAATTTGAAATTTAAGATAGTGGATTTACTATGACAGACTAAATATTTGTTTGGTTGTAGGTTGATAAATTTCAATATGAGAGACTGAAAATTTTTTATTTTCCGATTTTGTCTAAAATGGATATTGCGAAGTTCTTCGAGCGTGTACAAACTCAATATGCAGTATAAAATATATCGGGCTAAGAAATTTACGTCTCAAGTTCTTTAAATATCGATCTTAGAAGGTTTTGGGGCTTATATTACCTATCTAGAATTAATTTGAAATTTACTATGACAAAGTATTCATTTGACACAATTTCGCTAAGAATCAAAGCATTTTAAGTAGTTCATTTTAGAGTGATTTGCAACTTTGGATAAAATGAGTACTTTTTTACCACCTTGGAGTTATTGCAAGGTACACTAATCTCGTTTATTACTTAGTTCTAATAATTTATCGATATCATAATGTTCAAAACTAAAAATCCAAAAATAAAATTTTTATAAAAAAAATTGAACCGACATATAAAAGTGCGCTAAAAAATGAAAAAAACTATAAATTTTTATATGAAATTGAAATTTTTGAAATCGTGTCAAATTATTTCTAAATTAAATAAATAACTACTAATATATATATATATATATATATATATATATATATATATATATATATATATACAAATTACGGTAAGAAAGCAATTACAAATAAAGTATTTTAATCTGTTTATGCGAATCACTTTTTCTCAGGTATTAGTTTTGGCGCCGACTTCAAAAATTTCAATTTCATATAAAAATTTATGCTTATTTTTCACTTTTTAGCGCACTTTTAGAAGTCGATTCAATTTTTTTTTATAAAAATTTAATTTTATGTATGTACGTCGATTACTCTGAAATCGGCGCAACCGATTTGAATGAAATTTTTTGCATTATATTCAGAAACTTACCGGTGGTCCCTTATTATTTTGGTCGAATATGGTTCAGTCAAATCCAAAATGGCGTTGATAATATGACGGATCAAAACTATTTTCTCCAAAATTGGCTTGGGGGAGTTTTCGGGGTCGTACATAATGAATCTAAAATTAGTTTCAAAAAATTCAGTCTGCTAGATTCAATAGGAAGGATTAAAAATTTTACGTTTCTCGATTTTGTCCAAAACTGGTGTAGGGGGCTTTTTGAAAGTGAAAATTATGAATTTGAAATTATAAAAAAAAGCAATATGGTGGACTCAAAATATTACATCTCTCGATTTTGCCCAAAATTAGTGTATGGGGGTTTTGAGGATATAACTACGAATTTAAAATTATTTTTAAAAACATCACTTTGGCAGATCTAATATGGCGGACTAAAAATTTAACATTTCTCGATTTTGTTCCGTTAAGCCTTTATAAATATTTTAATTTTGCCGTAACTAAAAACGCTACAGCAATTTTTCTTATGTCATTTCTGTTGCTAGAGATTATGGAATAAAATGGTTTTTGAGAAATTATGATCCAGCTAAAATTGCTCGAGTTATCATGAACTAAACGAAAATCGAAAAATGAATCGAAAATGTCAATGTTTCTTCTACAGACAAGTTTCTGGGGTCAAAATTGTGCGAATAATATGTTTTATAAAGTAATGTTTTTTATTCTTTACATTTTCCAAATAATCCCTCTTCGGCATTATCAGGTTTAGCTCGATCGTGCGGTTTCAATTATTAAATTGATTGCATAATCAAAATTTTACTTTTTAGTACAATTTTATAAGTCTGTTTGCTTCTTTCATAAAAATAATTTGTTTAATGACTGTTTCCTACGAAAGCTCTCAAGAAACATTATTAAATTTGTGAGTTCTGACTTAATTTTACTTTTAAATAAATAATTTATTTTTTTACAGTAGCCCACCCGAGAATGACTTGTACGAAAAAACACGATTGTCATAAAACTCTTGGCATTAAGAGTATGTGTACAAAAAAGAATCAGTGTGCTTGCAAACCGTTCCACCACTTGCATCAAGGACAGTGTGTTAAAAATCGAGGTAAGAAAATAATGTCTAAGTATTTTGTAAGAAGATTATTGAAAAGAGAATGGCATCCCAGATATACTTTTATAAAGAAAAATGACCAAATATAGAACACCATTTTGTTTTTTTGAAAGAAAGAATATCATTTCACAAATAAATTCCATGAATAGATGCTATTTTGTTATATTCATATTTTCATATTTTAATAATTTGAATTTATAGTTTTAATATTAATTAATTTTGATTTACAAGCCAAACGGCTTCGCACTCCCTCCAGGGATTATTCTCTCATACCAGGCATACAAAGACATCAAAAGTATGAAGCTCTGCGGGAACCCTTTTCATGTTATCCGGTCCTAGATGACGTTGTCTGCTGTATTTCCTACGAACTTTCGGACGGTTCGCGCGGTTGCTAAGAAAATTGCTTTCTGCATCGGCTGATACAGATGCTCACTAAGGCCCAGTCCCTTGATGTTCTGCAGGAGGTTCTTTGGTATCACTCCAGTTGTTGACAGTATTATGGGAATCGTTTGGACGCTGTTCATTGCCCATTGTCTTCGGATTTCGACCTCCAAATCTCTGTATTTGGCGATCTTCTCGTTGTATTTTGGCCTTAGGTTGTTGTTGTTAGGTTCAGCAATGTCGATTAGTGTAGTTCACCTAGAAATTGTATCTATTAGTATAATGTCTGGTCTATTATGAGCTACTGTTTGATCCGTCAGAACCGTTCGGTCCCAATATAACTTGAACTGGTTGTTCTCAAGAATAGGCTCCGGATTGTACTTGTAATAAGGCACTTTGCCTACCTGTAATAGGTTTAACTTTTCTGCTAACTCTTGGTGGAGTATCTTAGCGGCTGAGTCGTGTCTTTCCTTATACTCGGTTGCAGCAAACGCTTGGCATCCTCCGGTTATGTGCTGAATTGTCTCCGATGTTCGACAGCCATATTTGAATTGGTCATTTTCTATTGAGGGATCTCTAATGATGAACTTCCGATAGTTCTTCGTCGGAATAACTTGGTCTTGGATAGCTAACAAGAAGCCCTCCGTTTCCGGAAACATCTGTCCTTAAGTCAACCAGTAGTTCGACGCTGAGTTGTCGACATTGTCTTGATTGACCTCATTTGGATGCCGTCCATGAAGTGGCTTCCGTAGCCAGGTTTGTAACTTCTCTTGGTATGTTTGGTGGTGAGAAGTAATATCTTGTTCTCTCAACTGTAGCGGCGTTGAATCGTCTGCCTCGCATATTGCTCGATGTAGTGTGGAAGAGTCCGCTAACCTGTGGAAATATGAACGTAAGTTTATTATTTGTTGGTCGAGCTGCTTACCAATATCCACCGATCCTCTTCCTCCTTGGTGTCTTGGAAGCATTGTACGTTCAATAGCACTCCAAGGGTGATGTTTTTGTGCTTTTGTTAGGAGTGTCCTTATTTTTCTTTGCAGGTTTTGGATGTCCGTCCTGCTCCACTTTACAATTCCAAAAGAGTAGCTCAGCGCAGAGCAAGCATACGTGTTAAGAACCTTAAACAAATTTCTACTATTTAAATTAGATCGTAATACCCGCCTTACCCTCCTGACAAATTCGGTTGTCAATTCGGCCTTCATAGTGCCATGATCAATTCTTTATTTGTATGTTTGGTCTACTTCCATTGCAGCTATAGTTTCACCGTTCTGCATTTCAAAAGCCCCCGGTTGTATCTTCCCTTTAACGATGTTCAAAATACGGCACTTGACAAGTCCAAATTGCATTCCGATATCCCCGGAGAACTCCTCTACAATTTTAAGCATTTGTTCCAGCTGATTTCTGGTAGCAGCCATCAGTTTAAGATCATCCATGTATAGAAGATGATTCACTCTAACTACCTCTTCGTTGCTATTTCTAACACTAAAGCCGTATCTGGTTGAGTTCAAACGGCGTGATAGTGGGTTCATTGCAAGGCAGAACCACAATGGGCTAAGTGAATCGCCCTGAAATATTCCCCTTCGTATCGGAATGGTGTTAGTTTCGATGGTATCGCTGGATGGCACTTGCAATTGGATCCTAGTTCTTCAGGTTGACATGATGCGTTTTAAAAAGGAAACAAAATTATTATCGACTCTATACATTAATATTATTAAAATATTGAAAATATGAAAATAACAAAATAGCATCTATTTATGGAATAGATACTCAAATAAAGATCATTAGAATTAGCCATAACTTTTATTTTAAAAAAAATAAGAAAAATAGTCTTTATTTCTCTAAAAGATCGGGGAACTTTGGTAAAAAAATAAGAAAGAACTTCATCTACGCAAAAATCACAAACGCAAGGAGATAACTCTGAACTCATAGTTTTCTTTTTTCTTGGTTTCCTTTCTTTTTTTATTTTTTCTTATTCTGTCTGTTGCTCTATTTCTCTTATTTCTCTATTTTCTTCCGACTCTTCTCTAAATCATTTTTATAATGTGAAAAAGTTATTACTGCTACCACACACATTCGATTGACAGTTATCTTTATCGCATACCTCTTCCAGAAACTTAGAAAAGTTGGTAACGTTTTCTTATTAAATTCAATCTCTCTTGCGAAAGTGCCAATGAGATGAAATAGATGTGATACTAAAGTCTTCTTCTTCTTCTAGGTAGAACCAAGTTCTGTTATCTACACAATGCCTCATCGATCCTCGTTTGAGGTCGAAATCCAGCTGTCTCTCCATCTTTTGAGGGGCCGTCCAGGCGGCCGTTTGGTGTTTGGTTTCTCTCTCATCACGATTTTTGCTAGTCTGTCATCGTCCATTCGTTCCACGTGATCTCTCCACTGCCTACGACGGTTTCGAACCCATTTCACAACATCCCCCACTCCGCTGTCCTCGCGTATTTTTGCATTTCTTATTCTATCTCTTAAACTTGTTCCCGTGATCATTCTCAGCGTTTTCATTTCTGTGGTTCTCATAATTTGTTTTGTCTTTGTTGTTTCATTTCTTGTTTCTGCGCCGTAGGTCATTATCGGTCTTACTAAAGTAAGTAAATGAAATAAGAGATTGCTTTATCTCGTGTCTTCAACTGTTTGTGCTTGATAAATGCTAGTATTCCATATTAGGGATACTATTCCATATTTATTGACTTTCCTCTACCAATGTAGGAAAATAGAGACAAAAATTTTCAAAAATTAGTTAAAATTTTACGTAGAAAAGACCAACATCATGGCGATGGTGTGATTAATTATTAAAAGTTGTAAATATCAAAAATGCTCTCTCGGTAATTTTTAAATTTTGAGTCGGTGACAGTGACTTGACAAAAGAAACGTCAACATATTAAAATTTGAGTTGATTCAGGCCTAGTATACACTACTCTGTGACTTGATGTTAAAATTGATGAAGATCAAAACTGCTTGTTGTTGGCGGTAGCTTGACAAATGAAATGTCAATATATTAAAATTTTAGTTGGTTCAGACTCTATAATGGATATATCAGTGTAAAAGAAGTGTCTGAAAGTAAAATTGTAAGTATTTTTATCTTAAAGACGACTTACGTACCGTCGAGAATATAAACATATTCTTGATTGTTTGGGAAGGCACGACAGGTGACACGTTCCGAAAGAAAAATCTTTATTTAAAATTTGACCTATTTTTACACAGTTTTAAGTAATTTGATGAGTTAGGACTCTGATGATAAATTACAGTATATTTACAGCAACGAAAAGGTGGAACTGGTTTGGAATATTTTTATAAAATTTAGACAATCAAATTTTGATAATATTTTCAGGAAAATTTGTTCAAACTTCATTGATTTTATTTATCAACAACTGTGTATTTAAAAACATTTGTGTATGAATGGGGAGTTCTACTACTTTCCACAGATTTTCAATGGGAATAAAGTCTGGTGATTGTGCTGGTTACTGTAATATTTGAACGTTACATTTCTGAAACCACCTTGAACGACATTGGAAAGTGTCAAAGGCGCAATTTTTTCTACATTTTTAGATCTTCATATATCCCTGGAATCGAGATTTTCGAAACTTTTTTTAAATATGCTATCATAGAAATTACGCCTCTTTTTTTTTTGGTAGCTCCAAAATAATTATAGGAGTTTGTGGCGGGGATTTCTCCGAGACTATACTATTAGATTTACTACATTTTCAATAGTATTTTAGTTCGCTTGAGGTTGGATGTAATAATGAGAACACACGTAACACAACACTACATTTATTTACTATTTAAAAGATAAAAAATAATTAACAAAACTTTTCTGAACTGAAACTTGACATTACTAAATTTACTGTTACATAACCTATATATTGCTTCTTCCTACTGTATGGTTGCACCACGGATTTCTGAAAATAAATGGATGACAGATGGTAATGGAGCTGTCAAATGAAAAATGTCCGGAGTATGCTCTGCGCCATTTTGGATAAAGTGACATTTTGGCACGTCAAATTAACTGTCAAAAGTCAAAAAATAGTGTCATTGTTGTTACTGTAAAATAATCTTTGTTTTTCTTAAGATTAAATTCATTTTAAATAACTTAATAACCAAGGAATATGCACCAAGCCCTCAGTCAAATATTTAGGTGTAAATATAGACCACAAAATTATCTTAAATTGGCACTTTGGAACTGTTAAACAAAAAATGTATACAAAGGGCCAAATACCTTAGAAGTCTAATATACAAAGAAAAAGGCATATCAAGAAAAACAACTCATATATACAAAGCAATATATTGACTTTAATAGGAATACATACCTTCTATATACAGGAATTGCAGGAAGCCAGCACTCATAAAACTTGAAACGGTAGTAACCACTGCTCTATGTAGTATTACTAAAATCCATCGTCCTAGCTATCCACCAATCAATTATTGTATGAATTCACTAAATATCCAGCTGATTATTGCAAGACTTCCTGTCCTGAAGACCCCCATTAATGATACTATTCAACCTTTAATATATTATTTTGTGAAGATTTGTGGGGGCTTGAAGATCAAACGTACTATAAATAAGCTTTTTATTCTGAAGAACCTCGTTTGTTGGCTTGTAGGGTTCAAATTTATATGTCCTAATAAATTATAATCAATAATATTTATTTAATTGTAGTGTAGTATAGTGTTTAACACAGTCTAAGGAAGTAAAATGTTGCATTTAGCATTATTTGAATATAAAATTAAATGTTCCTTATTTAAATAAAAGTTTTTAATATCTTACAATTTATTACTTCTCAAATTTTTTATAAGTTGTGTTGATGAAAACAATTATGTTACACTTAACTGTTTCAAAGTAAGATACTCGACCGTTTGGGGATATAGGGACACAAGTGTTAATGTTAAATCCATAATTAGAACTAGCCGTAGGAAAACATTTTTAAACAGCACGCTCATACTATTGAGATATGAACAGAATTTAGTGTAATAATTTTGTATGTCTATAATCTCAAATGTACTTGAAATTTGCGAAACATTCAACTTTCTAAGGAAATTTTAATTAGAAAATACTGAAAAAATGGGGTACTACCTAATTAACATTTCAACTGTTTTTTTTTTAAATAAAACGTTTTGAAGAAACGGTTCGTCAACATATTGCTTTTTTTAAGGACTAGTTATTTTTAACAACCAAAAATATAAAAAATTTTTAATTTATTTTTACGACCGACCAATAGTATGACAGACGTCCACACATAACAATCAATTGACACAAATTGGATAAGTTGGGTAAGGTTATAACGTAATACTGTCATTTTATCTCTTTCTACCATTCGTTTCGTTCAACTACTTATGTCGATGAAATTTCGGAAATGTATGCAAATTGCTTCAAACCTTGTCAGTGGGAGGTAAACGATTACGTTTAGTCGTTATAATTTTTCAGTGGCGACAGCGTATTCACTGTTATTATAACTTCACCTTACCCAAAATGGCGCACAGCATGGTCCGGACATTTTCTGTTTTTTTTTTTGACGATCAGTACATATACTTTATACGTGCGTGTGTTGCACACATCTCTGGAAGTGGCTACGGATGTGTGACATAGAAGTGGAGTAGTATAAGTTTGTTACAAGTTGCATTTCTAGAGAAAGTTATACGGTTTTCTAGGAAATTGATATGCTTATAAAGTAATAAGTTTTAAAGCATTTAAGACGCGTCTTAATTTAAATGTAAAAATCGAAAATAAAATTTGTATAAAACAATTGTATCGAAATCTAAAAAGGCCCTAAAATGCGAGAAATAACATCATAAATTTTTATACGAAATTAAAATTTTTGAAGTTCATTTTACTGATTTGCATTCCCAAAAAACATACACAGGTTTGATAATTTCATCGATGACGTAGCTCTGTAGTTGATTATATATATATATATATATATATATATATATATATATATATATATATATATATATATATATTAAAATTATCATATTTATTACATGACAATGCTACTTTTAAAAGCTTCTAATTTTATTATACCGACTTTATAATAAGTGTAATAACAATAATACTCGAACCGACTTAATTACCATTACCACTAATTAATTTTGATGATTCAAATAAAGATTTTAATGTTCAGCTAATTGAAATACATAATTTCGCTTTAATTACAGAAAGATTTTTATAAGTTGCATAAATAAAATGTTGCATGCGACGACGTAATAAAATTGTTTGAAATTCTTAGAAAAGGCGTGTATAAACAAGTGTTATTATTTAAAAAACTTAACGACTTCACAGCTTCTGTTTAGATTTTTCTTAAATCGGTTAACATGGGTTTTTACGGCTTGTTGATGAACTAGTTTGTTATATAAAACATTCATGACAAGTGTTTTAATGTTGGTGTTCGATGTTTTGAATTTATATTTCCTTTAACTACAAATACAGTGTATCTGTCATAAGATTCTTATTCCCTTATTTTAAAAACCAAAGGAAACCATTAAATTTTATTACCCTTTTAAATAGTGAAAGTAATATACAGTGTGTTCTGCTTTCCTTGGACATAAAACACAACGGGAAGTTTTTTGTATTTAATATTCTTTTTCATGGTTAAATATTGACAGCCGACAAGTTTAATAAACATTCTTTTGACACAAACTAGGGCCTTTTTGATCAGTAATCATACGTAATTGTGTTAATTCGTTACAGTGGCAAACTGTATGGGGTTGCCATTTATATTTCGAAAATAGCAAACAAAAATTTATCTTTGATTCTGTTGTTTTTTTAATTATGCTCAAATATGATCAATACACTTTTGCATACGTTTCAATTAATATGAAAAAAAAATTTCACTCTCAAAATGATATCACCAAAACATGGTTTTGCTGATACCGAATCTACACCTTGCTAGGTGATCGTGTGGCTTCAATTCTTGCACGAGTTGGATTTTGTAAGCACGCAAACCAAGATCTTTCCGCAAAATCTTCCATAAAGTGAATGGACACATATCCAATTCCTGTGCACGATAGCGGATAGACTGATTCGGGTCTTCCTCTACGCTACGCTCTACAGCAACAATGACTTCTTCTGTACGCACTGTACGACGTCTCTGTGGATGTGTATTATCATTGAGAGTAAACGTGGTGCGAAAACGTTCCATAGTTAATCGAATTAATTGCTCTGATGGACGATTATGTTGACCGTGATTTTCAAAATAAATTTGGAAGCCTTGTTCAGGCGTCAGTCTATTCATGTTGAAATGCCAAACCAAATTAAACATAAATCACTTGAGAGCTGACAAAATGGCCGCCAGTTAAAAAAGTGTTGCCAACTTAAAATATAAGTTAATGTAAAATATTATGACGAAAAATTGCCTGAATTCGGACGTGATGTTATATCAATTAATTGTCATTTTTAATCATGTTTCTGGTACAATTCTAGACTTTTAATCGAGTATATTCTATAGGTGTATAAAAGTAGTTATTAAGGAGTTGAAAGTAATTAGTGAAAAATGTTTTTTATTGAACCCAGTGAATGGAAAAAAAGGGTAGAAAATCGTAACAATCAGTGTTACAAGTGAGGATTATCACCGGATTTCCAGAAAACTCTATTTGTTGTAGCAGAAACCAAATAGAGTGCTACAGATGTGGACACATTAGAAGTGATTGTCGGGTGAAATTAAGGTCTCCTTCACCATCCAGAAACCTTACAAAAATTTTAAACCAGAATAAATAAAGAACAACGCACGGTCAAGTAAGAAGATAGGACTTATTTTCGATAAAGTTCTAGAACGTTCTATTTTGAAACCCAAAAAGATAATGAAAAACTGAGTTCATCATCGTCATTAAGAAAGAAGCTTAGGGCCGAATTTTCGACAAAGAACATTATCTGGAAACTGGAAGAGATAGCGAACGACTGACTTCACCATCGAATTTGTCATCAAGAACGAAGTTTAGAACCGAGTTTTCAATATTTTAGAAGTTTCCATGGTAAATATAGACAACAAACAGCCGAAATAGTTCAAATAAATAGAGCATTAGCTAAATTTATGGAACGTATATAAGAACATTGCCTGAAAGACAAACAGGAAGAAGAAGAACGTTACCAAAAAGAAGAGCAACGTCGCCTGAAGGAAAAACGAGAAGAAGAAACACATCGCCACAAATAAAAACAAGAAGAACTATGTCGTCAAAAAAAGAACAGCGTCATCTGAAAGAAACATAGAAAGAAGAAGAACGTCGTATTAAAGAAACACAAGAGGAGAAAGAACGTCGTCAAGAAGGTTAAGACAAACTTTGTAAATGGATACAAGAGGTCATTGTAGAAAAACAGCAAAAATTCGATCAAATTACACCGGGACAAATGCAAAAATTTAAGAAAGAGATAGGCGAAGTGCGAAAAAGCGTAGAAGAAGTGCGACAAGAACTGAAAGAAATCGTAGACTGGAAAGAGTCTAAAGTACGCCAAAAAATAAATAGTACTGAATCAAAAGTAAATAATATCGAATTAACTGTACGACAAGAAGTAGATATTACAGAATTTAAAATGGAGGACCTTCAGAAAATAAAGAAACATGGCCCTTCTGATAAAGTAATAACCACCAAACAGAACATAAACCCCCTTGGAAAATGTGCAAACGCCAATTTGAAGCTGCCGCTAGTGCAAATAACGGGAACTATGAATAAATGGCTACTCCATTAGTAATTGTCCTTCGTGGACCAGCACTGAAGAAATTGCAAACCATTCCTATAACCCAACAAAAGACTATAAAATCCTTAGTGCTGCGTTGGAAAGAAGATTGGGAGATCAACATCGGCGCCAGTTATACCAGTCACAACTTAAGTCAAGACATCAGAGAAATAGAGAAAGTTTACAATAATATGAAACAGCTATCCGACACCTTGTTCGTCTGGCTTACCCTGGAACTACGGAAGAAGAGATCAAGAAATACAGGTTATGTTGCGAATAAGATAGGGTTTGGAAATAGAAGCAGCCTATAATTTGTCAAGGCCAAAAATAATAGCCGTTATCATAGAGGAAAATAAGAATTTACCGAACCAAATAATGGAGACAATGTTATCTGAAATTCTTAAGAAACTAAACATAAAAAGTGATACTTCACGTTGTAGCAGAAACCAGAGAGAGTGGACAAACTGGATACGTGAGAAATGACTGCTGGATGCAATTAAGGCCTCCTTCACCATCCAGAGACCATAAAAAGAGACCCAGGGAAACTACAATAGTACAATTTAAAATCAAATATAGAATATGTCATATTTCATGTTATAGCAGATACTAGATAGAATGCTACAGATGTGGACGAACTAAGCACATGAGAAGGAATTGTCGAGTGTCATTTAAAAAAAAAAACAGAAAAAGTGTTACAAATGTGGACGAACGTGACACATGTGAAGGAAAATGTCAGGTCTCTTTTGTCATCCAAAGACTGCACAGAGGAGAACCAGGAAAAACGGTAACAGTGCAATTTTAAAATCAAATATAGACCAGGAAGACCGGATAACAACAACGCAGATACCTTGTCAAGAAGACCATGTAAGGAAGAATGCAAGTACTGTACCAAAATAGAACTCAGAGAAGGGTTTCCTATTTAGAGAGTTACTTGTGACGTTGATCCGTAGTGTAGTACAGCTCAGATGAGAAAAGATCAACTTGAAGACAGCGGTCTGGTGCCATTTCTTCAACTTAAAGAATAGAATGAACTGCATCTTAGTTGGAAAGATATCTCAGATAAAGGACTTATATTTAATGCACTTTAGGCTAAGTAGGGCTCACTACTGACTGAAGTTTGGTTACTAAAGAGATCCTTTTGAAGTCGGTACCAAATCATTACAAAAAAAAACATACTGCAGGAAAGCAATTACAAATAAAGTATTTCTCACTCTTTTTATGCGAATAACACATTTTGTCAGATATTAGTTTAGCACCGATTTCAAAAATTTCAGTTTCCAATTAAAATTTTCCTAGTGGATGCGCTTATATTGTATTCCCAACCGTTTTCCCAAATTTCATGATTTCATCTTTAATAGTTTGGGCTATGTACTGACATGTCAGTCTGTCAGTCTGGACAATGTCGCTTATAAGAATAGATAGTCTCTGTTAGCCTCGATCACCTAAATTACTAACTTTATATTCTTTTCCTCTTTGGCTATTTTTAGTCTCACCTGCAACGTTGTCCATTCAGACTGTTTTTAATTTCGTTAATATTTATTTTTCCTTCTTTCGGGTGTTCGATAGTAATTGTTTCTTTCTTAACCATAAAACTTAAAAATAGTATTGAACCGGTACTGTTCGTTTACAAGTGAAGTTATCAATGCAAGCGACATTTCTTCGTTTGTCGTAAGGGATTTTGCTTGGGCATTTGCTGAGACTTTGCTATAATTTTTAATTTATGCATTCAGAAATGTATTTTTCCTGACCTATGGAAGGAATCAAAAATCTGTCCGATTTTTAAAAAGTATGACAGAACCAAGGTCGAAAATTATGGTTGATCAGCAGCATGGTTTTGCTGCCGGAAAGTCAACCGGGCCACAGGCGCGGATCCAAGGGGGGACGGTGGGGGCGATCGCCACCCCCCCCCCAAGAGCTTCGAGTGTAGGAAAATGGACCCGATTTTTCCTCTTATACTACAGTTTATTTAAGAACTAGAGAGAGTAATAAATCATTTTTTACCCTTTTTCTCTTCGCAAACTACCTGTGTTCTTTAGTCCGGTGTCTTTAGCGAAATCTGTTAGACACATATATTTTTCATAGAAATGGGTTAGAAATTTTATAATCAAAAATACCGGGCTATAATAATGGACTAAAACGTAGCCTTATTCTCACAAAAAATTCGAAGTTATAATTTAAATACTTACAAAATATCCATTGTCAAGAATACAAAAAGTTAAACATAAATAAAAAAAATAAATTCGTCCATATAATATTAAAATATTTTTGGGGCTATCGGTCATTTTATTATTAATTAAAAACATGTATAGGGTATTTAACGTTTCAGTTTATTTATTTCTTAAACCATCTGCAGAATTACAATTAAACACTAAAAAGGGATTCAAATGTAATTACTTTTTATTGGTTGTAATTAAAATTAGACCTACTTATTTTTATTTCTATTGTACTGATATCTTAATTTAATTTACTTTATGATATGGAAATATGATAGCCCCAAAAAAATAAGATAAACATGATAATTCTACACGCTTAAGAAAAAGACACAAATACAATAATAAAATAATAAAAAACTTACGGCTATTTAGATTTAAATATATATAAAATTAAAGAGTGGGACACACTAAAATAAAAATATATAAAAAAATTAAAAAACATATAAACAACATTAAACAATAAAATACAACAAAAACAAAAATTTAAATAATAAATTGTGTTTACACTAGTAAACATTACGTATTTAATTCCTAATCAAAGTCAGTGAAACTATCTTCGCTCAAATTAATTTTAATTGGTTCCTCTATCTCACCGATCATGAGATCGAGTTCTCATATTTTGTTTTATTCATTTATTATATGGATTTTTCCCAATCTTCCGCAGTCACTTTATTCAAAAAAATCTTTCAAAAGTTTAGTTAAATTACTAATTGTGTTAATTGTGTTATTTCGAGCAACTCTACCTTTTACTTGAAAGAGATATTTACTTCTCCAACGGACAGTTCCCGGACGATCTATAGGAACAGATTTTCTATCTGGTTTTTCCAAACAAAAATTAAGTTCTCTGAGCAATTTCCCGAGATCAGTTCTTTTAATTTCAGGTAAATCGCGATCTTCATTGATTTTGGGATCTGCTTCTCATAATAAAATATATATACAACCCTTTTAATTGCAGTTTTTATCTCTTCTTCCAGTGAGGTTTTTCGTCTGCCTGTGATCGAATGTGGCGTGGGAGTACTAACAATTCCAATCGTTTTTTCTCTTTCAGTATTCTGTACATAGTAGATTTTCCAACTCCTGTCATGTTGGAACACATCTCAACAGAGCTTTTAACATTATTATCTAGATATTGATATCTTAAGGCATCATAAACATTCATTGTAATAAGTTTTTCGTTGAGGAAAAAAAACACGATAAATCACTAAGAACAAACTGTAAGGTGTACTTTGCTCACTATCAGAAATTTTATGTTGCACTAAATTTATAAAATATATTTAAATATAATGAAATATAATTATATTTACGGCAGTTCTCAGTTACCTGCGGCACTGGAGCAGGTACGTTGGAGGTTTCGGTAACAGTTTTATTACTCTCTCTAATTCTTGAATAGAGTATAGGAATATGTATGCTTGCGATCGCCCCCCCCCCCTAGTAATTTTATTGTAACGTCGGGTGTTCTTCAAGGGTCGCTTTTGGGTCTCTTACTTTTTATTAACGATATCACATGTGGGTTGAATAATAGCTGCTTACTTTATGCAGACGATTTAAAGATATTCCGCGACATACGAAATCCTGGTGATTGCTTGAGCCTTGAACTGGATCTCATGAAATTGAATACTTGGTGTCTAAAAAAACAAACTGCCTCTGAACGTAGACAAGTGCTATGTTATGTCATTTTCAAGAAGTAAAATGCTTCTGTTGCATGATTATGGGATCTACGGTGCTTTTCTAAGGCGAGTTAACTACATTAAGGGTATAGGAGTCACGTTTGATGGCAGACTCACATTTGTAAATCATATTAATGATATAGTATCGTGATGTTACCAAACGCTGGTGATATCTAATCATGAATTTCAGTCGCTCTAGTTCATCATCATTATCATCATCAGCCCATTTCTGTCCACTGGTGAACATAGGCCTCCTCAAGAGATTTCCATCCTCCTCTATTCTGAGCCACTGCGATCTAGTTTGTTGCTATTCTTTTGAGCTCGTCTGTCCATCTAGTCGGTGTTCGTCCCTGACTGCGTTTGTCCGCTCTCGGTCGCCATTCCAAAAGTCTTTTCGCCCATCTGTTGTCCCCTATTCTAACCACATGTCCGGCCCATCTCCACTTTAACCTTGCAATGTGCACAATGACATCATCCACCCCCGTTTTCCTCCTAACTTCTTTGTTTCGGACCCGATCTCTCAGGGACATCCCCAGCATGGATCTCTCCATTCTGCGTTGTGTTATTTGCAGTTTCTTAGCAGTTGTTTTCGTTAATATTAGTGTCTCCGCTCCATACGTTAAGACTGGGAGAACACATTGATTAAATGTTTTCCGTTTCAGGTTTAGGGTGCATATATATATATATATATATATATATATATATATATATATATATATATATATATATATATATATATATATATATATATATATATCCATAAACAGCCCATCCCAAAGCTATTCATCTGAATAGCTCACACGTCTCGTTGTCTCTGCCAATCCGAACTTCGTGACCAAGGTAGTTATATTTCTAGATAATTTCGATGATTTCATTTTTTATTTTTATGGGCTCACTTGGTACTAAATTTGTCATCATTTTTGTTTTGTTATAATTTATCTTCAAACCTGCTCTTTGTGTTGCCTGTTGTAGTTCTTCTAGCATTTCTCTGATTTCTTCTAGATCCACTGAAATTAAGACTATGTCGTCAGTAAATCTAAGATGACTCAATCTTTCTCCATCTATAATAATGCCTTTCTCTTCCCAATCCAAAGCTCTAAAGGCATGTGCTAGCACTGTCGTAAACAGTTTTGGGGATATTCTATCTCCCTGTCGAATTCCTCTTCTTATTTTTATTTTCTTCGTCATGATGTGTAAGTTAATTGTTGTTGTTGCGTTTCTATAAATATTGTAGATGATGTTGTAATATCTTTGGTCTACCCTGCATTTTTTTAATGCTCTTAAAATTGACACCAATTCCACGGTATCGAAAGCCTTATGAAAGTCGACAAAGATAAGATTTAGTGGTCGGTTGCATCCTACAGTTTTTTCAATAAGTGTTTTGATACATTGTAAATGGTCATTTGTCCCGTAGCCCGAGCGGAACCCAGCTTGTTCTCTAGGCTGGTAAAAATCCAGTTTACTCTCTAATCTATTGGTGATTATACGAGTGTAAAGTTTATATAGGTGGCTCAGGAAGCTGACGGGTCTATAGTTCTCAACGCTTGTTTCGTCGCCCTTTTTGTGAATGAGGATCGTAATAGAGTTATTCCATTGGGCCGGAATAATTTGGTTTTCAAGGCATAAATTGAATAATCTTTTAATTTTCTCAATAAGAGCAGGACCCCACATTTTATGGACTCTATTTCTATTCCATCTTCTCCCGGTGCTCTGTTACTTTTCATTCTCTTCAAGGCGTAGTCAATTTCTTCAATTGAGATTTCGGGCATATCTTCGGAGCCCTGTTTTGTGATTCTTAGTGTTTCGTGTTCATCGGGTTCAAGTATTAATTGGTTTTCTTCTCTGTTAGATTTTATTTCCCCATTTTTGTCCTTTAATTTTATTATGTCTTTTTTGCCTGGCGTTAGCCTTCGTCGAAGTACTTTCATAGTTTTGTTCTCCTCTATAGTTTGCGTTATTTTGTCCTGTTTGTATTTTCTGATGTATTTCCTAATAGTTTTGGATACTTCTTTGTTCACATAGATTATTTCTTATTGCTTGTATTACCATCTCTTAAAAGTGATCTTCTATTTTCTATTTTAAGTTTCGTCATGGGTCTAATTCTTTCTTCTCTTTCAGTTTGTGTGCAAAACCTCATTTGGGCCTCTGCGATTGTGTGGGTTATCGAATCATTTAGAAGATCTAGGTCATTTGTTGTTATTTCTTTTAGTGCGTTATTTATGTATTTCTGAAATTCTTGTTCGTTTCTAGGTTGTGTCCACTTTCTTATTTTCCTTTTCTGTACCATTCTTCTCCAGGTCATAAGCACGTTATATTTTTCTCTTGTATGAAGCAAGTTAGAATATGCCTGAGTTATCTGACATCCGTCTTAGCATCTACACACTGAAAAATTAGAAAAAATTCGTTTCTTAAGATGTTTAAGCTATTGAAAAGATTTAATTCCACAACATTGGAGAAGTGCAGTAACGGGGCTCGTGTACTTTTTTTGTATAAACTGGTAAATAACAAGATTTTGGCAACTGATTTGTTCGTGAGAGTTCATTTTCATGTTCCAGGGATAATTCGATCTCCACTATTTTTCTATTTGCAGAAACCAAGAACTAATGTATTACAATTGTCCCCATTATACTCGTTGTGTTCCCTTTGTGATCGTTTGAAAGACAAATTTGATATATTTTACTGCAATTATCCTGTTTTCAAATCGTTTATTTACAATTATCTGTGATTGATTTATAGACTATGTCATACTTATTCTACTGTTTGAATCATGTATATAATCTTAGGATTTATGTAACTCTATTCTTTTTCCTGCCTAATAATAGGGACTCTGATCCTGTAGGGCAGTATAAATGAAAGACCCATCAACGTACAGACCATTAATGAATTTTGGTGGTTTCCACTATTGAAATACCCTATATAAGTAGAAATCTTATGAAAAGTTAAAACACAACTAATTCAAGACAGACTTAATACCAATGAAGATAAATGTATTCCTTGAATTGTTAATAAAAGCCGACGATTTACAGAATTATTTTAAATTTCAATCCTAATTGTAACTATGAACCCTTTGAACATTTACAACGCGTTAATGTTCGAAATGTATGTAAACTGTCGTTAACAACGATGAAACAAACTAGATAAAGAAGAGAAATGTAAACAATTTACCACACTAGTAAATAAATTGAAAGCTATGGCAGTCATTTCGAGGAAGCGTTAAATTTTGATGAAATTGCCGCGTTCTTTAATTTAGATAAAAATCTTTATAAATAATTGCTTGACTAACAATTATTTTGAAAGCATCTAACTTAACTGTAAATACTAATTTCTGAAATTAATCATCAATCAATAGAATTTCAGTGTTTTAAAAAATTTAAATTATGGTCAAAATATTCAAAGAACACATCGATTTGACATACTCCATGAAAAATAGATTTTCGTCAGTAACAAAAATTTTCTTGCTGGAATGTGTTCATTTCGGCATCCCATAAAACATATCTCGATGGTAACTCTGAAAGACCTGTGCAAAAAAAATGGCGGACCAAAAATTGTCACGATTTTCGGTTTTTTCAGTTTATCTTGAAAAGTAAAAGTTGTATTGAAAAATCTTTCAAACAAAAGTTTTAGAGAATTAAAAAACCTATTGATTCATATAATATAAGTTATAGGTGGCGCCACCAGTTATCGAGATATATTTTTTTTTTCGGTAAAATTAACGGTTTTTGTTTTTAAAAAAAAAATACATTTATCAAAATATTGTGAGTTTTTTATTTTCCGAGAAATTCGTTCAGGTCAGTTTAGGTTAGTTTAGTTATCATTTTCGTTTTTAGATCAACGTAGCTTGCGGAACGATCTGTTTATGTTTCGCATCCCAATTCTGCACATTTACCCACATTTTACGCAACAATACTGGAATTACCACAATTAATTGCATTTGAACTATTAAGTTTTTGATCCTAATGAAATTTAATATCCACGTTAGCGTGGCAAATTCCCATGACGTGTTTGGATTTAAATCGTTTGCAACCAACCATGCATACCTAGAAACAGTATAAAACGACAAGACAACGGTTTTCTTACGTTTTAATGGATGAATCTGGCTGATTGTGTTTATAAAATAAATATAAATAGTCACATAACTATCTTAATATTATACACCAAGACCTTAAAAAGAACCCACGCCTGTGGTGTAATTGTAATTCTCGTTGAAATCTATTATAGAGCCAGTCAAAGTCACAGAAATCCTAACGAATTTATAACTGGATTTTGTAGAGATTGTCCGGTCGTTGTTCTGGTTGCATTCTGGTTAGACCATATAAGTAAATTAGAAAGTCAAACCGTATCTAGCTGCTATGAGATTTTTCCTTTTTGGTCTGTTTGGTAACACAAGAAAGCGATTCTTTTATTCTCATATATTTAGAGTTCAAAACTTGATTGCGTTTTTCAATTTAAACCATTTATTGTCAACTTAGTCTTTTTAAAAGTTAGACCTTGTTAATGAATTAGGGAGTTTAATTTGCCTGAAAACATTTTTTTATTTACTTTTAGATTTGCATGACACTTGCGATCACGATCACCAGTGCTATTGTGGAGGAGACTGCCAAGATAAAATTGCTTGCATTCATAAAAATTGTTCATGCAAAGCTGGACACCGGCCGTACAAAAGTAGAAGATGTATCTGTAAGTAAAGAAATCGATATTTTTTATACTATAGCTATTTACATAATGATATTAGCCAGACATTTTAATGGGTTTCCCTAAAAGGTAGAATTGCTAGTATTTGATTAAGATTGCGACATCGAACTAGGCTTTTCGGATGAAATTGTGTTGCTTTCTAGTTAAAAAAAACTCTTATTCGAAGTGTTGGTTTAATTTGACAATTGGTTTTTTCAAGAACTGGAAAATAATTTTTTGAAATAGTCAACTATATCAAATCTATTTTTGCTTCGTCCTTCCGATAAAAAGATGACGGACTACAAGCTTCATATAGTATTTCATTGTTAATCGCCAATTGGAGAGGAATTAACCTTGCCGGTAGTAAAAGATGTGTTAAAAAGTGTTTTCCAGTATAAGAATGCAACATATATCATCAGGAAAATTCCTTTGAGCAATAATTCAGGAGAAAATATAAAATTATGGCGCGGCACTAGTCCTCTAGTGAGGAGAAAGGGATTAAAGAAAAAATATAGGGGAAGGTAGGGTAATTGCAAACACTTAAGGGAGAACTGAAATACAATAAAACCAAATGAAGTTACAAGGCTTATTTATTGCTTAATATTTACTTAAACTAATCATTCTTATGTTCTCATAATCAACTTGGATAAATTTTCAAAAATAAAATCAAATTTAAACAAAAAACAAAACCTCTGGTATCCGGGATTACCCCACAGCTTGGGGGGTAATTACGGATGGTGTATGGGTAATCACGGACATAGTTTAATTGGCACAGAAATCACAGATAAATCCCCTTGATGTGCTTGCACCACTTGTGCAATTTTCGTGGGCCCACAATTTACATTTGATGCACATCATCCAATCTTCTATGATTGGTTCTTCGTACTTTTCATTACAAATAAGACAATAATACCCTTCATCAACCTTTGTAGCACTTTTGTTGACTTTCTTTTTCTTACGCTGTACGTTCCTATCTTTAGCATTAATATCATCTTCAAATGCTTTAAGATTCTTCATACCTTTCTTTCGTTCAGTGGTTCGTACAGACTTATCATTTTCTTTTGCCTCTTCTTTATTTTTCTTCCTTTGTCCCTTTTCTTCTAAACCGTCTTTCATAGGGGTACTAGTGATTATAATTGAATGTTTCTTTCTGGAACATTGCTTACTTTTCTGTTGTGGCAGTTGGGGAACATTAACAACATCTTGAAGTGGAATTTATTTGTCCAACACAGGTAAAGGTGTTACGGATCGCTGCTGCACAACTGATAATGGAACTACTTGTGCATTATGTGACACTGCTCTCTGCATAGATAGTGTCGGTGCAATCTGGGTATCAGGTGTTACTGCTCGTTGCACAGATGGTGTCGGTGCTATCTGGGCATCAGGTATTACTGATCTTTGCATATTTGATGTCGATGTTGTCTGCACATCAGGTGATGTCGAATCAAAGAAATATTCGTCAAATTTTGTTGTATCTAATGGCCAAATACCAGCTGCCCGAAAACCATTTGCAGCTTTTTGTATATTGCTGATTCGATTGAAAGCTTTAGTAAAAAGCTCAACAACTTCATACTGCGTAATTTTTCGGCCTATATTTGAAGCCATGTATAAATCACATTCTCTGTTGCATGCAGTTTTGAGCGGTCCAAAATATGTTAATTCCAGCGGTTGCATACGATGTGACGCATGTGGTGGAAAAGATAACAGTATTATTCCATTCTGGTGACAAAGCAGGTAGCAAGCCAGGCTAATATGACTTGATGATGATGTAACCAATCTATGAATAGGTTTTCATTAATCCAACCCGAATCGCTCACGGCTGCAACCATATCAGCATTGCCTCCATGCAATAGATGAGCATTCATGCGCTTCCTCTTGAAAATAAAAAATGGAGGGACATACTTTCCTGAAGCACTGAACGCGCAAACAATTGTTGTTGTTGTGCCTCTTTCACCACCTGTAGCCATGCCTACTTGTTTCTGTCCTTTCGGAGCTAGAATTCTAGAATTTTTCTGGACGTTGAAAATGCCGGTCTCGTCAACATTGTAAATACTATTGGCATCAAACTGATATTTCCTTTGTAAGGCTTCCAAGTTTTCGAAAAAGATTCTCACTTCTGTTTCATTAAACGCTGTAATTCTATTAATAGAAGTGGATTCAGGTTTGCGGAGAGAAATGTTGGGATGCCTTTTTCGAAATCCATAAAACCAGTCCTTACCCGCCATTTGTGATGTTTGGTCAAAATTGTGCTTTAACTGATTTACTTCAGCAAATTTGAAAGCTATTTTCCTCACCATATCTATAGTTAAGCCATAAAATAGTTTACTGCATTTTAAAATGTGTTCTTCTAATTCTTTTTCTTGGTCTTCAGAAAATATAGCCTTTCTTCCACTTTTTGGGGTCTTTATAATTTCTTTATTAAGATAGTCGTGTATAGTGCTTTTTGGTATAGAGTAAACGATAGCTGCTTTTCCTAATGAGAGTTTTTTGTTCTTGACGTCCTGAATAGCTTTTTGTATTTGAGGTTAGAATATCGTAATGCAATTGGCGATTACTCACAAACGTTGCTTAATTAGACGTAGTTCACTTAAAAAAAACGTGAATCCTATGTTTAGCTTGAAATAATATACACGTATTCAATTTTACTGAGATGAAAATGTTGAAAAATAATCGACTTAACTTACCTTGTACGCCGAACGCAATCTCACCTCACCATTCACAGTTCGGCACTGCATTCGGGCGCGACTCGCGATTGTGATGGTTAAAATATCTGCTATCTTTTTCTAACATAGCTATACTGGCGTGTTCGCCATTACCCGCCGTCCGGGATTCCCCCACTCTTTCCTAAAAATAGCATGAACGACTATATGCTTCTTTCTGCTGAAGAAACTATGTCAGTTACTTGACTGTATCAACAGGAAAATAATTCCAACGATACAGCTCGTTTACATCAAATATGAAATAAAATATCTTTTGGCGTAACGTCAGCTGGATTTCACAAATTTGGTGTTCAATTTCTTCTATGAGTTCTCGGATAATTTCAGAAGGGTTCGCGTAGACTTCACTTTTTAAAAAACTCTAGAGGAAAACATTTAAACTGGTGAAATTGCAACCTCTTGCCTGCCAGTTGTGGTTCCCACAATCAGAGACTTGACCGGGGAATTTCGTTTAAAACAAAGTTATTGTTTCGCTTACGATGTGACAGGTGATGTCATCCTGTTGAAACTACATTTCAGTAACATACATTCCGTTCAGTTCTTGCTAAAAAAATTTTATCAACATGTCACGCTAACGATCGTTATAGACAGTCATGGAGGTACCTTTACCACCAAAAAAGTAAGGTTTGATGATCTTTGCCACGAGGCACACCATCGGTTTTTGTAATGGGTCTTGACTATTAATCCCAACGGCATCTTATAAGACGTCCTTTTTCCAAACTGTAACGAGGAATTATCATCTGTGTTTCTATATTCCAGCTAATGTGGTTGACTCAACAATTGACAAAACAACACATAATTCGAAATTCAAATTCTTTACTTTTAAATCAATATTCCAATTTTTTTGTATATATTTTAGCTGATGATCCTATCGTCCTTACTGTGGCAGATCAACAAAAGCAAATTGCTCCTCTTGAAGAAGAACCTACACAAAAACCCGAAGTAAAAGAAGAAAAAAAGGCTTCCAGCAGCTCTTCTGCATCTCCTTTGATTTCATTAATAGTATTAAGTATCGGTATAATACTGAGAACCAATTAGTTTTAATTTAATAACTATATATTACAGATTACGGATAATACAAATACGATAACAAAAGTCGAAATATCCGTGCTGAAAATGACAAGGACATTTTTTTTTATTTTTAGATGCAATGTAGTGGTACAATTAAAAAAAACTAATTGTTTTGTGAATTATAACAATTTTCTTATTAAATCCCAATAATTAGAACTCTTGCAAATATACAGGATGATCAAAAAGCCTCTCTGCTATTTCTGCGTCTGAAATTTTTGATTATCTGCATATTTCCGCGTTGATGTTAATAATATGGTACCGAAAATATTAAGCGTAGCCATATCTGTGATTAATTTTATTTGAAACATAAGAATAAGCCAGGTAAGACGTACACCACCAAATTCAGGCACATGGTCTAACCTTAAAAATAAAACCACTACTTTCTTTAAGACCGGTCCAACTTGACAGTAGAAGATTTAAATTGACAAAGATAAGTCAAACAAATGTTGAACCTTAAAAATACAAGGATAAAAAATAATTTCTTTTATTGCCAAAACGACACAAATGAAAAATTTTGTAATTTTCAAAAAACAAATATCGTTATTACCGAATTCACAGTTTTCTCTCTAGATTTTTATCCTTAAAATATCTACACAAGCATTCATTGGTTGACATATATATATACATATATATATATATATATATATATATATATATATATATATATATATATATATATATATATATATATATATATATATATATATATATATATATATATATATATATATATATCATGCAGTCGCAAACCTATTTAAATGGATTTTGCAAAATACTTTTTGAAGACAAATCCTTTGCTTAAAATAGGGAATTTTAGAACTCCCTATATCACATGATCGATGTCATTTTTACGTTATTTGTCTGTCAAATCGAGGAATTTTCTCAGTACTTTTGAGTATATTATTTGTATGACATGTGTCAAAAAATAGACGTTTATATCAAAAAATTTCTTGGAACTTGTAAGAGAAATAGTAGTTTCCTGAAAACAACAAGTTTTCCATTTTGACTGGTTTGGTGATAACATAAATCGATTTTTCATTCTTAAATTTCTAAGGTTCAAAATTTAATTGACTTATTGTTGTATTTATCAGTTTAAGCTATTTATTCTCAATTTAGAACAATTTTGAAGTTAAACCATGTTAGTGAATTAGAGGGTAAAAGTTATATGTAAGAAGTAAGAATTGGACACCAAGATGTCCACTTCCAGGCAAAAAAATCTCTGTTTAGATTTTCCATTTGTGGTGAGAGTCATCGACACAAAATTACTTCAATGATTTTATTAAAAAAAATACTCCAATGTAAACCCCTCAACACAATGCCTTTACTGATATCAGAGAAAATAATGATCGCCATTTTTTTAAACGGCATACCAAATTAATTATTTTATTTTAGTTAGTCTTAGTGACTCCTACAACTAGACATAAGTTAAGTACTGATTTTAGGATTAATGAAATGACAAATAGTTTCTTTACTTTGTAAATATTGAGTATTTATACATATTGTACATTTTTTTACCAAATAAATGATTTTTTACTACAAACACACATACCGTTTTTCTTTTTAATTTTATTCTGTATTATATTCATATACTGTACTTACCTCTTTACGAAGAATTTGCAATATTAAAAAAATTTGCTTTCTGATTAGTAAATGTAACAAACTTAAAATTGTTACTATCAACTTATAATGCCAGTTACACACGAAGCCAGGACAATAAGCCAGTCCAGTGGGACAGACCAGCAGTGTTGCCAAGCCTACCGTTATAACGGTAGAAGTACCGTTTGGTTTATAATTTATTACATATTTATTTCAACTAGTTTCAAAAAACTTTTACTGTTGCATAATATTAGCATTATATTAAATATAAAACAGATACGCTACGGAATCTAAACAATTTCATGCTTAAAGGCCCATGAATTTTCTTCAATTCACTAGGTGGAGCTACGCTACAGACGAAAGCCCGTTGTTATTCTATCCTTGTTTAACAGTGCAAAAAAAAAGGAAGTTACTGTCTTGAAAAGTTAGACCGGCGTTCTATCTACGGTCCTGTCTTGATTACTGGCTTGTTGTGTTGCCAACCCTATCGTTTAAGTAAATCTGTTGTGTTTCTATCCTTGTTTACCAGTGCACAATAAAAAAGAACAGATACAAATCTGACTTTTCACATATAGAATACATTTTGTATACAGAGAGTTTGTAGAAATTATGCAATTAATGGCTGTATTCTTTTGAGTAAATTATCACTGATCAAAGTGAACAAAGTGAAACTGATAACTTCATGTTCTTTTGAATATGCATTTACTTGTCAATGTGTCAAAGTGATCATGATTACTTCAAGTGATAGAAGTGAAACTGATAATGACTCAAAAGAATAACCTTAATATTGTCAATTCTTCCTTTTCGCTCAAAAACAAAAAAAAAAAACGAGAATGATGATAGCAATGTAAGTCGGCAAGTTAATTAAAAATATGAATAAAACCGATTTGTATTCATATTGATTTTCTTAAGTTTAATGAGGTATATTGGCAACGCTGTTGACTTGAGACAGTTGCGCTGCACACGGAAACAATATTGGCCTGGCTTACTAGCCTGGCTCGTGTGCAAGTGGCTTTAAGGCTGATTTCCACTAATGAGTTTTCAACCTGGATGTTCGATGCTTGACACATCAACTGATTTCAATAATTTTTCAAAACCACATATAAAAGATACATGCTTTTATGCGTTTGACCTTCGATCATACGAATAAGTATAAACAACAATAAATTTGTTTGGACGTTGTTTAGTGTCGATGAGGATGGGCTTTTTTGATGTTTGACAAACACAAATATTTTTATTTAATTTTGTTTCAATTTTTTTGCTAAGTGTATTTTTAAGTGTTAAAAATTACTATAAATGCAAAGATTATAATTAATCAATTAAAAAGAAGAGGATTTGAAAACTTTGTTGGTAATTATTGTTAGATATTATTTACATATTAAAAATAACATAATAACTTAGGCAACCAGAAACTCATACTTTTACTTTATTGCCCGGTTACTTTATTCTCAAATTAACATACAGATGAGCATGTTATAACAGTTTAAATAATGCAGCTAGAAAAGGATAGCATAGAATCAGTGAGGCTATCAAGAAATAAAAGAACTCGCACTATTTTCAACATCTTTCCAAATATAAATAAAAATATTATCATGTGATTCACCTGTCACTCTAGTTCTGATGTAATAATTTTAATAGGAAATTCGTTGTTTCTTGGCATTATAAAGACGCCATCAATTATTTGTTTTACAAACGACTGGCATCACATTTGTCTAAGAGATACCAATCTAGAATTAGTCCTTACATCAGTTATCAGAGGCATCAAATCGTCCTTAAAACAACTTATATGTAATAAAATATATAACACGTTAATATGAGAGGGCTAAACTTAATCACTTTAAACCACAATAAAATGAGAAGGCTAAACTTTATTACTGATAGTCAATTTTGTAGATGAAATTTTAAAAATTTCAAGAATCTATCATTATAATCGATTATTTGTGACCATCTCTACTCATTTAAGTATCGATAGATGTCAACTGCCAGCCGTCATTTGGTTGTCACCTTTGTCACCTTTGAAAAATTGTTAGGTCTTTGGAGCCCCAAATAAATCAATAAAATGTCTTCACTAGGTGCTCCAGCTCGTGTTTCACCTGTTATTAAGGTAGATTACCTTTGTTTCTATTGTTATTTTATTTAATTGTCGTGTATGTCACTATGTAACCGATATATAGGTTATTTGATGTCATTATGTAACAATTATTATTCTAGTTCTTCAGGTGGAGCTTCTTGGGTACAGGAGTAGTCTACGGGGCCTTTCACCAAAACAGATTATCCAAGAAAGAAACTAAACTTAGGGAAATTGAAACTAAACAAAAAGCCATTCGTGATGAAAAACTGGCCATTGAAAAGAAAGCTGCTGCCGATAAAGAGCTTAAAGAACTCGAACAAATGGCTAAATAGGAAATATACATTTTGTTTAATTTAGGTAGGAAGTAATAAGTAATAAATAATTTGTTTTTGTGAAATAATTTTTTTTACTTTGATTTAAAATTGCATATTATGCAAACACATGTACATGTCATGAAAGACACGTTATACTGCAGAAAGAAGATTAATTTTGATGTGTAATAATATATTCTGAAATAGTGACCATTTTCACAATAATAAGGTGTAAAATATTTCATTTTTTAATTTATATATAGCTTGACAATAGACATAAGAGAAATGAATATTTCTTAGTATAGACTGTGGATCCTATAGAAGAAAATTGGCTCACGCTTAAAAAGAGGTTGAGCATTTTCAGTGAGTAATACCTCTCTTTCTAATTTCGGTCAGGTGACAGGAAGGAGGTTTGGAGTATAGTGCTTTGCTTCAACATTAGTGAGATACTGCTCATTGAAAACTCAAATCTCTCATTAAAGGTGAACCAATTTTCTTCTATAGGAAACTCATCAATTTATATTGAGTAATACTAATTGTTCTTACGTCTATGAACATGACTTAACTTAGTTTTGGTACAAGGGGGTCATAATTAAGCGAACATATATTTAACAGTGAATTATAGAAAACTGAACAGCCTAAATTATATAACAATAAGTACATAAATTCTCTTCTTTTGAGTTAAATCTATAATTTTTCTATGCTATTGCTAATACAAATTAAAGAAATAAGCTTTTTTCCTTATTCAGTTTGTTCATTGGGGCAAAGATTTTACTTAACATTTATATTCGTATTAATTTTTTTCCCTAATGATTGAAAGTCGCTCAGAAGTAGGGTAATCAATGAAAGTGGACTTGTACCCTCGTTGTACCTTCAGGTTTTGATGTGATCACTTTACATTATTATATACAAACATAATTATCTAAGAAAATAGAACATATAAAATACAATCATTTCCCTAATTTCATATGTATTGTTGGTTGCATAGTATTGAAAACGGATTACGATTACATCGAGTAGAGATGAGCAACCAGTATCGATATTTTCAAAAATCATTCAACTAACAGTTTTATAAAGTTTTACATTTAGCCATTAGGTAAATTAATGGCTTCGAGCATATACTATCGAAAAGAGCCGTTGATCACTTGGAGCGCGTTATGCTGCAGAAATAGGGACAGGGTGCTAGGTAATATATGCTATATGCTTTTTTCCTTTTTACAAGAACCTAAAAAGTATACATGCTTGTCTCTTTGCAAAAAGATTTAAAGGAAAGTATAAAAAAACATATAAATAATTACATTATTGTTTAGTATAAAGAAAGTAAGAACATGCAACGTAGCCTTAAAAAACTGTAAAGCTAAAATATCGATCCTAATTACACATTTCTAGTGACAAGTAAATTTATAATTTATCAATACTGTTTTTCATATAATGCGTTATCAAAATAGAGAACCGTTTTGCAAAAATATAAAGGGATTGGTCAAAATGGATGAATTTTTCTGTGCTGCTATCGTGGTAATGCTTCAGTATTTTACTGTTTAGGACAGCGCCAAAAAAATTACTTATAGTTGGTTCCTACTATGCCTACCACTCATGGGCTGGTACGTACTTCAATTAAAAATTAAGTCATTTTTTTTATATAAAACTTCAACCTACAGATTTTTACTTCCAAAATATATACCTTTCAAATTTAACTATCAACAAAAAAATGTTTTTTTTCTTAATAATTATTTAGCAAAAAAGACAACGAACTGAAATATTTAGTGCAGCTTAATTTGGCGACAACTTATTGAAATGTAACACATCACTCTTAAAAGTCTTTTATCTTGGAAAATAGTCTATATAAACGACTAGTTACGGCATCTTTCTTTTTTTTTTGTATATTTTCCCGTTTTTTCCTTAATTTTTAAGACATTAATGTAGCTATTTAAAATTCATACATAACATAAATAATACTCTCACCATTTTATATTTATTATAATTGATTTAATAGAACATGATAACACTGATAAGTGATAACTGAACTACAAATAAATGAAGGTCTGAACATTTCGTTATGCAAATTTCAGACTTTAAGCAACTTTATGAATAAATGGACAAATAAATGCAATATAAAAATGTAGATTTGTTGTCGTTTTATTTTTATTTGTATTTAGTATTCTTCCGTTCCTTCCCCCTCACCATCTAAGCTGTCCATTCCTACCTCTTCATAGTCCTTTTCCAGAGCAGCCAAATCTTCCCTAGCCTCGGAAAATTCACCTTCTTCCATACCTTCTCCTACGTACCAATGTACGAAAGCACGTTTGGCAAACATAAGGTCAAATTTATGATTCAGCCTACCCCAAGCCTGCCCAATAGCGGTAGTGTTGGCCAACATACAAACAGCACGATGAACTTTAGCCAAATCACCTCCGGGGACTACAGTTGGAGGCTGATAGTTGATACCAACTTTAAAGCCTGTAGGACACCAGTCCACAAATTGAATTGAACGTTTTGTTTTAATGGTAGCAATGGCAGCGTTGACATCTTTTGGTACAACATCACCTCTGTATAATACGCAACAAGCCATGTATTTTCCATGCCTGGGGTCACATTTTACCAGCTGGTTTGCTGGTTCAAAGCATGAGCTGGTAATATCAGAAACTGATAATTGTTCATGATAGGCCTTTTCTACAGATATTATTGGGGCGTAGGTAGCTAAAGGAAAGTGGATACGTGGATATGGAACCAAATTCGTTTGGAATTCTGTCAAGTCAACATTAAGAGCACCGTCAAATCTTAAAGAGGCAGTGATAGATGATACAATTTGTGCTATCAATCTGTTCAGATTAGTGTAAGTAGGGCTATCGATGCTCAAATTACGAGTGCATATGTCGTATATTGCTTCGTTGTCAACCATGAACGCACAGTCGGAGTGTTCCAAAGTGGTGTGAGTGGTTAATATGGAGTTGTAGGGTTCGACAACGGCTGTAGACACTTGTGGAGCAGGATAAATTGCAAATTCAAGTTTTGGCTTCTTTCCGTAGTCAACAGACAGCCTTTCCATTAAAAGAGAAGTGAATCCTGATCCAGTACCACCACCAAATGAATGGAAGACGAGAAAGCCCTGAAGTCCAGAACACTGATCAGCCATTTTCCTGATTCTGTCCAAAACGAGATCTATAATCTCTTTTCCAAGAGTGTAGTGACCTCTGGCATAGTTATTCGCTGCATCTTCTTTGCCGGTTATGAGCTGTTCAGGGTGGAATAGCTGTCTGTACGTACCAGTTCTTATTTCATCTATTACAGTAGGTTCCAAGTCTACGAATACCGCTCTGGGAACGTGCTTACCAGAACCAGTTTCGCTAAAGAAAGTATTGAAACCGTCATCTTCCGCTCCAACTGTTTTGTCAGATGGCATTTGACCATCAGGTTGGATACCATGTTCCAAGCAGTACAATTCCCAGCAGGCATTACCAATTTGGGCTCCGGCTTGGCCAATATGGACCGATATACATTCACGCTGCAAAATAAAAATTAGGATAAGTAAACATAGTAGCTTTTTAAGATAAAATATATAACCTTTGAATCATGAGTATAGTTTGCCGAGTGACGCATTCAAAGTTTAGTAAAAAAAAATCTGTAATATATGTAAGGAGACTTGGTTACATTAAAATCGAGATAATACAATAACATATTTATTTTGTAAAATTTCTATTTTAAGATAACATTGAACTGATTAAGGTAATTAATTTGTTGTTGTTTTCAGTGTTAGGAAATGACGGCGCCGTAACTATTTAGAGCCTATAGCGTTAGCCAGAAATGGAATAGGTGGTGATGTTCATTGCGGAAATAGGAAAAGACTGGATAGAACTAGATTTACTTAATTTTTTTGAGTCGGTGCCGAAAAAAGTGAAGACTTTTATTAATCGTCAAAATATTTTAAGACCAGTTTATAAATAACTCAATCAAAGGGGCCCCAAAAATAAATCTGTTCCTAAAGCTTATGACAGCCTATTTTCGATCCTAGAAAGTGGTTATGTTTATTCTGCAGCATGTGTTTTAGTAAATAAAGGGTGTTTTTTTATAGAGGTATAGAACTTTAAGTTGGCAACACTTTTTTAACTGACGGCCATTTTGTCAGCTGTCAAGTGATTTATGTTGAGTTTGGTTTGGCATTTCAACATGAATAGACTGACGCCTGAACAACGCTTCCAAATTGTGCAAATTTATTTTGAAAATCATGGTTCTGTTCGAAATACGTATCGCGCACTACGTCCATTTTACGGTCAACATAATGGTCCATCAGAGCAATTAATTCGATTAACTATGGAACGTTTTCGCACCACGTTTACTCTAAATGATAATACGCTTCCACAGACACGTCGTACAGTGCGTACAGAAGAAGTCATTGCTGCTATAGAGCGTAGCGTAGAGGAAGGTCCGAATCAGTCTATCCGCCATAGTGCACAGGAATTGGATATGTGTCCATTCACTTTATGGAAGATTTTGCAGAAAGATCTTGGTTTGCGTGCTTACAAAATCCAACTCGTGCAAGAATTGAAGCCACACGATCACCTAGCAAGGCGTAGATTCGGTGAATGGGCCCAAAACAAGATTGCCGTTGATCCCGGTGGTGGAATCATTGGTCCGTACTTCTTTAAAAACGATGCTGGTCAGAACGTTACAGTCAATGGTGACATCATCGAAAATTGGACCTCCAGATTAGACTACGTCCGAGCCAACCGTGGTCATATGCCAGAAGTCATATTTAAATTATAATGCCAGAAGGTTATCTTTCGAATAAAGTAAATTTCATGTCAATTTAAGAAATTCATCTTTGTTTTATTCCATTTAAAAGTTCTATACCTCTATAAAAAACACCCTTTACATAAATTAATATACCGTATTTCCATCTAATTTTACAAAATATAGTTAGGAGGTCAATATAAAAAAGAAACAAAGAGAGAATGAAAAAGGGACAAAAAAAATTATCTAATGTATCGTATCATTCTTGTTCTGCTACTACTAAAATGGATGACAGGTTATAATGGAGCTGTCAAACGAAAAACGTCCGGAGTATGTTCGGCGCCATATTGGGGAAAGTCACGTTTTGGCACACAACTGTCAAAAGTCAAAAAAATAGTGCCATTGTTGTGAAGTTATTCATTGTCATTAAAATTTTTGTTTTTTTTTCCTTAGATTAAATTTATTTTATATTACTTAACAACCAAGTAATCTGCACCAAGCCATCAGTAAAATATTTAGGTGTAAATAAAGACCACAAAATTATTTTAAATTAGCACTTTAGAACTGTTAAACAAAAATGTATACAAAGAGCCAAATACCTTAGGAGTCTAATATACAAAGAAAAAGGCATACCAAGGAAAACAACATTGCAATATACTGATTTTAATTAGAATATATGCCCTCATATACAGTTATTGCAAGAAGCCAGCACTGATAAACCTTGAAACGGAGGAAACTACAGCTCTATATAGTATGACTAAACTCCATTATCCCAGCAATCCACTACAAAAACCATCCAATCGATTATTGTATGAACTCACTAAACATCCAACCTCTTACAGCAAGACTTCCTGTCCTGAACTAACCTGAACTAAGTTTGAAAGAAAACCTGAAACTTGACCAAAGATAGAGGAACTGTGTACGACCAGGGACCGCAACCATAGGCCAGCCAGAAAACCTCCATTAATGATACTGACAGATCTCACATTCAACCTTTAATATACATTTTTTATTATTTTGTTAAGATGAGTAGGGGCTTGAAGATCAAACATATTATAAATAAGGTTTTGTATTCTGAAGGACCTCGTTCGTTGGCCTGTAGGGTTCAAATTTATATGTCCTAATAAATTATGGTCATAATAATATCTATTTAATTGTAGTGTAGTATAGTGTTTAGCACAGCATAAGGAAGTAAAATGTTGCATTTAACATTATTTGAATATAAAATTTAATGTTACTTATTTAAATAAAAGTTTCAGATATCATACAAATTGTTATTTTTTTTTATAAGTTGTGTTGATGAAAACAATTCTGTTAGATTTAACTGTTTAAAAGTAAGATAGGCTGTTATAGACATATACAAGTGTTTATGTAAAATCTATAATCAGAACTAGCGATAGAAAAACATTTTTAAACAGCACGCTCATACTATTGAAATATGAACAGAATTTGGTGTAATAATTTTGTATGTCTATAATCTCAAATTTACATGAAATTTGCGAGACATTCAACTTTCTAATGATATTTTAATTAAAAATTAGAAAATGACAGGATACTACTTAATAACATTTCAACTATTTATTCAAAAAATAAAACGTTTTGAAGAAAGGATTCGTCAACATATTGCTTTTTTTTTTGATGACCGACCAATAGTAACGCAGACATTCAGAGTTTGTAACCAATTGACACGAATTGGATCAGTCAGGTGAGTTTAAAACATAATACTATCATTTTATCTCTTCCTACTATCCGTTTCGTTCAACTACTTATGTCGATACAAATTCGGAAAACTATGCGGATTGCTTCTACCCTTGTCAGTTAGAGATAACCGATTATATTTTGCCCGTATAATTTCCCTACGGCGACAGCGTATTCACTGTTATTATAAATGAACTTTCCCCAATATGGCGAATAGCATGGTCCGGACATTTTCGGTTTATTATACGATCAGTACATTTGCTTTACACGTGTGTGCACGTGCGTGCCAAAAGGCCATCTCCAAATATTTTGTTCAAAAACCAATTGATTTTTATCGATCCGGCATTGAAAATTTGCAGAAAGTTGTTGATAAGGTGATTATATCACTGATTAAAAATAAAAACTTGTTAAAATTTATGTTTGAATTTAAAATACAAAAGGCATTATTCCGGTCCCCTAATACTTAACTTCTATGTCAATGGGTTTAAATAACAAGAAGTTTCACTAAATTATTTGTTAAAAATTTTTTGTATAAGATGAATTATGACGCCACCTCAATAAATGCCTGTTTTTCAAAAATTTATGTCTAAAATTGAACATGCTTAATAACTAAAAAATATATCACAGATAGGTAAAAAACCTAATGCACTTTTAAAGACAGTTAAAATAAGAAAATGATTTGGCTTTAATAAAAAGTAAAATCAAATATAAGTTTTGTCCACCCTGTATAATCTTATGAGATCATTTTTATTTTACAGCATATTGTGATGATTTTACTTAAAAACCAATACAATTTAAAAACATCTTATTTGCATAAGCAAGGCAGGCGCACGTCTTAAATTTTGGTCTACAATTTCAATATTAGCTAAATATCCCAAGAACGGCTTGTCTTAGGTATATGAAACATAACAGTAACTTACCCTTATTTGGCCAGCGATATCAGAATATGCAATAATATACAGGGTATTCCATTTAAATTTTAACAACTTTAGTGGGAACCTTTTTTTTTGACCCACTGGTATATTTCAAGATAATTTTAAAAAGTATTCCCAATAGAACTTCACAGCCCTTATTAAAAACATTTTATCGTTCTCTGTATATCAACCGACGGATATATATATATATATATATATATATATATATATATATATATATATATATATATATATATATATATATATATGTGTGTGTGTAATCGAAGGTTTTCGGGCATCCCGTGTATGTGCTGAGTGCCTCTCAGGACTGTAAGGCAGCTGACGTTTCGGTGAAATCTCATTCACCATTTTCAAAGCTCACTGTATGGCGTCTACGAGCGAACTGACGACGAAAACCTTCGATTACACATCACACCCTTGAGAATATCCGACATAACATATATATATATATATATATATATATATATATATATATATATATATATATATATATATATATATATATATATATACATATACATATAGGAAAAGAAAATTAGTCAAATACGTGTTTACTTACGTGAAGTAATGCTCGATTCATCTTTTTATTTTTTTAATACTAGTTATAATTAACTAGGCGAGTATTAATGGCTGCTTTAGTTGACTATATTACTCAGAGTGATGTAATGTTTCACACAATCGGTGGCAACGAAAATATTATCTTATCTTTTTTAACTTAAACATAAGTATTTGTACATTATATACCTTTAAATAGGTTTTATTAACCATTTTTTTTTTTCAATGGCATTTAATTATCAATTTTTTTTATCCAGATCGTAAGGTTACGTTACTAAGAGAAGATTCAAACTTCATTGCCTTTAATTTTAAACATCCTCCTATAATACAAAAGTACATGAACTACAGTTGCTACCATTCAAAAATACTTACAGACTGATTTACTAAGAAAGTTTAACTTTTAAACCTGCTCGAGTCGTCATGAAAGTTAGCTGTTCTAGATAACCAGTTTAGTTTTTCCTATGACAATACAATTAGATTTATGCGTGCTGTATCACGGTGTCCCTCCATTAGAATATCTTTGGAAGTAATGCAATTTGAGTCCTGCAAATTTGTATAATGAAATTTTCGGTGACGCTTTTTTCAGATGAAGTAACAGCGATCTTGTGGGATTTCCGATTATATAGAAAGTTGTCCGAAACTTACTTATATCAAATAGATCATTCTGTATGTTTTATTTTCTTTTGTATTCAATTCATACAACTTTTTGTTTAACAAATATCCACAATATGGCGGGGCACTGTCCAGTTGACACCAACAATCTCTTATACTAAAAGTAAATGCAGTGAAATGTCACTAAGATGCCGCTGGATATAACCCTTAAAATTGACAGTGCTTTGGCAGAATTTACAGTAGAATAATATCATAAATACTTCTTTAAGGCAGATATAACTTAATCAGTGACTATTTTAAAGCAACCGACTGGATTTTTTTGGGATTAGCTGACTTGTATGTCGATGCTAAGATGGAAATTTTCTACTTTATCATATATTCTGCTATCGACCTTTACGTGCCTAATAAATACATTAGCAACCTGAAATTTCACGCAGAAGACTGTCGAGTTAATTAAGGACCCTATCCTTAGTAAACTGAGAAAAAGTGATATATGTCAAACAAAACTTAGAGACCGTTCTGAATACTTAAGGGCACAAGCTAAAATCTCTATTAATAATGTCTATCAAGCCTTCATTACGTCTTTGCAATAGAGCATTAGGCAGAATGTGAAATCATTTTGGAAGTATTTAAACTTTAAACAAACTAAAATTGGCTGTCCAAAACATATGAGCTACTTAAATGAAAGTTATCGGGACCCAAAGGAAATTGCTGATGTCTTCGCGGGATTTTTCCAGTTCGTATATGTTGTGGACAATGTTGATTTTGGGAGTGCGAACTATACACATCACTTGACTTTGAACAGCATAGATATGTGCACTATGCTGGTAGACAGCGATATTGTATTGAAAAAGCTAATAGACCTTGATTTTGGATGGGTGCTGGCCCTGATGGGATTCCTCCTGTATTTGTGAGGAACTGCTGAATGATACTAGCCGTACCACTGACTGCAATATACAAATCTTCTCTTGATTCAGGAGTCTTTCCTTCAGTGTGGAAGTCCGCTTTTATAACACCTTTGTTCAAAGGTGGAGATCGTTTTGACATACTTAACTACCGCTCTATATCTGGCAGGCACGCATCCAAGGAAGCGGGGGGCGAGCGCTCCAGGAAAATAGACCCGAATTTGCCTCTTATGCTAGAAATGTGTATGCTGCTGACATCTCCCCCCCCCCCCCTGTCGACAACTTATTTTTGCTTTTAATTCAGGAAAATAGAGTCGATTCTGCCTCTTATAGTAGGAATGTGTATGCTGCTGGCATCTTTCCCTCATCGACAATTTGTTTTTTCTTGCAATCCCCCCCCCCTCCCACAAGAGCTTCGAATTCAAAAAAATAAATCCGACCCTGCCTTTTACAGTAGAAATGGTAATGCTGCTGCTGGCTCCTCCCCCCTCGTCGACAACTTGCTTTCTCTTGCCGTACTTTCGTAATATCACCCCCCCCTCCCAAAGATAGAGGCTGGATTGGCCCCTGATATTTGGCTTCTGCTTTGGTAAGGTCTTGGAGTCGCTGGTTACAGATGATATTTATTTCGCGTTTCGGAACATCAGCATGGATTTAAGTCAGGTAAGTCCTGGCAGTTTATTTGACTTTCTGAGTGCCGCCCTTGATCTTTCATTGCAGGTCGACTCGATTTACTTCGACTTCAGAAAGGTATTTGATTCGGTAAATCATTGCATTTTATTAAACAAATTACAGCAATATGGAGTCAGACCACCGTTAATTTTCTGATTTGCCAGTTAAATAACTGGTCGAACTCAAGTGGTCAAGTTCTGCGGTAGATTATCACGAGAAATAAGGGTGCATTCTGGGATTCCCCAGGGGTCCCTTCTGGGCCCTGTCCTGTACTTGCTTTTCGTCAATGACCTTACCTAAATTTTCCAGGAATGTTCCTACCTTTTCTTTGCGGATGACAAAGATTTTCAGCCGAGTGGCGGATCTCTAGGATTGTTCTATATTGCAGAATAAAATCTCCAAATTGGTTTCCTGGTACAGAGGCAATGAAATATTTCTCAATAGATCTAAACGCAAGATGATTTTCTTTTCTAGAAAGAGAAGATCTATCCTGTCAGCTTATCGAATTGGTGACACTGAGCTCACTAGAGTGACTCTTATTAACGATTTGGGAGTCATATTTGACAGTAAGTTGCGTTTTCCTGCAGACATCGACAGCATGATCACAAAATCTATTAAGATGTGTGGATTTGTCAGGAGGCAATGTCACGATTTTAATGACATTGAAACTCTTAAGGCTATTTATTTTGGCCTAGATAGAAGTAACTTGCAGTACTGTTGTATAATCTGGTCACCTCTATACAGAGTCCAAGTTGCACGGATTGAGCGGGTCCAAAGCAAATGTGTGAATTGTTTGCTCTCTAAGTTAAAAATCGATCGAACACAGCTGCAGTGCCATCAGCGGCTAAGTTTGCTCAGTTTGGATTCCTTAGAGACTTGTAGAATTCAGCTCACTATGATGTTTGATCATAGATCGTTGGCGGATGTGGTTGATTGCCCTGATCTGCTGGTATTGCTAATTTCGGCTAACCAGGCAACGAAATGGATTCTCGCTATATCCTAGCCGAACTGATATTGGGAGGAATAGCTTCGCCAATAGACTTATGGACCACTACAATACATTCCTGCCTTGTGACTTTGATTTTTGCTGCTTTTCTGCGTCCTTAAAGAGGCAGTGCGATTGGCCTTGAATAGCGTACCTGGCTGTTGACTGTGAATGCTTTTTTACTCTTAAGTATATTTTCTAGCTGATTCCAGTTTACTGTTATGATTATAGAGTTTTATTTTGTTAAATTATTGACATGTTAATTGTTTATATTTTTTAATTGCTGTACTATTTGGGTAATCCTGTAATGTACAATTGAAATGAGTACATAATTAATGTCCCTTAATTAAAGAAGAGTGCAGTCACGAGTGCTACGGCACGGTGACCTTTAAGCTACATTTAGCTTTAGGGGTTTGTACACTTCTCTACAATTCTAAACCCTAGGGGGAGGGGTTATCGCCCCTCCCCTTGGAGAGTGGAATAAATTAAATAATGTCTGCTGTACGAGTTTTCTTTTGACTGACTATAATAGAATTAATACATTTTTATAAAATATGAGAAACCGACGACCTAAAGAAAAAACAACTTAAAATGGTCCTATAGGACCAAGTAGAAAAAACACTCTACATAACATAATAAGTTTTATTTATTCATACAACCAAAATAGATTTACAAAGCTTTGGTTATTGTTACAATCACATTTAATTATAATAAAAATTTGTTGGTTTGTGTCTTACATCACATATTATTATTAGTTTCAAGTGCAGTGTTTTTCATTTATTTCCAGATAACATTTCAAAAAGTTTTGACATAAAACATCAAATTGTTATCAGTAATAAATTCGCTGAAGGTCTGATAGCAATAGGATTCTATTGATTTTCAATAAGTCTGTACTATATTTGAGATAATTTGAACGATATTATTAAAAAACAAAATATTTGTTGACAAAATAAATAGCTTATTAATGGCCAAATTTGATAAAATTTTGCCCTTGTTTCAACGTTATTTCTTGTCGACAAAAGAGTGGTTAAAACCTACAAAAAGTATCTTTCCGACTATTTTCACGAGTCCTCAACCTATTTTCGTTAAAAAATTATAAGAAAATGATAATTTATCTTCGCAAAATAAAATTAAAAAAAAAAAACGCCGTTTTCCAAGCCATTTTTTTTAATTTGCTAATTTTACCTTTAAAAAAAAATATAATAAATGCGATCCCGACACAGGCGGGAAGAGGACAAGTGAGGAAACTCTGGGATAAGGCAAGAATATCAGAACACTGGGACGAATATAGAACATCCCTGACTGAGTACAACAAAAATTTGCGCAAGGCTAAGAGAGGACGTACTTAAGCATTACCACAAATGCAACGAAGATGCAAGATTTTTATTATAATACCTTCTTCCCTAATCTGTATTTCTGTTTCTTTTTAACAGAATCCCAGCCCTTTTTACATTAAAACATCGAGAGTATACTGGAGCTAGACTGCCGGCGCGCGGAACGTAGTTCAAGTGAGAGAGAAAAATAAACAGGTGAATTGCTATCTCTCTTTAACCGCACGTGATTGAATAATTTTTCTTACCAAACCAATCATGCGTTAAAGAGAGATAGCAATTCACTTGTTTATTTTCCTCTCTCTCTCTCTCTCGAACTACTCACAGTTCAGCGGGCCTTCTGAATGCTACCTCTAGGTAAGTATATGCTGCATTCATTAAAAGTAACTTAATTAATTTGGGTACTTGCGCTGTTTATTAAGTTGCCTAGATCTACACACAAGGCCTACTATCTAAGATTACAAAATTTCTTTCATAATCAAGGCCTACTATCTTACTATACTTATAAACGACGTTGTCCTAATCGACTGTTTATTAAGTTGCCTATATTTTACATTCACGATCTTACGAGAACATCGGTATAAAGAGAAAAGGACAAAACTAAACGTTCGGAGCGAAAGAGACAGCATGTACTACTATTCTCTCTATCTCTCTTTCTACCGTGTAAAGCATACAAATACTCGTCACCGCCTCCAGAGTGGCATATGTTCGAACTAACTTTTTTGTCCTGAAGTTCGAACCATACTACAAGCAAATTAAATTTGCGTTTGAGCATACTAAATTAACAATAAGAATTATTTACATGAATTTCACTTACTTTAATATTGTATTACAAATCTATACAACTATATTTAACATAATATTGGAAATATTTTTCTTCGAGAAATACAGATAAAACCCTCTTGGCGACATCTTTAGTGATTTGTATCATATGACATCATTTTGGTGTAAGTAAAACAACTATATTTGTTTATTTTTTCCACACACTACCTTTCTAGTTACTTTTGAAATAGCGCTCAACGTGGCATTTTCTTTAAAAATAACTATTTTTTTAAACTCTTTCCAAATAATGAACGCCATTTGGGAGAAGAAGAAGAAACCTTTCCAAACACCTTCAGGTTTATCATTATTTTATAAAGCTTACCTAAGAACTCCTTGTAATTTCCCCTCTAAGAAAAAAAAATAGATTTTTTAAATACAAGCAAGACATACACATATTAGAAAATATTGTTGTTAGTGTTTTTAGATAACGTTCGAAAATCCTGAGCATTAAATCGATATGTTAGAGTTTCGATATCAACTGCCCATTATTAAGTTCAAATATGGGAGTAAACTGAATTAGCAATACTGCTTTCCATATAGTTTATTCGTCTAATTAAAAATTTTTAAGAGTGATAAGCTTCATGTTAACGTGCCCATATTTTTAATTTTAAGACTGGGCTCAAAATTACACTTTTGACCTCGCGGTGAGGACGTACAGTATTATTTCTGTGGTTTATAAATTGCCAGTACCGTATTTTCGGCCCTTTGTTATCCACGAAAATTCTAGTTTTAAAATTTTAACTTGGAAAAAATATTAATGTATGAATTTACTGTTATTTTTTTACTCCATAACAAATACATATTATAAAGTACATATTTAGGTTTTAGAATTTTTTCATAGAGTAATTCTATTTGTGCATAAGAGAAGCATTTAAGGTTTAAACAAAAAACTGCAATTCAAGTAGAAAACTAAATTTTATTCTGGTATACAAATATCAGACTTGACTTTACCTATATTTTTTTTATTAATTAAAGGTTTAAACAAAAAAACTGCAATTCAAGTAGAAAACAAAAGTTTATTCTGGTATACAAATATCAGACTTTAAATTCGTCATAAAATATAAACAAAAAAACGTAAGATATTTAATATTCTTCAGCTCCTTCCCCTTCAGCATCTCCAGAGTCCATTCCTACTTCTTCATAGTCTTTCTCTAAAGCAGCCAAATCTTCCCTAGCTTCAGAGAACTCGCCTTCTTCCATACCTTCACCTACATACCAATGTACGAAAGCACGTTTAGCATACATAAGATCGAATTTATGGTCCAACCTAGCCCAAGCTTCGGCAATTGCAGTGGTGTTAGACAACATACAAACAGCACGTTGAACCTTAGCCAAGTCACCTCCAGGGACGACAGTGGGGGGTTGGTAGTTGATACCAACTTTGAAACCAGTGGGACACCAGTCCACAAATTGGATGGTACGCTTGGTTTTGATGGTAGCAATGGCAGCATTAACGTCTTTTGGTACAACATCACCTCTGTACAACATACAGCAAGCCATATATTTTCCATGCCTGGGGTCGCATTTCACCATCTGATTGGCTGGTTCGAAACATGCATTGGTGATTTCAGCAACAGATAACTGTTCATGGTAAGCTTTTTCAGCAGAGATTACTGGGGCATAGGTAACCAAGGGGAAGTGGATACGTGGGTATGGCACCAAATTAGTTTGGAATTCTGTCAAGTCAACATTAAGAGCTCCATCAAATCTTAAAGAAGCAGTGATAGATGATACAATTTGTCCTATCAATCTGTTTAAGTTTGTATAGGTGGGGCGTTCGATGTCCAGATTACGTCTGCAGATATCATAAATGGCTTCGTTGTCAACCATGAAAGCGCAGTCTGAATGTTCCAATGTTGTGTGGGTTGTTAGGATCGAATTGTAGGGTTCGACAACAGCTGTAGAAACTTGAGGAGCTGGGTAAATAGCAAATTCAAGTTTAGATTTCTTTCCATAATCAACAGATAACCTTTCCATTAAGAGAGAGGTGAATCCAGATCCAGTACCACCACCAAACGAATGGAAGATAAGGAAACCTTGAAGTCCAGTACATTGGTCAGCCAATTTCCTGATTCTGTCTAAAACGATGTCCACTATTTCTTTTCCAATAGTGTAGTGACCTCTGGCATAGTTATTTGCTGCATCTTCTTTACCAGTGATGAGTTGTTCAGGGTGGAATAGTTGCCTGTATGTGCCAGTTCTAACTTCATCTACTACTGTAGGTTCCAGATCTACAAATACAGCCCTGGGGACATGTTTGCCAGCACCAGTTTCACTGAAGAAGGTATTGAAACTGTCATCTACACCTCCTACTGTTTTGTCAGATGGCATCTGACCATCAGGTTGGATGCCATGTTCCAAGCAGTACAATTCCCAACAGGCATTACCGATTTGAACTCCGGCTTGGCCGACATGAACTGAGATACATTCACGCTGTAAAGAAAAGAAAACAGAATTAACACTTGGTAAAAAAAATTATTTATTTATATATATATATATATATATATATATATATATATATATATATATATATATATATATATATATATATATAATAAAATTAATGTTTTATTTACTGCATAACCATAATTATAGATCTTCAAGAAATAAGGCCAGAATCAATAAATTTTTTTTTTTAATAAATTATTAATTTATGAACATACGTAAGATAAAATTCAAGCTATTTAAACTCTCATATATAAGATGCAGATATTAATGATGAACTAGTGTTTATGCATAGTAAAAAGACAATATGGTATATTTGTATAAAGCTGTTTTATACTTTAACGTTATTTGGAAAATACTTTCAAATAAATAATTTCTTGTAAACTATATAAATACTTAATATATTGCAAGACATTTCAAGTATTTACAACTTTCATAACCAGTTTATCATATTGACAAGTCGACAGTCCTTATTTCGCGATAAATAACACAGTATACAGGATGCTACAAATTCGAGTCTTATGTTATCATCAGTTTTTAAATCAAACATTTCGGAATTCACGGACCATCATCAGCTTCATCTTCTTAAAAAATGGATCTGATGTTTTTAGTACATTTAAAGATATTTTGGCTCCCAAATTTCATGTTGTATTTATTACAATCGCCTAAAATAAATACTTCCGGTCCTGAAGAGAGAATGAAGATTAATTTTTATTAAATATTCATTTTCCAACGAATTGACACGAAATTTTTGAAAAATACCGGGTCAGTATTTAAAAAAATATCCATGAAATATGACAAGTCGGATTTAAAACAAACTTTGTTTATTTTGTTTTTTTAAGGATATTTTCGGGAGTACTAAGAATTTTTAAAATTTTTTAATTCAGCATCAAATTACGCAAATGTTCCTGAATTTAACCGACATCTGCAATTACTGACTCGAATTTGTAGTACCCCATGTATAAGTAGATAAACATGGTGGTTCATCACTGACGACACATACATTACGTTACTTTTTTTTGGCTACTACCAACTCTCATCTTTGAAATGAGATATATAAATTTTAGACTCTCTTTAAGATGCTTGCACAATTTACAGTATTTCAAAAAACATGTCAAGTCATCGCTTTTAACAAGATTCCGCATCCAAAAATAAGACCGTATTTAATACGATGTTTTTTATATCTTTTCCGGTATTCAAAAATATCTCAAACTACTTTAGCAATTTCAAGGAAATTTGGTGATAAAAAGCACTTCAAGTAGAATAGATTTTATCTCAAAAAAATGTGTGAAGATCTTTACCAGGAGCGTGGGTGCGGGCTAATTTCGTAAAACCTATATGTGAGAACTTTTTATTAGTATCAAAAAACCAATTATGAAGCGGATTATTTTTTAATTGTGAATGCTTATATAAGGCACAAAGAGAATACGCAATTATTTTAAATATAAGTTATAAATAGATAAGCACAGTATGTAACATCATCCAATTTTTAAAATTTTCTTCCTTTTTTCTATAGGCTCACCCAGTACATTTTAAAATGCTTGAAACCCCCAAAATTTGTTCGTTTTCAAAAAAATATAAGTTTAATACTTCAGTTATTCTTCAAATTGACATATATAAACTAAGACCTCTTTTTAATCCTACTTTAAGATGGCGCCTAGTTTGAAATTCATCTTAAATATAATGAAATAAATATCAACCACACCACATAAAGACATTTTATGGTGGCAGTTCAAAATTCAGAAAAAATCAATAATTTTTTGCTTACTATTTTTTATTATATATAAGCCAAATTAAATAGTCTCTTTAGAATTAAATAATTTTTTCAACGTTCGTATCAATTCTGGGATATAAAATGCAGAAATTATTTCTAAATACACTCTCAGACAAAATTATGGAATATTTTTGTAATCATTACGGCTTGAAAATAATTTTAAGCGTCGTAAACTTATATAAAAAATTACAGAACGCACAGTGTAACGGACACATACTGAGAGGTGTGGAATTTGAATAAAAATAATATTTTAAAAATATTGATTGTGGGGGTTTTTGAGGTCACTGAACACGGACAAATCCGCAATCAAAAGTAGCAAATATCAATTTTCTGCAAAATTTTTGCGAATAATAGTATATCAATATCCCGTACTTACTATAAACAAAAAAAAACTAATAATCTATGTTTGATGATCGAATATATTTTGTCCTAAATATGGAGTTTGAAGATATCGATTTAAGATCCGTAATATAGCCTCAAGAAGTCCACAATATCAATTTTGAAACCATTGGAAAAACGTAAAATTTTCAATACTCCGTATTGTATCTGCCATATTAAATTGTAAAATTTAACTTTATATTTGTAACCTATGACTCAGAAAACCCCCTAATACTAACTTTGAAAAAATGGAATTTCAAAAAATTATTTTAAAACTCTTAATTACACCATCCAAAACCCCCTAGTACCAAATTCTGGTCATAATGGAAATATGAAATTTTTAGACCGCTATATTGCATCCGCCAAATTGGACTCTTAAAAATAATTTTAAATCCGTTATTTACGCCCTCGGAAACAAAAAAATCGAGAGATGTAAATTTTTAGTCTGCCATGTTAATTTTTATTTTAAATAATTTAAAATTCGTAACTTACACTCTTAAAAACCTCGCTATACCAATTAAAACTATTAGGACGCCATTTTGAATTCGCCTTATCAAATTCTTCAGAAATAATTTTAAGTTATACATCCCTAAACACCCTCCAATACCAATTTTGGACAACATCTAGAAACGTAAAATTTTCAATCCGCCATATGGAACTTTTTAAAAATAATTTTAGATTCGACCCCGAAAACTTCCCCATACCAATTCTGAAGAAAATTGAAATTTTTATTTTTTGGTCACCATATTATAAACACGCCATCCTGGATTTTACTGAATCAATTTCGCTCAAACTGACAAGGGATCATCGCAGGAACTTTCTGAATATAATGAAAAAATTTCATTCAAACCGGTGTCGCCATTCCGGAGTAATCGATGTACATACATACAGAAAATATGTAGCGGTGGAATTTAGAAACTCTTTCTTTTAAAAATCGGTTAATTAACACATACCCAATAATTCACCCAAATTTTTAAAACTGATCTAAATTGACAGTCAAGGGTTTTAATTCACCAGTGCAACGAAAAGTCAAACAAGTCTTAAATCTTAAAAATACAAGAATAAAAATCGTGTGGATTTCTTAATGAACCGTCAAAAATGGAAAAATTTGTTGATTTTCAGGAGAAATATTCCTGTTACAGATGTCATGACTTCATTTGTAGATGTTTGTTCTTAATTTTCCGACATAAACGTTTATTTTGGACATATGTAGTACAAATTATCGGCATATTAAACGCCCACTAGAACATCTAACTTCCATGACAATTAGATCGGGTCTAAGTCAAACCTTCTTAGCGAGTTTAGTTGCCAGATTCACGAAAAAGGTTTAGGACTTAGATCCGATCTAGTTGTCATAGAAGTTTTGAATTTTCAGTTTGCCAGTTTTGTTGTGCTTATTATATTTTTATAATTCGTATTATATATGTTGATGATAAAACTTTATATAGATAAATGAAGGAAAAAATTCACTAACATGGTCTAACTTTAATATTAATCTTAGTTGGCACTAAAGCGTTTCAAATGACATTTGCAACAATTTCAAATAACTTTTGAAGTACTAAACCAACAAAATTGGCCAACTAGAAGGTCTAACTTCCATGGAAACTAACTTTTACACCTTCTTAGTGAATTTAGGTGTTCATTTTTGCAAGTTTGGTAAAAAGAAAAAACGATTTTCTCATTTAATGTTCAAAACTTGGTTCACTTATTGTTGCATTTGTTAATTTACCCTATATTGTCAACTTAGACCAGTGTAACAATAAGCCAACAAAGTTTTGAACATAAAAAATGCAGGAATAAAAAAATCATTATCTTAAACCGGCCTGAAAAAAATGGAAAATTTTAATTTATTTTCAAGACACAAATATTCGTCCAATTCAAAGACTTTATCTCTAGATTTGTAGCCTTATTTTTCCTACATATAAATTTGGTCATTGCCATATATAATTGAAATTATAATACCACAAGCAAAACAAAACTTACCAACGAAAAAAAACTACCATAGCAACTAGTACATCAGGTTTAAAAGTTAAACCTGTTTAGTGATTCAGAGTGATCAAAGTATTTAGAAAACTTCTTGGACATTTGATCGAGTTTGTATTGATAATTTAGACTCAAATAAATTTAAATTAAAGATTTCCACCATAACTTTTAAAGAATTCGGACGTTGAACTTACGTTCCAAAAAAATTAGGCTAATTTTAGCAAAGTCAATGCACCATCATCGACAATTTTCCCCTGCTAATGTGCTCAAAAATATTAAATAAAAAAATCGTCAAGGCATGAAAGTAGCATATCAATTAGGGCCCTATTTAGGGGTCATTGACGTTGTAAAAATAACTTCAGTCTGCCCATGCATGGCCGATGCTCGTGCCAATGGCGTGTAGTTATTTTAAGAATAGCCGTGCAAGTCATATTCTTAACACTTCGGTCACGTGATAAGACAAATCAATATTATTCATTGAAATAAAATAGTCAACCTCATGAAAGGTTGAAGATATTATTTTTTAACATTAATTTCAAGGCTCCCGGTGATAATTTATTCACATAAGAATGAGCAATTTCTAAAAATAAGCATGAGTAAATATATTCTAAATAATATCTCATTTTAATATTCATTATAATTATGGTAAAAACGACCCACATAAATAAACTGTAGTAATTAAAACGTTTTAATAGAAATCAACGAGAATATCTAAACGCCCATTTAACACGAAAAAAAAAAATGCCGGTAGCAGGAACATGGCGTCAGAAATATATAACGCTGAATCGTTTTAATTTTTATTTCAATAAATCTAAAACCACCAAAAAATATTATCCGTTAAAAAAAACACAAAATGCTTACCATTTTGTTGAATTATGCTCTAACAAACCACAAAAATGAATAATTAACAATTAATAAACGTTCAGAGAAGCTAGTAATGCAGCTTTCCAAACGAACTTGGGAGAATGGCGATTCGAAGCAAGTCGTTGGACTATACAGTATAGATTTTGCCCTACCGACGCCTCTGTCCTTCAATCTCATTGGTAGAATTGCTGTAACGGAAATTCTTGATGTCATCCGTTATCCTTATCTCTATTTATGGTCTCTTTCGTACTCTTACTAATTTAATTTATCTTGAATCTATAAACGTTTTTGCCTGTTTTAAATATTAGATCATGATTAAATTTTAAAATGGAAACGTTTTAAAAAAAAACTTTGAAGTAATCAGAGATAATAAGAACAGTCTTCAGAAAAAATGCTTTTGTAAAAAATGGTTGAATATTATTTCAAATACAAAGAAAATGATTTTAATATTGTACAGAGAAAAATAAATACACTAAGGGTTACCATTTTTACGATCTTCCGTAATTAGTTTGATCATATTATACATCTTTTAATTATATGATTAGATTTTCATTGCGAAAATTATTTATGAAAGTTAGGCAACCAATTATATGGATCTTTAAGGCCAAATGTTTCCTAGCAAGAATCAAAGAAATATCGAGTTCAACGGTTCCCTAAACCGAGGTTTTTAATTATGTATATTCTGATGACGCACTGAGCAAACGGAAATGACTGATATAATATTTATACATAGAAATTTAAAGATTAAAAATGAAAAACCACAATAATTGTACTGTTTTGTAAATAATCGTTCATATTTTTTGTCATCAGCTTCTAACATTTGACTGCCCGTCTTCATACCCTATTATGAAATCATCTATTAAACTATAAGTCTGAAATTTTGTACAATTATTCAATGGGTCACAGAAATGAGTGTTACAGAGCCTAATTTTTCTTGGAAATAGATATAAAAATACCAGTGAAATTAAAAAACGGTTATTTTCTTGACAAGATGGCGAAGGTATATAATTTTAAAATGGTCTGCACTGAAGTATAGACAAACTTTTCTTTGATTGTAGAAAGGCAGCTGCACAAAATATCCGTAAAGGGATATTTTGCGGGCAGCTGCAACAAATAAATTAGAAAGCAACTTATAACTCACATCAAGGTTACCCTGTTATTCCTTGCCAATTGCTTTAGGGCTTGCTTGCAGTCCCAAGTCAACTTAGACTTGTTGGTGTTCAACTTGGGAGCTTTGAGCGCTGCTGTCTATCTAACAATACGTATACTTTAGCCTTGTTAGTGTTTCTACTGAGCCACTCCTCAGCACACATTTGGATTGCATGCATTTCTGCTTGGAAGATGGTGGGGGTGTCACCTAGAGATTTGGCAAGCAATAGCGGTAAGCTTCCCACTATTGCTTTTTGTAGAATATTTACAATATGGCTGATCTAGGTTAGTTTCTGATCTATTATTACTCCCAGACTTTTACCTCTTTGGAAAAGTTCAATATTGTTCCAATTAAAGTTAGAGCGTTGATGTCTGGTTTTCATCTCCTTGTAAATGGCACGAGGACTATTTTGTTAGAATTAACATGCAGTTCTTGCCTCTGATAGTGACAACTACGTCATCATCATAATTTCCGTTGTGAACCCTGAATCGTTCAGTTAGCTTAGCAGACTGTCCACGACCAAGAACCACAGTTAGAGGAGATAAAACTCCTCCTTGAGGGCATCCTCTGACTGCGTTGTCATGTTTCTAACCAGTGGCGGCGCGTTCATAAGTGCTGCGGAGCTGCAGAACACACATAATTTCGACAAATTATATATTTTTTAATGTAGTGTATCCCTAAACTAAACAATAAAAATATTAAATTATTTCTCTAATAGCATTGGCAAAATGGCAAACAAAACACCGCAAGTTTTCCGGCCTGAACACTCGAGCGTAGGGCCGCCGCTTACGAGCCCGCCGCGGATTTGGGTTCACAGCTAATGATTTCTGAAAACAAAGCGAGTGATTGGTTTAACGCTGCACGTGGCTTAATACGGCGATTTATGGAAAATTTGCGGCTGCAGGACGGCAGCACCCAGCAGTGGTTTTGTAATTTTATATGCGCGCGGCCGGCTATTTGTTTTGTCCTGTTGTTTTATTTAGTTTAATTATAATGAATTCGATCGAGTTTTTGCAGAGTCATAGTTTTAGCTCTTTGGCATACGAGGACAAAATTAAAATTAAAGAACTTGGTCGATCGACACCACAATTAAACATTGAAATTAGCGGTTCAAGTCGAAGCAAAACATACAAACGCCAGTTTAATGACACGGTTTATAACAATACAAAGTGGTTGTGCGGTTGTGACAAAAAACACGCGCTTTTTTGTTTCCCTTGTATTTTGTTTGGAGGTGACAAATCGTGGACAGTTACGGGTTTTAGAGATTTGGGACATTTAAGCCAAAACATTAAACGGCACGAAGGAACACAGAAGCATATTTCCAATACGGTAAGCCTGGCATTATTAGGAAACATAAACATCCAAAAGCAATTGGATAATGCCTACTGGATTAATGTAAAACGGCACAACGAACAAGTTGATAAAAATCGTTATGTGCTATCGCGTATTATTGATTGTATAAAATTTTGTGGAACGTTTGAGTTAGCCCTCCGTGGCCACGATGAAAGTGACGAGTCTGATAATCCCGGAATCTTTCGTGGATTGGTGAATTTTAGTGCAGATCTTGACAACGTTTTCCAAAAACATTTAGAATCTGCTACGTTATTTAAAGGTACATCAAAGGACATGCAGAATGAACTATTACAATGCATGCTGGAGGTATGTAGAGAAAAAATCTCTGATGAAATAAATGAATCAAATTATTTAGCAGTTCTGGCAGATGAAACTAGTGATGTTGCCTCAAAATTTCAAATGGTGGTCGTTTTACGATATGTACATCAAGGAAGCCCAGTTGAAAGATTTTGGGGTTTTATAAATCCTGAGCAACATGACGCTCAATCTTTAGCAGCCTGTATTAAATCCGTTATAGATCCATTCTTAACGAAAGATTTCAACAAGCTGATTGCACAAACCTACGATGGCGCTGCTGTTATGAGTGGCAGACATAGAGGAGTACACACAGTAATCAAGGAAAAATATCCCCAGGCACATTTTGTTCACTGTTACGCTCATCAACTCAACTTAATAATGGCCCAGGCAGTGTCTCAAGATACAAAAGTGCGGGTATTCTTTTCAAATGTAGATGACGTTGTAAATTTCTTTTCGAATTCTCCTCAAAGAATGGATGTGTTAAACGAAGTAGTAGGGAGAAGATTACCACGCGCCGTTCAGACTCGGTGGAATTTTAAAAGCAGAGCAATAAACGTTATTTATGAGCACAGAAATTCTTTAATAGAATGTATGCAAGAAATTCAACGGAGGTTTGCTAATAGAATAGTCGTAAGTCAGGCAGTTGCTATAGAACGTTCGCTTAATGATGAATCATTTCTGTTTTGGCTAAATATTTTTCATCATGTTATGCCGCATGTTGACATTTTATATAACCAACTACAAACAAGGAAAGCCGATTCGGTAGAAATTAAAAACTGCGTCGATACTTTTGAAAAGTGTATCCAAGAGTTGAGAGATAATATTGACGGGGTAATAGACAGAGGAAATCTTCTCAGACAGGATTTGGAGCCCACTGTTAAACGAATTTGTCTTTCAAAAGAGAACCTTCGTGCGGCAGCATTAGAAGTTTGCGACACAATAATTCATACTGCCAAAACTAGATTTGATTATGTAGATCATTTAGCAGTCGCGACGTTATTTACATCTGAATTGTTCGAGAAGTTTTCAAAAAAATTTCCAGATGGGATATTAAACTCTGTGCTAACTATGTACCCTTTATTTGAACTAGAACGCCTAAAGACTGAACTGTCCATAATTTACATAAGGCCAGATTTTAGGAATCTTAAAGGGGCAGTAGCATTTTTAAATTTACTTACATCTAACAATTTGGATGAGTCTTTCAAAGAAACTGTCAAGTTATTACAAATAATTATAACTATTCCTATGACAACGGCAGAGGCAGAAAGATGTTTTTCTACTTTAAAAAGAGTTAAAACTTTCCTACGCAATACCATGGGTGAAAGTAGATTATCCGCACTTTCTATGCTGTCAATAGAAAATGCCTTTATTAGAAAAGACCCCAATTTTAATGAGAAAGTAATTGAGAAGTTTGCAAGAGCTAAACAAAGACGTATTGATTTGATATATAAAAAGTGAACTTTAGATTTTTTTAAACGTTTAAATTTTTGTTGTTGTTTTTCGTTTTTTGACATTTATTGCCCCTTATATTCAATGTGCTACCAGGTTACCACCTGCGACAAAAGGATTGCATGTTGCATGTTTGTACCTTGTACCAGAGCTTAGAAGGAATACAGGTAGGTCTAATAATTCTTTTTTTGCTTTGCGTATTTCGCGTATTTTCAATGCAGAACACACCCTTGAACATCCCACACGCCGCCACTGTTTCTAACCAAATTTCATAAAAAAATATATGGACTTAAATAAAGTGTTTGAAGAGAGAGACTCCTTTTCCAAATAAAAATCGTCCCGATCCGACCAATAACTTCGGAGATGGAACACTTTAAAATAATAACTTGATTTGTTATTGGCAATAACTCCTCGGTGAACATCTCATCCTATAAGCTGTAAATCTATAAAAGGATGTCAAAAAAATTGCTGCTATGTGAAGCGTAGGTTACACTGCACAGTTTACTGTGCTTCGTGTCAAGAGCAAGACTGCGCAAATACAGCTATTATTGACACCAATTCTGTTGATTTAAATGATGACGATATTCATAAGGATAATGATTTATGAATCGTCTATATATGGATGATCTTAAACCGATGGCTGCTACCAAAAACCAGCTGGACCAAATGCTCAAAATTGTGAAGGAGTTCTCCGGGGATATCGGACTGCAGTTTGGACTTGACAAGTGCCGTATTTTGAACATCGTTAAAGGAAAGATACAATCGGGAGCATTTGAGATGCAGAACGGTGAAACTATGGCTGCAATGGAAGTAGAATAAACATACAAATACCTAGGTATGAAACAGGCTAAACGAATCGATCATCGCACTGTGAAGGCCGAATTGACCACCGAATTTGTCAAGAGGGTAAGACTGGTGTTACAAACTAGTCTAAATGGTAAAAATTTGTTTAAGGCGCTCAACACGTACGCATGCTCTGCGCTTAGCTACTCTTTTGGAATTGTAAAATGGAGCAGGATGGATATTGAAAACCTGCAAAGGAAAATAAGAAAACTCTTAACAAAAGCACACAAAACACCACCCTCGGAGTGCTATTGGACGTACAATGCTTCCAAGATACCAAGGAGGAAGAGGATTGGTCGATATTGGTAAGCAGCTCGATCGACAAATAATAAACTTACGTTCATATTTCCACAGGTTAACGGACTCTTCCACACTATATCGAGCAATATTCGAGGCAGACGATTCTACAGCTGAAAGAATGGGATACTGCATCTCACCACCGCACAGAACAAGATAAGTTACAAACCTGGCTACAGAAACCACTTCATGGACGGCATCTAAATGAGGTCATCCAGGACAATGTCGACAACTCAGCGTCGAACTACTAACTGATTTCAGGACAGATGTTTCCGGAAACGGAGGACTTCTTGTTAGCTATCTAAGACAAGGTTATTCCGACGAAGAACTATCGGAAGTTCATCATCAGAGATCTCTCAATAGAAAATGACAATCCAGCACATAACTGGATGATGTTAAGCTTTTGCCACAACCGAGTATAAGGAAAGACACGACTTAGCCGCTAAAATACTCCACCAAGAGTTAGCAGATTAAAATTAAAGTTATTGCAGGTAGAAAAAGGGCCTTACTACAAATACGATCCGGAGTCTATTCTTGGAAACAACGAGTTCAAGTTATATTGGGACCAAACGGTTCTAACTGATCAAACAGTTGCTCATAATAGGCCAGACATTTTCCTAACAGATAAAATTTCTAGGTGAGACACACTGATTGACAATGCTATTCCTAATAACAACAACGTAAGGCCAAAATACAATGAGAAGATCGTCAAATACAGAGATCTGTAGGTGCAAATCCGAAGACAGTGGGCAGTGAACAGCGTCCACCTGATAATACTATCAACAACTGAATTGATACCAAAGAACCTCCTGTAGAACATCAATGGTCTGGGCCTCAGTGAGCATCTGTATAAACCGATTTCGAAAGCAGTTCTCCTTGCAACCGCGCGGACCGTCCGAAAGTTTATAGGAAGTACAGAAGACCACGCCACCTAGGACCCGATAACATGGAAAGGATCTCCACTGTCGGCTTGTGGTTTGGTCTTAATTTTATGCCTCTCAAGGATTTTTTAAACAGATGCGCGTGATTTATATGCGATGTTACCACAGGTATATTCTTTTGAATAATTATCACTTTTAGTTCTGTCACTTGAAGTAATCATGATCACTTCGATCCAATGACGAGTAAATGCATATTTAAAAGAACATGAAGTTATCAGTTTCACTTTGATCAGTGATAATTTACTCAAAAGAATACAGCCCACGTTGACGTGGATTTTAAATTTCATTGGGATGGAAAACTGTGGTTAAATTGCAATTAACTGTGGTCATTCCAGTAACGTGCAAAATCGAGATACCAAACATAAACAGATTGTTTGGCAAGCTACATTGGTCTAAAAACCAAGAAGATCAAACCTGAATTAAACTAGACAAAGATTCTGTTTGACTGGCGTTCAAACAAACTACATTTTGTTCAACTTAGTCTACAACACTTTCTAATATTTTTTTATGCAAATTAAAAAAATGTTGCTGTCAAGCAGAGACCATATATGGAGAGGCGAGCACCCTCTGCGGTATGGATTGGAGTTGGGAAAGGTTCTATAAATTATTCAAAGGGATTGTCACATTTAGTTCTGTTTAATTTTTGTTATTTTATGTTTGTGAAGTCCAAAGAATGACCACGGCAAAATTCTTTACTATTTATATTCCCTTTTTTTTTGAAGAAAGGCAGCTTAACAACTGAAGCACTAAAGCAACACTATCCCTTAACACATCAGTGCAATTTTATAGGAAAACATCCGGCAAAACTACGCGGTGGTTTTGTAACGATTGAAGTGTGTTAGCTCTTCGTTCCTGGCTCAATTTTTTGTATTTTCCGCCATATTTTAACAAAATATTGGGTACAATTTTAAGCAAAATGTGCTTATGGAAAACTATTTGCGATCGTTAAAAAAAAACTTCAGTTCTATGACCCGAAAATAGGGGGGTATGCAAAAAAAATCAGCGAAAAATTCGATGTTTCCACTATTCCGAATAATTTTGCCGTTTTGTAAAAGAAGTCTATCTTTCTACATACGACCTCTTTTACAAAACGGCAAAATTTTTTAAAGAAAGTACAAGACATTTTAAAAATTGGTTCATCCTTTTGATCATTCGGGTATTATGAAGGCGTTCCAATCAGAATACAAACAATTACGTGGTTGTGCACAGGTATAGCCAGGGTGATTGGCGTCTATAGACACCAATATTGTGTCCTTTCAAGGTCGAATATTCTTATTAAAATGCTGATCTATAAAATATATATTCAAAAGAATAAAAATTATTTGGCTAGTTTGCTTCCTCGGAGTTTCCGCGCCCTTTACGAGGCCCTAGTTACGCGTCAGTTCTGTACCAAAGAGACCGGCAGATTAATTATCACTGTTCATATTGCTGTTATTTACTAAATCTTAACTTATGTATTTCCTGATTTATGCTGTAAAGTGAGATAAACATAACAGTTTCAGTTGAACCCCCCAAGACTGTTATATAACTCATTTATCCACTTTCTTTTTCAGATTAGTACCTTTTTTTTTTAATTGTAAATGAGACAAAAAATGTGAATGGCTGCTTCTAATAAGTTTTTTAAATCCCAAAGAAATTAATTAGGTATAAAATTTTCTGTATTTTCAAAAATCTATTTAGTTAATTTTTTCCCAAATTATATAGATCTTTTGACACTTAAAACTGTCATAGCTCAACGTATATTTATATTTAGTTTTTAATAAACTAAAAAACTATAAATTTTATTTACAAAAAACTAGTAGAATACTAATAATAATTTTAATGAGAAAATAAAACACCAAAAATGCAGGTAGAAAAGAAAATTTACTTCATTAAAAAATCAGACTTAAAAATCGTTACAAAACATGTAGAGGCAAAAAGCAATTTCAGTTGTTAAAGATATGGAATGAAAATTATGTCATTTAGTATTCTTCAGCTCCTTCGCCTTCACCTTCTCCAGAGTCCATTCCTACTTCTTCATAATCCTTCTCCAAAGCAGCCAAATCTTCCCTAGCTTCAGAGAATTCACCCTCTTCCATACCTTCTCCTACATACCAGTGTACGAAGGCACGTTTGGCATACATAAGATCAAACTTATGGTCCAACCTAGCCCAAGCTTCAGCAATAGCGGTGGTGTTAGACAACATGCAAACAGCACGTTGAACCTTAGCCAAGTCACCTCCGGGAACAACAGTTGGAGGCTGGTAGTTGATACCAACTTTAAAACCAGTGGGACACCAGTCTACGAATTGAATTGTGCGCTTGGTCTTGATGGTAGCAATGGCAGCATTGACGTCTTTCGGTACAACATCACCTCTGTACAACATGCAGCAGGCCATGTATTTTCCATGTCTAGGGTCGCATTTTACCATCTGGTTAGCTGGTTCAAAGCAAGCGTTGGTGATTTCAGCAACAGAGAGTTGTTCATGATAAGCTTTCTCGGCAGAGATAACGGGGGCATAGGTGACCAAGGGGAAATGGATACGTGGGTATGGTACCAAATTCGTTTGGAATTCTGTCAAGTCAACATTGAGGGCACCATCAAATCTCAAAGAGGCGGTAATAGATGATACGATTTGTCCAATCAATCTGTTCAAGTTGGTGTAGGTTGGGCGCTCAATGTCCAAGTTACGTCTGCAAATGTCATAGATGGCTTCATTGTCAACCATAAAGGCACAATCTGAGTGTTCCAAAGTGGTGTGGGTGGTCAAGATAGAGTTGTAAGGTTCGACTACAGCAGTAGATACTTGTGGAGCAGGGTAGATGGCAAATTCAAGTTTAGATTTCTTTCCGTAGTCAACAGATAACCGTTCCATTAAGAGAGAGGTGAATCCAGATCCAGTACCTCCACCGAAGGAGTGGAAAATGAGGAAACCTTGAAGTCCAGTACATTGATCAGCCAATTTTCTGATTCTGTCTAACACCAAATCAACAATTTCTTTTCCGATGGTGTAATGACCTCTGGCGTAGTTGTTGGCAGCATCCTCTTTTCCAGTGATAAGTTGTTCAGGGTGGAACAACTGCCTGTATGTGCCGGTCCTCACTTCATCAACTACTGTGGGTTCCAAGTCTACAAACACGGCCCTAGGGACATGTTTGCCAGCACCAGTTTCACTGAAGAAGGTATTGAAACTGTCGTCTCCACCTCCGACTGTTTTGTCTGATGGCATTTGACCATCAGGTTGAATACCATGTTCCAGGCAGTACAATTCCCAGCAGGCATTACCGATTTGAACACCGGCTTGGCCAACATGGACTGAGATACATTCACGCTGTAACAAAAAAAAAACATGTAATGTGGCTCCTGTTTCGAATGAATAAATGCTAGTTTATGCTGAAGAAACAAATATTTGAGAAGCTTTTAATTTAAGTTGCATATTTTAAACACTCATTTCTTAAAAAAAGCACTATACTTAACAAAAACATTTTAAAAATGTTTTTGACAAAATGGTGAAGGCATTAAAATTACATTTTGTATTGAAGTACCAAATGAACCTGAATTTTTTTGCCATCCCTTTTAAAATTTTCTATATCTTATATTCTTTCTGGGAACTCTTTAACAATTTAAATTAAAAGTTTAAATGATTAACTTTTAATACAACTAATCTTATCTTGGAAAAGTTAAAAAAGGATTATTTGTCATATCAATTAATCTAAAAATTAGTGGAATTGTTTGGATGGCATTTTTGTTACAAATTCTCATTTATATCCAAACATTTTAATCTTGGTTTAGCCAATTCGGGTCTAGAATACTATTTAATTAGATTGCATGTCATAAATGTTTAAAACCCAACACACCTAGATAAATATGGCTTAAATTGGAATACATGGATACGCCTTAATGAGTCAACTCAAAAAAATAATTCCTCTCACATAATGGTTTGACATGAATAATTTAAAAATGTTTGGTTATATTTCTTAAACACCATTTCAAACAAAGACATCTTTAATGGTAACATAAAAACAATTTTTAAACCAAGCCGGTATTGTAAACATGACCGAACAATTTTATAATAAAGCCGGCATTACAAACATGACCGGTTCTTTTGTTTTTGGGCTGAGAAATGGCAAAAATCGATATAAATAATAGTTTAAAATCAGTAGTAATACAATACTTACCATATTGTTTAATTTATCTTAAAAAACACCACAAAAATAAATAACTTCACAGCGACAAACGTTCAGTCAAGCTAGTGATGCAGCTTTCCAAACGAATATGGTGGAAAATTCGGTGACCGGCTGAATTTATAGTATCGGTGACGCCAGACAGCCGACGCCTTAATTCTTGAATCTTATTGGCTAAAAGTGCGTCATGTCGGTAACGGCAACTGGCTGGTCGATTATCCTTGTTCTCGATCTTTGTCTAAAAACTGTAATTTGAATTTGGTTGTGAATCGATTTTTTTAATGCAGATGAATTTTATTCTTAATTTATTAAATTAATTAGATAATTTCCTAAAAAATACCTTATAGAAATATTTTGAGGCGGTTTTAAATTTATTAATGCGTTAGTAGTTTCAAAGGTTAATGATTGTCATGGTCAGGGATTTCAAGAAATTTACCGTAAAACACGGCGATTTTAGATTTGCCAATTCAATGCAATCTGTTTTCTAAAAGAAGTTACGGTTGTATTCTTAATTGTATTTAGGATTTGTATAAAAAAGGACATACGCAAATAATGGGTCATAAGAATGAATGGCTCTTATGTTTAATATAGTAGGTATTAAAAAAATAATGAAATAATACCAAGAAATTACATTATATGTTTGCTAAGATAACTACTTTAAAATGCATTTAAAGTATTTTATAAACTCTTTTTTCTTTAGAAAGAAATACCGAATGACTAAGTTTAGCGTGTTTAAATCGATTTTCCGGTTATTTTTAGTCTAGAAAAAGTATGCAGACAGTGACAGGGATGAGGAATCCTGCGACTGTCGCCACAGTTTCAGAGGCGGAGGAACAAATTCTAAATGAAAAAGGTTTTATTTTGTTTGAAATATCGAAGTTCGTGAAATGTTATATTACTAACACACCCAATACAGCAATGTGTTTTCTTTTAATCGATATCTACCTCAAAGCATGCAGTGTTTTTCAAATATATTTTACTTGAAATAAACATTTTCAGTCAAATTCACTAAAAAATACCTTTTAAGCTAATCTAGTAGCAGCGAGTGAAGACAATGGCTAAACTGTCTTACGATGAATAAGAGGTTGGTGTTGGTCAGTTCTGTTTTCCTTTTTTTGGTTTGGCTTATGATGTTATAATGTTTATTATATACTTATCTATATATGGCAATAAATGAACCTTTACACAAGAAAATTAAAGATAAAAAACCGGAGATGAAGCTTTGGAATCGATAAAATGATGTCAAAAATAAACAATATTTTTGATATTTCTTTCGTAATAAAACAAAATGATTTTTTTTTTTAATTTTAAGGTTCAACACTTAGTTGCTTTATGGTCTATTGTTAACTTTGACAACCAGTTTTAAAGTTATACCATGTTAATGAATTAGGAGGTTTACTGTCAACTTAAACGATGATTTTGAAGTTCAACTATGTTGGAAGGTTTTAATTTGGCTTTTTCAAAATTGAATCCTAATATTAAAGAAAAAAATTGCGCAAGGACAAACTGATAGAAGTCGAATTTCAAAGAATAAAAATTTCAGATAAAAATAATCCATAATTTAGAGACACTTGGTATATTTTAATCTTTCTCGTGTTATACACGCATAACCTTATTAGGAGAAACTAAAGCCAACTTTTGTTTGTATTCTTATGGTCAAATAAGTGGGACGGTGCCACGAAGGTGTATCGAGTACAATAATATTTTTCTCTTGAATGCCACCTGCTTTAGTTCTGCTAGATAAATCGATTATTTAGGAATAAAATAAAAAGTATTTTCGACAAATTACTATTTTAAACAAATTAAATATTAATAAAACATAATGTGGCGAAAAAACCCTGCCATTACCTCGAAATTTGCTAAATATAGCAGAAAATTGACTTGTTAGGTTCTCCCCTTAAGAAAATCTAATAAAATAGCCTGATTCACTAAAAATGTTTACGTTTTAATTTTAAACGGTCAGTTTTATTTTGCTTATGATACTGTCATAATTTGAATTGTACACACCAACAAACAAACCTATATACGGAAAAATTAAGGATAAAAATCTGGAGTTAAAGTCTTCAAATCAGTAAAAGTACAATGGTAAAAGCAATAGTTGTCTCCCGAAGAGAAATAAAATTTTGACCGGTTTTGTAATGAAAAGACACCATTTCTGACTTATTGTAGTTGTTAAATTAAACTAAGTTTTTTCATTTTAGATTAGTGGTAAAGTTAGACTATATTATAAAATTAGGAGGTAAAAATTTTTCCAAAAATAATTTTTCCAGCTTTTGACGGATGACGGATACATTATAAACCCTATTTACTTAATTTTCTTGTGAAGAAGTATTTCTCTAATATATCTATAAATAAATGTCTATATACCCTCGGTAGAAGCTTTGATTAATATTTTTCATTGCGTTATCGGGTTCTAAATTTTGATGTTTTTTAAATATCAGTTTTATCGGTCCATATCTCGATAAATTATAATTCTATCGCCATCTCCAAAATGTCAGGAGTTAGCAAGTAGGCCAAAGTTTATTTTTTCTTTCCAATCTGGAAAATACTGGATCGCCCATTCACAAGAGGGTTGACTTCTGAACCTCGATTGGCCCCTGAACAACAGCTGATTTTTCTTGTTTGTAAACGATAGATTTATAGGCCTAAACTCTGATGGAACTGTCAGCTTATTCACTTTTGGGACAGGTATTATTACGTTGGTTGTCAGGTCACGTGATTCGTTTCCAGTGGTCAATTATAAGAGGGAATATTTAAATACACAGAATATAATTAGAATTAACGGTATTCTCATTATCATATAACATGTCAGTTTTGAATTTGACTGGTTGATTTCTTAAATATGGTCCAATGATGTACCTTGTGTATTACTCAAAATCAACTCCATTTTCTGACGTTGGACTCAGCTTTTTCGATGGATCTTTAACAGGATGAATTTTTGAAGGAATACATTTTAAGACCTTTTGAAAATTTACTACCAGGATGCCCGGTTTTTACAAAATGATCTAATTTTCATAGCCTTTTCGAATATAAGATAGAACCTATGAAGTAATACTTAATGACTTAGACGATCTTAAACAAACGATCGGAATAACTTGCAATGGAATTGCCCTGATACCGATAAAGCTTGAAAATATGCAAAAAGGCGAGAAAATCTCCAAGGAATTGTGGTCGACGCCTTGAGCATAAAAATTATATAATTTTTAATTATTTATGTTGTATATTTTTATTCTACTGACCTTAAAAATTAAAGGTCGATCAACCTCCTTAGCCACTGTTGTAGTAATGCCCCTGATGTTGAGGGCATATAACTAACGAACTATTTGCGACCACCTAAAATGTACGGATGTTTCGTCCCGATACCGGTGGTGGTATCTTTCCCAGACATCCTTCTTGTACTTTCCACAAACTTGAACCTCTAAGTATGCGCATTGCTTTTTGTAGCATTTCTTCCCAAGCATTATTCTTCCTATTTTCCAGCAAGATGCGTAAGACCTTCTTTAGCTCTTGTACGCGTCTTTCAACCGGATTTGCTTGTTGATGATAAATTGGAGAAAATTCTTGAACGATTCCATGTTTTGCCGGAAAGCGGTGGTAAGATGTTGGTTCCACAACATGCCCCCCCTAAGGCATTTGCTTTCCGGCTTTAACTGTCGGACAGTCCAAGCCGTTAGAAAGCACAGGCCTGAAAAGGAAGTGGAACGGACATCCTAGGTGGTCTTTCCAAAGTAGGGTACCAGCTTTAGCACAAAGCCACGACTCGACTGCCTTCCATCTCAGGTCCCTGCTCGGGCGCCATGTCGTAGTACTGCCCCTGATGTTAAGGGCATATAACTAACGAACTGCTGGATACGTTAAACGATGCTTCAGAAAAAGTCGGTTTGAAAATTAATTTATCAAAGACACAATACATGACAAACCTAGTAATCGGTAGTGTCTTAAACATCAATAACATAAATCTAGAACAAGTTCATATGGAACATGAGATCGGTATTAGGCGAGATAATCAGACGCACGAAATCCAGCGAAGAATAGGATTATCTTGGGGGATATATATTGAGATCTAATCTTCCTATATGCTTGAAAAGAAAGGTCTTTAACCCGTGTGTCTTGCCCGCTCTCACGTATGAAACTGACAAAAAAGAACATTAACAGAATACATGTCATGCAACGAAAAATGGAACAGTCAATGTTGGGAGTCACTCTTAGGGATAGAATACCCAATCACATCATAAGAAACCGAACAGGAATAAGAGACGCGGTGAAATTTATTTTACATCTTAAATGGAACTGAGCAGGATATGTGGGTAGGATGACTGATGGATGGTGGACAAAGAGACTTGTGGAATGGAGGCCAAGACATGAGGTCTATAGAAGTAGAGGACGACCTCCTAGTCGGTGAACAGACGACATAAAAAGAGTGGCTGGAAATTGGATAAAAGTGGCACAAAATAGAAAGAGATGGTTGGAATTAAGGAAGACTTTCATTCAGCAGTGAACAGGATAAGCTAATTGATGATGATCATCATGATATTTTTATTCAGTTATGTGTTTTTTATGTATAAAAACTATTAAATTAGATCTTTCCCGAATTACTAAAAATATTTTTATATTATAAAAATTCTTTTTTATGCATGTTAAAAGTTTATAACTTTGTAAAACCAGGTGTTTAATTTAAAAATGTTGGGGCGGTACTGAAAAAATATGCCTTAAGATGAATATTTTGGGCCGAAACGTCAAAAAATGGGATTGAGTAATACATTATTATTTCGAATGAAAAAAAAAAAGAAATAAAAAATGCAGGTTCTCAATTAACAAATGGAAGTTGACCTGTCAAACTCCACACTATCACATCGTATGATTATGAGAATAACATCATTTCATGGCAAGAAAACCTTATAAAAATTTTGTATAAAGTTTTCTTCTAACAAATCAAGTTTTGCCGATTTTTTGATGTCCCATGTCTGAAAAACCAAAGGAAAATTGACTTCATTGTAAACATATTTTAATCCTAGCTAACCTCATAGTTTCTACCATTTCTGAGATAACATTAGTATGCAGTCCCCAAAAATATTAAGAATTATTTTTCTTTACATCGTGAATCTTACTATTTTCGTCAACTTTATGTCTCGTTGTACCGCGAAAAGAAATATTACATAAATGACCTCATTTTTGACTCGAGTTGTTTTGCCGTAAAAGGAGGTGATATCACGTTTTTATAGTTAAACACCGCACTGCAGTTTGTTTATTACAAAGGTATGGAAGTAGTGATGATTCATATTAAAGGATGTACCCACATAAATTATTCTATTAGTTTTAAAGTGATATTTTGTTGAAGCCTTTATATAGTCGCAGAAAATGTTTGATGTGGGTATTTATAACGGGATACATAAAGTAATCCTAAAAGCTTAAAAGAAGTCCATATATGCAAAACACTTTTATTTTTTGGTCTTCGCTACTGACGCGTCTTTAATTCAAAACAAACAACTTTTATTTTTAAGAGAATTTTTACAATGTATTGGTTTCATTTTTTTTTCCAAGAATTTCTTAAACTTTTTTGATGTGGTTATTTAATATTCCCCAAGTTAATTGGTGGTTCGAATCTACCATAATAAAAGTTAGATTCCATCTTCCTATTATAAATTACGTTTACAGGGTGTCCAAAAACCTCAGGGGGTGTTTCTATCCGAGGTCATCCATAATATTTTTTTTAGTAATATTATCGGGTAAAATTATCAGTTAATTTTGTAATGGATAATTTTAAAAATTGGAATATCACTTAATGAATAATCACTAATTCATATATATATATATATATATATATATATATATATATATATATATATATATATATATATATATATATATATATAGAGAGAGAGAGAGAGAGAGAATAATTTATCAATTACTTCATCAACTGATAATTTGAAAATAATATTATCATTTAATGAAGTAATTGGTAATTTGATTCCTCAAATTATCATTTAATAAAGTAATTGGTAACTTTATTCCTACAATTATCAATTAACAAAGAAATTGGTAATTTTATTCCTACAATTATCAATTAACGAAGTAATTGATAATGTCATTTTTGAATTTATCATTTAACGAAATAATTAATAATTTTAGAAATAAAGTTATAAATTAATTTCAGTTCTCAAATTACCCATTACAAAAGTAATTAATAATTTATTTTTCCAAATCATTGTATTATGAAATCGTAATTTACCAGAATTAAATTGAAAAATATTTTTTTTTGAAACATTTTTTTAGATAAAAGGGATCTTCGAGAAAATAAGATTAATTACCAGCAGTTACAACATATAAACAACCTTCATGTCGAGAAATACACTCAGAGCTCATTTAACAAAAACAAAAACTATTGATAAGAAAGAATATTTTTTAAAAATTCTATGATTGCGGTGAAATGTATATTGGCGAAACTAAGTGTCCATTAAAAGTTAGAATTAAGGAAAATAAAACTCATACGAAAAAAGGGGAAATGTCAAGATCTGGCATTTCAGAACACGCCTGGGATAAACAACACCATATAAAATATGTAGCTGTGGCAGTATCCAATATGAAAAAGAGAAAATTTATAGAAGCAACTTACATTAAAAATAATAATGAAATCTTCAGTAAACTTAGTGTTGAGATACCTAAACTTTGTCAACCACTACTTTGTAATATCAAATCATTGAGGTGTGTACAGTGAAGCAAGATTTCACGTTCCAGTTAGCCACATCACTTATACAAGCTCCTAGCCTTAAGATAAACATTCAGTTTATACTTCATAATGATTAGAGATACGTCCTAATTGAAACGTTGTACAAACAAACAAAAAAATGAAAATACAAGTCCTCAACCACATTTTAGTCCATATTATTAGGTGTCTTTATATTTCTTCTCCACTATATCAATTAGGTGCGTTTAAAAATAAGACAAGTTAATATAAATTTAAAACAAAACAAATTATCTGAAACTACCTTTATTTTATCATATGAATTTCCTCTCTAAGTTTCTTGTTGTTTCCAGATGTATCAGGATCCCTATGTATTTGTAAATATATGATTCCCTGATTTTTCCTAATTTCTAGATAAAAATGTAGCAGGTTTTTCATATAATATGACAGAAATTTATTCATATAATAAACATAGAAACCAACGTACTGTTTTTTTACATCTGACAATTTCATAAATTATTTATCTAATATTGGTTCAGTGTATGCGTACATATAAATAAATTTTATATATATATATATATATATATATGTGATATTGAAAAACCCATTTGATAAATATCGTCTACAAACAACATGATGTCAGAAAGATTTTGATAAATAATGCAATAAAAAGGAAAACTTTATACTACTGTGTTTCATCGGCACCATTTCGACTGGAATTGATCTTTTGTCGGTACCAAGCATAGATCATAACTAAGTCAAGACAGGACCATGAAAGCACGTTTGTTCACAACTAACTAAAACTGTAGGAATCTAAGTCTAGTTCAAGATCAACAATTTTCTCATAATTAAGATTCGGTTTAAATAAAATTAATCTTTTTACTCAACTTAGTACAATTTATTAAAACATGTTCGCATATAAAACTACAAATAAGATTTCTTATATCATTACTTCAGCGTAGAACTATCCTATGTCATACGATTCAGTCACATTCAAAATATAATTTCAATAATCTTTTTATGATGTTGGTGGCTAGAATATGAGCGCGAGCGATACAACATAGGTTAGTTTTGCACTGGAAGGGCGTTATTACCTATGTGAAGTGTAAAAGTATAATCTCGAATGGTACTTAAACTAAGGTATTTTCCAGGGCCGGATTTACATAAGGGCGCTCGCCCAGGGTCCATCCAAGCTTAAAAAGAAGGTTAACTTTATTCATTCATTTATTCGTTAATGAAGTGTTTTCCGAATAATACTAATAACATATTTGTTGTTATTGTTTTTTTAGGTTGATTAGAATAATTTTCATTTCCTTCAGAGAATCCTCACATAATTTATTTCCAGGGCTCCATAATCTTTAAATCCGGCCCTGATATTTCCAATATCAAACAAAAACAATCCACAATATACAAAATTAAATTGTATTTATGCAAATCGGTATATGTTAAAAACATAAAAATATAACCCAAACAATAGAATTTTTCTATATATAAAAGAAGTATATACGAGGTATATCCCAAAAATATCCGACTTGCGATTATAACTTCATGTCATGAACTTTGGGAGACTTTTGTAAGGTACGAGCATAACCACTGACCCCACGTCAAAGTTGGAGCAGTGTTAAATCCTTTTCGATTGTCTTGTTCGATTATGATGTGTGATGCTCCAAGACATCAGACAATTAATAAGGAATTTTATCTTGAAGTTCTGAAAAGATTGTGTGAAGCACTGAGAAGAAAACGAAAGCGCTTTTGGCAGAATGGCGACTGGTTTCTTCACCATGACAATATGTTGATGCATGCGGAGGACCTTGTGTAACAGTTTTTGGCAAAACACAACATCACACAACTTCGTCTGCCCCCACACTGTTTCACCATGTGGAAACATCGATAAGAGTATGTTGTTTAGTCAAATGGAAGTTACTTTGAAGGATGTCACATGTCGGATGACGAAAAATAATGCCAGCGATGAAATTATAAATGCAGGTCGGATACTTTTAGGACACATCTCTTATATATTGAAAACATTTATAACATGAAACTTCAGATCGTTACTTTTTTTATACATCGCTGAGTGAAATGAATTTTCCTCTCATTATCACAAATTTAACTGCAATGATTGCAATTAACTTAGTTATATAGTTGGGCGACTAATTAAAGGTGTTACTAAACTCACAAGTATCTGTATATAAACGACAAAAAAATAGACGGAAACTAAAAAACACCCAGAGTATCTAGTTTTTAAACGAATTTTTCATGGTCATGTGTAGTGATGGTAGCGAAACAAACAGAAAGTTTCATATCAGAAACGCAACTAAAAACAACATAGTGTTATTTTACTAAAAATCATGTAAACCTAACGTTTATAAACTCATACCCAGTAATCACAGGTAATTGTTACGTTACGAAACCTAATAACAACGACCTGTGTTTACTAGTTATAAGCTGTCAATAATTAAATTAATTCATCTGAATGAAGTAACAAATTCTTAAAAGCTTATTAATAGTAAATCTAGCAAAACAATTTATAACAATAATGATTGATCTGCCTTTTACAAAATATTATATAAAACTGTAGAAAATATCACCGTACTGCCTACATGGGAATAATCTACACAGGATGTCTAATTTTAGTATCTCCGAAATAGTAGGAGCTATGAAATCTGTTAAATTAGAAAAAAGTATATATATATATATATATATATATATATATATATATATATATATATATATATATATATATATATATATATATATATATATATATATATATATATATATATATGGGTTAATATTAACGATAAGTTCTTTAACATAAGTTTTTATGGTTCAGAAGATCTTAAATATAGGATCTGAATACCCTGCAATGAAATTACACTAATAGTGCTTCATAACTATAAAAAAAGCGAGATTAGGTTTAAGAAAAGTATCAAGAAATAATACATCTGGATCTGTATTTAGGTAACAAAAGTTGATCCTTCAAACTTAAAAATGCACCTTATATAAAAACATAATAGCGTTATTTTGTTCTAACTCAATTGCCTGAGGATTTACAATGCAAGGTTGCAAAGTTATGGTGATGACCTAGTTGTTACTATTAGAAGCAAGAATGAAGGGACTATTATGAGCCTTATGCAAACTACCTTAAACCAAGTCAGTAACCGATGCACGCACAGAGGAAGGACGACACACTAAATCTCAACAAAACTTAATACCATTTACAAAGAGTTGGACACTAAACATAAAGGTTCCAGTATTGCATGGAACAACACAGAGTTTTTCCAATGAGGCCAATTTTTGGGCGTAATAATAGACCAGAAACTGATCTTGAATACCGATATTAAAAAGACTCTTCAAAAGGTGATAAAGGCAAGTTGGTCATCCCGCAGAATCTTTGAAAAAACTGGCGTTTGAAACTGAACATGATATTATGAAATAATTATCAAACCCATGGTCACATATTCTTAGTATCGTGGTCAAAACCACAACAAACAACAGCTCAAAGAAAGCTGCAAGAACTACATAGGTTAGCAAATGTAGGAGTCATGTGAGATGCTAACACGCCCCAGAGTGGAAATGAAGGCAATGCTGAATTTTCCTTCACTACACCTAGCTGTAGCGAGGAGAGGGGCAGCGAATGTCTTAAAGCTGTTCCAAATAGAAAACCTTAAACCCGGAAATTTTATTCAGCATATTCTGGAAATGGATAGATTCCATGTCAAGGTATGATTTTGACATTAATTATGAGGTAGAAACTGACTGCTACTATGCGATAAGAAAAGGATTACCTTGACTAGAAAAGGATTCACTAGTATGGTTTACCGATGGATTTAAGACGGATAGGAAGCTGAAGCGGGAGTATTAGGCTCAAGCTCCAAATTCGCTAGATCCCTAGGAAACACCTCTACATTTTTCAAGTCTGCGTCGAAGAGTGTTCTAATAAAAACATATCTACTGTCAGGCAGTCTCAGGTCCAACAGTTATGAATCTTTTGGACTGTAGGCAAGCCCTAAAACAATAGGTAAGAAGCAACAGAGTAACCCTGATATGGGTACAAGGACACAAATGAATCAAAGGAAATAAGGAAACGGACAGCCTTTCCAAAGAAAAGGGTACAAACTCCTTTTCTCGACCAGGAGCCTGCTATCACGCGAAAGGAGAGGGATTATCTCGACTAGAGAGGGAATCAGTGATACGATTTATTGATATAAGATGGAAGAGAGGGCTGCGGGAAACATCTCTACACCTTCCAGACAGAAATACAACCAATTCAAATCTGAACCGACAAGTGTCTCAATAGAGACACTAAGAAGGAAAAAATATATCAGACAGGCAAGCAGCGCTAAAAGTTCTCAAGTCAAACACCTATGAGCAGTTGGGACTGTAGGCAAGCCCTAAAGCAATCGGCAAGAAACCACAGGGTAACCCTAACGTGAGTACCAAGACACCAGGGAATTAAAGAAAATGAGGCAGCGGATAGCCTCGCAAAAGTGAGCAAATAATCCCTTTTCTCGGCTCGAAACTCTTCTGTGAACCACCAAAAAACAACAAAACAGGAGCTCTACATCTGGAAACAAGATCAGATAAATTTAAGGTGGAATAATACGACTGGCCTTAGATAGAAGAGATCCATAACCAAAGAAAACAAGAAAGCCTCTGGATCTCTCAAAAACGGACTTCTAAGTGATAACAAATCTAAACTGAAACAATAACATAAAATTTGGTACTCACTTAGAGGGACTATTACGGGACGTTTTAGTTAAAACATGATATGGCCAGAGAAACTCACTAGATTTTTAGTTTTTGCTCTATAGCATAGAAAGTAAAGAAAAATTGGCAACATCGTTAACATATTTTGAACAAACTCTAAAAAGGAAGAATTTTTCTAATTTAATCTTTTCGGAGGATTTTCGTTTTGATCGTTAAACTGCCAACACATATGTCGGTGTGGTCTTACAAAAAGTAAGACAAAATGTGGTTTGGTCATTTGGGGACGCAGGCGGGGGTCAAGGTTGAATGTATGGTGTAAGGCGGGAACGTTGGTTGCGGGGTAAGTCTTAAAGTTCTTAGAGGAAAGTTTGGGCGTGGCTGCATCCTCAACTGAAAGCCGGGCGATTTTTGCCCCATAAATCGCTACTTTGTGTAGTGAAAGTGAATACTTGTCGCAGGCGGTTAACACTGCATCCGGCAGCTGAAACAAAAAATCGATCTCAAATATGTAAATGTCAGTCACACATGTACAAATGACTTTTTTGTCATAGTCGATCACACACGTGACCAATAATCCTGCTTGGATGATGGAAGCATTCAGGCTCTTTTAGATGAGGCATCCTTCTGGGTCTCTTACCTTAGAAAACCGTCTCCCAAACTCGCTTAACGTGTAAACCTCCCCCTCCCGACGGATTCCCATACGCAAAGAGTGTAAGCGCGTTATGGGGGAAAAAAAACTGCCTTGGTCGCAGCGACTATACAAACCAGTAGTTAAAAAAAATTTCGGAGATAATACTAGTGTCACCACTTAAAAGAGATGTCCCATATATAATATTTTAAACAGATTAGTCAATTAACTGCACAATATTATTTAACTAAAACGGAAATTTTGTTCTTATTGCCTTATATCATTATATATATGTATGAAAAAGAAATTATACTACCTTAACTTTGTTAATACCTAACATCACATCTATTTCTTTTTCTATTTTAACAGCCCCATTATCAGAGAAGCTCAATGGCACCCTTATTATAAAATTTTTTGGCAAACACGTTTCGC